>CM059012.1:56303212-57503212 GCA_030272315.1 Paspalum vaginatum | reverse complement strand
TCCATGCAAATCTATATGAAACATATTAAATTTTTGGAGACGTGTTTCACTGCTTCTCACCAGAATGGCTGACCTGCCGTATGAATGGCTGAATTTAAAATCTCCGGTTTAACTGGAAGCAGAATCGTTATAGATCTATTATTTTTGCAAAAAAGAATCGGAAATTATGTAAATAAAAGAAATTCCCGCGTAGGCTACGCCGCTAGGAATGGCAACCCCGGTTCCAATCTATGGTGCCTCTCCCTACTTTAGTCTGCTCGTTCAAAACCGCGTCACACTTTCCTTCGACCCGAAAAAAAAACCGTGTTACTTCCCTTTCTTCGACCAGAAACGCGTTTCTTCTTAGGTCGCTTGAGCGCGTCGTCAATCGCCGTGGGGTGCTACACTACACTACTCTCGAAACCGCCGATTGCCACATGTATCAGATCTCAGGCAGTCAGAAAGCACACACAGACGGCGCAGATTTATCCTTAGAAACTGTCACGCGCCTGAGCTTTATATTATACCAATACCAAAACGAGAGATGGTGGAGATTTCGTGCCGTTTTTGACGTGGCGTCCCTTCTGCATCCGCACCTGCATTGGACTTTTTGGACAGTGGGGCGTGCTTGTGGCCTGGTCCGGCTCCGGCTAGTGGCGCCTTTCGACGGCGCGGGTTGCACTATGACCCGCCGCGCCTAGATCTCGTCGAGTGCAAATTTCTCGTCAGAACTGAAGACTCCGCTTTCGCCCCCCGGGCTACTACTCCGCTTTCCCCGCTCACAGCTCGAACGCCACCACCACCACCGCCTCCGCGGCTTCCGAAACCCTAGCTCCGATCTCCATCGCCAGTCGTTCGCAGCAGTTTGGAGGTGTCGGGCCTATGGCGAGCCGCCTCTGAGTGCGATCGAGCGACCGGGTGTCTAGCTAGATCCAAGGACTTTCGCGATGGCGAGGGCGGAGGCCAACTGGGAGCGCCTGGTCCGGGCGGCGCTGCGCGGGGAGCGGTTCGGCGGCGCCTACGGGCAGCTGGGGACGGGCATCGCCGGTATCGTGCCGTCGTCGCTCGGCAACAACGTGCACATCGAGGAGGTGCTCCGCGCTGCCGACGAGATCCAGGACGACGACCCCACCGTCGCCAGGATTCGTAAGTTTTGCTGCCATTTCTGCTCCGCTGAGCTCTGTAGCACTGGTGCCCCTACAAGGTGCTCTGGAGTTTGGATTTTTGAATTGAGCTTCAGCGTCTCTGTTTTTGGTTATCGCTCATACCTGTTGCTGTTGGTGCCTAGCTCTCGCTCCCGTACTACTAGTGCCTGTTGCGCTCGTTCTCTAGATTTTGGCATAACTCTGTACGATTTCGTGCTACACTTTAAGCCTGCTGCACTTTAAGCCATCATTGTCTGCTTGTGACTATAGGATTTTATGGTCACACACAATTTATTCATGTCTAGGGCGGCCCTTTCTTAGTTTCCTCTGTAGCTCATTCATCCCTCTGGCGCCTGTCACAGCTCTGACTTTTGTTATCCCACATTACCCATGTAGCCTGCTAGCATATTGTCGTATTCCCTCTGCGTCAAGCATTCTCTCTGTTTGAACTCAAGCACTCTGCATGCATCTGGCTAGGTTGGACCTTGCTGGTGTTATGTATCTAGTAGATTCTAGCAGGCACTTTAGCTCTTTGCACTAGTATTAAGTCCTGCTTCTGAATTTAGATGCTTGCATCATTGATTGTACATTTATACTTCTAGTCATCTTTCCAGTTTCCATATCTTGCTTAGTTCATTGGTTCAACAGTTTTATGACACTTCAAACTTCCACCAAATCAAAGGATGCTGATGAACTAAATGGGGGCCAAATTTCTGCAGCTAAGCTAAACTACGTGTTACAGCAGTTTTGTTTATTTCGAGTTGTCCATTAACAATAGGAGAACTACTGTCATTAAGCCAGGTTCCTAATTGTTTGCCACCTGCTTCTTCCGCTAGCTGGTGGGGCCCTTGTTTGTGCCAATGGATGGCGTCAAAAAAAGGGGCACCAGGGCAGTATAGTTCGATTGGGAAAAGGAATATTTTACGACTATAACAATGTGTGCTCATAATACTTCTTTTGGACTTATATATGTAATTTTGTCTGATCTGGTGACACTTTATGTTTATACCTCTGTCAGTTTGTGAGCATGCTTACTCACTAGCCCAGAATTTGGATCCAAACAGTGAAGGGAGAGGAGTATTGCAGTTCAAAACTGGGTTAATGTCAGTAATCAGGGTATGTCCATCTATGTTATGCATCTTATGTGATTTCATACTTTAAGATAATAAGATGTCCCTTTTGAACTTCAACGGCATTGGAGAAAAATCATATATCCCAATGAACATAGAGAAACTAGCAATTTGGTAATTTGTCCTATTAGATCATTTGCATTTCACCGTGATCGCTGCTATCTCATATATGCCTTGATCCCTTGAAGCCTTAATGCTGTACCATGTAATTGTGTCTTGGGGGTCATCCCCAATTGCACCAAATGGTGTTTTGTTTAGAAATTGATCTCTAGAACTTTAGGCATCTTATTTAACAGTTCATTTTTATTTATCAATTCAGCAAAAACTAGCAAAGAGGGAAGGTGGTGCTATTGACCGAAGTCAGGATATTGCTAAATTGCAAGAATTTTACAAGCTGTATAGAGAAAAACATAAAGTCGATGAGTTGATTGAAGATGAAATGAAGCTGAGGGAATCAGCTGTGTTCAGTGGTAACCTTGGAGAGTAAGTATTTCTCTGCAATCTAATGGGTTTACTCTACATAATATTTTTTTGTGGAAAGCTTAGGAAATGCTATGTCATTACCTTTTGTAACATGTTATTCAGCATAGATAAAATAAATTTGTGGCCCTGGACGGACAATGCTCACTGCTATTTGTTTGAACAGGTTGGAACGGAAAACTTTGAAGCGCAAAAAGGTACTTGCGACATTGAAGGTCTTATGGTCAGTAATAGAGGACATGACGAAGGAAATTTCACCTGAGGATGCAAAAAATTTGATATCTGATGAGGTTTGTGTTTTTATCCTTGATATTTAGTTGTCTGTACCTGGTTTATAAAAACTGGAGAATATTTTTTAGTTTTATAGCAATTCTGTATTGTGTTCATTAGTTTGTCCAATGTCCACAATAGCTTTTCTCTACTAGTCCCCAGGAAGGCAGTGCCGATCTTGTTAGATTTACTGAAACTCAGGAATTACATCATCAACCTGTATGTGTATATGTAAATATCTTAATCGAATACTTATTCAGAAGACCAACTTCTAGTTGCAGTAAAATTTAAAAACAAATGCTCTAATATTCCATATATGTCTGTCGCTTTACTTCATAAAGAAACAGCAGCACGTTCAGTTCAGACAAGCTAAAATTTTTATCTAAGGCATAAATACATACTTGAAAACCAAATATTATCAGTCGCACAACGGTAAAGTGTCGAACTCTGGGGGTTGATTAAACCCCTATTGCCAGGACGTTTGAATCTTTGTACTTTCTTAAGGCTGTGCCCAGGGGGAGTCTCCCCTTGTGGTCTAGTTTTTTTAAAGATGCACATGAGATCAAGCGCTAGAAGTATATTGCGGTGGGTGCAAATGATGTAAATTGTTGGCAAGCCCTTAATCAATCTATTTTTTAATGTAATGTGGACATTTTTTATGTTGATAGATCGTCCTGTCGAGTAAGTTTATACATAATTCAATTGGAACTTTTATATCTATTGCTTATGAACTTGTGCTCCAAATTTCCACCCTTGAATATAGTCAATACCAGTAAAGGTTTCACCTTTTGTGATAAGTTTATTTATTCTGTTTTCCTCAGATGAAAAAGGTCATGCAAAAGGATGCAGCGAGGACAGAGGATGTTGTTCCATATAATATTATTCCTCTAGATGCATTGTCTTCTACAACCAATGCAATTGTGAATTTTCCAGAGGTAATAGTTCGGAGTAAGGCCTTTTGTTATTGCCAGTTTTCTAGAACTGGATGGGGTTATACCATATGACTTGATTCATTTCAGGTGAGGGCAGCAATATCAACTCTGCAGTATCATAGGGATCTGCCCAGGCTTCCTGGTACCTTTTCGGTGCCTGATGCTAGGAATTCGGATATGCTGGATCTTTTACAATATGTATTTGGTTTTCAGGTTAGTGTTTCAAGGTGCACCTTTCACATAAATGATCAAGTGGAAAAAATATGATTAGATCTGCTTATTTTCATGGTTAACAATCTTGATCAAATTGCTTCAATAGTAAATCTGCGCATAGGCTGCTGCATTTTTTTAGTCTTTGTGCAAACTGCAGAACAGGTATAATTGGTCATGACTCATGTCATACATGAAAAATATATTAAGAATGACATGTAAATTTCCGTGTTGACTCTGTTTTGCTTTTTAAACTTAACTGCATATTCTCTAGTGCTCCTAAGTGGCTAAGTCTTAAAATGAAAGCAAGGTGTCAAAGATGGTGTGTATGGCCTCTGAGCTTGTAATCATATTATTAATGAATGGTTTATCTTTTAACTGTAGGCTGTAGCAAGTTAGCTATCTGAGTACCTCTGGGTGATCATAGACATGTTCATGATTCAGCTTCATTAAGCTGAGTTGTGAGTAGAGGAAGGAGTCTGTTGTGACCGGCATCATGTATCAAAGAAAGCATAAACGCCCATGATGGCTAGCATATTAGTATAGGGTGTTAGTCACTTGTATTTATCTCGTTTACTTATCTCATAGATTAGTGGATTAGTTTGTTGGAGGATAGGCAAGGCTATATAAGCCAGAGACAATCATCGTAACAGAATTAAGCAAGGCAACAAACTCGTTATCCCTGCCGTTTGGGTCTTTCCCATCTCGTGCACCTTTTCCTCAGCACGGAGCACCCTTGTCGCCGAGGTCATTGACCTCTCAGCCCGTCGATCACCAATATGCCCTACGTAGTGGCTTGGGTTCTACCAGAGTCATAGTACCGACAATGAATATAAATAGAAATTTATATGGATAATGTATTGATAAATGAAATCCATCCTATAAATATGGTAATGCTTGGTTCTAAATGGCACACAAGTTTATGGTGAATTTGAACCCATTCTTAGGAACATCCATGGTCATTGATCATTTGATGGATGCTAGGAAAAGAGTGTGACATGTCACTCACATACATCATTGTTTATACTCTGTTTTAAAATGATGTAAACATACCATTGTGAATTTGAACTTCTCTATACTGGCTTAATACATTCTTTGACAATGTTTTGAAGCCTTGTCGCCTTTGTGGAAATATGCTGTAACCTCTCCTCATGATTGCAGGAAGGTAATGTGAAAAACCAAAGGGAGCATATTGTTCACCTATTGGCAAATGAGCAATCTCGGGTGGGAAAATTATCAGGGAACGAACCGGTATTTGTGATTGTTTGACACCATTTTACTATTTCTGTGTGTCATAGTTTTGCCTGGTTAATGCCATTTTTAATTCAACATGGATAGCCTGTCATCTTAGCAATAATTTAGCAAGTTTCTGATTTTTTTGAGCTTTGGTTTCTTTCTTTTAGCATCTGTAACTCATGAAAAGCTTGTTCATGTCCAAGTACAGAATTTTATTAAAATCCTTTTTGCATTCTTGTGATGTTCTGGTTATATGAATTATTCTCTAGTAATGATACTGTGCTCATTTTGTAAGAAGAAACCAAGGAGTTGTGCTTGTGGCCTTGTGCACGGCTAAAGTATCTGTTATCTACTGAATTATTTATACCTTGTTTCAATAAAAATAAATTTCTGCTTCTGTACTGGCCATTAGTCTATGTGATGCATGCACTGGATATTGTCGTTAGTTTAATGCAGTTTGCTATCTTGTGTTTGGATGAATGTAAATGCTTGAGTTCTGACACAATTGATTCTGGTGAACTATTGAACTCTGACAATGACACTAAACTATAATGAGGGAAGCGGCTATATCTATATCCTGATAATCATGGTTGAGTTTCTTACTTTCTGTTTGGCCTTGGTTTCCAAACAATAAATTTTGTATGTTACATGCTTACATAATTTGCCGCTCTTTGGCTTGTAATATTAATTATACACTGATTTTCCATGGTCGGAATTGCTGATCCCATAGTAGATATCAGAAACATGCTAATAGTAATAGTAACCCAGTGTATATTGTGCTCACCTTCTTATTCTGCTATATTATTTCATAGCCACACTATCCTGACTCTCTTCTACAGTGTTCACCCGTTACAACATAGTACTCAGAACCCACAAATTTTTTTTGCTTGACCATTGATGTCATTACAGTATTACCATTTAAATTCGAAGATTTACCTTTTCTTATAAAAATATGCTGATACAGTGGCAGTTTAATGTGATCAGTTATCAGGTTCTGCCCCAAGTTAATCTTCTCTATATTACTTGATGAATTGAGGTTGTTGACGCCTCTATCCTTACCATTGCTTTTGTTTCTTGCCAGAAAATTGATGAGGGTGCTGTGCATGCTGTGTTTTCCAAAGCTCTTGATAACTATATCAAATGGTGCAGTTATCTGCCTCTTCGCTCTGTCTGGGATAAGTATGCTTTTTTTTTGTATACTTCACACCTATATATTCAACTCCTTATCCATGCTTTGTTTGGTTTTGAGATATTGCGTTGTTTTTTGTTAGCACTGATTCTTTGACAAAAGAAAAGAAGATGCTATATGTGTGCTTATACTACTTGATGTGGGGGGAAGCTGCCAACATCCGATTTCTTCCAGAGGGCTTATGCTATATATTTCATCATGTAAGTAAGTCTGTATGGTTCGAATTTATCTATATGCCTTTGCTGCATGGTTTTCCTTTATTTTTTCTTTTGTTGCTGTGTGAAATATTTGGATCCACATCCACAGTGTTAGGCTCCACCAATAGCTGGGGCCATTTTTTCAACGCATTTTTCCAACGAGACACACATCAGTATGACATGCTCCTTTCCTCCCTTTTCGCATGTCCCTGTGGCTAGACTTAATGCTCAAAAGTGTCATTTCGGACATTGTTTGATTTTTTTGTGTCAATTTGTGCCCTGGTGTTGGTGTAAATCACGTGACGTGAATTCGTATCTGACCGCCTTCCATGGAAATCGAAGGTAGTTCAGTCAAATCTGACTTGGTGGGATCAGTGTCGATACCATGTGATCTGGAGATGCGTATGCTAGGGGTGTGTGTGGGAGATGTGCTATGTGAGAGGAAAGAATGTGCTTAATTGGGAGGAACGAGGCAGAGCAGGATGCACCGATGCCTGCTTCAGACCCGAAGAAGATGTGAGAAAGAGCTCGTTCATGGTTTACGTCCTATCCAAAATATGCACTTGGAAATGTGGATTAACTGACCTGTCGATGGCGAACATCTGTACATTGATAGTTAACTTAGAACATTCGTACTTTATACCTACCAGTTATTTCTTACTTGGTGGTTTATGTGCTACCAAATAATTATAATTATTTATATAATTGTTAGAAAAATAATATAAACATCACATAGCATACAATATATTTTCAATTCTAGATGAAATCGAACTCCTAGTTTCTGTGCTTTTCCATGTTGGATTCCAATGTTTGGGACTCCTATTCAATAAATAGCTTGAATAGCTCTTGTTGCAGCAAGTTACTAAAAAATGATAATCTTCGACAATATCTTGTGTTGTACACAATGCCAACTGCCACTCATGTTCATTTATGTTCTGCTTCAATTTTTTCAGCTAGCAAGAGAGTTAGAGGTGATTCTGCAGAAACAAACTGCAGAACCAGCTGAAAGCTGCAGTTCTGAGGGTGGCGTGTCATTTCTTGACAACATCATTTATCCTTTGTATGAAATCATTGCAGCGGTAAGTGTGGCTGCTTGGTGAGATAATATCACTCGCTATATTTCGTCGTTTACGGTGTTCTTAATTTTGATTCTGCTGCAGGAAGCAGCAAATAATAAAAACGGGCGTGCACCACATTCTGAATGGAGAAACTACGATGATTTCAATGAGTTTTTTTGGTAAACAGGTCAACTGAGCTGCTTTGGTTTTGTTGATTTCTTGCTGTTTTTGATAATGTTTTGACGGTTCCCTCTAGGTCTCTTAAGTGCTTTCAACTAGAATGGCCATGGAAGCTGAGCAACCCATTTTTCTCGAAGCCCAGTAGGAAGGATAAGGTTGGTTTTTTATTAATCACATTCACAAATATTTGGATCTTCCACTAGATGTATCCAGATCAGTATTTATATATTTGTATATTATTAATATGTTTTCCTCTTGACTATTATGCCAAGTTGCCAACACCATGAGACAAGTATAGGCTTCAGTATAAGCTTATCCTTGTACAAAAGCTGCAGCCACACCAAACAAATCCCTTCCCTGAGTTGGCTTGACCTTACCTGGACATTTAAGCTGCAGCCACTCAGGGCCGATGCATAGTCTTCCATGCCTGCCACATATCCTAATGACCCAAGTTACCCATCATCCACAACATATTCTCTTCAGCCCTGTGCCAATGTTGGGAACTCCTGTGGTGCCGATACTCAGCTCTCTCAGTGACTCAGTGTTGCTAATATTGGAGATTGGCAAGTGATGCTCACAGTGCTTGATAATTACCACTGTCATGCACATCAGTTGAAACTACAAAATCCACTGATGCAGCCTTCCTTGATGAGCAGCACAAAACGGGTTTTCATCTACTACTATTTTTGGCTTGAGTTGGACTTGCAATGAGATGTGAAGATTATTAGTGATATAGAATTATGATAATATGGTGGGTGGTAATGCAGAGTTTTCAATTTTCAGTCATGAAGTTTGTTCTGGTTTTATATTTGGCATGCTTAAATGTATCTTTTTTTAGCATATTACCCAGAAGAGCAAAGAAACCGGCTTATTTGGACAAGCTTTGGTTGACTAAAAGGCACTTAAATTAAACCTTTTCTTTCTCATACACATTAAACCTAGAGATGAAGTAATTTATTCTTGTTCCTAATTTTCTATCAATGTGAATTCACATCATCACATTTAGCAGTTTGATGTTGGGTTTTACAGTTATTCTTGTAAACTGCTTGCCTGTTTTTACTATAGAATGTGCAATTGTTTTTGCAGGGCTTGCTAGGTAGGAATCATCACTATGGAAAGACATCTTTTGTGGAACATAGGACTTTTGTTCACCTTTACCACAGCTTTCACCGCCTTTGGATGTTTCTAATTATGATGTTCCAGGTGAATTAAAATTCTAATCATGCAGCTGCTGTTAGTATCCACTATTTTGTTTGGGATTCAACACACCCACCTGTTCTTTCTAATTACTTTAATGAATTCTGAGATAGGATTTATTCAATGTGTTGTGGAATTACAGAATGTGGACACCGCAAATCTGCAACAAAAAGAAAAATACACATATTCTTTCTCCAAATAAATACTCACATGCTAACTGCACTTATATCCTAGCGCTTATTTGTTCCCTTTATGCTCAAGTAAGAATGCTCCCCTTTTCCTCCCTTGGACGTGAAACAGTACATATAACATCTTGCATTCAATCCTTGCTCCACTGCTACAATGAACCGTAACTTAATAAACTGGTCCCGGGGAGGGCTTTTTTAGCATTGTTTTAAAGTCGTTCGACTAGTCGAGAAGTGGGCTCTCCACTGGTGCTAGTCGCGACTGGTGACTTGACTAGCAGAGCTGGCTGGGTGACTACTGAGGTATTTGGTTTGAGGTATCAACCTATGAGGGATGGGGTGGTGATTGTTTCCACAAAATTTTGTTGGATGAACCCATTCCTCATGACTATACTAATTATTTGCTTGTGAGGAATGAGGTGATGTTGGATCATCCCATTCCCTTCCACAAACCAAACAAAAAATTGAGGAGTGGAGGAAGATGCATGAATGCATCAACCAATTCCCCAAACCAAACACCTCATATTTTGTATTATGTATCATTAAGTGCTTTATATTGATGTTCTTTGATGTGTTTAATGTACCTGGGGTGTAACCTAAGTGTGGTTCTATTTATGCCGATGCAGGGGCTAACTATCATTGCTTTTAACAATGGTAGTTTTGACAGGAACACCGTATTGCAACTTCTTAGTCTGGGCCCAACTTATATCGCAATAGAATTTGTTGAGAGTGAGTACAGATCTTTTTTCTTACTGTAATATGATTAATTGTGTAAACTATCTTGTTGATGCCTGATTTCTTTCCTACCTTTTTGTTTGAGGAAGGTCTGTTGGACATTCTGATGATGTATGGCGCCTATTCGACCTCTCGTCGATCTGCGATCACCAGAGTTCTATGGCGATTCTGCTGGTTTACTGTGGCTTCATTGGTGATTTGTTACCTATATGTGTAAGCCTTTTCTTCCATTTGCGAGATCTGGAATTTTTTCTGTACCCTAAATTAAACAAAGAAATCACTTAAATGAAAGATTGTATTGAAGGTCATTTTGGGGGTGTTTGGTTTGAGGAATCAAACCATTCTACATGGGGTGATGCATCATGGAGTGATTCCATGAATTTTGGTGGGATGACCCCATTCCCCATCTTAGTGATGAACTGGTGAAGAATGAGGTGATGATGAATCAACCCAATCCATTCCACAAACCAAACAAAAATTTGAGGAGTGAGAAGATGATGGACTAGTCCACTTCTCAAACCAAACACCCCCTTATTGTCCGCCAGTGACCTATTTGAAGGTTTTGAAGCACAAAGAAACAACATATACCACAACCGCTTTTTTACGTGGTGCAGGATTAAATTGAAAGCCATAAAACGTTTCAATCCTGATATTCAGGAAGTAACACTTTGTAAAGAGATGATGATTATATATATTCTTTTGTCCAGACTGGTGAGACAATGTAATGTCATTCAAAACTTAAGAAACTCAGAAGTGGCCTCTCTTGTCCGGCATTATCTTTACTGGCTTGGTGGAAATTTGGTCGATTATGATGCTTGGAGTATGCTCTATACTATTTCCCAGTTCAGTCATATGACCAAAGGCTTGCCACTCGATACTATATACTAGTAATAAAGTTGAAGTGCTAATGTTGGGTTCAATTTTTGAATGACAGATCTATAACTTGATGTTGAGTTTAACTAACCTGTGGTCTGCTGGTAGCAGTTTAATTTAAGCGAATAGTTCTAATTGGCTGCTCAACTTGAAGTGAAATTATTTGGCCTCAACTCTAAATCAACACTTGATAAAAAATGTACATTTGAACCTTTTGTCCTGGAGCATCACTAGATGAAACTTCTAATAACTTGATCATTTCCCAGTAAGGCACTTCAAGATGGCACGCAGTCAGCAACATTCAAGATATATGTCTTTGTAATCAGTGCATACGCTGGTGTTCAGATAATTATCAGTCTACTTATGAGTGTTCCTTGTTGCCATGGTTTCACTGAGGCTTGCTACCGCTGGTCTGCCGTACGTCTTGCTAAGTGGATGCATCAGGTATTGTCCCTTTTAGCACATTCTGTGTTTTTAAATCGTTGTGTGCCATATCTTCTGGTAAGGATATCTGACATTTTTTATGAAGGAGAATAACTATGTTGGAAGAGGCATGCATGAGAGTCCCCTTGACTATATCAAGTAATCCCATAGAACTTTGAAGCATAATTCTGTGATTCTGCCAACATTTTGGAAGTGCCTCATTACTCAATGTATTTACCGTGCAGATATGTTGCTTTCTGGATTGCAATTCTTGCTGCAAAATTTTCATTCACTTATTTTCTCCAGGAAAGGTTTAGTTTTTTGTTTTTCCACTGTTTGTAACTATTGATGATTGCACTCTAAAGTGCTCCCTTCATTATGCAGATAAGACCTCTTGTAAAACCAACAAGGACTATAATCAATTTCAGAGGCTTGCACTATGCCTGGCATGACTTTGTCTCAAAGAGTACGGATATATTACTTTTTTTCACAAATGTCACAATGCTATTTTTTCCCTGTCCGCACCCTATGATCTTATAATATTTCGTTATTGTGTATTTGGCAATTGTTTTGAGGACTTTGAAAAATGTACCTCTTTGTACTTCATAATATCCTCATGAGAAGATTGATAATGTGTGGTTGTAAGTTGTAACTGATTGGTTCTTTCGATGGTTGCAGATAATCATAATGCTATTACAATCCTTTGTTTATGGGCTCCAGTGGTGTCAGTAAGTAACCTTTCTTAGCTTCTTATATTTGCTGTCATAACATTATGTATATTGTTGGAGTCACAAATACAACAAACAAACTTATGAACAGTGACCATTGAAAATACCGAACAATAAACATCTCCAGTTGATACGGTTATAAATTTTTTTCCTCGAACAAGGCAGGAGAGCTGCGTGTCATTTCATTAAGCTAGAAAAGAAACATAGGAGGGGGCAAGACTGCCAAACCCTAGTACAAAGGAGCGACAATGGTCAGCCCCCCGAACCCCGCACACACACAACTGAGAGCAGGTGTGCCACAAACTAGAGGGAGCACTACCAAGATCAACAACAGAGCCTCAGACCTAGGGCTCCAGTGTCAGCAGGCGAAGGAGCAGCACATGAAGAGAGGAGGCTCCTGCTGCACACTACAGAGCACACTTGTGTGTCACAGGCTACGTTACATGCATTACATGGATACGCTAGTCCACTGCCGTTTGGCGTATCCGATACGTCTCCGTGTCCGATACACCGCAGATACGTTGTGGAAACGCCCCCCCCCAATCCGGCGACTGCCTACGTATCGGCCGGAATAACTCTCGAGTGGATACGTATCCGGCGACTCCCTGCCATCACGCTCCCACAGCACAGCGCGCCGCCGGTGGAGGTTGGAGCGCCGCCGCCGCCGCGAATCCGGCCGCGAAGGAGGGAAGCAGGATGGAGAGTAGGCGGAGGAGACAGGAGACGAGGCAGCCGGCGGAGAGAGGGGATGGAGGTGGCAGATCCGTCCGCGCTGGAGTAGGAGGGCGAGTGTCGATGGGTGACGCTGTGGCCGGGGGAGAGCTGAGCGGCGGGCGACAACGGCGCCATGGCTGGACGCGCAGCCACCGGTGCACGCGCTGGCGGGAGTGAGAGGCAGGCGGTGAGAGAGGCGGGCGGCGAGTTGCGAGAGGGAGAGCCGGGCGGAGCAGGTGGGGATTCGGGGAGAGGAGAGAGCAGTGTGTGGGGGTGGGGGGCGGGGTGAAGGAATAAGGTTGAGGAATTTTTTAATCGATTTAATATGTAGATTTATTTGTTTTTGAAAAAATGTTCAAATGTATTTACGTATCGGGTTATTGCGAAAAATGTTGTATCGGCGTATCCGTATCCTTCCGATACCGGTACGCGTATCTGTATCCGTGCTGCATAGGTCACAGGTTGCAGGACCTCCTGGGTACATGGCCTAGCTCCGTCAAACACGCATGAGTTACGGTGTTTCCTGATCTCCCAAGCAAATAGAATGATTATGGTGTTAAGAGCCTTTGTCGACTCCCTAGGAACACCCTTGATGGCTTGACACCACCATCTGGAGCAGTGGGAGGTCCCATCTGTGGAGCAAGAGTAAGCAGGCCCAATCTGCTCAAGACTAACGTCCAAACTTGCCATGCAAACACACAGGCGACAAGGATGTGTTGGATGATTTCCTCAGCCTGATCAGACAGCGGGCAGGCTGCAGGATGAGGCAGCCCTCTTCTGGCCAACCTGTCAGCCGTCCAACACCGATTTCTCATTGCCAACCAGATAATGATTTTACAGCGCATCGGTGCTCATGTCTTCCAAATACACTTCCAGGGGGCAAATTTAACTGACCCATAGAAGAAGGCAGCATATGCCGATTTGCTAGTGTAACAGCCATGGTGAGTGAGGTGCCACCTTTATTGATCTGGAATGTCCTGCTGCAGTTCAAAGCCATTGACCAGATTCCAGAGTTGCAGATATTCGATTAACACCTGAACTGACAAAGCACCTCTGATGTTGTTGACCCAGCTCCTGTTAGTTAAACCTTGTGCCACTGTTCTTTGCTTCCTGGCCCTCTTAGGAATCAGCTTTATCAAGTTGGGAGCCCATTCAGTGATTGTTTTCCCTTGCACCCACTGCTCAGTACGGAATTTGATTGATTGACCATTACCAACTAGAGAAATGACAGCGACATCAAACAAAGCTTTAGTATTTTGGGGGTACTTGTAACGGGGGACCCTCCCAAGGCCGCGAAGAGTCTAGATTAAGGATGCCAAGACCTCCAAATTGGAGAGGCCGCTGAACAATATCCAAGAGACTAGACAGTTGCTACCATTCACATTCTTCTGTTCTTTTCAAAGAAAGCTTCGCCTTTTCTTATCAATGGCTTTTATTACCCACGTAGGAAGATCCATTACGAGCATAGTATAGATAGGGATGGAAGATAAGACGGCTGACTCAAGAGTGTGGCTTTCCACCGGGCACGTGTCCCTGTTTTGTCAAACTTACATGAAAAGTGCAATGAGCATTTGAAAATTATATTTCTTAAACTAAACATTTATTTATGCAGATCTACCTTTTGGACATTCATGTATTTTACACTGTGATGTCTGCTATTTATGGATTTCTCCTTGGAGCACGTGATCGCTTGGGAGAGGTTAGTTCCTTAAACTTTGGATTTGAACTATTTTCATACTATCAATGAAGTTATAATATGAATTATCGTCAAACCTTATCACTTCAGATTGTTATTATTTATGCAATACCATTTCTTGTTTAGCTGATTGTCACACTTATCAAGCATTTTATTTTAATACTTCAATGCTCGTGCAGCATGCCTGCAAGATGTGAATGGCAAGCACATTTGATTATATGAATACATCCTTTTCTACTTTATGCTTTTGATAACATCAACATTAAATGGAAGATGCCTTAGAAAACTTTATTGGATCTGTGTTAAGGCTGGGCATTCCACCATCCAATGCCTGACACTGTCTTCACATCCATGACACCCAGTCCACCATACCCATTCAAATCCAGATACCAATTCCAAATAGGCTCTTGCTTTCTTTGGCTTGGGAAAAACGTAACTTGAAAACCCAAAGAACTTTTATTTGTTTGTGTGTTACATGGAGCAGAGTGTTGGCTTACTAAAAGGCGACATGTTCAACTGTTAAGTGTAGCGGAGATGCGTATGTTGCGTTGGATCTGTGGGCATACAAGGTTGGACCGAGTGAGGAATGATGAGATACGTGATCGTCTAGGGGTAGCCCCAATTGAAGAAAAGCTTATCCAACATCGGTTGAGATGGTTCGGACATGTTCAAAGGAGACCTTTGGATGCACTAGTGCATAGAGGCATCGTAAGATAGGACACTAATGTGAAGAGAGGCAGGGGCCGACCAAAGCTGACATGGGATGAGGCGATCAAAAGGGACCTGAAAGAATGGGATGTGCCGAAAGAGTTGTGTTTGGATAGAAGTGCGTGGAAAGAGGCTATCCATGTGCCGGAATCTTGATTTAGGCTCTACTGCCTTTTAGTTCCTCGCTTGTTTCCTCCTGCTGGTGACTTCTGTAACTCTAGCCTACCCCAACTTGATTGGGACTGAAAGGCTTGGTTGTTGTTGTTGTTGTGTTAATTTGTGCTGACTGGTGTTTATTTGTGATTTCAGATTAGTTCTGTCGAAGCAGTTCACAGGTTCTTCGAGAGGTTTCCTAGAGCATTCATGGATAAACTTCATGTTGTTGTTCCTAAAAGGTTTGTAATGTCCTTCTAGGCTCTTAAGTTCTTTCCTATCTGCTTCGCTGTTGTACTCTAAAGTTGTTTTTGACCCTTTATACAGGAAACAACTGCTATCTTCCGGTCAGGTATGAGTCAATTGATATCAATTCAAAACTAGTTCTGTTATCGATCTTCTCTTTATATTGATTTGGACCTCCTCTGCATTTTGATCCTAGTTTTTTGTAGGATACTGCACATTTTATTGTGCATAAATAATAAAATTGTTTACGATTACTAGTGTGCATAAATAATACTCCCTCCTTCCCAAATTGTAAGGGGTTCTAGGCCTCTATTGGATTCATTCATTACTGCATGTATGTGTGTCAATACGTGTCTAGATTCATCAACATCCATATGAATGTGGATAGATAAAAATAGAGTTGGAGCCCCTTACAATTTGGACCGAAGGGAGTATATGGCATTCTTTACTGTTACTTAAAATGAGTTGACCCTGGAAACATAAAATTTACCAGGATACAGAGTTAAATAAGTTTGATGCGTCTAGATTCGCTCCCTTCTGGAATGAAATTGTGAGGAACTTACGGGAAGAGGATTATATTAACAACGCGTAAGTAATACTTCCCAAATAACTATGTTATGATTTTCTTGACCTGCATATGTCAATTTGGTTTGACCATTGTCATGTTTGCAGTGAATTAGATTTGCTTTTGATGCCAAAGAATGATGGAGTGCTTCCAATTGTGCAGTGGCCACTTTTCTTGCTTGCTAGCAAGGTCAAATTCAGAAAACATTTTTAACTCTTAAAAGCCTCCTCTTGCATTAGCAGTTTTTGTTTCCTTTATGTGCCTCATCAATGAGCGCCTTCCCTTTTCAATTTGTAGGTTTTCATGGCCAAAGATATTGCAGCTGACATCAAAGAATCACAAGAAGAACTTTGGCTAAGAATATCAAAGGATGAATACATGCAATATGCCGTTGTAGAGTGCTTCTATAGCATTTACCATATTCTGACATCTATACTAGATAAAGAAGGGCGTCTCTGGTTAGTAGTTAGTAGTATTACCTATAGTGTTTTTTATTAATGTTGTTATGCTTTTTTTTTTGCCTTTTATCATATTCTGTTTGTGGATCTTGATGGGTTTCATATCTAGCCTGCTCCAACTTGCTTGGGACTGTTAAGGCTTTGTTGTTTCATTTCTCACAAATTCAACAGTTCTTTTATGTGCATTTTTCTTTGGAAAATTAGGGTGGAGAGGATTTATGGTGGTATCCGAGAGAGCATTTCAAAGAAAAACATCCAGAGTGATCTGCATTTTAGCAAATTTCCTAATGTCATTGCCAAGCTTGTTGCTGTATTGGGAATACTGGTATGCATGTTGCATTGGTATTTGTTTTCAGGTTTATTATCTTTTGTATTTCTGGTCCTCATTTACTACATGATCACCTTATTGATGATCCAATGCTAAAATTCAGCTATGGGATCACCTTATTTATGAGTGAAGGGCATGTTTGGTTTGTGACATCGTCAGCTAAACCAAACATTGGCCGTATCAAATCCTGGCCTGTGCCAGATCATGACCATAATATTGATGCTTGGTTGGTGACTATGCTAAACGAGGGCAATGCCGAAATACTTAGGAGAAGTATCATTTGGATTGTAGCCAAGCGAAATATTACCAGAACTTTTAACATGACATCTGGGGCCTGCACGCCATTAATTTATTTTTGGAACCAAAACATAGTCATGTGAGGTAAAAAATTATAGATTTTATTGTAAGGAATACGATGGTGCAAACAAATTATGCGTCTTTGAATGGTTTAGAAGATATTTTTGGTTGAAGGCTGTGAATCAAAATGCTATATCATTAAACACACCATTCACAATCTGACACATCAACTATGTGCTGTTAAAGGTATATGTCTCTTTGTACCGAGTTCCTGTAGGACTAGGGCATCTCTTTGTATGAGTCCCTGTAGGATAAGGGCCTCTCTTTGTATGACTCTCCATAGGATAAGGCTTTTGTCACCAGAGAGTGCAAAAGGATGCGCAAAACACTGTAGACACACTGTAGATAGAGTGGAGTTTGAAATAAAAAGTGGGATATGAGGTTGGATAGACGGTCTGGTGACCATAGCCTAAGGGCGTCTCTTCGTACGAGTACCTGTAGGATAAGGCTTCCGTTGTATATATTCTGGCCTAGAGCCCTCATATTGAATACAAGTGCTATTCATAACATGTGCATGTAGGAGGCTGCTTCTCTTTGTATAGCTGGCTGCGGCCAAATTCTCTAGCATGCCATATATTGCCTCTAAACCAAACAAATAGCCAAATTCCTTTGGCATTACCAACATGTGGCTTAGCTCAGCCAGTCCGAGAGCCAAACTGCCCCAAAATCTGAAACTCAGCTTCCCTTATATACCATCTTATATATTTCTAGAAACTACTACATTATCCATGAAAGAATGCAATCCTGTTGTTTGAAATTTGTCCATGAAAGAATGCAATTCTAGGCCTAGATCACATGACAAGGCTATGCAATTAAACATCAATAACTGCCGAATGGATAAAAGAGGCTGTTTCTATTGGCCGTTGGGCATGCATGCATGCAACTTCTATATCTAGAAAACAAACCATACGTACCCGTGGAGGGGATAAAAGAGTAGGAACATGTGATTAAATTTCTCTCTACTAATCTGTCAAAAAAAAAACTCAGAATTGCATTCATTAATGGAGAGAGAGAGAGGAGTATATTGCTTGTTTACCTTTTTCATCTTGAAACTAGAATGTACTTCAGCCAAATCCCTATTACTATCAAATTTATGCAAAAACCTCCCAGCCTTCCCACAGCTATTTTGACCATTCCCTGGTAGTCGAGTGGTAGATTTGTTCCTTCCGTGTTTGAAAGTATGGTATATATGTCACTTGAATTTTGCTAGTCGATCATTTTTATCACTGCTGCATACATGTTCTTTTGTTTATTTTGGATGATTCAAGTATATACAACTGTTAAGAGCACGGTTTTGTAGAGAGGTACGACCGAGTCCAGTGATCTGAAAAAGGGAGCAATTAGTGCTATTCAAGACTTATATGAAGTTGTTCACCATGAAGTGTTGTCTGTTGATATGAGGTCTGCAATTTGTTTATAGTTTCTTCTATTTTAACGGTATTTTCAGATTTTGCTACCCTTATACAATTGCTTTCCTAATGCTCTTTTGTGTATATAAATGTTAGTGGTTACATTGATGACTGGACTGAGATTAATAGAGCGAGGGCTGAAGGCCGCCTCTTCAATAATCTCAAGTGGCCGAATGATCCTGGATTGGTATTGTCTGTGCACTGGATGCACCTTTTTTTTTGCTGAGTGTCTATTTTCCTGTTATTCTGCATCTCTCTGTAGTCATTAGTTTGATCTATGTTTGTGTAATTTATCCAGAAGGACTTGATCAAGCGATTATATTCACTTCTGACAATTAAAGAATCAGCTGCAAATGTTCCTAAAAATCTGGAAGCTGCGCGGAGACTTGCGTTCTTTACGAACTCTCTGTTCATGCAAATGCCTGTTGCAAGGCCTGTTTCAGAAATGTTTTCCTTTAGGTGGTCGCCTTTAGTCCAGTTGCTTGTTCATTTATTTGTGGACTTTTCATTGTTATCTTACATACCTATTGTGCTTTCACTTTGGTATGCAGTGTTTTTACTCCTTATTACTCCGAGATCGTTCTCTACAGCATGGCTGAACTCCAGAAGAAAAATGAGGATGGCATAACTACACTGTTTTATCTCCAGCAAATTTACCCAGGTTTGTTCTTTCCCTTTTCCATGACAGTGGGAAAAATACCTGGAATATGAACCTTCGAAATGTAAAAAACGATTCTCTATGGTGCAACTTTTTTGAGATAGCCCCTTAGGTGGTGTTTAGTTCAAAAATGCAAACATAAATGTAATCTGAATAAACTGGTATTGACTACGGAATGTGTGATTCGTTGTTTTGAGTGGTTTGGCGTATAAATGGAATAAGAGTTGTCAGAATTTTTGTTTTATTTCATCAGTGAAAACATGCAGCAAGAAGTGGCAGCTCAAGAACTTGTGAGAAGTTGTGGGAAAAATTCTCATAAAAGATGAATTTGCCAACCAAGTCAAGACATTGCTTTTCCCTCGCTTGTAATTCTATCAGAGAACCACAATCCATGGGGACCCCAGAATTCCACACAAGTTCCCATTGCACATTTCCACCTGGCTGCTCCACCCCCTACAACAAACTGTGGCTATTTCAGCTCGCCCATTGCCACTTCTGCACTTTACAATTTACATTGACATGCTGTGTGGTTGGCCTTCTTCATACACCTGCTGTGTGGCCGTACAGTCGTCGAGGGAGGGTGGCCACATCCTACCAGGTTGCAACCGTGGCGGACCAGTTTGAGCTTGCTTCCGGGAACTCTTTCTTAAGCCCCAAGGTGAGGGGATGTGGACGTGTGGTTGGTGGAGGCAGAAGGTGACCGTCTTTTTTCCTCAGGACGTGGTGGGTGGGGCTTGCTTGGTCATGTTTCCAAGTGTTTGTACTATATACTAACAAGGTAGCCGTTTGACACCCACTTGAAACAAAATAAAAACGATTCAGATAATTTTACAAAAGTTCCAATCAAACACGTCATTAGTCTCTTGCTAAGCTAACAGTTTGTTAGGGTGCTTACTGTCTGTAACCACCTAATTACAGTTTGCGGTGGTTCTGTTTTTTAATCTTGCTATAATTAGTGTTCTCCTGTTCCAGCAACTGAAACTCAACAGTTAAGTTAGTGCTTGCTGTCTGAAACTGTAAGCGCTACAAGCTTAAGAACAAGAGGTTGTCCAAATTTTGAGCAAAACTCAACAGTTTAGTGCTTGCTGTCTGAAACTATAAGCGCTACAAGCTTAAGAACAAGAGGTTGTCCAAATTTTGAGCGAGATATGAAGTTACCCTAGGTCTTTGAAAGTTGTCGCACACCCCTTTATTAGAGTGTTATTGTAAGTATGGTTTTAAAGCTGTCACCTAGGCAATGCCAAGGCATCCAGGTGCTAAAAATATTGGCATCCCTGTCGCCTAGCTAAAAAACAGCAAGGAGTGGGAAGGGAGGGTGAAGGACATAAGGTAGACAACTAGCGAAAGAGCAGAAGTGAGTTGGATCTCAGGTTGCGTCGTGGCAACATCTAGGTGTGTCCCCTCCCTTACTCAGCGCACACTACTGCATCCAAGCAGGGAAAGATGGCGGAATGGACGGTGGGCTGCTATATGGAATGGACGATGCAGGTGTTGGCATCCTTGGGAACAGGAACACCCAGATCTTGACTGGCTGGAGGCGGTCTGTGCTGTCCACATCGTACTCCAGCAGGTTGCCAAGGTCATCTGCGACTCGTCACTCGTTATGGAGACGAGCCCATCCTGGTTCCTCCTCGGCAGCTGGCCCTGTCGGCACACCTCTCATCCGCACATCTCCCTTCCGATGAGCTCTGCTTGCACAACTCAAATAAATAATTATTTACTGGATTCGATAGGGCATTGGTTGGGGATTTGTGGTCTGGGAATGGGAAAGGATTTGTGACAGCGTGGGGAGGATTTGGGGGAGGAAGACGGTGAGTGTTGCCTTACGGCGTGGGACGGGACACAGGAGTCGAGGGTGTGCCTAGTGGTGCTTGCCTACCTGTTCGCCCATCTAAGGTTATGCGGTAGGCCGAGGGAGGTGTACTGAGCCAACTGATTGGCCTTTTACTGTGTTTGACTCATTGTGGAGCTGGCTCAATAACTTAACAAGCTAAAATGCTAGCCTGGCTTGTTAAGGAAACTAATCTAGCTTAGCCAGCCATGAGGCGATATATAACCCTCCAGTTTTTCCTCCAGCCTTTGTCTCACTGCCTAGCTTTCCATGGCTCAAGACACATATAACCCTGTCCTAAAGGTAGGCCATACTCTCTTGAAACATAAGGATGGGCATGTCCACATTCCACACGACACAACCCTTGATTGTCATGTCTGTTCTGCCCATGCTATTAATGCACTCTTAAGGCTTTTGAACCCATTCTTTCTTTGTATTTTTGGAATCTGTTTCCTAGGAGTATTCAATAAAGGCCCCTATAGTTGTACTTCCTATATGAAAGAAATGTGCTTTGTGCTCTGTTTGGTACTTTGGTATCAATTATTGAAACCCAGTGCGGGTGCCTGCTATCTCATGGTCTTGCAAGCTAGCATTATGTATATATAGCTTCTCTGATGTGAGATGGAACTTTCACGTTATGAAATCACGTGTCACCTGAATTATTGTTTGACATTTCTAATACAACTTTCTGTATACAGATGAATGGAAGAACTTCCTTACTCGTATCAACAGAGATGAAAATACACCAGATTCTGAACTTTTTGGCAACCCAAATGACATACTTGAACTTCGTCTATGGGCTTCTTATCGTGGGCAGACCTTGGCACGGACTGGTTTGTTATCTTCTGAACCTATATGTGTTCGACAGATAGTAAATTTGATTTTATAGGCTCATATTTGCTGTCACTCAATCCCGTTTTCAATATTTAGATAGACCTTTTCTTTTGTCTAGTGTGCAACAGAATTTTCCACTAGTTTCTATTTCATTCATGAATCAGTAACCTCACACTGTATTTGGGTATGGAAATTGTTACACCATTAGCTAAATGCGTGATGGCTGTTCATTGATGTGTGCATATTGCTATACATATCGTTTTTATTTATAATATTTCGCCCTAGTGTTTGAAATCTTGTGTGCTTGTTGTTGATGTATGATGAAATAACAAAAAGAATTTGACCCTACAAGTGTTTATAAATGTGACTTGTTTACTTTGAATATAATCAGCTCACTCAGGTTCTGTACTATTGTACACTGCAGTTCGTGGTATGATGTACTATAGGAAAGCCCTTATGTTGCAGAGTTATTTGGAGAGGATACAATCTGAAGGTATATGTACTGGTTAGCTTGCGAGATCCATAAATGCTATTTATCTGAATTAATATTATTTTTTCTGTTGTTTCCCTTTATTAGATCTGGAATCTACATTTGCTTCAGCTGGTTCTGCTGATACACATTTTGAGTTGTCACCTGAGGCACGTGCACAGGCTGATTTGAAGTTTACATATGTGGTTACCTGCCAAATTTATGGAAAACAGAAGGGAGAAGGGAAACCCGAAGCTGCAGATATAGCCTTACTAATGCAAAGGTGCTTTTAATTTTATATGCTAGAAATACTTTTATATGCTAGAAATACCTTTAGCCCTTTGCTTGTTTTCTGTCCCTCTTTGTAAAGGACTCATTGCTTCTGGTTAGTTCTGTCTCTCTTTAACACAGAAGCACATTAATGCATGCACTCTGCTGCCCATGCTGTTCCATTATTTGTAGTGTTACACCACCTATAACATTTTGTATCATCTTTCGTAGGAATGAAGCTCTTAGAGTTGCTTACATCGATGAAGTTGAGAGTGTTAAGAATGGAAAGCCCAGCACTGAATATTACTCAAAGCTTGTTAAAGCTGACATTCACGGAAAGGACAAGGTCAGTCATTTATAGTTCCTCAGGTCACAAATATGAGCCCATTAGAACATCGGTATGGTCTCCAATATGATTCTTTGACTGGAAAGGGCTATATTATAAAAGTATTTTACATATTGATAGCCAAAGAGAAAAAACGTTTAGCTTATGACAGACCTAGATGGAAATTTTTTTAGAGGAAATTGGTTATTTTTAAGCATCTTTTGTCATGATCCATAACAGAAAAGTCTTGCAAACATTTTGCAGCGCAATGTAGCACAGCGACTGCAAGCTGACCCTGGCAAATTTGAGCACTATGGTTTCTTATTTGAACAATATATCCCATTCTCATATTCACTAGATGGAACTTTATCCCACAGGAAATCTATTCCATTAAATTGCCTGGCAATCCAAAGCTTGGGGAGGGAAAACCAGAAAATCAAAATCATGCCATAATATTCACTCGTGGAAATGCAGTGCAAACTATTGATATGAATCAGGTATACAAATATGCTCATTTTTTCATTTACTATTCTTGAGTTAATACTATAGCTTTGCATGAAGTTTGAACTTTTCTTTTATGCTTCTAGAATGTTGACTTGATGATATTTAGTTGACCAGTCTCATTTAGTTTGGTGATATACCGACTCTTGCTGAATATTGGATCAAATCCAAGTCAGGGCCAGCATTAGTTTTGTAATTTGTAATTTGTGGAGGTTCGCTACTGAGGCCAGCTTTGTTTTATAGTGACAAAAGAATGAAATGTAGACAAATGGATCATTCCCTTATTGATAATACTGTCACTGTTTGATAATTTGACTAATGATTCAGTTGGAAATATATCTCATATTTGTTTATCCAGTTGGAAATATATCTCATATTTGTTTCTCCAGTTCTTACCTGTTTTGTTTTGTAGGATAACTACTTTGAGGAGGCGCTCAAAATGAGAAACCTGCTCGAGGAGTTCTCTCAGAAGCATGGCAAGCATTACCCTTCTATTCTTGGTGTTAGAGAGCATGTCTTCACTGGGAGGTATTATTCACTATAAGGGAAGGGGTATGTGCATTACTTCTGCAGTAAAATTTAGTTCTAACAACATCATCATGCTTCTATAGTGTTTCCTCCCTGGCATCATTTATGTCAAATCAAGAAACGAGTTTTGTGACATTAGGACAGCGCGTTCTTGCTAACCCATTGAAGTAAGTGCTTTATCATATGTTTTTTCACATGAGATCACTATTATCATAGTTATAGTTAACACCTGAAACATCTCCTTTTTTGTAGAGTGAGAATGCACTATGGCCATCCAGATGTTTTTGATAGAATTTTTCATGTAACTAGGGGTGGGATTAGTAAGGCCTCCCGCAGCATCAACATCAGTGAGGATATATATGCAGGTTAACATCAGCATCAACATCAGATGCTTCCCTCATCCTTTCTCTCCTTTAAATTTTCTCTATCCTGCTGATGCATCCTTGAACTGCAGGATTCAATTCAACTCTGCGTCAAGGCAGCATAACTCATCATGAGTATATTCAGGTTTTAATTCTCTTATCCTAGCTGAGCACTAGCTATATCATTCAAAGAAAACATCAAGCTTATTTGGTTGGTGGAAAGAAGCTAATTTGAGATTGAAGGACCCATTCCTGCTGTCGTCATGTCGTGTGTTGCATAGAACCATGCTCTACATGGAGAATACGCTAAGTAACAAAAAATGAACCCATTGTCCTTTATGCACACATGTTTAGGATAATGTGATACATTATCCCAATTTCTCCTTCTCCCTAGGCAGGCAATCAAGTCACATGAGGGCTTACCTACCATTCGGTCGTAGATAGGTAAAGTTGTTAGTTCCCAAGGACAAATGTGACTGATTCTTCCATCGAACATGCAGTTCGGGTTATTAGTTGTGAGTCTCAATAATCATATAGCTGCATTCTCTTGCATTAATATATGTATGGGGCAAATAATTGTTGTCCTCAAACATTCATTTAAGCTGACACAATACTTGAACATGGCTCTTGTCATTGAGAGCATTTTATAGTTATACTGTTATAGTTATCTGAAATCTGTGATTGGATTATTTATTTGATGCTTCTCAATTTTTGTTGTCTTGTAAAATGGTATGGCTTTGCTAGTAACTGCTGGCAGTCAAGAGGGATAGTCCATGTCATAAAAGCTTGTCGAACTGGTCAAATAATATGTGTTACATGCACATGTACACATGCAGTGCATACGGCACATGGGACTAACAAACGTTGGCCAGGAATTGTTTAGTTAAGTGAATCCATTGCTTAAAGTTACTGATGAAGTGATGATAAAACTTCTTTGCTATTTGCCACTTGTTAACCTCCATTGCTTTAAACTGTACTGATTCAACAGGGGCAACACTGCTGTCTTGTGAACACTTTGTTGATGTTAAATATGAATCCTGTAGGTTGGCAAAGGTAGGGATGTTGGACTTAATCAGATCGCAGTATTTGAAGGAAAAGTTGCTGGAGGAAACGGTGAACAAGTTCTTAGCCGAGACATATATAGACTTGGACAGCTTTTTGACTTTTTCAGGATGTTATCCTTCTATGTGACAACTGTGGGCTTCTACTTCTGTACTATGGTAATTTAATTTTTTTGTGCATGTTAGGATTTATTCCGTTAAAATTGTTTTATTTATATCTATCTTCTGCTAATTTTGTGGAATATAGTGGTCGCAACATTTTCTCTGCATCGAATTTGGTAAAAGAATATTTTCTGTTTACTATTCACGTTTTCCTAATTGTCACGTTGTCAGCATGCCCTCATCCAGCTACCTTTTTTAGGTCTATTATGTATGTTATTTCATATTCTATTTATATAAATTAATTTTGGAAATGCCAATGCTGTTATTCTTGGTTTTCTGTCAATAGTTAGTAAATTTCATATTTTGAATCCTTTTATTATTTGTAAAAAATATATGTACTAATGTTCTTGATTGTTTGTACTTGTGTTCTTCTATTGCTCATTATATTATCTGAAGGCATATGGATAATAGTAATACAAAATTTAGTATATTGTTTTTCATGTTTCTTATTGACCTTGAGAAG
This sequence comes from Paspalum vaginatum, assembly GCA_030272315.1. Lineage (NCBI taxonomy): Eukaryota > Viridiplantae > Streptophyta > Magnoliopsida > Poales > Poaceae > Paspalum > Paspalum vaginatum. The sequence continues at coordinate 57,476,967 of CM059012.1, read as the reverse complement.
TTGAGGTAGCTGCTATTATTTGTATCTGTTTATTCTCAATGTTTCAGATCTTAAATTGGATGTTCTTTTGCAGTTAACCGTGCTGACTGTGTACATATTTCTCTATGGGAAAACATATCTGGTAAGTTTGTACTCCTTTATATTAATTTAACTGTTGGACCTCTGTATGAGTCGCAGATATTCAGTTCCTGTATATTTACATGAATGGGATTTCCACTTGTTTTTGTGCTGTAGCAAACAAAATGGTCCGTGTATGGCAATGGCAAGCTATATATTGTAGGAAGAATATATTGCGTATAATGGATGGATTGTATTGCATTGAGCCTCGGGCCGGTATATATAGGAGTACAATACTTGGGGGCAAGACTCCCATGATACATATGGCAGTGCTAGACACATACAAGTCCTAGACATATATGATAACTAGTAGTACCAATTGTACTCTTAACATATATAATTGCAGTTAAGAGTTGCACAAGATTCCAAATAAATTGGCTAAGTTGGAATTGGGGATAATGTGGACCACTAGCAGATGGTTTCTGCTTATAGTTTGGCACCAGGAAGTTTATTGTATTTTGAGCTAGCCAAATGGTATGAACACAAACTATTAATTGAAGCACAGCTTTGTAAATTTATATATCAGCGGAAAGTTATAAAAGTAGTCGTGCAAACTTGCGCTAAGAACAGAAAAGGTCAATAATGCCAAATAAGACAATGTGAGTTGTATTTTTCTTTTAAAAATATGTTGACCACTTCCTAGCACATGTACTGCATTGTTGGCTCTTGTATCGTTCCCATACTGAGTTTTGTCGGTGCTGTTCTTGTGGCCATCAAACTCACACATGGTGCAGTGCATGAGGACTTCCTTAACTGTTAGCCATTTTATTTACTTTACATTTTGCATTAAAAGCTTATTCACTCACATGTTCTTGTGGCTCATAAATTTCTTGCGTCTGTATATTACGTGTTTTGCACCTATAGATTCTCTACTCCTTGTCCTTCTCATTTTATTTGCATGGTTTCTGACTGTTTTCTAGTGTCTTCCGTTGTTGTCCTGACACATTCCTTCCACTGTATGTTTTGTTAGGCCTTATCTGGTGTTGGAGAGTCAATTCAAAGTAGAGCAGATATATTGCAGAACACAGCCTTGAACGCTGCTCTAAACACTCAATTCCTTTTCCAGATTGGTGTGTTTACTGCAGTTCCCATGGTTCTTGGTTTCATCCTAGAATCAGGTGTCTTGACGGTAATACCTTTTCGCTGCAGACTCCTGGCTTACCCTCTGAATCTTGTACAAGTATTTATGGGTGGTTACTTTTGTTTTCTGCCTTTTGCTACTCCCTATGGTCATAAATATTTGATGCTTTTGCTCTATCCAGTCAAACTTTTGAAATTTTACTATAATTAGTTCTAATTGTAGGAAGGTAGAATTGTGTATAATAGATTGGATGTATTGCATTGAGTCCTTGGGGCGAATATATACGAGTACAAAGCTTGGGGGGCAAGACACCACCCCGGATACATATGGCAGTCCTAAACGGGTAAGACTCCTAGATAGACAGGACTAAGACACCTAAGACTCCTAAACATAGACGACATCTAATACTACCAATTGTAATCTCTAATATCCCCCTGCAGTCGTAGCTGTCGCATCGCAGACGGTCAGACTGGAGAAGAAGCCGAAGAACCCGAAGAACTTGACATTCCCCCCCTCAGTCGTAACTGTGTCACGGTGCGGGGGCAACGACTTGAGAAGAAACCCAAAAGGAGCTCATGCAGACGATAGCCCTTTGTGCCGATAGTCGAGGTAGCCAAGTACGAGGACGCGGAGCCGTTGTCAAGGTGCTGTGCGTAGGGTAGCTGTGGTCGATGGAGCTGTCGATGACGCCGAAGAAGACAAACCGCACAAGTCGCGGGCGCAGCACGCGGGAAGGCCCGCAGTGCGCCACGCCAGGGTGAAGGTGGCGCTGAGAAGCAGCCGTAGACGAAAGCAGCGATGCGTCGAGGCTGATGAGGGTGTCAATGCCGAGGGCGACGCGTCAAGCAGCCAAGCCGAAACACGCCCAAAGTTGCCAAGTCTGGGAATGCGTCGGGGACGAAAGCACGCGCCGGTGTTGCCAGTACCGGGCGTACTAGGTTGAGGGCCCCAACCATATGTGCCAGCATCTAAAGGGACCAGCAGAGAAGGCCTCCGCGACGGTTGTGGTGCAGCACGGCGGGAGTGCCGTTGCAATGCACGATCGTCAGAGTGGAGTAGACGAAGTAGTCGAGGACGAGACGGCGATGCTGGCGACGAGGTTGTGCTGGACGAAGCGAAGAGGTAGATGAGGTGACACATCGAGGTTCTTGCAGTTGTGGTGGCGAGAGAGCCACAGCACGCAGGAGGAGGAGCCTCGATGGCACCGGTGAAGCGCGACGGCGATGCTTGTCGGTGAAGAACTCGATGACGAACGCGATGCAGACTGGCGACGAGGGGTGTCAACGCAGCTTGCAAGTGCAGCGCAGAACGACAGGTGTGTCGGCTTAGCTCGCAGATGTCGAACAGCGCGTAGACCGTGCGAGGGAGACGCCCACCGACGAAGTCGACAGCGATGTAGATGCAACGGCGGGGGACGACGACAGACAGCGACGTTGCTGCCCGATGAGGTGACGCAGCGGCATGGATGACGACAAGCCGCGCTGCAGCCGAGAAGGCGCTGCCACGGCAGAATCGATGATATGCCGCGCTGCTGCTTGAGGAGGCGATGCAACGGCAACCCTCGTGCTTGGTGAAGAAACTCGCGGTTGACGACAGACGTCTCGGGAGGGTGGTGTCGCGCTCGATCGGTTGTCCAGACCGACGGCGTGCGAGGTGAAGACGATGATGGCGATGTCGATGGCGAAACCTCCAGATCGGTGGTGGCGACGATGAACTGGTGGCAGTCGACATGCAGAGAGGCGCGACGGGGAGGCAGCATGCGGGCGTCCCCTGGCACGCTGCTAGCTGCGCCATGCCACACGGTCGAAGATGAAAAAGCCGGTGTTGTCGAAGCCGATGTCGATGACGCGCGAGCCGAACAGGGATGGGCGATGGGGACGCAAATCGATCGTAGATCGGAAAAACGAAAAGGACGCAACAGCAACAGATCTGGTACATTACCGGTGTACCCCTAGCCAACCGCACCTCAACCCCTCTCTCATTAGCGAAGGAACATTAGGAGCAGAGCCGGTCGCTTGGCTCCACTTCCTTCCATGTCCCTGAGCCAAGAGAGAGAGGGTGACAGAGAGCAGCATGGCTGGGCAGGGGCGTCGGCGCGCGGAGGGAACCGGCTCGACCCACAGGGGCGACCCTGCGGCCACGGCGCGAGGCCGTCGGACGGCGCGGCCCCAACGGCGGGCAGAGGCGGCGCGCGCACGCCGGAGGTCGCGGCCCAACGACGAGCCAGTGGCGCAGAGGGCTCGGCGGCGCTGCCACCCTGGCCTGTAGCGCGGAGGTGCGACGGCTCGGACGGACCCCGTGCGTGGAGGGCGACGACGACACGCGACCCGCGGCCTCCGGACCCACGGCAGGCGGAGAAGTGGGCGACGGCGCAGCGTGCGACCATCGGGCCCATGCACGTACGGCGACGATGACGCGCGGCCCGCGGCCGGACCCGCGGCGGCGGGACACGACCACCACATGGCCCAGCCCAGCCCCTCAGATCTGAGCCTTTCTCCCACAGCCGTCACCATGACGGCGCAGGGAGGTAAGGCTTGGGTGCAGCCGTCTCCATGGCGGCTTGCGGAGAGGGGCGGGCGCGGCCAGGCAGCAGTAGAGCCCGTGACCCGACCAACGGCGGAGGCCACCATGCGTGGCAACCGGCGAGTGCCTGATCTCTGGTTGCTTGACGATGCAACGACATGATGACGATGCAGCGGCAGACTGGCCGTGCAACGGCGCGACGCGACGATGACGACGGGCGCAGCGGTCAGAGGGACCGGCCGCGCATCCTATCTACAAGGGCGCAGCCCCCGGTGGAGATCAATCTCCCCAGGGACGCGTGCGGCGGCGGCAGCGGAAGAGAGCCTAGGGCGTAAGCTAAACTCGTGATACCATGTAGGAAGGTAGGATTGTGTATAATAGATTGGATGTATTGCATTGAGTCCTTGGTGCGAATATATATGAGTACAAGACTTGGGGGGCAAGACACCACCCCGAATACATATGGCAGTCCTAAACGGATAAGACTCTTAGATAGACAGGACTAAGACACCTAAGACTCCTAAACATAGACGACATCTAATACTACCAATTGTAATCTCTAATACTAACATATTTAGTTTAGAAATGTCATGAATAAGATTCGTCTTGAAAGTTTTCACAATTCTATAAATTTATTATATTTTATAAATATGGTCTAATACAAAATAGTGCAATGTTTTCAAGTCAAGAAGTCGAGTCACATTTGGATCGAATACGGCCATATATTGCTGATATCATATTTGTTTTTATATTTTTTTGATATGGATATTGTTAGATGTGTTGGATAAGGTTTGAATGGTTATCAACATCATATGTATATCCAACTTTGTATTCGAATGCGGAAACGGATCAAATACTGGATATCCAGACACGGATCGGATATCATATACGGTTAATATCCGCACCATTTACACCTCTAAGGCTATCTTCAATGGTGTTCCTCATCTCCATTCCTCAAATCTCACTCCACTCCACTCTGTGTGTCACATCATTTACAGTGCTAAACAGTGCCGAAATAGTGCTAGATTCCTCAAAATGAGTAACACCATTGGAGATAGCCTAAATAGGTCAGACTAGTCATGGCTAGTCAAACATAAGTCGATCATTATATTTTTCTAATTTTCTAGACACTAGACTGAAAAATCATTTTGCCGCAACACAAAATAGTGGGAAAGGGGGATTTGAATATTTCGACTATTCTAATCCCAACCTCTGCCCATTATACGATGAAAGACCCATCTGCCAACTAATCCTCACATCTTGTACTACATGCGCTGACGCTGCTACTATTTGCCCACCCTTTTGCACTCACACCCGAGCATCCATGGTTTTCTTAATTTCATCCTAAACGACCATTTTGTGATCTTAATCTCATCACTGCTCTTGTTTCTTCAACATCCATGGTTTTAACAGGCCACCTCATGTTATTTTTAACACTGAAAAGAAGCAGTGGCGGAGGACGCCCAAAAAGCCCAGTGCCAAGGTTGTGGGCGAGGCCGCCAAGGCGACGGGCGCGGGGCTGCCAAAGCGACGGGCGCGGCCAAGTGGGGCTGTCGGGGGTGTGCAGCCGCCGCCGGGTCGCGGGCGAAGGGCGGCCTGGGGCGTGGGCGTCGAACGGACGGGGCGCCGGGGGCGCGAGCGAGGGGGTGGCGCTGGGACGGCCGGCGAGAGGGCGGCTGGGTGGTGAGGGGGCAACGTCCGGCTGGCGGCTTCAAGGCCGACAGAGGACAGAGGGAGGGCGACGGTCGATGCGCGAGCCGCGAGGGATGCGGCGCCGGCGCTAGCGGCGCAGCCCCCAGCTAGGTTTGGTGGCTTGGAGCCTGGACGACTTGGTTCTTGGCGAGTTGGGGGCCAATTCGTGGGCCGGAAATAAAGGGTACGAGGAGCTGGGTTAGGCCGAGGTATGGCGAGCGCCATACTCGCCATACCGGGCCCTCTTCCCCTGAAAAGAAGCCAGCGACTTTTTTGCTACGACTGGTCTCCACTAGTCCAAGTCTACTTGTTGAGTCGCCAGGTGGGACTAGCACTGCTGAGCCGACTTCACGACTAGTCGAGCGACTTTAAAACAGAGAAATAATTGTTAAAGTGAAAAACATCATGCATTTTTTTGCTAGTGGGAGTATGTTGTTACAATCCCTAGTGGAAGTATCCTTTTTACAATCCAAATCAAATTTGGATTACATGAGCTAGCTATTGTTGTAACCAGTTGCTTTCCTGACTTATGTTACCAGTTATGTGGAACATGTCTGCTTGATAAATTTCTCCAAGAGTGACAAGGAACTATACTTATGTGTGAATATGTTGATACAGGCCTTTGTCCAATTCATCACAATGCAGTTCCAACTTTGCTCGGTATTTTTCACTTTCTCACTTGGGACAAGAACTCACTACTTTGGCCGTGCAATATTACATGGAGGTGCAAAGGTATGCTTCTTGTCATGAGAAGCATTTTCATCAGTTTTTGAGTTTCACAATACTGACATGATTTCTTAATTTCTTACCAGTATAGAGCAACTGGTAGGGGTTTTGTGGTACGGCACATCAAGTTTGCTGAGAACTACCGTCTGTATTCTCGAAGCCATTTCGTGAAAGGGTTTGTCATCACCTGAAGTTACTTTTGAAATTGCATTGTGCAAATTTGCTTGTACAATATGATTTATGATTATTGTTCTTGGTTCTTGTAGGATGGAGGTGGCATTTCTATTGGTGATCTTTTTAGCTTATGGTTTTAACAATGGTGGAGCAGTTGGCTATATTTTACTCTCTATAAGCAGTTGGTTTATGGCGCTGTCTTGGCTTTTTGCTCCCTACTTATTTAACCCATCTGGATTCGAATGGCAGAAGTAAGCAACTGAGCATTCTATGTGCTGTTAAGTTACCTCAAATATCAGTATGGAGATTACAAACCCTTCTTCCTCCTCTCAGGATTGTTGAGGATTTCAGAGACTGGACAAATTGGCTGTTTTATCGAGGTGGTATTGGTGTTAAAGGAGAAGAAAGCTGGGAAGCTTGGTGGGAGGAAGAGCTGGTAACTGAATTTGGCTTGTATTTACGTTAGCATTTGTGTCCCAGTATCTATTAGTGTCTGTCTCCTTTTTCCGTCATTCTGCCAACTCCTCAATCATGTTTGAACATTATGTGCATGACAAACCTAAAGGGAAAAATGGCTTTAAGCATATAGTACTCCCTGAATGATTCGTTAAGGCAAGCCGCTGACCAAGAATTTCTTTATTATTATTATATGGCTTTTGTTCTACAAAATTGATGCCTTTAAATTAATATTGAGAAATGCTTATTTATGATTTTGTATCACATAAATGACAAAACTAATAGAGTAGTAGTTGTCAAATTCTTACCCTAGTAATTTCAAACGGACTATTGCTCATGATGACATCATGAGAGCCTACTCACATTTCTTATCAAACGTTGCATAAATGTTAAGTAGGATGTTTAGCTATGTTGTCAGCTCCTGTGTCAATGATGTATTCCTTATTCTTCTCAGTGCCACCGCTACATCGATGTTTCATGCTTCCCTTGTTTTCAATTCTTCAGCTATAGCATGGCTGGAGAAAGAACAATAAGTCGTTAAGAACTAGTTCTGTTAAATCTATGTAGCATACAGAACTTTCAAGCATTTACCCACTGGTGTATGCTATATTATTTCACCAATTCCCATGGTGTCTTGAACTATTCTTTTGTAAACACTTCCTTTTCAGCAACATATTTACACCATTCGAGGGAGGATACTGGAAACTATACTAAGCCTTCGATTTTTCATCTTCCAATATGGAGTTGTTTACCATATGGATGCTGCCAACCAAAGTACAGCTTTATTGGTATGATAATGTTTCAGATCTCATTTGCTTGTTGACTTTAAATTGCTTTGTGCTTGAACGTGGAGTTTGGTGTGTACCCAAACTATAACTTGATTCAACCTTTCAAATGTGTTATAGGTTTGGCCCACAAGGCCTAGTAGCCACCTTGTATTATTTTATATGTACCTAATTGTTAATAATTAAACTGTACATCATTGGGGATAATTTTCACTTCTATCTTCATGTTTGGACTTAAGCTGCAAATATACTTACGAAAAATGTGTTTACTAAAATGTGCTTTTGCTCCCTCCATTTCAATATATAAGGCAAGGTTTGACTCAGTGCTATACGAATCATAAGCAGGATATAGGTCTTTCAAATATGAATCCAATGATACCATTTTTGTAATAGAAAATTTATATGTTATAAGGCTGATCATTGGCGGAAGATTACGAAGCCTGAACCTTGAAATGCGTGTATGCCTTACATACTGAAATTCTAGAGAAGCTATTTCTGAATGTGAGAAATGCAAGGAAAAAATGGTGAATATGGTGGTAACCTTTTATGATTTAGAGTCGTTTTGGCTCCTATGGATTGGAACTTGTAGAAAGTGATTGTAATCCAAACTTTCTATTTTCAGTCCAACTTTACAGGAATAGAGCAACACCGTATGCCCTTAGTTTTTTTTGTCCGTGTGTGTGTGGGGGGGGGGGGGGGGGGCTTTACTGCTTTAGTATATAGCCAACATGGTTGATGCACAAGGCAAATACTATTCATGAATGGTACGCCTGTATGCTTCCTAACGGGGCTATGCAACCTCTTAGCCCCAACACAGAACTTACTATTATTTGTTTTCTTGATCTTTTCTGGCTTCATGCAAACCTTGATGGCCCTGAGGCAGTTATATTAAGAGTGCTACAACTGCAATAAGTAGTTAAAATAATAGTGGACAAAGCTTGCCACCCCATGACCTAAATTTTTTTACTACAGGGTTTGGTCATTTAACAGGTGTGACATTGCAAACCAATTTGGAGTCACATTAATAAAAAAATATAGCAGAAAGAACATGGATAAGCAACTAATGGAATGGTCCTAAGGGAGAGTCTTTATCTTTAGTTCTTTTTTTCTTAGAAAGAAATTTTCTTTAGTTCTTCAGTATAGTTTCCCTAAGAACACATTCTCCGTTTGGTTGGTTAGATGTGCGGCACACTAGAAAAAGCTGAAAGGCATGGTAAAAGTGAAATATTGTTGATGGCCTAGATGATCAAAATAATAGTGGTAAATTCGTTTCTTGGAACTGCAGGTGTATTGGATTTCTTGGGCTGTGCTTGGTGGTCTTTTTGTCCTCCTGCTGGTATGTACCATGTATAATTCCTTTTTGTTGGTAATAAATTATACTTGGTTTTTGCTGGTCAGGGTATTCGTTATGTTGACAAACTATTATTTTGTAGGTATTTGGATTAAACCCCAAGGCCATGGTGCATTTTCAATTGTTCCTGCGTCTGGTCAAGAGCATAGCACTATTAATGGTTCTGGCTGGTTTGATCGTGGCAGTTGTTTTTACGCACCTCAGTGTTGTAGATGTATTTGCTTCCATTCTAGCATTTGTGCCGACTGGGTGGGGAATTCTTTCGGTGAGTTTCTGCTGCCAACTTGCCCTGTGTTTAGGTTCACTCTGCAAACAGTTGACACTGAACAATGTGTATGAAGCACTGAATATGTATGGCATGTGCCAGAGTGTGACTATCATTAGCCAAAAGATTGTGTGCTTTTTTACATTGCATTTGTTTTCTGTCCACACCATTTGCTTTCCTTTTGACCAGTCAACTCCTAGTATTCTGACTGGCTCAGTTGCTAAACACTAGGAACCTATCATTCATCTTTTTTTCTTACACAGATTGCTGTGGCGTGGAAACCTATCGTGAAGAAATTTGGTTTGTGGAAGACTGTGCGCTCCCTAGCTCGCCTGTACGACGCTGGCATGGGGATGATAATTTTTGTCCCCATAGCCATCTGCTCGTGGTTTCCATTCATATCCACTTTCCAGACGCGACTTCTGTTCAACCAGGCGTTCAGCAGAGGTTTGGAGATTTCTCTCATCCTTGCTGGCAACAATCCAAATGCAGGGATGTGATGATGACAGTCTCGATACGTGTGCTTCTTCAATTAGACTACCCAGCTTTATTAGTTTAATTAATCCTTGGTCCTCAGTTAGCAATAGGGATGTATATATCTCCGTGTTGACCGGCAGTAATTTGTTGTGGGTGTATATCTCAGCGGCTACCTACAGTGAGCCTAGTAGCTGTAGTTGTTCCGGGAATCGTTGGTAGGAAATGAACTGTGTATGGGTCTGCTTAATTTTCACTTAGTGATATGCGCGCTGATTGTATATGAACATATCATTATATTTAGCATCTGTTCACAGCAGCGGCAAGTCGAGCCCTATGCTGTGCTGCCCATTCTGGGCTTGTGACATTGGAAATGGGTGCTCCAGTGTTGGGACACTAAGAAAATTGAGGGTGATGATATTTATTAGTTGCTTGAAAATACGCATAATTTTACTCGACCAATTGCAGTCACCGGGTTCCAACCAATTTGGTCCAAAATCGGCACAGCATTCGTCATAGTTTGTTATCCTATCATTATGTCTCTTCCTATCATGTTGACTTGCTCACTGATGTCAATAGCCGATTCCTCTTGTACAGTGGGCCATGGAGTTACACATGAGACTATTTTCAGCAGTCTACTTATTTCACTGATTTTAAACTTCATTTCACTCATTTCAAACTTTATTCCACCCTTTTTCAAACTTGATGTCTATTGCTGTGCGGCTATGGTGTAAATTTACATTTGCATGTTCTGCGTTTTTTGTTTTTGTTTTGTTTTTGGAAACATGCATGTTCTGAGTTGGAGAGCCTAACATGCCTTTCCCTCCTGCACTAGCTATCGCCCATCTTCCAATTGTAAAACCAACTCCTTCAACTTGTTTTTGAAAAATAGGATTCCATGTATTGTGTTAGGATCATGGGATGGGGTGGGATGGAACCGTTCCATCCCAGAAAATCTATATAGTTTTGTTGGAGAAGAGCGGTATGTCCTGGTCATTAAAGAGAAAATTCTCTCTAGATCGGAATGGATTGGTTCCAAAAAAAATTGGAACACACCAATGCCCCTTGGAATGCAAGTTGTAACAATTCTATTATTATTATTACAACCCGGGAAGGAACAATTTCATCTCCGAAACATCTCCAATGAAATGCTATCTAAGTTTCTTGTATCCTACAACTCTTGTAAAAAATAATCAAATAAATCTGAATATATGATTTCTAAAATACAGGAATAGAGTTTCATGTCACATGCAAATCCTATAGGAATAAAAAATGCATTAAATTTTCTAATTAAATGTTTGACGGTAGTGTACGAAAAACACATAAATTAGAAAAGAGATAGGCGTAATGGAAAGCTTCTAAGAGCTTGGATCTCATGTTAAAATTTCTTTAAAATCTCTTAATGCAATAAGTCATTCTATAGGAATTTTATAGGATTTGTAGCTTTCAAAAGCCACATAGGAAAGTTTATCGTACAATTTAAATCCAACAAAATTCCTTCATCGGTGGCCTCCTCGCGCGTGCCTTAAAGACCGACGAACTTGAAGCCCTTCTCTAACAGAATGGTTCGCTTGTTAGAATGGTTCGCTTAAAGCACAAGAATCACTAGGGATAGTAAACGATTCAGTCCATTGAAACACGTTGAAATTCGTTAACCCTTTATGAAATTTTTGCACATACATCTGTCTTTTTGAACGCACACAATAACCCTACTCCTATGAACACTTAGGGCCACTTTCGAATGCGGGATTTCTTTTACCGTTTCCTATGTTTTTTGTATAGAATTGAATGGTTTTCTACGGTATTTCTTGTGAAATTCGTACGTAGCAAAGAGAGCCTCAGTCTGAGATGACATGTTTGAGATGACACAACCGGGCGGATAGGCCTAGGAACATGGAGTTCACGCGAACAGCCACATGACCCTCCGATCGTGTGGCCCTCGGCATGGCTCGACCAGTAATGGGTCGGGCCCAAGGGTCCTCCCTCACCACACGACCTAGGAGGAGCGGGACCGATCGAAGGGCCTGAGGGTCAGGTCGCACGGCCGAGCGACGACCCAGGAATCGAGGCCGCACTGAGGGCATTCATGGAGGCCAGGAGCGATGTGCGTGTCACGCGCATTGAAGGAGGCCTATCCCTCCGCACATGCGCTTGACGTGTTGGCGTCCGCCGCTTGACGGAATGACGGACTGCAGCACGCCTTCCGCCATCATTAGGCTTTACGGGAGAGCGGGGTGACTTGTCACATCCCGTCGCCTCAGCATTTAAGGCGAAGGGGAGCGCGGCGACTAGGTCACCCTTGACTAGGGCGACGACATCGGTTGGGCCACGGCCGACTAGGATCGAGGCTCCCGCTCGATCGGCTTGACGTCACCACGGCGAAGGCATCAAGAGAGGCCACACGTCAGACCCTGCGGGTTGTAGCACCCCCCTTCTTTTCTCTGTCTTCTTCCTCTTCTCATATCTCTTGTGGGCGGACTCCCCCGGGTATATAAAGGGGGGTATGGACGTTGTAAGAGAGGAGGACGAACAACATACACGCACGAGAGCCCCGCGCTGCGATTTGTAACACCAAGAACGCATACAATACAAGCTTAGCACATCACAGTGGACGTAAGGATTCATCCCGAATCACTCAAAATCCCTCCCGCGTCCATCTTTGAGCCTTTAAGGCTAGGCCACCAAGACGACAGCCCGCGGAAACCCCTCGGACTACGAATTTACTTGTGGGAACAAAACCACGACACCTTGCTATTTGTGGGTATGTAAATAGTATCATTAATTTTAGAATAAACCTAAACATGCAATCACTTGTACCTAGTTGAGAACTTGAACTTGTGTTGTAATTGGACATTTACCTTGAGTCTATTGAACTCTAAGGCCTCCTATAGATTGTGGGTTTTTTCTTTGAATTCTTGTGATTTTTTTGAGATTTCTATAAATTTTCTGTGTTTTAAAGGTGCCTTAAGAGACATGGAAAATAAATGTTTAGTCATTTTACAATCTTAATTCTCAATTGTATGCATGATTAGTCTTTTTTCTTTTTTTTTTCATGAACTTGAGCGTCGTAGAACAACTAGGCATTGTCGCGATGAATTTACAAGTTACAGCATGAAGGTTAAATCATCGGTCTATGTTCAGCTCTCGAAATTTCATCCTGAATTCCTAATTGGCTATTACTTGGATTGGTCCAATCTAAACGAAAGTGTCGATAGTTACTGCATTTGTCTGTCTTCGATGACTTTTTTCCTTCGAAAAAGATTATCCACATTGTCGGCACATATGTTGTCGAATTTCACAGGGGAGTCATACGAGGGAGGTTTTAGTACAATCTAATAATTTACTACTTTTAGGAATGGCACATCTTTATTCGTTAGTTTTATAATAAACTCAATAGAGTTGCTTACATGTTCGTTAATTTATACAAGGCAGGACACGCATTCCTCCCAACGTGGTAGCCTCCATGCGCATCTTTTCTCTTCTACCTACTGACTTGTAGGCCTTGAGTGTCTAGTCTAGCCAAAATACTCTTTTCTCACTCGAACACTTTGCTGGGGCTGTTCCATGGCGAAGTTGGGCAAGTGGATTTCTTTATTCTCAACAAGACTGCCCTGTCAGCAATTCTGATAATGTATTAGCGATTTAATAAAGAGACGGATGAAATGAGTTTTGTTTGGATAAAACTATGTCTCCATTGTTACCTAAATGTACCGTGTGTTGCGTATTTTCTATGAAACTGTACCAAATAAAAGCATACATTATTAGTGGTTGTTTCAACCTGATTTCAATCTCCTTTAGGTTATATGTCATTTTGAAAACACAAATATAAAATCATCCACTGAAAATGACTTTAATACTGTACCAAACAGGACCTAATATATACCTAATATTAAAAGCGAGTAAAGATTCTTGGTCCATTGATTTTTTGTCCGTCCGACAGGTGGGCCCCACCACCTGTCCCACTTGTCAGTGGAGTAAGGACCCGCTTGTCAGCGTCCTCATCCGCGTGACCGAAGGCTTCCATAGTTCATCCGACAAATCCTACTGGGCCTCCTCCATCATCAATCGATAAGCTGACACAGGCCAGATACAAGAAGAGATAGCTCCGTGATGGCCCAACAAATACGGCAAACAATGGCCTGAACCCAAACAAATTTGCCCAAATGCTAAGATATATGATTATAATACCACATCGTCGGCAATAATCCAGATATGTCAACACAAAATATGTTAACAAGATCGTCATAACAGAAACATTGCAAGCCAAAAGAACGGGGGATTATGTGTTGGAAGCCCGCTGGCAGGCTTCCTGCCACCGCCACCTGCACCTCAGGTAGGACACTTCTGCAAGAACAAGCAAAGAAGACCCAACAGAGAAAACGGGGGAGGCGATACATATGCGACCAAAAAAGGAGATGTCGGATGCAAAGAACGGAGAGTACAAACTCGGTTCTGGGAGGGGAACGCTCTACCGGCCGACGCCGGATGAAGAGGTAGCGCCCCGGGTGCGGCGGAGTTGCCATGGGAGGAGGCGAGCGGAGGATCTGTCGACGACGGCGACGACTCGCTCAGCTGGATCTCAGCTGGATTTGCAGACGCAGATAGGCAATGAGCCGGTTGTCAGGTTGTGATAGGGGCTGCTGTCCACTTGCACGCCTGGTGGATGTGGTGGGCTGGGCCTCCAATATGGCATCCAGGCATTTTCCTTTTTTTCAGATCTTTTATTACGTGCAAATTTTTCTCTAATTATAAGAAAGTATCTAATGATTAGTAGTGTAAAAGTATAATTTATTAGTATTACAAATAATAACTCAGTGTATTATTCCATGGCAGCTGGATACAGAGGAAAAGGAGTGCAGGAGAATTTGGTATGGCGGATAGTTTTATATACTTTTGGAATTTTTTTATATGCAGAGCAACAACAAATTATAGCCATCTGATCTCATTATCCAACGTGAGCGGGGAGGAGGCCCGCGTTGCTCCACGTACTCTGCCTTCTCTCTCGGTTCCCCAGCAGCGGCCACCTTCGCTGACGAGAAGATGAAAGGAGTGGAATGAGAAGATAATGGGAGAGAGTGTGTGAACGGCTAGGGTTCATCTAGGTTGTTTCGCAGGTGGTTGTTGCGATCTAAACCGTCAATCCTGATGAACGGCTTCGGATGCTCCAAGAGGAGAGTGGCGCACGAGCTAGGCTGGGCCACCTGGGCCGAGTTGTGTATTGTCGTGTAAGGTTTTTTTTTTTCATATTTTCGTTATGGATTTTCTTTAGACCACTAATTTAAAAAGAATACATACAAATATATTTCTTTCACTCTCATATGTGTTTGATTTTTTCCAATTGAACTATTTATTTTAATTTAAAAAATATTAAGTTATGGGAGGGAGTATTTGACTTCACAATGATAGTCTTTTAACGTCATACGTGTGCGTGGACGCGGTATTATATTTGATATCCAGAAATAAATAGAACGAACGATCGAAGTCATGAAAAAAAATAAACCAAGACAAACATTTGAGAACGACATGTTGATACATGGCTCAACGCGATGCATACGTACCATTTAAAGTTAGATTATATCCGTAGCAACGCACGGATATTTTTGCTAGTATGTATATTAAACCCATTAAAAATTGATTAATAGAGGTGGGTAAGAGCGGCAAATACTTAACTAGCCCAGTCGTTCCTGGGCCTGGCCCAACGCCTCCCTCCCTCCGCGACCTCGGTCCCTCCCAACCCATCCCACCCTCTCCGGCTCCGGTACCCGCCTGTCCGCCTGCGCCCCCGTCTCATGCCCGTCCCACCCCGCCTCATCTGCGCCCCCCTCCGCCACGCCTCTCCCCGCGCGGCCTTCTCCGCCAGGCTCCTGGTTACCCAAGGCAGCGACGCCGATGCCAATTCGGACGCTTCCGCTTCAGACGCGGTTGTTCGCCTTGTCGCCGCAGGCGGCAGCAGCCTCGAGGCCGATCTCGATCGCCTCTTCCCTGCCCTCTCCCAGTGCCGCGGGCTAGTCGCCAGCACCCTCCGCACGCTCACCGACCGTGGCATCCCCGCGGAGCGCTTCTTCGCGTGGGCCTCCCTCCGAAGGGGCGTCTCCCCCAGCCCCCAAGCACACAACCTGCTCGTCGAGAATGCCGGGAAGCTGGCCGACTATCGGGCAATGTCGCGCGCCCTCGCGCTCATGTCAGAGCGGAGGATTTGCCTGACCGATCGGGCGTTCGCCTTCCTGGCTCTGTCGGCCTCATCACGCAGCGGCAGCGTGGAGGACGCGGCGAGGGCGGTGCTGAGGGCTTTGGACGACGTCGGCGGACCCTGCCGCGCGTCCGGCGTGTTCTCTCTTGTCAAGGCGCTGGCTTCCGTGGGCGAGTTCGACGCGGCGGTGTCGGTGATCGAGGAGACGGCGGGGAAGGCGCGGCACTACAATGTCCTCATCGCTGCCAAGTGTAAAGCGGGCGACTTTGTTGGCGCCCGCGAGGTGTTCGACGAAATGAGGAGGACGGGGTGCGACCCGGATCCCAACACCTGGAACTACCTCCTCGGCTGCCTGCTCAAGAACGGGAGGCTTGCGGAAGCGTGCGGCCTCGTGGAGGCTATGGAGATGCAAAAACCCGGAGAAGTCCCAAACTCACTCACGTACGAGATTCTCACGTACCACGCGTGCAAAGCCGGAAAGATGGATTCAGCAATGCGGATTCTTGATCAGATGTTCTCGGCAAGTCTCACGCCCAGGATTACCATGCACTCTGCATTCATCAAGGGGTACTTCTACGCAGGGAGAATGGAAGATGCCTGCAAGTACGTGGGTGACATGAGCACCAGGGACAGGCATTCTGTGAATCGGAATTACAGCCTGCTGGCCAAACTGCTTCGGAAGTCAGGGAGGGCCATTGATGCAGGCAGGGTTCTATACGAGTTGATGGAGAAGGGCCTCAGGCCTGACCATTCTGCTTATGTTAAAGTGGCCAAAGATCTGCACAGGATGGGCAGGGGGGATCTGGCTTCTGAACTGAAGTCAATGTTTCAAAGGTTCAGTGCACAGGCAAATATGGGGAGGTGATTTTATTAGCCTATTAGGATTGGCGATCATGGGTCAATGAAACTTGCCTGTACATAGAAGACGTCTTCAGCACTGCACCTGCCTCTAGATTTGTTCATTTATTTGGGTAACCAACCAACTGTCAGTGCGAAGCAATCGCTCGACCTCGTGGGTTGATGATCAAGTTCATGCAGAATAGTCATCATCACTGTGAAGTCTGAACAGGGCAAACCGGCAAACACTTTGCCTGATAAAACAAGAAGCGTGGCTAGCGGCCATTCCACCTGTTCATTTCGGCGAGCTTGAGCTACTGAGCTAGGGATGATTGGACAATGTTGCTTTTAATCTACTGCCATCGATCCTGTCGCTTTTGCCGCAAATGTTGCTGTTTCTGTGCAGGATGTTCAATTTCTCTGCACTGATGTCACAGTCTACAATATAAGCATTGCTTCCTTCTCAATTTTATGTCCGAAAGTATATAAAAGATTGATACGCCTTTCAGCCACTGTGACTAAGTGCATGACAATCGTTTGATAACGTTGTCCATCAGTCCAGTTGCGTCTACAAGTCAAGAGTAATAACTAATAGCCGATTATTTTTATATGAACTTGACCACATTAATTTTGTGTTACAGAGAATATTTTTTAACAAAGTAATTATATTGGTCAAAAACTCTACCTGGTTTGTGATAGGCTTTGTGAGCCCATTAAAACAATAATCGCTTGATAACAGGACAGTTGTTTATGACTTGTGCACATATTGAGGTTGATTGGTTGGTTGCATTGGTCTAGTCAGCATATTTCTTAGCCAGCACAGGGCTAGACATGCTGCATCAATGCAATGGGGGTGTTGTTTGGTTGGGTGGCCTAATGCCATTTCTATTGAGAGTCGCAAAGATGTTCACTAGTCAATGCAATCAATGATGGGTGATATGAGAGAGTTTCATAGGAGGGAAGGTTTCATTTGGATCAAACTCAACCTATATAGATACCTAGACAAAATGCTGAGATGACACTGTTGATAACTGTGCAATAAAACCTCCACTCTGAATGGCTTAATAGATTATGAATATTGTGGGACTTTGGTAAAAAGGCTGATCTGGCCGCACTAGTTTGGACGTAGGCTAACTTCCCTTCCTTTTGAATTATTGTGGCCAGGCTAGACTTATGGTTTAGACAACCAAAACACCCATTCTTTTACTACCCTAGGCTAGGTAAGACTTGGGTCATGTCCTTGGGCAAGTTCCTAGCAGAAATAATATGCAACTCGTAGTATCATCGAACCTTTTAGACCACATGATCTAATAGACAAACACTAATCGTCATTTGCCTCCTAGGCAACACTATTTGGCAGAAAAATATCTGCACTGCTACCGAAAAAAGAATGAACCCTTAATGCGCCCAACCAAACACATATTTCTTTTGGTGCATCCTTTTGGGTTTCAAATTTTCTTGGGACTAAAAGTAACAATTAAAGTCTCTGTTATTATCAGTTTTCGTAGAGTAAAAATTAGTCAAACACTTGTTCTATTTTTTCCTTTATTTTTGGTTATTTCTATACAGTAAGGAAATTATTTTCTATTGCAACGAAACAAGCTTTGTAATTTTCAAAAGGAGGGAATACTTGGTTATTTCTGAACTAAGATCAAGTACCCGTTCATATGGACGTTTGGAGCGATCACTTTAGGCTAACGACAAGCTTTTATTTCTGGAGAAATTTCTCATGGGGTGAAAATGTTATTTTCAGATGCATCGGAAAAGGAGGCCGACGGTACCAGAAAACCAAAGATTAAAAACTGCAGCCCAGTGGATTCAGTGGCAACACAAGATTCTGCATTCTCCAGCCCAATCGTGGGAAAGCGCCTACGCCACGTCAGCGATCCGCCGCCACCCACGTGAACCAATGCGACGTCGCACAGGTCCCTCCCGCGGATCGGTCCCGCCACGCCATCGATCCGACGCACTCCCGCCCATCCATCCGCGATCCAAACACCCCCTCCCCGCCGCCAAAAATAGTGCCCAGACCCGCTCCCCTCCCGTAGCACTCACCGGCAGCAATCTCCCCCAGTTCGAGCTCTCCAACTCCAAGCCATGTCGGGCCGCGGCAAGGGAGGCAAGGGTCTGGTCTGGGCAAGGGCGGCGCGAAGCGGCACCGCAAGGTCCTCCGCGACAACATCCAGGGCATCACCAAGCCGGCGATCCGGAGGCTGGCGCGCAGGGGCGGCGTGAAGCGCATCTCCGGGCTGATCTACGAGGAGACCCGCGGCGTGCTCAAGATCTTCCTCGAGAACGTCATCCGCGACGCCGTCACCTACACGGAGCACGCCCGCCGCAAGACCGTCACCGCCATGGACGTCGTCTACGCGCTCAAGCGCCAGGGCCGCACCCTCTACGGCTTCGGCGGCTAAAGAGAAGCTCCGCGTGGGGTTCGACGTGCTGTTAGGCTTTTCGTCCCGTCTGATGATGTCTGCAGTGGCCTCTGGGTTTGGTGCTGTGCAAATTAATCCAAATGTACTGTCACTTGAAGCTCGGAGCGTTTGGAAATGACACGTGGGGTTCGCGTTCGCTGTATATTTCCGACTCGATGAATTGTTTGAGAGCTGAGATTCGTTTCGTTTCGCCTCGGGAATTTCGTGGTTTGCGCGGTGTATTTCGCAACTGCCGACTCTGTATTGGATTCGCCACTTGGGCGGCGCCAATTTTTCGCTTACCCCAAATTTTGTAATCCTGGCGCGCCAACGTTCGGCTTCGACGGCTGTGTGAATTGCTGCAAACCGTGGCGGGCCATGTTGTCGCTTCGGCCTGCCTGGGCCGAAAGCCCAACTATCACCGGGCAGCATCCCAATAGTTGTCTCCGTGTTGCCAGCGAGTCAGCCCTCCAACTTGTCCACCCTCCATATCCATCCATTCCCGGTTGCGCGGCCTCGCCAGTGTTTGGGTTCCGGTGCCGATTTCGAATTCCATGGAACCTGCCTGCGGGCGGGATCCTCTCCGCCCAACGATCCGTCGTGCGCATTGATCCATCGGCTTCCTTCCCGTTGCCGGCTTGCCGCCCAGTTGTCCGCTCCCACGACCTCGACTCCCTCGCAATCTCGCAGGCCGCTTGCTCCCTTTCGGCCTGCCACGCCTCGTGAACGATTCTCGCAGAGGGAACAGAAAGCCGCCCACCATCGCTGATCGGACGCACCTCGACCCTGCAGCTTGCGATGGCGCAATGCTCGCCAAACGGAGCGTGGCGGCAATCTCAAAAATGTTTGATGATCCAGGCACGCACAGGTATGTTTTATGCACAAATCACCCCTTCGTTTTATCCACTCGTTTTAACGGTGGAATGTTTAACTCAATGTGATGTTTGGTCTGAATGTAGGAAATACTACTGCACAAATTATTTTATTTGTGTTGTGGTGTTTTTCCCCCCCTACAGCAAGCACATCTTAGGCAGAAACGACATTGTTTCGTTTCGGCGCAATGAGAATATGGCACGGTATGTAGTAGCTTTTCAGTTGAGCTTAGGAATAGCAACCAGGTTTTTAGATCTTCTCAGATGGATAGGCAGGATTTATTCTCCTGGCTGGGGAAATGTCTGTGCATATCTGCTCGTTGAAAGTGTGTGCTTGTTTACATATGTAACATACTTCTCTATACAGTATACACTGCCTCTCTGAGGCCTTGTTCAGTTGTTCGGTTGCACAGGTATTGGAGAAGATCCAAGCCTTTATACTGGTCAAATTTGAATAGGGACGGATTTAATCCCCCTCAAACCGAACAAGCCCTAAGATAAGACGTATGGACTCCAATATGGTAGTTATGGACTCCAAGTGGAGTTGTAATCCAGGGTCAACTGCGAGGGGCTTTGTTTTCCTAGTAAGCAAATCGGAGCAGCTGGCACGCTTCTAAATTAACATGAACTTTTGTTTTCTTGAGTTGTATTTGCTGGCATCTGTTGCAAACATTGTGCAATAAATAAGTGCAGTATAGGAATTTTATCTGCATATCGCTAAGACAGTTAAAGGAATGCTCAATTAATTGGTTTTGAGTTCTGTTTATGCTTCTAGGATAAGGACTGACGGCCAATATATGTGCAAAATCACTACTGTTGGCATTGAATACTATGTTTCCAGCACTAAAATGGGGTTCCTGTTTAATTTAAAAATCAGGCCTTAATTCTACTATTCAAACACAATGATTTGTTTTTAGCATTGGTTTTCACATGAGTGGTGCGAAACTAGCTATTCGTGTGAGGGAGTAAAATGCATGCACCATTTTGATGTGAGCCCTGCTAGATTAGTATTGCGCTCTTTTTGTTACCTTATATCAATGTCGGATAGCCGTTTTGAAAGCCACTCCACAGCCCTTGCATTTAGAATTCTGTCCTAATGCTACCACTTCTTTCGACTCTATTCGGTTTGTAGCACAACTGAAAATGACGGCTACTTTGTATCTCTTATCATCTTCTTTTCCTTTTCATGGAGCTGGATACTATGATGCTGGTATCATGATGTTGCTTCTGTCAAGAGGAACCAATCTCATAATATCTGATTTTTTTTCCAACTAGAAATTTTATCTTCTTGTGTGGTTTAACTTTCTAATACCACTATTTCAAATGCATTATCCATCCGTGGTAAATCAATAAAATTGTATTGCTATAGCATCACCTATTGGTAATAAAGCAGCTAGACAGCAGTTATTTGAGACTAGCAGAAGCTAACAAGATTTCTTGCTTTCTTGATTTGTGATGAGAAAAGCAAGCATGTTAAACATGTGCAGGTTCCATCGTTGTATACTTGTATCTTAGAAACCTGCTTGCGGAATCCAATGAATAAAGGGAGGATTCACTTTTGGTTTGATGTTGACCTCTGTTTCATAATTTGCTTGTTTCCTGATGACGGATGCATTTTGCCATGTTTTCCTCATCGTTTGTGTTCTGCTGCAAGCTCCTCAGGCATGCATCTTCCTTGAAGGTATTTGCTCCCGCAAGTTATTCTTAGTCTTAGCCAGGGATATACTACAAGAATATTGAAGGAGCAAGTTTGTCTTTCCCCCTGTGTTTGTTCTTGTACTGATGCTAACATTTGTTAGCCACTGTGCTACAAGAACGCCCGGAAATACAATCACAATGACTTGTGACTATGAAGACGCATGTTTAACAGTAAGCCCCAGGGGCATTTTATCAAAACTAGAAGTTGATCAAAATCTTTGCAGCTGATGTCTTGCACCCTGCAGATTAAGCTTCATGCTATAGTTGTCTGTAACCTGTTCCAAGACACTAGTATGATAGCACGAGTAGTATGGACCTAGCGACAATAGTAAAGAGCCAACATAGTGGTCTGAGTCTTAACTCTGAAGTCAAGCAATTTCTTCACACACACGCGCTAAAAAAACCCTCTGAAGTGACAGAAGATCTGGTGCTATGATTGCTATCTTTACCTAATGCACCAAATTGCAGTTGAGCCTTGGCCTCAACCTAGTAATTCACTTATCCTTAGTAGTAGGCCGCTTTAAAATTTTGACCATCCTTATATTATGTATCAAGGATTTTACAGCTATGTGTTAGAAGGGTTATCCAGTACTCCAGTGTTAGGTCCTTAGTATTGTTCGGAAAAACAGTTCAGTATTGTTATGGTAATGGGCCCATTTCCTATGCCTGGGCCCATAGCCATGGCAAAGCTGTATGCATACTGTGTTGCCTGTGAACAATACCACGATTAGATTAGATTAGGTTGGTATTATCAAGTTTGCTTGGAAAGAGATAAGCTAGATTGATTTGTCTAGGATATTTGAATAGGGATCAAGTCACTTGTTTCTATAAAGAGACACCATTGTATCAAGAATATAAATCCAAAATAGCTCAGATCCTCCAAGGGAGAGCGACCTGTTTTTTTTTTTTTTATTTGAAGAACTTAAACATTGGTTTGAAGGGCGACCTGAATTATCTATCTTGCAATCCCCACCAAATTCATATCAAATACTCTGTTTCATATCTAATGTCCAGTTGCAGTTCTGATTTGATAACCAACAATGAATTATATTTTTGTTGTTATTGTTTGAATACAATATGCTATGTTTACCTTTAAGGCTTGAAGCAATGTATTATAATTATACGGAATGCTATTCTTTTCTTGTATGAGTAAATGCTCAATCAATTGTTGCTGCTCTCAGCAACGTCATCCACACAAACTGAAAAAGTTCACCGTGGACATGTCACGACAGTCAGCTAGCTGATCGATCGGAGAGTTGTGGACTATTGAAAGCTTTCACGCAGAGACTGAACTTGACGCAACTAAAATGTTTGGAACTTGCTGAAACTGCTTTACTTTACAGGGCACATACGGTCCTGCAGTTGTTAATCACTACAATCAAGAAAATGGTACTAGTGGGAACCGAATTTGGAGTTTTGGACTGCTACAGGAGGAACTGGAGCTTTATGCCTTCCCAGCTGAACACCAAGGACTGTCTACACGGGAAACATACAAAGTTTTGTTTTGCAGTTATATTATCCGTATCGTATTGCTTCAACATTTGGTGCAAGGTATTCAGATCTCTTTCTCTGTTTGGGTACTATCAGATTCCCGTGGAAGCCAAGATACTTGAACAATGGCCTACTTTTGGGCTTTCAAAAGTGGGAGGCTAGGGGTGGCCTATCCTTTCGGCTACACTGTTGCTGTTTCTTTTCTTTTGATTCCTCTTCTCTGATAATCAGAACCGACACTGCATTCAGCTCTGCAACCTTTGTGATTAATTAACTTTCCTGAAATGCTTTTGAATGGAATATATCTCAGCATATCTTGATTGTAATTATTTTTGTATCCAGGTTGAAGTACGTTGCTTGCCGCTTGCAGAGGCCACCCATCTCTTGATGGATGGCAACGTGGGCACTCAAGGTCTGATCCCAACACCATCTTCAAAGTTCTAAGAATTATTCCTTGGCACATTAGTATATTTCTTCTCATTCATCTTTTTATCAAAACTAGTACTGTGGAACAAGTATTAGCCTGAACTCTGAAAATCTCAAGGAAACAGAAGACAATTTTTGCTCAATTATTTCCATTTCTTGGATTGAAGCTCAATGTTTTTCAAGACTTACAAGTAAGGTAATGATTTTGTTCAAAAACAAACAAGGAAGATGGTGCTTTTTCTGGGGGGTGAGGATGACCAACGGATTATTTGAAGTTTAATAGAACACATGTTGATGATTAGACTTTCATCATTAGTTGATCAGTACACAATTTTTGTCTCTGGCCTCATTGTGAAGATACATCAGCTGATCTGCTGGGTCCAGGTGGGCTAAATTCTCCCTTTCTTCTGCCTGTATTCCTTAGAAGCGCATGTGAAGTAGTGGAGATCTGGGTCTCCTTATGAATCGAGCTGGCTAATCGTACTTTACATTTTATTACGTTCATCAGTGCTAGCTAAGACACGATGCCTTGTAAATTTAAACTAATTGCGTGATGTGAGCTCTTCCTGTTCACTCTAGGCTGTCAGATCGACCGACTTGTTTTGCCATCTCTGTCACATTGCACACCACACTTTCATCCAACTTTTGCATCAGAGCCACAGGTCATAAGCTTGGTTAACATGTTGTTTTCTGCAAGTCATGGACTCATGGGAATACAAAATCCAGTCCATTGCCATCTGAATCTATAGCAACTCATACTCATTTATGATGGTTAATTTATTTTGGTTGTCCTAAAATTAAACTAGTCAGAATTACATGCTACTTTGTTTCTTTACTGAGATCAAACTATATATACTGCATATATGCACTACACTATATATGGGTATTTCTGGTCTCTATGTGTACATGATACGACTGTAGGTCGGAGGCAGCAATTAATGTAGTAGAATAGCTTAAGATGAGATGGTTTTAGAGATACCCCCTGTATGGGGGTGGGGAGAAGCATAAACCCCAAAAGGGGAAAGGAACCTAAAGCTGGGGGCGGATGGATTGATAAAAAGGAAAAGTGGCCCACAAGCTATGCATCAGCAGCCGCAAGTTGGGGGGGGCCCTCGAAAGCTCCCGGGACCCAGCCCTTGCACTTGCCATGTAGGCCTAGCAGGGGAACGTGTCGAAAGTCTGGCCATCGCAGTACGTTTGGTGGATAACCACCTTTTCCTTTTTGTTAGTTGCTGACTGCTTAGATCGTCGCCATCATTGGCTGCCTGCCTCATTGGATACTGATGAGAATGGGCTCCGGGAGGTTAAACTGAATCGTCCACCAATGGGATCGGCCGTGTCGTCGTCAGCTGGAGAACACACAGTCTCTGTCTTGTTCAGCTCAGATGATGCTCTGATTTGGACCTGTTTCACTTTCTGTTCTTTTGAAGAACAATGGCTCTTATTAGTCTTAGGTTCCTGCCGACTTCAGCAAAGGGCGGTGGTTCAATTTGTGGATATGGTATTCTTACTACCAAATTCAGTAAAATGGGATCATCATGGGTCAGATGTTGATTTTGTCTTTTTGGTATATATGGTAGTGGGTCCTTCGGGTGTATGTAATTGGTTGGTTGGTTGCTCGCTAGCTCCAACAGATGCCTTTTCCGTCCTTGTTGCAGTGTGGACTGTGAGCACAATCTTTCTCCGGATCCTGAGTTTCTGGCGGCGCTGGTTGCAGTGCTTTTAATTCGAGTTAGTTTGCAACACTTCCATTTGAGATTTATGCATGTCAAACCACATACTGGTACAGTGGTATTCATGTCGTCTAAAACTTTCATCTCATGGCAACTGTACTTTTGCTACAGCTGAGCACCTAGAGTTGCCATATTGCTGTTGGCAACAGATGAAATTTCAGTGGTGGCCCATCTCCTTGAACTAGCTAGTTTTCTGAAAAGTAGATTTCACTGGTGAACCTGAACCAGCAGCTATTTCTATTCAGGACTAGATATATTTCTGAAAAGTAGATTTATTTCACTGGTGAACCAACTATTTCCAGCCAGAGCCTTTTATGAACGATCCACTGATCAGTCGTAGCTTGAGCTACATGTATCATTCTTACACATGCAGATACATTGGTTCGGAATATATACTCTTTGACACAATACGAAATATATTACTCAAATTCTGCTGGCATTAACGAGTTTGCATGGAGCTACTCACTACTCATTCGTCTCTTGACATTGTTTCGGCAGGTGAGCTGAACTACTATATCGGCAGGCACGCATGCTGCAGTGCAGCCATGGCGGCGATTAACAGTAGACGTTGCCAATTCGGAACATATTCACTCTCGAATACCGGGACAGAAGAACAAGTAAAGTTTAGCCCAGAC
This sequence comes from Paspalum vaginatum, assembly GCA_030272315.1. NCBI lineage: Eukaryota > Viridiplantae > Streptophyta > Magnoliopsida > Poales > Poaceae > Paspalum > Paspalum vaginatum. The sequence goes on along the minus strand of CM059012.1, from coordinate 57,451,027 downwards.
CTAGTTGCTACTCAGTTGAGAAACAGTTCATCGCTCCTGACAAAGTGTTGGTAGTATAGTACATGTATTAGCTGCTAATCATGCAGGCACACGCATCGAGGCATGCAGGCCCCGGGCCCCCCGGCAAATCTACATGGGGTCTCGTGTGTGAACGTGACGTAAACCGTCAAAGGGAAGTCGCTCGGGAAAAAGGTGTAGGAATCGAGTACCAACCTTGGGCCCCTCACCCTTTCCAACGGGAGCTGACTAGGCATTGCTCTGGTGGCCCACAAAGCAGCCAATAGCAACCCTACACAGTCCTGCAGCTACACACCAGCTAGCTTTGGCTGCCAAAGACAAGAAGAGAAGATTGGGATATTTCTATTCACCGATATAAAGCTACTGACACAGGACACAATGGAAAGCAAAAGCCAAAGTTTGAGACAGGAGACAGAGAGACGAGAGGCATACAGCTTCATGTGAAAGATGACAAGAATCCCAGCATAAAATAATCTCTCAAACTTTGCTATAAAGCCACAGTTCCTCCCCTCCTTTCCCTCCCCCTCTCCTTCCTCAGGCGTCTGCCATTGCCCAAGGCAGGTCTCCTCATTCTCCTTCTATCCTCTCTATACGGCACCTCTTAGTTGCATATGCAATGCAACGATCTTGGCTAATTTCCTGCAGCTTACGTCTTTCTGTTATTTCATGTTTCAGGTTTTGTACATTAATTGTAGCTGATCATCCATTCATTCGTTCATACAGAGCTAGTTTAGCAGGCTTGGCGCTGCTGTCCACATTTTTGCTTTGGATAGCCTTGTGCCACCAGCCGCCTGCCAAGCTCTAGGCAAACGCTTTTGCTGTGAGAATTTTGAGGAAGTGCAGAGGGAGCAAATGGCGCCCGTCAGTTTGCCTCCTGGTTTTAGGTTCCACCCCACTGACGAGGAACTCATCATCTACTACCTTAAGAGGAAAATCAATGGGAGGCAGATAGAGCTCGAAATCATTCCGGAGGTTGATCTTTACAAGTGTGAGCCTTGGGACTTGCCAGGTATATGCATGCACATACATTCTTCGATTGATATTGTTTCATATTGACTTTTGATAAAGAACGAAGCTAGTATATTATGTAGTTCTCGTCATTATTTGTTTGGTATATTATTGGAGACGTATGTAATAGCACCGCCCTTTCATGCCTAGTAGTTATGGAACGCCTTCTTAAGCTGTGATTCTATTGCGAATTAATGTATTTGCATGCGTGATAGGATTTCTAACATCCTACACCCTTCTTTCCCTACACGGAAAGCACATATACATATAGCTTGATTGGATATTTGCATCGGATTCGGATGCCACGTTGTGCAGACCTAAGCAATCTTATTCAATTACTATACTATTATATGCTCTCCCAAGAAACAGCAATCCTTGCTCTTGAGGAAAGAATAACCTTATGTTCCCTTCTTGGTGGGCACTTCACCGACCTATATACTATAGTTGATGACCTTGCAAATTGGTGTCTATATGTTGGCCTTTTGTCTATTTGCACTTTCTTTGGATGCTTTTTTATCGTGTATTTTGATAGCATTTCAGTTTCTAGTTGATTGAAGCATATTTCACACTGATTCGGCCTTTCTTTCGTAAATAAAAAGGAGCGTGTTAATAAAAGCCATATGCACCAAACTAGCTTTGAGTTAACACAAGATTAACCATACTATGAGGCTTTCTTACTTTCAAATGTTCTATGCACACCGAAAGGAAGAATGTAGATAGATCTTACTCTTTTTTGGTTGAAAGAACCATAAGGCATAACAAAATTCTGCCAAGTGTAAAAGGTGATCATGTAGATATATATTTATGTCCATGCATTGGGCTGCTTGAAAAGGAAAGGAAATCCTTTATCCCAGTAATAACAAAAGCTAAAGCTTATATATTTTGGGCCATGTCACAATCACACATAGATTTGAAGAAAAGATATATTCTCTTTATCCACTTGTTGTTGGCTTTCAATCTTGCCAAATTACATACTAAAATTTACCTGTACCATTATATGAAATGTGTTGTGCTGTAAAACATTGAACGAAAAGATAAAATAAATATGATTCTTTTATATTCTTTGAGTGGCAAAATAAAGCAAAAAAAAAAGAAAGGTGATTGAGAGATCGCTGGACATAAGTCAAGAAGATGAACTAAAGTGCACAGCCTCCACAATAAAAAGTGATCTTGGTCTAGTTCTCTTTTTAACTAATGGTAGTCTAGCATGGTTTATCTTTGAGTTCTGGTAACTATTATCACATAGACCTATGCAGATAAAACTGTAGCATCTATGTTGCATATGTGTTTTTTTTGTCTGACATCTCCCTTTATTTAAATGTGCAGAAAAATCCTTCCTTCCAAGCAAAGACCTTGAATGGTACTTCTTCAGCCCTCGAGACCGCAAGTACCCAAATGGGTCAAGGACAAACCGTGCAACAAAATCTGGGTACTGGAAGGCAACTGGGAAGGACAGAAAAGTGAACTCGCATAGGCGTGCGGTCGGTATGAAGAAGACCTTGGTGTACTATCGTGGCCGAGCTCCACATGGTTCTCGCACTGACTGGGTCATGCACGAGTACCGCCTCGATGAGAGGGAATGCGAGACAGACACTGGCTTACAGGTGCATGCAACCTCTATTTAACGTACTGTGATTTAATCAGGAAAGCACGAGCTACGTACTCATACGTAAATTAGCTATACATGTGTATGAAACACCACACTAGCTGGGCGACATACTGATATATATAGCTTGGGCGGTTTCTCTGACGTTCGTACGTGTATGAACTATATATATTTAACATTCCTGTTGTCACACAGGACGCGTATGCATTATGTCGAGTGTTTAAGAAGACAGCGCCTGGGCCAAAGATCATAGAGCATTATGGCGCAGTGCATCACCCCATCGAACAGCCTCATCAGTGGACTACAAGCAGTGTTGATCGCTCCCCGACGCTGGACATGTCCAGTGATGTTAGAGGTGATGACTTGGAGAGCAGCAGTTTCTCGTTCCCGACTGGGGAGCCAATGGACTCCATGCAGAATGGGTTCGGGATGCAGATGCTAAGTGCACCTCACGAAGATGGCAAATGGATGCAGTTCCTGAGCGAAGACGCCTTTAACGCCACCAATCCTTTCTCCCTGAATCCAGCTTCTTCCAGCTTCTCGTGCCTCCCATCCAAGGTTAGTATATATTTCAAAGCTTTCGGAACAGCGAGAGACGGAACAATTATCATATACGTATTACTTAATTCTATACGACAATGATGCAGGTGGATGTTGCACTGGAGTGTGCAAGGCTGCAGCACAGGCTCTCGTTACCTCCCCTGGAGGTGGAGGACTTTCCGCAAGACGTCAGCCTCGACACAAAGACGAACGTACTCCGCAGCAGCAACCCCAACGAGGTTGATAGTCCTTCAAGAGTTCCTCTCCGTGGCGTCGGCTTCCCAAGAGCTAATCAACGGCACCAGCAGCAGCAGCTACGCTGCAGAAATGTGGCTAGGCGCTGGCACAAGCAGCGCCAGCACCCACTACCTCAATGAGTTGTCTTCTCTCGTTGAGCCTGGGGTGAAGGCTAAAGATGAGACTGGCCGGCAATTTCTACCACCATATGGACCACATCGGCACATCTGCAGGATTCGCCTCCAGGCCGGTCCATGTCGATGAACAAGTTAGGACGTTGGTTGGGATCGCTGACATGGAGGAGTTCAAGGAAGAGAAGAAGCAAGTGGAGAACCTTAGAGGTGTGAGGCTGCACAACAATGACCTAGGAGAGGTAACCTGTTAATGATTGACTTTAAGAAAATTGTATATATAGATGTATAATGCCTGTACACGTAACCTCTCCCATTCGTATTATTATTATTATTATTATTATTATTATGAGGGAATTACGTACTGGTATTTACATGCATTTTTTTTTCTAACGAAGCAGATTGTTGTAGAAGATGAAAGTATTAATCCAACGGAATGCATAACACAATACCCCATATCTGACACCGCTGACAATTCAGGTATGTAAAATTTATAAACAATTCAATCTTAGATATAGCAGTATTTTAATTCTGTAACACAGGCCTTCATGCTTCATGCATGCACTAACTCAGAGCTAGATTGCAGGAGAAGCCGGTCACCTGACCGATCCCACTGATGCCGGCGGCCTAGACACTGCCCCCATCTTCTCGCAATCTCAACCTGACGACTTTGCTATTGGCTTCGGTGATGTCAACCCTAATGCATCTTTTGACCTATACGAGAAGGTTGACGTCAAGCATGGGCTCTTCGTCTCAAGGGTCGGCGTGCCCAAGACAATCTTCCACCACGTTGAGCCATCGAAGAAGGTCAGCTTCCACTTGAATCCTATAGCAAGCGACGTCAGCAAGGCGATCGAGAAGTTCCATTTCCCAATTAGTGTGACAACCAAAGTTAGTGGCAGGGTTTCCGTTTTTAGCAAGTTCAAGGCACTCATCAGGGACAAATTCCTGGTGAAGAAGCCTGTCATCTTACCAAAGCAGGTCCTTAGTCAGCAAAGAAACAGCAGCAGTCAGTGAGCTGCTGCAGATTCTGTCGCTCCTCTTAACACCAAAGCAAGTCACAGGCCCCACGACTAGTACTGAGCAAGAGTTGGTCATCAAGAAGGCGAAGAAGATGATCAAGCCGGGGTCCGGTTCTGATGGAAGCCAGCAGTGGCTTCTTCCACTCTCCAAGAGGAGCAAAGGCATTTCCAGCATGTTTTTTAGTGGGAAATGGGCATTTCTGACATCCGCACTGGCCATCCGCACTTCAGGCTGCAGCAATCACTGAAAGGTCTAACTGGTCATGAATCATGTAAAAAAATACGGCTCTTGTTAAACTCGTATCGGGCGCCTGGTGGTGGTGAATGGAGATGTATAATCTCTATCAATCAGTTAACTGGTGTATAACTGGAGAATGTAATCGTTATTTATTCGTCCATGTATTAACGTGTCTGAAGTCTAACCCCCTGTTGTACATCAAAATATTGTTATTGAATTGTAAGTGCAGATACACATGTATATCAATACACGATATTTACTGTAATTCTTCATGGGAATGTGCTTGTTACATAATTTCTGTATGTTGTTAATCATCAACGGTTTAGGAATGGTTATATAAAATCACGAACAGAGACAACAAAGTGAACAAACCACCTTTTGTTAATCCAAAACTCGTTTAATAATTTCGTAAAGAAACTAAATGGGTACAGCTAGTAAAGATAACAAATGATGGATCCAATCATAAACGAGTTTTCTGTTATCGCTTATTCTAGAAGCTGTGCGAGATCAGTATCATGCATGGTTTTGCATGAAAGAAAAGCGAAGATGTCACTGGCCAGATTGACGATTCAACTTTCAACCAGAATGATTGTCCAGTGTGAAAGAAAAGAAAGGGAGTGAAATAACAGAGTATGAAGATGTGACTGTTACACAGCAATGTGTACTTTTGGTTTCTCTTCATTGTACAGACCAGTTAAACTCAGGCTGTTCGTTCCTGCGTTCCGATCCGATACAATAACTCCCTGAAGCATCTAGACGGTCAACACAATGCATCGGACGGGGAGAGACAGGCTTGCATGTATCGTATCGCGTCCGTATCGTATCGGAACGGCCAAACGAACACTCTCAGCATGAGATTCAATTTACAGGAGGTACAAAGACATCTACCAACATGTTAGGGTTTAGGTCCAAAAACCATGTGGTGCAAGGAAGGTTTGCCAACATATGTGAACGCATCTTGATCAATCCACAGCCATGGCATCTGAAGCACCGCCGCTGCCTTCTTCAATGATCATTTTCTGCTCTTCCACAATAGCTCTCAGCTCATCTGCTATACTCTTTTGCTCATCTTCAATTGAGATCTGCAATTCCTCAACCTGTAGAAAAGTAGACGCATGAACAGACATTCCTAGATCAATCTACTATACATCAGGCTCAATTAGATTATAGTGGCAGTCCAGCAATCACACATTCCAGCAAAAGAGGAACTGGACAAGAATTATGATTGACAAGAACATTTACACAGAATTAGTTGGCCACTCATGAACGCAGAGATCAATCATATAGTCATAATCCTTACATGACTGTTACTTCATTAAAAAAAATATCTGTGTTGTAGATCTCAAAATTGGAAATTTATAAAGCATCATATTTAATCTTCTATTTTAATTCGTATCCTATTTCTATGTGCCACTATTACATACATGAAGAAAACACAACCTGAAAGAAAAAGACATTGTGAAAACTCACCACATGGAGAAGAAGGGCAAATTGTTTCTTCCTTAGTTCCAAAGTCCTTATGCATGCTACATTCTCAGCCTCCAGATCAGCTATCTCCTTCTCAAGATCTGCAATGAGTTTCTCAGTTTCTGACCGTGGAGGCTGCAAAGAAATAAGTTTACGGATTGCTTCACACTCCTCTTTGTGCTGCCTCTCGATCTTGCTCTGCTCAAGTTGCTTCTTAAGATCCTCAATATCAGTCTGAGCTTGCAAAATCTGTCGCTCAATCTCAATCTGCAGCTCATTAAAGCTCTCCTTCTCCCTAATGTTTGCATCAACAACAGCCTTGCTTTTCAGAAGAGGTAGCTCAAAGGTGTTAATTTCCTGGAGAAAGGCCTTGTACAATCTCTCGCAGTCAGCATTGTTATCTCCATCCTTCTCAATCTCAGTGGCAAAGGACATGAATTTCTTCTGAAGCTTCTTTAGTGGTGGTTCACCCCTGGTGGTTGTTGTCCGAGTCAAAAGCCTGTGTTTAATAATCGCATCATCCTCCTGTGGTCCAAAGGCATAATGTGCAGACATTTCTTCACCCCTTCCAGCTACCTTCCTCCCTTTGGCAAGCATTTTACAATGCAGGGCTCAATAACTGAAAAATCAGCACAGTGCTATGAAAAAAAATATATAATCTAGAAGTCAGGTAAGGTTGTTTCACTTCAGATATAACAAAATGTTCACATCTATAAATTTGAAAGCCTATATAGAAACAGGCAAAAACATAAAAATGAGAGCATAACATATACATGAACGTTTGGTCTGCCAACATGCAGCAAAAATGTAATAGAGAGGGGGGCAAAGTGTGAATTGTGAAACAAAGCAGGCCATCATTATTACCGGGACAGATCAAATAACTGTAAAGTGCCAAGTCTGTATAGCTAAATACAATACATAATCTAACTGAAAGGCATTGCAAAATACTCCGTTCTTTTTTATTTGACGGGGGTGACTTTTTCTCTCAAAACTTATATAATTCGTCTTGTTCAAAAAAATTATGCAGACATACGAAAACGCAAGTCATGCTCAAACTACCCCTAATGATAAAAACAAGTACAACAAAAATAAATGGTTTAAACCGAAGAACATTTTCTTACAATTAAATGCTAGCGCATCCATGTTCATAAAGGTAAATGTGTTAATTGTGCAGAGACACAAGATATTGATTATTGAATTACAAAAAAAAAAGTTCCCTGGTTATCAATGCACATGGCTGAGTCAAAAGCCAAGAAATATAAACAGTACAACAAAACAACCAGCTAAACCTTTCGTCAGTAAAAGCAAGCTTCGTGTTGTGACCAGACAACCAATGCCTACAGACCATGTAAATGGCACCGCACAACAGCGAAATATGCAAAGGCATGGGCAGCCTAAAGGAGGAATCATTTGCCAGCTCCAAGTTTGCCACTGCTAAATCATGCCAATTATGTGTAGATTATATGGCAATATAGCACAGTTTCCTCTACCAACGGACTTCTAGAAACGCAGCAGAGTTCATCAAGATGCTGCATTTGCCAGCGACTTGAGAGGAGAAAAACAGACACCAATCCAATTTCGTGTCCCGTTGCAGACAAAGGAGTGGACCCAGTAGAGGACATTGGTGCGTGCTTATTAAGAAGACGATTACGCGACGTCTAATCGCCGTTTAAGCGTTAAAACGCTGATCTGGAACGCTAAAACGCCGATTTACCCACGCCTGTCCGCCGCCAGTAGAGGCAAACCCCTGCCTCGTTGCCGAGCGCTCCGCCGCCGCCGCCCAGTTGCGCGCGCCCTACCTCGTCGCGGTACCCCCTGTCCCTGCCCGTCGTGTGGAGAACTCACATCGCTCGTCCGCCGCTGCGCCGCCACCCAGATCCCCGTGGCCGCCACTCTCCTGGTCCGCGACCTCCGCTCCCCTGGCTTGAAGTGATCGGCCTGTGGCTGGCGGCGCTGGTTTGCCCGCCAGATGAAAGAGAGAGAACGAGGGGGGAACGGGAGATTAAGGGCCTACCTCGCGTGCGCGGAAGAATCAGGTGCGCCGCGCCGTGCCTGCGAAAGGAGAATAGGTAGGGGGAGCAAATGAGCCCTAGGGTTTCAACTAGGGCGCGACGACGAGGCGACAGCGAGGAGCGAGGCGGCGCGGCTCAGGAGAGACAGCAGCCAGGCGGCAAGCGGCGACGCCAAGAGAAGAGCGGACGCTCCGAGGGTCGGTCTCGGTCGGGGTCGATAGGGTTACGCCCTGTCACCCCTCGGCCCTCCGTGGGCCAAATGTAGGAGCCGGTCCATATCGTAAGTGGGTCGGCCCGAATCCTTGCAGGCCTACGGAGAAACGGCTCTCTATGGGCCTGATTTGGATGACCAATATATCTATCTAAAAGTATAATTTATCTAAAATAAATAATATTATGAAAGCTAGTTTCACCATGAATCTAGTGACGCCATTTTTTATGTTATTAAAACTAATTATTTTTTGTTATTTATAGTTACAATTAATGAAGATTTGAATTCCCTTTTGGAACGGAGTAGCCGAATGATCGGCGAGCTCGGTGTGTTTGTAGGGTCCAATTTTTTCAAAAAAAAAAAAAGCTGTGCACATATAACATCGTGCATTCAGGAACGGAAGGGGCAAGGTCAATAGACACGCAGCGCAATGCGCCAGGACGCAGCACATGCGTTGCCCTTTGCCCCGCCAATTCATGCATCCGAATCAATATAGGTCACAGGAATCCTACCAATGCCGCGCCGTGACAAGAGCAGCTTCCCAACAACACGGCTGTCACGGCCGCATGCTCACGGGCTCTCTCTCTCTCTCGTGTCACTCCCTTCCCACAGTTCACGAGCTCCAAGAGCTTAGCTCGTGAGGCGCGGCAGCATTCAGGACAATGGCCGCTGCTCGTGGCTTCTGCCTGCAGGCGGTGCTGCTCTGGGCGGCGCTCTCGCCGAGGGCGCTCGCTTCAGCGGCCACGGCCGTGCCGGCAAAGCTCAAGGCGGCGCCGGCGCCTGTGGTGGCCGGGCCGGTGTCCCGGGTGGAGGACGCGAGCATGTTTCAGATATACTACGGCCAGAGCTTCAAGGTCATCAAGAACTACGGCGACGGCAAGAGCTACCTTCTCATGCAGGCAAGTACACTTGTTATCGTACAGAGCCCGCCACCAGCTTCCAGCACCTCATAATTTTCCGAGAAGCGCGCATGTGCAGAAAACGTCCAAGATGGCATCGAAGACCAAGTATTGCACGGGGAGGATCAAGTCGTTCGTAATCCCCCTCGCCAACTTCTCCGTCGACACCACGACTTCTCCAGGTACATTACTTCCTTACCATTATAGTATGACAATACAAACACCTCCATCAACACACGTAGTGCAGCAATAACATTTCTGAACCTTTTGCATCCGAACTATTCACTTGCCATATTTGGTTTCGTTCGGTTACCGCAAGGTGAAACCGTGAAATGTATCAGTATAAGATCTTATTTAAAAGGAACATTACTCATGACAACTCCCTTGTGTTGCCAAGTACTCCCTCCGTCCACAAATGAACTACATATTTGGAGAGAAAAAGATGTGCAGAAATGACCTACGTATTTGCATAAGAGTTCGTTAATGCACCTCATATTTAGCCACTGTGCCCATGCATGTAGGTGGTATTGGTTGCATGCAACTCTATGCAATTAATAATCTTTTCTACGATACATATTTAATAAAAATATAAGTATGTGCTCATTTCACTTTGATTTTGATGCCATCTATAAATATGAAGATCATTCCTAGACGGAGGCAGTACCACTTTCCTTCTCTCTCCCTCCTTCCCCCTCTCTCTCGGCTGTGCATACATCCGTAACTGATTGGAGCAAATACTGTTTCCACCTTTGTCTGCAGTGTCATTCTTTGAGGTGAGCAATGCAGGACACACTGAAACTCTGCAGCATAGTCCAATGGGCAATGGGTCCTGCCAGGAAAGGAAAAAAAAACTCAGACAAATATTTGAATGTTCAATTCATCCTTTACTCTGAAACTAATGTTAAGAAAATTGTAGTTAGTTACTAAGAACCAGCATGCATACCCGATGAAAATGAAACAAAAGCAGCAAAACAAACAGAAAAGTCGAGACAGACTAACAGACGTAAATGCTTTAAGCTTATGACATTTAATATTGACCATTTGAGCTCATGAGTACATTTGACCTGTACGCAGCTACTTGGGGTGCTAGAAAGCTTGAAAGGAATAACATCAAACCAAGTTTCTTCTGAGTGTGTGCTCCAATGGTATACAAGTGGAAATGTCCTACTTGTTAATAGGACTGATGCACAGACACTCTCGCAGTTTAATGCAGATTTTATAAGCAATACAGATGAAGATAAAGGCTGCAATTTTGCAGCATATGTACCCTTGGAAGAGGATACACCATTGCAGGTAAAGCAATAACAGGAACCTGAGTCCCATTTGGTAATTGTCTAGTTATTTATATCTAAAACTTACGTAGTGTATACTGTGCCTTTAATGGTCATCTCCAGAGGGCTGAGTGGATAAAGTACTTGGGAACTTTCACAAACTCTGAAGACAGGGCTAATGCTGTCTATGATGCAGTTAAGACCACGAAATATAACTCTATTTAAGTTGACACGAAAATGTAGCAAAGTATGGTTTTATGACATACGACAGTGCCATAAAACTACACTTCACACGGACTATTTGTCTCATCTATCTAGTATGTCATTGCAGATAAAGAGAAACTACCTGTGCTTAAGCAAAGCAGCTGCAAACCTTAGCACGAGATTCAAGCCTATAGTAGCGTGGATTGAGTACACACAGGTATGCAACTAGGAACCAGTAAAATCATATCATTCTTGTCTATTTAGTAACTTTTAGAATAACCCATGTTTAGTGATCAAACATGCTCCTTCTACTGTTGCAGGGAATGTGGGCATTCATTACAGAAAATTACACCTTACAGGTAACAGAGCTTTCTACCAAATGCTTCCTAAAATGTGGCTGTCGAATAAACAAAAGAAGTGTGGACAGCTGATGTGCATGTTTTGTTTCATGAGCAGTATGTCACGGATGCAGGAGCAGAAATCGTGGATGCAACTATTACAAATAAGAGATTTAATAGTTCAGATCCTGAGGATATGGATAACTTTCATGCCATTCTTTGTGTGAGTATTGATCGTATAAATCTACTAGTTGACAACCTCACTGTTGCATATGATGTACTACCAAAGAGGCAAAGACCCTTTTTCTTTTGGTCAGGAAAGAGGTTAACCCTGAGACAATTAACATTCTCAAATAAACAGTTCCTGCAAACATCAAATGTTCTATTACTTGACAGAATTTTCAAATTCCACGCCTACTTAGCATCTAACTAAGCTTGGTTCACGTGTACTCCAGACTGTGGATGTGGTCATAGATCAGACTTATGCTTTGGAGCCTGCAGAGTACAAGCTATCCACATTTTTGGAGAATATTAACGTTAGCCATGATTCCTGTTTTAGTTTTGTATCAAACCGCAGCATATGGAGATTTGACAAAAGGATAGGTGCTTCTGGGACACTTGGTAATGGAAACAATCCTGCTAAACTCCAGTGTTCACCTATTTAATGGTCTAATGGATTTCTCCATCTCAAAGAAATGGTGTGACAGACATTTCGTTCTTCCCCCCTTAGATTGGTACGATGGAGCTATCTCACAGCCACAGCTGGTTATTAGAGATCTAATAGAAGTTTTCTTCCCAACGGAGAACTACACAACAATTTACTTTCGGAATCTTGCAAAGGTACGAGCTGTGTTCTCTCTATGCTACATTTTTACTGTTGTTTAATTAATTCACACGTCTCCAGATTCCAGACCAAAGTTGTTGATCAGTGGAACTATAATTACACAGGAAGAAGAGGTCACAGAGATTGGCCCTGAAATGTGCACTAGGAGCATATCCACGCCCATGGAGCCTATAATCCTGCCCTGCCAATTATGAACCGAGGTCAACACAGAGACTTATCAAGCTACTGTACTCGCAAACAGTGGCAACTTGTTGGTGGAAGTATTTTAGGTTACTGACAAACTATTTGCACAATTGAGAAAGATATATGGATCTTTTTTTTCAAACTATGTTGACCAGCAACTGCTCTTTGCTCTGTTGAACATTTAATGGATGATTGCAAACCAAGACCAATGTATCCACGTCAAAGGAATTTGGTATAATTATCATATAACTATTTTCAATACAATATCTGCATGCGATTTGTATTTTCTTGACTGATCTGTCCAAAAATTCTACTCCCTCCAAGTTTCTTTTAGGTTTCGAATAGATCCCTTCATTTTTCTATGCGTGTTTTGTATATATGTCTAATTCATCAATATCCATCCGAACTATAATTTGGGACGGAGGGAAGTATAAAATAAGACAGTAACTGTGCACAGCTCGATTAATAATTAGTCACAGATTTAGGTTACAAGTAGCTAAAACAAAGATGAAACTGTCTTTTTTTTTGTTTTTTTTGTAGGACTTTGACAATGTAATGCGTGTTGGCTGAGAGGACTCTGACCGCTCAGGTGTTTGTTTGTTCATATTCTTTCCTAATGACATGACATGCAGATCTCCTATGTTGTACAAGAAAAAAAAATAACATTAGCCACTTGGACTTGGAGTCAGCTATCTTGCCTGATAGAATAGGAAACTAAAAAATTAGAAATGGAATAAGAACCAGAAAGTAAATAGTTAAATTTTAGTGAAATTAACAAATAGAACGTTGCCAGGTGAAATTAGTGCAATACATTTTCCATCATGAATCATATTATGGCTTGGGAGTCAACATCACGCTCATGCAAGAGTACTACTTACCAACTAAAGTGCTCTTTTATTTTTATAAAGAGAAGGTTCCAGTGTATTAGTTTGGATAGTCCAGGGTACCTCTATTCCATGACAAGAATGAGGGATCTCCAAGAGTCCTGAAAAGAATCAAATATGATTTTCTTGCTGCAACAATTAGAACTGCCAACTTGTTTTAATTAAAAATTTCAAAAGTTACAACATAATATAGCATAAGGGCTGCAACACATATCTTGCAGGTCTCCTACAGTAGTCATAATACAAGGGAAAATAGGCTCCTAGTATTTGCATCTTGACATTCACATAATTAAGAACTGTTTTGGCATAATAAGAGAAAGTGTATCGAGTCTGAGAGAAACAATATATCATACCTTGGTTTAATCATGTAGAGAGCTACAAAAACAAGTGCAAGGAAAAGGCACAGACCACCTACAATCAGATATGCAATTCCAATGAAATTATTTTTGCCTCCAATCCAAGATGTAGTTGAAAGGACCAATGCTTTTGACCCTCCAAAACTATATGTGTTATAGTTGTTCTGTATAACCACTGTTAGTTGATCATTTGCCATAATATCTGTCTCAATTCTGCCATAAAGCTTTCTGAAAGTTGGGAGGGCAGCAGTTCTCATCCAAACAATGAGATCTTCTTGCTCACTTAACTAAACATTGACAGATAGAAATGGAAAGAAAATGATTTAAATTATATCAAAACTAAATAGATGAAATGTTGGTAGTGAAAATAGTAATTGTCGATGATAGAGAAATCATCTCGTGTACCGGTATGCTCTCATTTAGCTTCGCACCACCTATAAGATTTCCATTCTGAAAGTTGCTAGGATAAACATCACTGCCAAATTTTTTGTTCTTGTCACTCTGCCAAGCTATATCCTTTTTATTCACTTCAATAGATTTCTTATTGACTGAAATTGTATATGTATCATTGAACAAACTCCAAGCAATGAGACCACATGGAACAATTGGAGCACCATCAGCTCTATAACCCTCAGGCTCACAATCTTTTGTCAAGTGTGCAGCATCTTTATACCTCAATTGTTTATCACTGCGACTTTTCACATACCTTGGAAAAGAATTAACACAATGAAAAATGGTCTGAATGTCAGCAATTCAGCATAGTTTCTAGCAACATGACATCATCAAATTCAATTCATAACAGTTCAATGTCCCGGGCTCCCTTCAAATGCAGTAGATATAAAAGAACCATGGTATCTAATTGAACAATATCATGGTTCAGTGTGGCTATTAATGCAGTAGATATAAAAAGAACTGGAAGCAATGGAGTTTTATGGATAGAGCAGATATACCGTCGATGGTTTTGATAGAAGTCACCAATCTGGTAATATATTTTAATTGGGCTCCTCATGTGCTTAGGCACCTAGATGGCATACACAAAACAATTAGTTCAGTAAAATTCTGGTGGATAAAAATATGAAAGATAGCATCTTAACAGCACAAGCAATAAACAAGGGTAAACCTTAACACTTACTAACTCAAGTAAATTTAGCTGTCATACTCACAGTTAGAGTTCTTGTGCATGATTTGTCAGTCTTCGAGTTCTGAATGAAACCAACCTTGTCAGCCATGGGCACGCAATTTGTGTCGTATCTATCGATCAGCTCCACAATCTACATTGTAGTGAAGTTACAGACTAACTAACTGCATCATATTACTGAAATCAGAAAAACAAAATGTTTCGTAGTTGGAACATATTTTGATATACCTCCTGTGATGCAGAAAGCGATGCGAGGCCAATTGGCACAAATAGGATGCCGACCAGTAAGAAGGCAGAAATGACCTGTGCTCATGAAAGACGCTCGTGAATCCCAGAGAGCAGCAAACATTTATTTGGAAAGAAAAATAAATAAATAATGGTGGGTGGACTAGCTAATTACAATCGCTGGAGTTAGCAGTGGTTTGCATGCTGGAAGCTCCTGCTGCGTAAACTTAGAATCTGCACACAGGAAGGGGCTGAGTCTTTATGCACACACTATGCTACACTAACCGTTTTATGCAATTAAATTATAAATTCTAAAAAAAAAAATCTTTGCATAGCACAGTTTACATTTGCGAGACAAACGAAAGAAAAAGGAAAGGGGGGAGGGGGTATATACATTTGGGCTTGTTGGATTTCTTCGAGCTGTCCTCCTGTGTTTGGAGTGGATCCATCTGACTAGCAATAAAGGTGGAGGTAGAGTTAGTAAATTTAATTTAAGAAACAGGTAAAATCAACTACCTAGAAATGATTGGAATTCCCGTGAGTCAAGGGACTAGGAATAGCCGAATAGTCAAGAGTCAAAACACACACACACAAAAAAAAAAAAGCTGTAGAGAAACCCTGCAAGCATATAGTATTAGTTGACTAAACTGAAAGGGAAATTTCGGGACCCACCGCCACCGGTTTGTCAAATATTGAAAAAAAAATGATAGAGAAAGACCGGGCTTATGATTTATGATGACTTCTTGTTTCGCTGCTTTACCTTTGTCCCTGTCTGAGCCACGTTTATGCGACGATAATGACATCGACAACCCTACCAATTAGAGGATCACGGGTGTGTACGGCGGTCCCATGAATATCACGACACTTGAACCTAATCGCACACAAGTAACGGAATCCTTCGCTCACATGCCTCCAGAACTCCAAGGCGACAACAAAATCGCGGTTAATCACGTCTCGGACAAGACATGGCGGTTGGCATAATCGTGGCGACGTGCAAGGGTCGGGCGTAATCAGATCAAGTGATCACGGGTTAGAAGCGACAGGGCGGATTGGGTCATCAGGAGCATACCTGGGAGGCCTTCGATCCCCTGTCTCGACGGAGGAGGCGGAGGCGGAGGAGGTGAGGTCCGGAGGTGGTGGGTTCCGGTGAATGGTGGAGGAGGGCAGAGAGCGACGGTGGGAGACGGCGGCACGCGACGTGAGGGGCCGCGGCCCGGCTCTGGATTAGGCGGGCCAGTCCGGATTGGGGGCTAGTCGTTTAATGGACTCTTTACAACGGGCCGGGCTGAGGAGGTGGGCCGCAAACGAGAAAAGGACCAATGGGTTGCAGAAGCAGAACAGCAGGAGTACCTGAACCTGCGTGTGCAGTTTGGCTGCGCAACAGTAAATTTGGCGGCCTTGTCTCTTCGGGTTCTGCTCCCACCATCAACCTCTCCAAATTCCCAATGCGTCGCGTCGCTTCAGTCTTCTCTCCTGATTCGTGATGCGTCGATCAGTCCTATGCTATAAACCTGCGTCTTGGAGACACAGGGCTTGCCAAGGTTCCGGAACAGAGAAAAGCTGAGTGAGCTATGGCGGCCGGCGTCATCAAGATCAAGCTCGCCGTGGACAGGACGAGGAACCGCGTCCTGTTCGCCGACGCAGGCTCCGACTTCGTCGACGTGCTGCTCAGCTTCCTGACGCTGCCACTCTCCGCTGTGCAGCTTGTCGCGGGCGCGTCGTCTCCCGGCTGCCTCTCGAGCCTCTGCCAGAGCGTGAGCTACCTCAGGGAAAGCAAGTTGCTGACGTCCGATGCGTGCCACGGCATGCTTCTTAGGCCGAAACACGAAGATGAGTTCAAGCCTTCAGGCATTCATCTCTCTCTCCCCTCTGATACTAGTAGCTGAATATACTCTGTGTTACTACTAAATTGGCACTGATCTAGCTACTACTTCTTTATTAAAAAAAAGGGGATTGCTTCGGGATACGATCGTGCAGCAGCAGCTGCGCTGCGATAGCCAGGAGCCTAGCGAGCCTACAGGGACACGGCTCGGACTGCAGGTGTTGGCAAGTCATGGGAAGAGCTGCGCATCTGTTCAGCAGAAGAGAAAGCAGGGTGAGGCTCGTCAGGGAGAAACGGCGGTATGTGATAAGTGATGACTTGGTGATCAAACTCGCATCAACTGGAAGTACACATTTGCTGCTTCAGAGGATCGGTTCTGGTACAATTGGTCACATCTTTGACTTTGAGGAGATCGAAGTGGGCGTTGGATGGGCGGAGGTAAGCAGTGGCGGAGAAGACAGAAACTTAAATTTTCCAAACCAATAGTACTAATTTTTAAAATTGTATTTGAATTTGAAAATTCTTAGTGCAAAATTTCCAACCATAGGTGGGGCTTGGCAATTGCTACCTCCTGTTTTTATTATATTGCCATTGATGGTTTTGGACAGCAATTGTCCTTGTTATACACATGAAAAATACAACTCATGCTTAAACTACTATCAATAATAAAACAAATCAGAAAAATATACTGTTCACATTGTTATTTTTAAAAAAAAAGATGAACAGCTGGTCAAACGTGTGTAAAAGTGAACTTAGATAGCATTTCATATTGGTATACACATGCATTTAGGAAGTTAATTCTCTGATAATTGTGACATTTTCTTTTTTTCAAAGGCATTGATTTTGACTTTCTGCTTATGTGCCGTTAAATAGGTTGTATCTCTGTTGAAGGCTTGTTTGTCGACGTCCAAGAATGTGTTCACCGACACCTTTCTACTCAAGGAAGCTGATCGGTGTGTTCGTTCTTCTGTCAATCTGAGCACTGAGCAAAATATTCAGGCCCCGAACGATGTAGAAACTGAATCCTCATTGCCGTTTAACATCAAGGTGTTCTACGATAGGCATGAAAAGGAAATCATGTACGCTGAATGCGACCACGAGTTCGTGGACCTGCTACTCAGTTTCTTGGTTTACCCGGTGTCCTGCGTGATCAAGAACCTTGGTGGAACTTCTCATCTCGGATGCAGTCTGGACAATCTGTACGGCAGTGCCGTTGATCTACACGAGAATAATTTGCTAGAAGGATGCTTCTCCTTCGATGGAGACATGTTGCTGGATCCCAGCATTATACCGTTCTTTAAACGAGGTGTCAAAAAGTGCTTCTCGCTGTGCTAAGTCTTGCTCGTGCAGATCCACGGGCTCGACTTGTTGTACCTGTAGGCTGTAGCCCGCGGTTTGTCGACAACGGCACGTACGTCGTAGATGATGATTTATGTATTTACCAGGCCTCGGCAATGTTGGTGATGAAGCACTGGTGTAAGAGAGAGAAAGATGCGGTGTTGGAGGTGGACATTGCAATAGGCAAACAAGAGGTATGTTTAATCTGTGTGCTTGCTTTCTATCCTTTGAATTAGCAGTACTTGCTATTCGTTGATGCGTCACTTGCATTTGTTGCCCGCCTCGCAGGCTGTCCATCTGCTGAGAGCAGCCTTGACATCGGAGAGGACTCTGACGAACGTGTTCATGAGCACGCTGGAGGACAAGTTTTCGCAGCTTCCCCCGCTCCAGCCGAAGTAGTTTCAGATCTTTGTCAAGCTGCACACGGACCAGACAATATCACCGTGTGTTGAGGATCATGACACCATTGCCACCGTGTCAAGCACAAGATCAATGATAGGGTGGGACTCCAGCCGTCAGAGCGCTATTGCTTGATGTACGGTGCCAAGTATAATCTTCCGGACTCGAGCACAGTTACTGACTGTAACATTGGCAAGGAATCTACCATCCACAGCTCAAAATTGAGGATCTGATTTTGATGTCCCGGCATTATTATCTCCAGGCCTGGCGACACTTTTGTTTGCACTGTTTGCAACATTATATTCTGTTCTACAATCGACGATTTTACATGTTTTATCCTTACTGCTATAAATGTGTTGCCTGTCAACCCAAAAAAAAAGTCTTATATGACGACCCGATTGCATTGCTTAATTTTTTTTATCTGACCCACAAAAAAATGTTTTATATGACTTACATCTATAGATATATGTAATTATGTCAACAGTTAAATGCATGGAGGCCGGCCCTCAAACTTGTCGTAGTGTAACAGATAGGTCCACGAACTCTCAAAATGTATTTCCACGAACTCTCAAAATGTATTTCCAACACCCTAAATTTGTTATGGTGTACCAGATAGGTCCACGAACTCTCAAAACGTATTTCTAGCACCCTAAACGTGTTAAGTGATGCACCGCAGGTCCACACCCCTTCATTTTATATATTTTTTCAATTACGCCCCTCTCCAATATCCCTCTCTACTCAAGCTCCTACTCAGCAGGAAGGAGTTCGGTGTCGTCTCCTACTCATGCTTAGCCACAGCCGCCTCCACCACCGTCCGCTCCGCCCCTTGCTCATCATGCCTTCTTCTTCTTCTTCTTGGTCACCCGCCTGCCACCTCCTACGCCGACTACCCCGCCTCCTCTGCTGTCGCTCTCCTGCCTACTTCTTTGCGGCCCGTTGCCTCGTCCCTCCACAACCACATATTTGGCAGCACCTCCCCTCCTCTACCTGCATCGATGGTGGGACACAAGCAGTGATGGGCCTGTCTCGGATCTAGCCATGGCGCGGTGGTAGCACATGGAGGTCGTTGTCAATGGCTAGCGTGGTGTGGGGAGGGGGAGGGACGACATTGTGCAGTAATAGACAATAGGAGGAGCGGTGCCAGGTGACTGCGAAAGGGAGGAGCAACCGTCAGTGGCGCAGGGAGGTGATGGTCGTGGTGTGGGGAGGCAGGAGAGAGAGAGAGAGGCGGTGAAGAAGAGCAGAGCCGGTGACCAGAGCTCGGCTCGGTGTGACGGCGGTGGCTCCATGCAGATTCGGTCTTGACCGCGACGGATACAGCGTTGGCTGCAGGCATAGCATGCGAACACAATGGCGCGGAGGAGAGGGGATAGAAGGCAGCTCCCCCTCAGCCTTGGCCATGGCAACCCTGAGAAAGGGTGTTGGGCGACCATGGATGGGGGAGCAGATGGGATAGTGTCGGGCAACTGCAGACGAGGAGAGGAGGAACTAGGGGAGTAGAACAGAATAGACAGGACAATCCAGGAGCTTAATTAAAAAAATAAACATAAAACAAAGATATATGGACACGCGGCGTATTGCTTGACAATTTTAGTGTGCTGAAAATGTGTTTTGAAAGTTCGTGGACATATCTGATACACCATAACAAGTTTAAGTTTATGGTATTGAAAATACGTTTTGAGATATCGTAGACCTATCTAGAGCCTTACGTGCATTTAACTCTTATGTCAATATCTGATCTGAAACAAAGGATGTGTAGCTTTCTCCATCTGTCTCACACCATCCCAACGACTAATCGAGCATGTGCACTAATGTTCTCATTTATGATTAACAAAAGGAACATATAAGATAATATATGGCCGGTAGCTAGGATTACGGATCGGATCACCGGTCGGCGGCGGCGGCCCTCGGTCGGAGGATGCGGCAGCGCTCGGAGACCTTCTGCTGGAGGTAGTAGGGGTGGAGCGGGTGGTCCGGCGCGAGGAAGCCCCAGCGGCGGCCGTTGCGCGTGATGCTGAGCAGCCGCAGAAGCAGCTTCTCCGTCAGGTCGCCGTCCCGGTCCCGCGCCACGCACCGCGCCACCCGCTCGATCCGCCGCTTCTCCTCCGCCGACAGAGACGGCGCCGCGCGGTGGTCCATCGCCGCCGACGTCTCCATCGGTCGATCGGCCGGTTGTGTGTAACGGGACGCCGGCTGCTGGCAACGGGACGGATCGGTGGAGCGGGGTTTCCAAGTGTTCGTGCGCGTCAGATTTCGTGGCCATTTATTTATAGCCCGGGGAGAGGGCGGACAGGTGCCTCCAGCCCCCAGCCCGTGTCCAACTGTCCATGCATGCATGCAAGGATGGATGGAGACCCGAGACCGCGTCCGCGTGAGAGACGACGATGCAGAAACGGAAGGTCGGGAAGAACGGCACGAGCCGTTGGGGTTTGCTTTGCGATCCAATTCCTGGGCCAATTTGGTGATTCCAGCCCACCAAAAGTCATCTTCCGGCCCAACTCCAAGCAAATGCGAACGGCCCGGTCGGCCCACGATCCTTCCGCTTAGGCCTGACCGGATGGGGACCTGCCGCCGGTGCGCCGTCGCCTTCCCGAGCACGAGCTCGTCGGCCGGCGAAGATCCTTACAGGATCGGACCACGGTGCCGAGGCCACAGAAAAGGCGGCGGCAGTAATGGGTGCTCGTCACTACATTTTAACTCGTGGCAAAAGCACTCTGCATTCCTTCCTTGCCGAGAAGATGAGCCCATGCCCCATGGCATTGCTTGCATGCATTACAAGGTCGTACAGTGAACAGATTTTTCTACCTCGCCCAAAGATCACGGATCATGCTGCAGGCGGGTGACTGAGGTGATCCTTCAGAGGCACCAGCACCAGCAGGAGAACGAGGAAGGCGCATGCCCGGTTTCTCGGATCTGAGCTGCCAGCTCCTCTGTCCTCGATGCTTCCTGGTTCCTCCTCGCCTCCGCGGCCTCCCTCTTCGCCTCTGCTCGGTGCCTTACCGCTGCCAACTTGTTGGAGAGCCTGTCCTGCTCGCGCGCCCGTTTCCGTTCTATCTTGGCCTGCATTCAGAGGAAGGTTGTGTTAGATTCTGCAACATGAGCTTCTCTTCAGCTCTCTTGAACGAACTCACAGCAAACTCATGAGCTAAAAGGTTCGTTCTTGTCCAGCAGAAAACAGTAGTGGAGCATGGAACTGCCAACGATACAGACATCCAGTCCAGTGGGCGCTAGGCAACAGAAAGAATGTTCTGCAGACTGATTCAGGCATGGGTGAACAACATTAAGTTACTGAAACTCGGAGAGATTAGGTACTCCCTATCTTTATGTTTCTTTTTATAAGTCAAACTTTGAAAACTTTTGACTAACACTTGTCAAATTATTTGCATGATTTTTCAGCAATAGATGATATATCATAATAAAAATTCTAAAAGGCATTAAAATTGATGGCCGGAGTATACTTTCGAAATCTCCAAATTCTAAAAGGCATTATAAAATGAAATGGAGGGTGCTTCATATTCCACATTTAATCTTGTCACGTGATAGCCAGATTTTGCTTGGATTGATGGTGCTCTCTTCTGGTTTACTATCTACGTTATCTCTGCACTAGCCACTAGGTCATGAAAGACCCATCATGAAATGAGTAGCAGAGAATGGAAGTTACCTCTATCCTTTTCATTTCAGCTTCAATTTTTGCCTTCTGGTGATTTTCCCAGGCTTGGATCTTTGCTTCCTCCCTCTGAAACCTGCACAAGTTGAAGATCAGAGAAACAATAAATCTTCAGCCTTCAATTTCGTCTAGCTTCCATACGTTCTGCAGTTCTGTAGCACAACTGATCTGATCTGAAGACTAGGTTTGCTATTGTTGTCTTAATGTACTTCTTCATGCCCTTTATGATTAGTGTCTCTGTACCAAACCCTCTATTATTGGAATGGGAAAGCTTTCAATCTTTTGTGTTCTCCTTAAATAGTACTGTGCTCTCAGGGTGAACAGATGATGAATTGATGATATTATGATTAAACTAGGATCAAATATACCTTGCGAGATACTTTGCCTTCTCGGCCTCCTGCCAATCTGCAGCTCGAGTCTCCCTGTTGATATCGACAGCGTTATTTGTTGTAGTATTCGTGAAATGCGCAGCGGCTTTCTCTTCTTTGCTTGCCCACGCGGCTATATTGGTCTTGCCTAACCTTTGGCCAAGATCCATAATTTCCTGTCTTGTATGTATTTGAAGCTCCTCATGGGACATCTCCTTGTTAGGATCAATATTACTGGCACTGAATTCTGTGGTGCTGGTGCGTTGTGGAGTTGGTGTCCGAGAGGAAGTTGGACTAGATGCAACTATAGGAGTCCCAGTACGAGATGGCTCCTGGCTGGCAATTGGAGTCATTTCTGTTCCCATGTCTCTCATTGACACAGACCTAACTGTGGGTGTTGATCCATCGACGATTGAGGCACTTTGTGCAGATTTAAGTAAATTAGACTGAATGGGACCTGAAAATAGTGCATAAGATGAATCTTCATAACAAGCACACTGAAATGTACCAATATTCCAATGATGTAGAAATATGCTGATGAATATTTGTGAGCTTTAAACTGAAGTAGCTAGCATCTAATAAGAGAATGATGCAGTATGCCTGAAATATATCCTTTATCATTTAGTTGGTGGGCAGATTTAGCTAAATTAAATACATTTAGGTATTTCTTAGAGAAATTAAGGTGCCGTAAATGGATTATAGGCTGCCATGATGAAAGCTGAACATCAAAGCCAGACATTTCTGCACCGGCAACTCATGATGTTACACTTTACCCCTCCCCAATTCACCGCGCTCCAACACTTCAAATTTCAAAACCAACTATTGTAAACAATCTTCAACTCAACTCTGCGTACTACATTATAAAGCAACTACTTATAGTCCGGCCTCCAAAGTTCAGGCACGCAAAATAGACAGGCAGAAGTCAGAAACGTGGCCCTCACAAGGACAATATTTATCACTGCAACTGCAATCAAAGCATTATAATGCATCGCGCTATATAAAATGAAGCATAAAAAATCAATAGCATAGCAACGTTTATGCTTACCATCTGAACTCTTAACCAAGGGTCCAGTGGTTGTGGTAGGTACATCTGCGACCACCTGAGCAACGGCTGGTAGGCGGCCTCCATGTTCAGGAAATGCCAATGCCGACTTCTTTGGCACAGTTCCAGAGGCAGGTCCTGCACGGCCCGTCCGGTTTGACGTCGGGCTGGAAATCCACTTCTCTGCATCGTCCCACTTCGACGGCGTTGGCCGAGAGAATGGCGGCAGTAACGCTGCCACGGCCGCAGACCTCTTCACCGTTGGCGGTCCCGATGAACTGCTCTCGGAGTCGAAGCTGTCGTCGTCCGGGGCTCGGTTTCTTGATCTGTGGCCGCTGTTGCTCGACATCTCGGTGGAGGTGGAGCATTCCAAGCTTCCTGCCGACGCATTCAGTATCCGAGAATTAGTGATCAGAAAATGGTAAAGGCTGAATCACTGTCGAGTGTCGACGCATTCAGTATTCAGTATCAGAGAAGTAGTGCTCAGAAAATGGTAAAGGCTGAATAATACAGCAGTTTGATGACTGGTCATGCGGTATACTTACTCCGGTCGTCAAGCTCGCCGGAGTCGTTGGCCTCCGGTGATGTGTCCTCGCCGTTGCGCTGGTGTTTCTCTAGCCCGCGAAGCATTGCGCGTAGCTTAGCTGGAGAGAATCCACCGGACTGGAGCAGAGCAGAGTGAAAGAAGAAATGATTCAGTGAGGCTGCAAGAAGAGCAAAGAAGGCGAATTGAGCCGACAAATTACTATGTAGAGTAGAAGTAGAAACCGAAGAAAGCTGGAACCACAACAGAGCGGACAAGAAGATCCCAGCTTTCTAGTGAAATGTGCTCCGACCTATCCCAATCCCATATTTGCAACCGCCAGCAATTGAAAGCTACGGAACAGAAAGCAACACCAAATTTAAGAACAGTGACGAGTAACATCAGATGCAGGACAAAGCTGCAACTTTTCGGCGAAATGCGCGTCAAATTTTAGCCGCACAAGTACCAAAGCGTCAGCCGAATTCGAAAGAATGGAGAAGGAACAAAGCACCCTGCAAGGAATCTGTCCAAACGGCAAAAATCCTGAACTTCTCTATCATCGAGTTGGGCAACGACAGACAGGCGTGCCTTCTTTCCGAGAACTAATCATTAAAAAGTCGCACCTCAGGAAACACAAACAGTATGGAAAGCCTCAACCTTCTGTCCAAGAACATCACGAACCAAAGACGAGCAAGAAGGCGCGAGACGTAGCAAATCGAACGAGAGCATCGGCGCGAATGACAAGTCCCTTGCGAGCACCCACCGCGGTATGACGACGAGCACCCAAGCAAGATCCAGAAACGGCGCACCCAGAAATCAAATTCAGGAAGGGATCGCGGCGAGGTGGGCACCTGACGAGGGAGCGGCTCGTGGATGCGCTCGTAGTCCATCAACGGCGGGCTCTGAAGCAGTGGTGAGGCCAGGTGGAGCGGGAGCTGGGGAGGCCGGACGAGGAGAAGAGGAGGGGAGGAGAGGAGACGGCCGTCTAGACACGACGGAAGGGATTGGGGTCCGTGGACTTAAGATTTCGTGATGTCCAATTGCATTTGCTGGTTATTGTAGTAGTGGTACTGTGGTAGTGCGCTTAGTGGCGGTGGGATTTACTAATGCTCCGCTGGGAGATCAGCGGCAGGAGCTTGTGCGGTAGCAATTGCAAGCACAGATTTGGTTGGATCCTTTGGCCCCTAATTCGTGCGACAAAAGAATTCTCTGTTTGTTGTTGCGTGTTTGGACTGTGCAAATGTTCAGTTTTCTTGTGCATGATATTAGGTGGGGAGAGAATGTGTTGTGCACGATGGATGATCCAATTATTCAGATTTTGTGTTTGACTTCGACCCCTTTTTGTGAAGAACACGGTGGGTAAGCCCTTCCAACAGCAGGGCAAGATCGCATCATTTGTAACAGACTAGCTGAGGACTAGCATATTTGTCAGGCGATCGATGCAGGGGAGCAGAGAAGAGAAGCTGAATTTCCCACATCTCGAGCAGTTCACCTTTGCCACTGCAGCAAGCAAACGCACCAGATTACGTGCGCCGCGGTCTGCACGCAGCAGCAGGGCTGCAGGGGCCAGGGTGCGGGCCGGGAGGGTTCGCGATGCGGGCTCGCCATGCTAAACAAATTCAATAACTTCCTTCTTCGTTCTTATAAATTTTTTTACTGAATCGATTCTGCTTTACAGTAAATAAAATGGGATCTGGAAATTTTACTTTTGCAAACAACTGTGCAAGCCGTGTGACACTGTGACAGGAAACGCACGTGTGGAGTGTGTACAATCTGAATCTGAGCTGTGGCTGTGGGTTAATCAATTCAATTCCTAGTCCGGAAGAACTTGTAGACGTGGGCAAAATATTTGTGTCAGGCAGGCAAGTGGCGCACTGACGAGACGTGACAGGAGGAGCAAAGAGGCACACATGAATCCTGAAGGAGTGCTCAGAAGGGGCCACCAGCCAGTTGTGTTCAGGAATCAGGATTGACGTTTTCAGCTGGGTACTGGGTTCAGGGCCTTCTTTTGGTCCTAGGGCCTGGGCCGGCAAGCTCGTGACTTGTGTCTCCAGAAGAAAGATAGGACCTCACAGGTTTGTTCACGCCAGATCTGGGAATTTCCTTGATTTCATGGACGAAACACGCTGCTTCATGTGAAATTCAGGTGTTGCAGCTTGTCTTTTCCTGTTTTCCAGATGATAGTAGTACTCCATTACTTTTTGTGCAAAAGTGAAAAGGTAAACAAGAATCCAGGAACACATAGCAATAGCACTCCTCCCTGTTGGTGGTGGATGCTTACTGATACTCAAAAGGCATGCCGTTTCCAGATGACCTGCTCCATTTGGCTCATCCCTGCCGGCCGGCTGCCCCCAGAAGATCGATGGTGCGTAGTATGTGTTAGTGCGTTTGGTCCATGTAATTATGCAATCACGAAATGGGTATACTATTCTATGCATACGACGACTTGCTCAAGCTAATGTAGCTGTGCGTCGTAGGTCATAGCTCTCTGCTGTTGTTGGTTGCTCGATCAATTATAGAAGGTGTAATTGTGGCAATCCACTTCGTTGGCACACCAACCGAACAGGGGAAAGGGATTATCACCTCCCAATTAGCGGTTGACTAGGGAACAAATTAGGTGCAATCCGATTATTAAACAACAGTACTGGGCTACTAGCTCAACGTTGAACGTACAAAGGCCGTGTACCTTCCCCTTCTCGTGTGTCCCATACTCCCGTGATCCCATCCCATGCGTGGTCTAGCTGAGGCAGGTAGGTACATGGTTCGCCTTTCGGTTCTGGCCGAAATTTCGTTTTCGGACTTATTCGGAAATGAAATTTCGATCTAGAAATGGGTAGATTTTGGGTTTTAAATTTAAAAATATGAAAGTCAAATTTTTTGATCAAACCGAAGTTTTGCTACTGTAAAAACGAAATGGTAAACCATGGGTAGGTAGCTTCCTTCATTCGGTTCTAAAGTGGAGGTTGAAAACTCCCCTGTTTGACTTACATGCTGTCTTATCTTTGCTCCGAGCCAAACTCTTTAGGACTCCTTTGTAACGCCGAAATTTAGCAGAAATAGCATACAAATTATAGGAAAAACATATGAAACAAAAAACAATACCGCATTCCAAATGGGAGCTTAGATTTGGTTAATAGATTTCTTAAGAAAATATGCCAAAACTACTTGTCATATTAGGTTTGTTAAATCTACCACGAAATATGTTTCGATAAATATAGTGTTTTTTAAATTTATTAGGTATTGTATATGTTAGAACTTTTAAAAATATACTTATATTTGAAGGTAGAGAATTTTTTACTTCGAGCGGAGCTAAAGTAACACGAGAAATAGAAGTTCCATAGTATATTTCAAAGCTGGGTCAGTATATATGCTTGGCTAGTTCGCAAAAAAAAAAAAAAAGTACTACTGTCCTACAGTAGATGGTTGGCTCCTTCAATCAACAATGAAGTTAATGCGCCGCCTGCTACTAGAGATTAATAGGAGCAGTTTCTTTAAGCTTGATCCACGCCGGACGAGTAAGGTAGGAGGGTAGCAAACAAATATCAGAAGATGAAAGCCGGCCTCTGTCTATTCTCCAATCTCCGCTGTATTCTTGTATGCGCATCCATGCATGGTTCCAAACTCGGGAGCGCAAAGCGTTTCTTGATGGTGATATTGCAACTGCCCCGCTATTGGATTGTTTCGGCGCGGCTGAATTTGCGCTCTTGCAGCCTGCCGTGTTCTCTGTGAAGTGTTTTCTTTCCTCTGTTTTCCAAAGGAAATCAAACAGCATCGGATCCTGGGTGAGGATTGGCACCTGTCTCAACGTTCGATTCCGGCCGCTGATGTAGAGCACAGGTGGAGCAGGTGTGTGGATCATCATCTTTGATGTTGCAGGCAGGCAGGCGCCGCCACGCCACAGACAAGACAATGCAGGCCTGATAATGGGTGGGGCTGATGGATGGGTTTTCCGGGTGCCTGCCTGGTTGGCAGGGCAGCTGGCCCTCCACTCCGCCGGGTTCCTCGGTCCCGAGCTCCCAGCGCGCAACGCAGAAAGCGCAGCCCCCCCTGGGCCTGGCCCTGGCCTGGGACTCAGCTAAAAGATTCTCGAATGTGTCCGCGCACGGGCGCGCGACTCGTGCTTCCGGCTGCTGCCGGGCCCGTCGTGGCAATCATTGTGTCGCCCGCACCCGCGCCACAGCTGACATGTTTTCGGAGATGTTTGATGCGGAAGTTAAAATTTAGCTCTGTGCATATTTTGACGTTAATTAAAAATATTAAATATAGTTTAATTATAAAATTAATTACGAGAACTAAATGACAAGGCGGATTTATTAAGCTTAATTAATTTACGATGAATAAATGTGATGTTACAGTAACCATTCGTTAATAATGAATTAATTATGCTTAATAAATTCGTCTCGCCGTTCAGTCATCATCTGCGTAATTATTTTTATAATTAGACTATATTTAATACTTCTAACTAAGTTTCGAAACATCTAATGTGACATGAGCTAAAGTTTAGCCTCGGATCTAAACACCCCCTTCTTCTTTCCCTCCTCACGGCCTGCCGCTTTGAGTTGTTTCGTTGTTCAGACAAGTAGCTCCAGCCTTACAGCACTATTTTGCATAGATAGGGTGGAGTTTGAAGCGAGAAATGAAGATGAAGAACTGTTGCAGTATTGAAGAGGCACATGGAGTTGTCACGAAGAATTGTGATAGGCGCTGGCTCCATAATAGCAGTTGGGGTTGGACATGAACAGCACAGCACAACACCACCCGCTGGTCACTACTCTGTTACTGCGGTAAGCTGAGAATGGGATTGTTCAAATCCCCTCCTCCCTCTTTCCCTCCGCTGTCCAACCTGTTCTTACTAGTATTCTGAATCTAGGGCCTGATGTGTGTGATCTGGTGCGTGTTGTCAAACTGATTGATCATTAGGCAGGTGTGCGCAATCCATCGATTCCTTACACATTACCTGTAATATATTTTTTAGTGAGTTCTCTCCGGCGGTACAACCCTATGTTCGCTGCATGATTAATGATAAAATACTAGAAACAATTCACCATTGGAATTTGGGGCAAATTTTCTAAAGGTGTTAGACCGTGTCTAACAAATCATATAAAAGATTGTTTATAGTAAAAAATGACACTATAACTACACTATAAATAGAGTGGAGTTTAAAATAAACAGCGGGGATAGACGATTTGCTGGACTTAGTCTTAAAACCGTCTTACTCTCCCACAACATCTAGGTTCATCAGAGTCTATTCAAGCTGTCAATCAATCTAAATATTTAAGTACAGATGAGTTTGTTTCATTGTTCATCGATCTGTCGACCTTTTGACTGAATAGTGAAATGTTGCAACAGCATGAATAGCCTATACAAGGATACCACATTATTCTAACTAACTCCTATATTATCAAAAGGATTAGCACGAGATAACAGAAAACTATAGGATCCTGCTTTGTTTGCATAGCCTCATTTTACACATATGGACGCATTTAGTGGAGGATTTTTTTTCCATTTTTTATTGGGACAAATTTTCAGAAATCCGAATTGAAATGAAAACTTTTTTTTACTGAAGTTAGCTTCTTTTATTTTTAAATTTGGCCTATGATTGCCTTCTCCTTTTTATTTTATTTTTTACCATTTCTTTTTTCCTCTTAGCCAACACATTGGTGTCCGTGACATTTCTTCCCTTCGTTTCTACCCAAGGAATATACTAGGCTTGAGCCCCAACCACCCAGCCACCCTCGCACAGACAATGGAAATCCCTAATGATTCTAGACATAGATAAAGAAGAAGAGAAAGAGGAGAATGTAAGAAACTATGGCCTTCTATTGGCCTGTATTGGATCCTCACTACAGTTTGATTTGGTCTCGTTCTAAAGTTTTCATTGTAAGAAACACAAAGACAATAAAAAAATGATTAGGTGTACAGCCTTTGTGTTTACTTAAGTTTAAGTTTCAACGTTCTGCTATAGTGCTATATCTATGTATGGCTTGGGCATGAATGGCTTTCAGCTGCTTGTGTTTTACCAATAATTACCACTAGAAACATAGCCCACTTCCCCTTTGTCAGCCCACAAATAGTTGAAATCAGCCCAACAAAAAGGCTCCGTCGATGGAATATATTCAGGTCCTTGAAGTGATGGATAGAATTGCACATGACAGATCACATAAAACATGTATACCGTTCGCATGCCCGTGATCGATGTTTAGGCTCAACGCCACTATTTTTTGAACTCTCACTGGATTATGTTCTGGCGACCGAACAGATAGCATTTGATAGATTATCAGCTTTTTTCGTCTTTGCATATTTTTGTTTTTAGAATCATATAAATCTATGCATATAACTTATCGTCATAATTTTTCATCAATAACACTTGTGGCTATATTTTTTTCCAAACAACTTATTAGTGGAACATTTCTGGCACAAGTTTTATGAATAAGGTTTATCCAGATACAATGACCATGACAACTTTACACTGTAATTTTGCTAGCACAAACTTTATAGAACACCTTTTATGAGTAACTTATGTTTGGCACCTTTAGACACATAACTTAATCTGTGAAATCATACACAAAACAAATGGCTTCCCAAGATGATTTTGGTAGCGCATCTTTTGCATATTGGCTTTACGAATAACTTATACACATAAGTTTCCATTGTTCCATTGTTTGACGTATTCGAAAACTTCTACACACGATTCATTGATTACGACTTATACACAAAGTGGGTAGGTTAAACATATAAGAAGAGATGATAGGTTAGTAAGCATGGGAAAATAAGAGGAAATAAGGGGAAAGGAAAAAAAAGGATCGATCCGTCGCAAGACAGAAAATCTGAGTACCGAGCGAGAAATTGGTTAGGCCGTTTTCAATGGCATTCTCCGTCCTCCTTTCTCAAATGACACTTCACTCTGTACGTCACAATCATCTACGTTACCGAACAGTGCGAACAGTGTTTTGAGAAAAGAGGAGAGCCTCGCTGTGAGGAAATTTTCATTTCCAGTTCCAGTGAGATATTTTTATCAACGTTTGTACGGCATCTGCTTCATAATGTAGGCTACTGTTGCTGGCGGCTGCACCTGCTGCACCGTGGCGCAATTGGTGCAATTATCAGACACATCACATGAAGAGGACTAGCCTTCCCAGTTCCAAGGCCTTTTCTCAGTACTCACCAGCAGGCCACCAACCAGCTTCCATCGAGTCCTGCATTTGCAGGCAGTCGATGTCACCGAATATTTAACCGGCCTAGCAGTGGTAGCCCGGCCACAGTCGCCAACGACCAGGCCCGCCTAGCAGGCAGCTACTGCTGCGCGCCTTTCGCTGCAGCCGCTACGACGGGCTAGGCCCGGGCAGCAAGGCGCTTTCCTTTTGGTGTGTGTGTCCCATTGGCTTTTCTGAACAGCCGGGGAACACGAAAGGGCACGCCGCACGTACGCATGGCTCTCGGGCCATGGAGTGGAGAGAGAGACAGAGAAAGGGAGTGAGTGGTCAACTGTTTCGGGCCATGGAGAGGATGGCCATTGCAGTTTGCAGTGCATCTGTTTCGTGTAGCCCGCGAAGGGCACCGCTTCTCATTCCATACTGCAACAACTTGCATCATCCGCATCGTCCATCGATTTGTTACACGTACACTACATGTCTACATGCATGAGCTGATGAGTACACGCATAGCACTGCTTCTTGGGACTTGACCTGATCTGCAACTCTGCAACTACGACTACGACCCGCCGGCGGCAGGCACCGATCGATGAGAGCTCCAGCACTAGATCGAGAGAATGAAGCGAAGTAGAACACTGATGAACACACACGATGATCACATGATGGAGCACGCGTTGACGTCGTCGTCGTTGAACATGTTGCTGACGGGGTCGGCGCCGCGGTGGGGCTCCGGGAGGTGGCCGTGCTTGTCGCCGTTGTAGCCGTGGCGGTAGTAGTTGTAGGTGCGGCGGTAGGACTCCTCGTCGTGGAAGTAGTCCTTGGCGGAGGTGAAGTGCAGCGGCCGGTCCGGGTTGGGCCAGAACTCGGCCTTCTTCCCCGCGCGGCGCACCTCCTTGAGCACCCGGTGCCGGTCCACGTACCCCGTCACCGTCACCTTCTCCATCTCCACGTCCACCTCCACCGAGTCCACGCCGCGCAGCTTCGTCACCGCGTGCTTCACCACGCGCTCGCACCCGGAGCAGCACATCCGCACCTTCAGATCCACCGTCTGACCGTCCATCATCACCGGCCCCGGCAGCAACCACCATGAATGAACAGTGTAATTGTTATTCATCTAGCACTGGACTGGAGTGTGAATTTAAATAAAAGTTCACCAGCAGCAGCAGTAGTAGTTTATGTACAGCACGCCGTTTTGTTTGCGATAAATTGCTACAGTGACATTTCGACAACGGCGTTTGCATTGCAGCAAAGCAAGTAGTAGTTCTTTATACTACTACTTTTCTCCCTCCCTTTCTCGCGTTCTTTTTAGGGCGCGGCGCCCCCGCGTGCATGATGGAAGTCTCAACAGGCACGTCCGCATGCGCAGCAGGAGCAGCCACAGCCACAGCCACGCCTTTCATTTGTGGTTTTGTCCCTACACTACACAGACGTCGTCCTACATGCAGAATACTGCTCCTAATCCTACACGTTCTGAATGAAAAATATAAAGTGGCTGAGGAAATGTTGGTGGCGGACAGAGAATAGATCTGATGAACATGTCACGTCGCATTCGCATAACCTAACCAAGTTGCTGTACTTGCATATGCTCTGCCATTCCATTTGTTTCGCATGCATGCTACAGTACAATTAAGCTGTCTGTTGATCTGATGCCTGCCTGAATCGCCGGCTGATGCGTGGCGAGACAACAGAGGAGAGGAGCAAAGCAAAAGCCGCACAGGCAGGAGAAGAAACAGAGGCAACCAACCAGCCCGGAGAGGAGAGCACGCACCTGCAGCGACAGCGGCCTGCTCCGGCCCATCCTGCGCCCCGCCAAGGGGCCCTCGTGGTAGTAGAGCGTGTTGGTGCTCGTGGGGTGGCTGCTGTAGTAGTAGGCGCCGGCGCGGTGCCCGCGGCGGTGGCCGGCGGAGGGGTAGAAGCAGCAGAGCAGGAAGTGCGACAGCGAAGACGACACCGACATGGCTGCCTGCCTACCCAGGCGGCAACTTATAGATACGAATACGAGCCTCTCCCTCTCGGCAGCCTTGGCCGATGAGGTTTAGTTTGCTGGCTCGCCGTGCACGCCTCTCCTTATGCCTAGCCTGCTGCTTGCTGCCTGCGCGCTTGGATGCTGCCCGCGGCAAGAAGGGGAGATGAATGCCTGGGCTTGCTTGCGAGCTCGGGTTGGAGTTGGACGCTGGGACGCTCCTGGGGCGGGTGCCTCTCGCCTCCGCCTCTGCTGCTGCTTTTATCCTCCCTCGACGCCGCTTATGGGCTTTGATTTTATTTGGGAGGAGACCAAGGGAGGGAATGGTATCTTGGAGCGGAGCAGAGGCCGCGCCAGTCACCGTGCGTGCTCTACTCGCCCCTCGTATTGATGCTTGAATTGTGGGAGACTGGGAGGGAAAAGGGGGCACCTGCTGGCTGCCCGCTGCTGGCCAGGCCAGGCCAGCCCGGTACGGTACGGTACACATGTTCTGCCACCTCACCCGGCCCGTGGATTAACACTACTACGTACCACAACTGCCTACCACTAGCTTAGCTAGTACTAATCACGATTTATTTGCTGATGTCGTTAGGAATTTGAAATGCTCAAAGTTCAGCTTGGTTTAAAACCAGACGGGGATGTGATGTTTTTGTTTGTTGCAGGCAGATGACCTCGCTCTAGCTGCACAATGATGCTCATATGTCGAGCTCCTTTCGTGTAATCATGGACGCCAACTGCACGAGCGAGTAATCTATGCCCGCCAGCAGTGCAAGCGACCCCATCTGGGGCGTGCTCTTGCGATTCAAACGCTCGGGCAGAGAAGCACAGTGGTCGACCAAGCGCCTAGGGCACACTTCTGAATTCATGCACGCTCGGTTTCAGCTTCTGACCACTCACAGTCACATTGCCTGTTCAAAGTGTACTAGGCTGGGCAACAAGGGAATATTTAAGGTCCATATTCCATTTCTCCTAAATACAACTCTGCTTGCTTAGCGACTAACACTACCGGCTCAGCAGCAGCGCCGCAGGAGGTAGAAAAAGTGTCTGTCGATCGAATATGTTATGTGTCAGGTTTAGCAGGGAAAGTTTCTGAAATATTCTGAAAAAATATCTTCTTCCATCTTCCTCCTTGCTCTAGTGCTACCTTGCAAGCAGCAATGGAACGGGTTACCAAAGCTCACGCCTCCCTCAATGATAAGTATTTATGCCTTGTGCTTGTTCTGTCCAGGCTTTTCTGCACACGGCGTGTGCTGCTATTGCGTACTACGTGGTTCTCTTAACCTAGGCCACAGGGAATTCTTCCCCCTTGCCTTGTGCGTGCTGACACCGTAATTCGATCTTCTATGCCGGTTTCTGAATCCTGCACTTGTGCTGATTCCAGCTCTCGAACATAGAACAGCATCGATGCCACAATAATGCCTCGCAAAAGGGTGAATACTCAGCTCATATCTAGTCTAGGTAGCTAGATAATCTTTTGTTGCATAATATATATATAGAGCTGACAAGACGCTGTCACGCTGGTAGGGTTCATCTGAATGATGAGTGGCCCAATCAGCATACTCCATCCATACATGATCAGGATCACAATTCATACTACCCTACAGTATGTGTACAGAACAGAACTACAGATCACTCTGTTAAATCATTTGCCTATACAGGAACAGGGTGAGCTAGTGCTCAGACCAGGAAATGCGCTACACGTAATGGCAGTGGGCGTAGTGCCAAGTTGACATGCGGCGCCGAGAATTAGTGCCGCCGCGAGAAATGAGCTCTAGCCTTTGTCTGATCAAGCCCTAGCTAGTCCACTCTTAGGTCTTAGCTCAAGATATACTAGTACTCTAGTAGTATTTGAATCCTTATTATTCCAAGTGAACACTAATCACACTGTTAAAGAACAGCGTCTGCCAATAACAGTTAATAATGGACTATCTGGTTGTAATGGGCCCAACCGCCGATTCATTCGGCAGGAGACTTGTCCTCATTACGCCCACTAATAAGGAAATTCAAATCAAAAGCTGCTCTTTTTGACCATCGTCATGCTGTCCCGGTTTTGATATTATTTTCAGGCAACCTGTCCTGTCCCATGGTTCCCATTTCATGTTTCTTCAGCTGGATAGTACGTACCAGTGTCTATTTAGATAACTCGCAGCAGGGCAGGGCCGCGCTTTCCTCCTTAATCTTTATTAGTGCAAGAATTATGCTTTTGTCAACTTTGAGCACCAGCCATTGGTGCCTAATTGCATACTGCCCACGATATATAATCATTGTGCATCACTCACTTGAAAACTTCCCTTTGAGCTGAGGCGCAGATTATGCGCGCGGATCGGCAGCTGGTGATGAGATATCGGGTGTGTTCGATGGCCCATGGGTTTAACTTGAAATGATGAGAGTTTGATTCTTTATGGAGGTACGAATGGTTCTCTGATTGGGAAAGCTGTGGACAGGACTGGATAACATACAGCCTTTGCAGCTGGTCCGGTGATTTTGTGCTCGTAGAGGACCTTGTTTAAGCTCCGGCTTTACGTAAAGGAAAAGAGAGAATAAATTTGGGTTTGGTGCTAGTCATTTGCAAACCAAACAATGCCATTATATTACGGGTCCAATGATGGAATCGTAAATGGTGGATTTACTAGAACCTGCGTTATATTGTGAGGTGCTGCAGTAATGGTGAAGGCTAGCCCTTATTAAGAGTATGATGATAAGTTGCCAACAAGGAAAAGGAAGCTACAAGCTAGTAGGTTCTGATGTGCTAACGGACTGATGGTAGAATACAAAAACGATCATGCAATTCTTTACGTAAACAAGCTATTCCTTGGGTGCTGAAGAACTGATCTGACTATTTTTAAAATTTTGAGGCATATGTATAAAGTTACTACTTTCTTGATAAAGTATTTCCCCCCATCCCCTTTTCCTAATATTCTCTGCTTGGTCCTTTCTACAGTGAGTGAGCTTCCTAAAAGGGCGAAAAAATGCCTTACTTTCCCAGTAAGTAATTAAACCAATGCTTCTGAAGGCTAGGTAACCAAACCACTCTCTGTCTCTGGAAGAAAAAAAAAAACGAACGCCGGGCGTTGCTGGAATCAGATCTGAAGGCAAAGCCAGGCCTGGGGAGAGGAAAAGCTGGTGCTTTTGAAGGAACACAAGTACTTGGTTGTGTGTCAGGTCAGGACTCTGAAGGACTAGAGCTCGGAACTGAAGAGCTGTGTAACTCGAGGAATAAAGTCGGTGTGTATCCCAAAAGCCGAGAGAGAATGACAGGAACATCGGAAAGCAAGAGATACTCTACATGCTTGCTGCTGAAGTTGCTCTGAGTCTCAGGAAACAGCTGAAGCCCGGAAAAGGTGGTAGCTGTGAAACAAGAGGAAGTGTGTTTTGCCGAGGCATTCCAATTCAGAAGAGCGCGGTAAGCTTCCTCAGTCTCTCTTCATGTTCGTTCAGTGAATGCTTCAGCTGCCATGTGTCCGTCCATGCATGTCCCGAATGGGCACTCTTCTCGTTACTAGCTTAGCTGTATAATAGGGGCACAAGATGTGATTTCTCTCCCAGCCCCAGGAGATGTGGCGCAAAATTGCAAATTATGCTGGGAATATTTAGCAGCAATGCTCATTCAGTCATTCTTATCTTGAGACGTCGCGGGAACCGCGCAGGCTTGGTAAACCACTTGCGCCACCAGCTGATTCGATATAAACCAGATAAAAAAGATGCAGACGAACAGATCACCGCATCCGTCGATCGCCAAGTTGCTCGAATATGTGGCAACAAAACTGAGGACTAAGTGACTAATTCCCCACTGAAAACGCACCACTTTTTAGAGCAGCTCGCTATCACATCCATGCATCCGCAAGATGTCTCCCTAGACACGCTAGTAGCCTGGTAGCTTAAGGGGAGAATGGAACCCAATCCTTATCCAATTTGGCAGTGGAGACGGTGGCAGTAACCCTGCCCGGGGAGGGACATGCGACTTGGGATAGCTTCGAATTTTTACAGGATGCCGGCGCCCGGCCGTGTGATTCCCGGCGCACTGGCCGCGGCGGGGGGCGAGAATATGTCGACGCGATCGAACCTACACGCACGCAGACGCAGCCGTGGCGCTTTTATCCATCCATCTTTATGCCTTGTCAGTCCGCGGGCGCGATTCCTTGGTGAAGAAGCGGATTTGCTGGTCGAGGAATTTGTTCAGCGAGATCGGAAAGAGGGCTGGACGGGACGGATTGTTGGGGAAGACGACGACGCATACTGCCACGCCATATCCCATCCTCCTGCTGTCCGCCCTCAAGGCCCAAGCCAATTACGGTAGGAGTATTAGATAGAGATAGGAATTGGAATTTGAAAAAGAAGAATGGCCCAGTGGGTATCTGAAATTATGTTGGGCCGTATACAAAGGCTAGATTGACAGGCCCATATAGCTTATACGAGTGGTGGCACGCTGACGCATCCATGGTCCATTGGATTGGATATATGGATCCCTACCCTTCCTTCCAAAAATGGTTTGCCACTCTTGGCCCACAAGGTTCCGTTCCACACAGAAGCAGAAGCCCACCTCCGCCTCCGCCTCCGCCTCCGCCTCCGCCTCCGTCGTCGATCGTTAGCCAAGGGTGGCGTACGTCGAGGGGGGCCGGCCGGGGTAGTAGAGGCGTCGCCACCTGCAGCATCCTGGTGCAGCGATCGACGCATCTGATGCGCCAGGCCAGGGCAGGCCATTCATCAATCACCAGGGTTTCAGGACCAAACTAAAAAGGTAGGTTTCATATACCAGGCATTCAGCAGGCCTAGGTTTTGGACCGATGTGGCATATATATGGATGGCACTTACATTACCTCTTCTGCTCGATCTCCGGCCAGTTCGATCGGCTAAGAAATTGGAGTGGTGGGGAGGGAGGACACTGCACAGCTCTTTGCATTGAGCTATAGCATATCGTCGTCATATGATCAGCCACACTGCTCACGGCGTCAGCCCGTTGATGATCATGCATATCGATCGGGTCCTCCGGCTCCTAGCTTGATATCTCCCGCCAGTCACATGCCAGCTTGCGCGCCGTACCGATTGCAGAGGCAACATGCATGGCCTGCGTTGCGTGCTGGAGTCCAGAACGAATTAGTCCGGCGATCGGTCACATGCTTGAGGCGATGCATGCATGTGAAGCGCCGGCCAAGTTGTTGGCGAGCTATAGAGATGCATGCATGGATTCACCAGCTTTTACACAAGTTAATTACTTCTCCAATTCGCTGCGAAGCAAGAGCTTGCGCGCTGGCCACAGGAGAGGAGATGGAGTGGACCAACAAGCTCACGACGTACTGTACGTACGATTGCAGAGCAGATGAGCCAGCGTGATGCCTGCACAGTGCCGGAGTTATGTGTACAGCAACAGATGATCAGGACGTGACGTGAGGCCAGCGATGCGCGCGGTCTTCCTAAATGGAGGCAGCTGGTGCAGCACAAGGCCAATCAATCTCTGACTGACCACGTACATTGATGTATGTGCAGCCACGTACGACAGCTGCGTACGGTGATCTCCAGCTCCTGCTCCGCGCGGTAAACCATTGCAAGCACTGTGCCCAGATCGATCCCGGTTCTTGACGTAGATTTTTACCATGTCACAGTCGCGGCAATGCAGCGGCCGGTAGCCGCCGCAGGCAGGGTAAACGCATGCATGCCCGGGACCGGGACCGGGAGAGTGTACGCGTGCTTGCTTTTTTTTTTTCACGTGATACTGACATGTGGGTCTGATACTGACGCTAATCTCTCGAATCGGATATTCACAGTGAAATATTCCTGCCATATGATATGGATTGATGGCAATAGCTAGAAATAATGGCAGTCCGTTTCTTTGCAACTACCGCTGGTGCGCTAAGATATTTATTATCTCCTCCGCGTGTGTTCTTTTTTCGCCCATTTGCACGGGCTTATGTAGATATTTAAAAGGGTTGACAGTTATAGGTTTATGGAATAATGAAGGTCGAGCATCGGATCATTATATATTCATTCCAATATGACATTCGATCTATCTCAGTTGTAGTAGTACATTTTCATCAACTAACTAGACGTACTATACGTGTGTATGCAAGTCATGAGCTTCTATCTAAACTTCCAAACATTATCACAGGCTGCAATCTATCTGACTGTTGATGCATGTGACGGGCAAGAGGCAGGGTGTGTGCAGAAGGCGAACCAACTGCAAGTCTGCAACGGTTTTCGCAGGCATGGGACACGCCCCCCCGCTAGGGCCCACCAAACTGTTGCCTCGTCTGCTGGTACATATAGCTTCTTCTGAGATTAGTTATCCGGTTTTCTGTGGTAAAAGAAACATTGTGGTTTCTCTAATGAGACGAAAAAAAAATGATCCTGAATTAAACTGCACCAAACTTTTGATATATATGATCAGCTAGCTGAAATGTCAGTTGTGTGGCTAGCGCTAGCTGCTGATATACTTTTGCTGAACTTCAGGTGTACCCTCAAAAATACAAATAATCATTTTTAAACGACTAAGAAATAAAATAATTTCGCCGTTCAGCATCTTTATTAATTGATGATGCAACTATATATATATATATATATATATATATATATATATATATATATATATATATATATATATATATATATATATATATATATATATATATATATATATATATATATATATATATATATATATATATATATATATATATATATATATATATATATATATATATATATATATATATATATATATATATATATATCACTAGCTAGCTATAGGTTTCGTTTTCATTTGTTCATTTTAATTTATGTGTTTTGGTTTGGCTTCGGATTTTTCTTCATCAATCGAGATGGGCCAGCAGCTTATCTATCTTTCTTTTCATTTCTTTGATTGGAATTTTTCTTACTAAAACAACATGGAGATAGAGAGATAATCTGACTGAGCGAGATAGCCTTTTAATTTATTAACTCCCTCAACTATAGTTACTCCTGAAACAACCCCTGATGATCGATCATCAGTAGTAACGGAGTTATATGCTTTGGGCGTTCATATAATACATGTGCATGCGTCACGCGTGTGGTAATCGAACCGGAACAACACACACAGTTGCTAACTTATGCTTAGCATCTGCAAGATCTTTTCATTCATTTAAAACCAGATCTGAATAAGGCAGTCGCTTGATTGGATGGATAAGACCGATCATGCTCGTCATTATTACACTAATCCATCCGTGTAAACAGGCTTATACGCAGATATATACATGAGTGCTAAAGCCATTAATGCATTAGACAATTTCATCTGACCAGAGAACGGTGCTTAAGCAGAAGAACGTTCACCATGTTGAGATTAATTAGTGATACTCCATGTAGCAACAGTGCAGTCTGGTAAAGCTAGCTAGCAAAAATATTAATGCAGGGGTAATGAAATGACAAGGTGAGGTCCCCTAGTAGCTTAACCTTCACCTCCAAGGAGCCATCACACGCCCACACCCTGGCTACCCACCTGATAGGTATGCTCATTGCAAGGACCACCGTACCCGAGCATATTTTTATTTCTTCATAGGCTATTCAGATTTTCCCATACAAAATAACCTACCACAAGTTAGTTTTAACCACCTATATTTTTGCCCGGTCCCCCTACACCTACACTACAATAATATGCTGCATGTTTGATCTCGTTATTAATTCCTTTGTTTCCCTGAAACATAATGGGTCTGTATATTGATATATTTCCTTGGGAAATAGAAGTGCTATTCATAAGAATACAGCCTCTATTTCATTAAGAAGGGCAGTAATAATTTATCTGTACAGGCCATCCGTATAAGGCTAGGCTTGAGCGAGCTAGGTTTTGGGCCATCAAAATACTTGCATGCACCCCCCCCCCCCCCAACTCACACACAGTGGCAATCTGGCAATGCACAAATGCAGCTTCCTGGCATCCTGCATCTACAGGAAGGACTGGACACATCTACTTCTCATGAGGACATTTATAAGCATGCGCATACACCCATACATGCATGATAAGTAGATGATCTGAGCTAGTATATATAGGCAGGACCCAACCCCAAAGGTCTACTAGCTTGGTGTTGAGAGGCCACACCGTCCAAGGCATAATTGAGCATGGTCCATGGTATATGCATATGGCCTAGAAAAACAACAGAAATGTGCCCCCTCTGTTGAGCCAAAGTCCAAAGATACCTATGTTGTATGCATGGGAGGGGGAGGTGTGTAATCCTAATCAGTATCTTGTCCATGCTTGCATGCCACCACAACGCATGTGCACTGTACCATTCCTTTGCTCCCCTTCCTCTTGCACCCTTCACCAGTCACTCTCGATCACTCTCAATTCTCAAAGGGCCGCCGGTCCCCCCCTCGCCACCGATCAATTACTAAATGACACACACACACACACACACATAGCTTGATTTCCTCTTTAAAATTTTCCTCTAGTAGTGGGAGCTATGCAAGTGTAGGGGCATGGGCTTGTAAGTATGTGCATGGTACGTGTTGTTCCTTGCAAGCCTTGTTGGGGCCACCACTTGGCATAGGGGGGAAAGGAAAAGCTGACCAGGCAACAGGCGTGCATTTTGAATAAGATGTAAAAGGAGTTAAGCAGTGCCAGCCAAAAACCATCTAGCTAGGTTTTCCATGTTGTGCCACACTGACGTTGCAGGTGATGCAATGCTTGCAGCAACAGATCGATATTTCCGGAGTAGCCGGTCACTATATATATGATGGTGTGCGGTGGTAACTAAGCTTGCCACTATAACTAAGCATGCAGTACAAACGTAATAATTCGTGATGGTTGATAAACATTACTTATTCTGCCGGTTATTATTAATAGACAGACATGTCCATGCATCAGACTGATACTGATTTACTGAAGCTTTCCCTGTTAACTGCCACGCATGCATGAACCATATGCCTGCTCTCTATCAGACTGCTCGGACAGTATAGGTTGCCGGTGCTATCAATTAATTTACATGTACATATATCAGACTACGTATATATATAGCCGTTCTATGCATGCGTTCAGACGAGACACCAAGGCCCTATTTGATATTAAAGTTTTCTAATACTGTAGTATCACTGTGGTTTTCAATTGTACGTTACATAAACTAGCAAAATGCCAAAATCCTTAAGCATCTATACGAATAGGTCTCTCGAATAAATTTCATGTCCTATTTTTTCGAATTTTGTTGTTGTCTGCGAGCGAAAGGGTGGTGTCAGTTTGGTTAGAAATAATATTTTTTAGCTTTTTGGAAATATATATAACGTAGAAACCAGAGTCCGTATGCGATCTGGGCGTCCGATTTCGCATGGGCTACTCATACCGTCGTCCGAATCGGGCCCGCGAATAAATTCTATGCCATATTGTATCGATGATTCCCATTGACTAGTAAGCGAATTTTAGAATGATGTCAATTGGGTTAGAAATGTTTTTATTTTTTTCCATCGATATATCGAACGTCGAAACGGAGTCTGTATGAGACCTGGCATCCATTTTCACGTGGTCTGCTCCTATTGTCTGAATCGGGCTCGCGAATAAATTCTACGTCATATTGTTTCGACAATTTCCATTGACTATGAAGTGAATTTTAGAGTGGTTTCAATTTGATTGGAAAATTTGTAATTTTAACTTTCCATTCGATATATAGAACGTTGAAAACGGAGTACGTATACAACCTGGGTGTTAGCTCCTCTTGCCGTCCGAATCAGACTCACGAATAAATTCCACGCCATATTGTTTCAATGATTTCCGTTAAATGCAAGTGAATTTTAGTATGGTTTCAATTCAGTTAAAAAGGTTATTATTTTAACTTTCCATTGATATACAGAACGTCGAAAACGGAGTCCGTATGCGATCTCGGCGTTCGTTTTTGCGTAATCTCCTCCTGCAGTCCGAATTTGGTTCGGACTCGCGAATAAATTTCACGTCATATTGTTTTGTTGATTCCTGTTAACTGCAAGTGAATTTTAGAGTGGTTTCAATGGAATTAGAAATGTTATTATTTTAACTTTCCATTGATATACAGAACGTCGAAAACATAGTCCGTATGCGATCTCGACGTTCGTTTCCGCGTGGGCTCCTCCGTATAGTCCGAATTTGGTTCTGGAATAAATTAAATTTCTAACAAACGAGGCCACGTGTAAAATATGTGATGTCGGACCGCAGAATCTTTCCGTCTTTTATTATTAGGTAAAGATACAATGATTTTGGTGTGCTATAGTTTTACTGTAGTATTTCTCAAAATTGTAAACCTGTTTGTTAGCAAAGTAGTGATGTCGTCTCTTCTTCTCCACCATCCCTCTGCTCTTGGCTCTCAGTCCATGCCCTGCCTCTCCGAGCCTCTGCTCAGGAGGCAAGTGCCGGTGCAGAGGCTCGGAGAGGCTGAGACGGCACAGCAACATGGGGAGGTGGGTTGCCACCGCTGACGAGGGAAGCAGGGCCGACGAGGAGGTGCATGCGGGGAAGTGAGGCCTACACTACAGTGTGGAGGGCGGTGCCGAGGAGTAGGCCCGGATGGTGACGATGGGAGGCAGGGATCCGCACAGGGAGCGAGGCCGGCGGCGCGACTAGAGCCATGCAGGAAGCGTGGGAGGTAGGGGATGCTCACGGAGCGGTCAAGGGTGTGACGGCGTGATCCCCCTCTCTCATGCCGCCCTCTTCTCCTCCTCCGCAGAGGGCCGCCATGGCAGACGGGGCTAGCGCGCGGTGGAGCCTGCAGCGGCCAACCCTGGGAGCCTCTGCTGGTGTGGCAGCGGAAGCCAGCTCGGCGCGGGAGATAACACAACAAGGGGCAGCGCGAGGGGGCGCCGTGGTGCCGGGCGGCGGCGCTGGATGCCATGGTGACGGGCGGAGGCACAGGAGGTTGCGACAACAACAGCGTGAGGGTGCGTCGCGGCGACGGCGCCCGGGGTGAAGTGGCATAGCAGCGTCAGCCGGAGCGGCGGCGGCCGTGCGGAGGTGATCAGAGGAAGTCGTTGGTGTGGAGCGAGCGAGAGGCGTGAGATAGGAGGCAAGCCTATGCTAGAGGAGGAAAACTTTGGCCATACTCCAAAAATATTGTGGTATTGGCAATACCACAAGTTTTGGATACAGAGTTTTGAAATGGAGCTGCCAAACACCTTAAGACCAAAAATACTATGGTTTTCTCCAATACTACAAGTATTGGCTGAAAACTACAACAATATTGTGTTGCCAAACACCCCAAGCATGGAAGCCAAAGGGTAGAAGAGGGCATGCAGATGCCTAGATAAATAACGTTCCTTTCGGCCATGCAGGGCAATGGAAAGGGTGGAAGGCTACAGCTTGATCTCTGCATCTATTGGTCTGCTAGCTTCTCTTCTCTTTCTGGAGAGGTGCTGGCCGGGCTCCCTGCTACGGCCTGCCTGCGCAAGCAGCTTCCTATCTCATGGCTGGCCAGAAAAAGGCTGCATCAATCCTTTCATTTACTCTTGCCTGTAACTTTCTCTGCCGACCGCATG
Source organism: Paspalum vaginatum (assembly GCA_030272315.1). Classification (NCBI taxonomy): domain Eukaryota; kingdom Viridiplantae; phylum Streptophyta; class Magnoliopsida; order Poales; family Poaceae; genus Paspalum; species Paspalum vaginatum. The sequence goes on along the minus strand of CM059012.1, from coordinate 57,406,471 downwards.
CATTGCCAGCTTGTTACTGCATGCAGATAAATAGACAATTGTTTGGAACAGGCCTACTGATCGATCGACATATCTGTCCATGTTCTCTCTTATTACCACCCCTTATTGAACTACTAGTACATACATGTTTTGTGTCTAAGCGCTATTATTGCAGCGTGTTGGAGGGCCTGGATCGTTGTAGCATATATACTCCATATTCATCTCTAGCCTGCTTTTAATCCATTTGGTATCGTCTCTTATTAGTATATTATACTCCCTCCATTTCAAATTAGGGTAGATCGTTTTACATTCTTTAACATCAAACTCGATTATCTCGTCTTATTAAAAATACAGAAATATGTTAAAATTCAAGTCATCTTTAAAGTATATTATATGGTACATGTACACTATAGTGAAAATAAATAATAAACGCCTATAATTAAGAACAGAAGGAGTAATACCTACCTAGGGTACACATCAACGTCGTTTTTTTACTGTATAGTGTATACACATCAACGTGTTAAAAACATACTTGAAAACATATGTACATCTATTATGTGCACCCCTAGCAATGAGTAGTGGAGTCGTACTACCACAGCTCCACTGCACCGAGAGTTGTTTCAACATGATCGGCTTGGCATGAAGTCAGCTATATATGAGGACGCAAATACATTGAAAACCGGGCCAGGGCATCCAATTGCAGCGAGGATGTGATACAAATTGAACACTGAACTTAGTACATTCCATTGACCCTGTCCATTCAGGAAAGACTTGCGTGTTGACGATCGAGTAGTGGTCATACCAGCTAAACAACATATGCTATCTTGTAGCCAAGTTGCTGAACTGATCAACTCCATATATCATTGTACAATGCTACATATTGTGCAAAAAGTCAATGGATCTCGATGTGACAGCACACAAGTGACAATACACATGCATGTGTGCCGGTTGCAGATAACTGATGTCCTGATCTGCATGGTATTCACCCCTAATCCCTCGATACATCTCCAGGATTGCTTCTGTCAAGTGTCAAGCCAAAGTTTCAGAATCCACAGATTCAGTGCATATGTCTCAATCCATCTTATCTACATAGATCCGATCTGCCATTATCAGAGACAGGTGTACAACTAGTTAGCTAGTCGGCATGGCCCAATAGGAGGAAAACTAAACTGCACATGTTGTTTTAGCCTCCTCCTATGTGTGCCAAGTTCTTCATCCTCTAGCAATGGTTATCTCCCCTTGTGAGCTCTTAGGGTTAGGGATTTGTGGGACCTTATATGAGGCCACTGGGATTAAGGGGGTTGCAATGAAGCCCGTTGGCGGCTCAACAATGATGGCTGGCAACGGGCAGGACGACAAGACAGTGGGGGTGCCGATTGCTGTAGTGTTGGAGGCGATGGGTCAATAATCAACCAGGATAAGGGACCCTAACTCATAACCAATTGGGATTTAAGGCCTTCCCAAATTTTTGAAACATCATATTCTACCTTCAACCTCAATAGGAGCCCTCAAATCCCACTCCTATTTTATTTGTCATGTGAGAGACCCACACATCAAAGGCTCTCTCTTACCTTTCTATCTTCTCTCTCGAGCTCTTTAGCGGACCAAGTGATGGTGATCGCGGCCGCAATTTTAAAGGAGGGCCACGTTCCTACCGTTGGCATCGAGTCTTGCAATGTCATGCCGTCACAATGGATGGCAATGGAGCCGAGTGTTGTTGCTCTTGGTGAGGTGGTAGTGGAGCTTGGAGGTAGTTGTGGATCTCTATGTTTTAGCCATGTGTAGAGGTGACATTTGAGAATTTTGAGCTCGATGGTGGAGAGTCCAATGCAAGGAGGCAACTAATATGATGACCTAGGTACAAAGGTGAGGAGCAAGGGATATGGTCCTGTGGAGAAGAAGAAATAAAGGGACATGCGGTGGCAACAAGATGAGGCAATGGATGTCTGACATTGCTGCATGAGTGGGTCAGACCATCTCCAGCAGAACGTCTATCCATCTTGCCTATCACTATTCCTCCACTATTAGCTACCTTTTTTCTAGCTACAGTAGCGCTACAGTGTCAAACAATACTGTAGGCAATCCATATAGGCGCTCTGCTGGAGACAGCCTCAGATAGAGTGAGAAAGTGCACAAGTGGATGCGTAGGGGTTGGTGGTGTAAACATCGTAATGTGCAGAGCCCTATTTGGATTTGATTTTTGAGCAGCTTTTCATCCAGGAAATAGCTATAGAGCATCCAAACACCTAGCTTATTAGGATCTTGCCTAGGAAGTGCTTCTTGTTAATGTACTAGGCAATGTCCAACATAAGTTGCCTGTGATGGGCTTCTTTTTCTATCATGTTCCTCTCCGTCAAGTCTGGTGTTGGTCGCCGTTTGCCTGTGGCCGCAATCGAGCTCCCATCCTCCATCTTCAGTAAAGGTTTCCTCCACTCGTAGCCCCCAGCAGACTGCCCTCTGCTCTACATGGTCTTTGATGTACGCCCTTTAAGATGTTCCAAACAACCGAAGTAATAGATAGACTCGCTGGTAAACTGGGGATATGTTTGAATTGAGAGACTGAGTCGACAAATCTCAATATTGACAAAGCCACCACGAACGCCCCCTAGCACTATTGATCTGGCAGATCTCGAGATAGACGAAATCACCACAAGCGCCTCCTACCATTAAAAAACACATCATTAAATCCTAATATAAATCTAGAAAATGCGAGCACCTCTATCTATCAAGTCGAGCACTTAGAATCCGAATGGGTAAGTTCCACTACACGGAACCCAACGAACTAATCTACACCTAATTCGCGTGCGCGGTCTATTTGATCGTGCTTTTTTTTCCCAATCGGTAGTCAAAGTGTGAAATACAATCTACTAGTGTTAGTGGCACTTGGATGGACGACTAGTGATGAATTATTCTTTTTGTGCGACGACTCACATATTTGGCAACTTTTCTTATCATCACGCGCAATACTGCATGAGACGATAATTTCCTACTACTGATTTGTTGAACCCAGCATCCTTGACAGCCTAACAATGAATATCTCAGCGGAAAAAATATATTCATTGTCGTGGAGAGATGCACCGGCTGTACTAGTACACTTGCTACTACGACATCAGAAAAGCTGCATGCTTCCCTGTAGCTTGACCGCGAGCACAAGTACGTTTGTGATGTGCGTACTTTCTCATACGGAGGCCTATTTCCAGTTTATTGATTTCCGACGATCTCAACAATTTGACACAGTTGCCTTCCATGAGGCAACACCAGTATGCAGTCCCATATCTGCGGAAGGATGCACATGCGCGCATCGTTATTGCATTGCATCACGGCAACATACGACGCGAGGACGAGGATGAGGAATTGTCGAATCGAGGATGCTGGCGCGCGCAGGGATTGGAGTTTGAGGGGGGGGGGGGGGCGCATGCCGCTGATCGATGTAAAAAAAGCAAACGAGTGTACAAAACACTCTGCAACTTTTTTTTCTACGTCATCACAATATGAGTGAGCTGCTTCAGGACGTCTTTCTAGGTAGCTGCCGTAGGATTCCATTTGATGTTGCAGAGGGAGAAAGCCAAGAAACGAAAACGCTAGCAACGAATATCTCGCCAGCTAAGGATGTAAACGGATATGTTTACGGATTTGACATCAAACTATTTTTCTGCGGACCCCGCAGGTATTTAGTTATGTCGTTAAATCTATGAGTAATCACGCTTACATCCGTGTTGCCAACCTATTTGCACGGTCCAAGAAACCTTCCCCCAAGTACACCAGTCACTGGCCGCTTTTCTCTGCAAAGTTATTCTTTCTTGCACCATGCCTAGTTCTTTAATGTATTTTACTCTTTCAGAGCTAGCAATCGGATAGAAGGTGAACTGTTGCTACTAGTATCTCTTAAGATGATGCGGAGATCAAATAAATATCAGCCAGCTAGGACCTCGAGGACGCCTTAAGATATCTGCCAGCTGAGTGCATGCTACAAGTCTGCGACAGGCACCCCCACCCGTCCCGCGCTCTGCTCGCTGTCCATGCATGCACGCCGTGCTAGTCAACATTGCGCGCGCAGGCGCAGCCAATCCACCGAGAGCCCGCCGGCTCCAAGGGATCTTATTTTATTTTTTCGCTGGCAGGAGAACCCAAGTGGCAACAGGGCAATGGCCAATGGGGGTCTCGGGATACCACCATCTTTGACTGCTAGTTCTGATTGGCGCCCCCTCTCCGTTAATAATTATATTATATTTCTCTGAGATACGACTGTTTTATTTCTAGGAAGTTGAGTTGATGATTCCAGAATCCAAATGCATTTGAACACGCTTTTTGACGTACCTCTAATTAATCTACCGGTAGCTAGTCGCTAGGGAAATTATTAGGCAACAATTTGTATAACTATAATCTATGATAAAACCACACCACATATATATAGTACCTTCCCAAGTGACACTACAAACCGACCCAACAAATTAAGTACTTCTTCCTGAGCCTAACAGGCCAACTAACCCACAGTGGACCGCCTCGATCTCTCTCACACACATACACCCACAAAAAAAAAAATATATATATATAGCCATATCGGCCAAATGGCCATATACATTGCCATCCCCTTGCCTCCTTTGCCCAGTTAACACCCAACAACATGTGTGTGCACCAACATATATAAATATAAGTTACGAATATTATATGCCGTCTACCAGTAAGCTAAGTAGAGGCTGCACATGAGCACGTCCCAATCCTATTGTATATATGCACTGCACCACATGTGCCTGCGTGTGCACATAAAATAGGCGTGGCGCCCCTTCTCAGTTCTCACTCCTGGGGCGGGGCCGAATCAGAGACCACCAGCAGGCAGCAGCCACAGTGACAACTTGCTGGCTGGCCTTGCAGGGGCAGCTGCCAATACTGAAATTTCTAATGCCAAACAAGCAGATGACTTGAAATAAATTAATGCCCAGAGCCAGCACGGACTAATAATACTACTAGTATAGTATTTAAAACATGCATGGCATTACGTACAGATTCACACATCGCAAATATTCTATCTGGGTCTGTATGCGTGGCGCACTTCTGATTCGCGCAACCTTTACTTTATTTTATATATGATCTATTATTAGGACAGCTTAACAGCAACCACGCATCGTACGATCACTGTTCATCCTGAGACCACCGGCAGGCGGATCGACGCTGCAGATTTGCAGTACGATCATCGAATTAAACTTACGGTGGAAAATTAGTGAACCACCACCTGCGGCAGTTTTCAACTCAGATTTCAGATCAGGCTGCAGAAACAACAACTGTGCAGGATGCATCCCGTGTGCGATATGAACAAGGCAACTAATAAAAAAGATTTTTATATTTAGCTAGCCTCATCAGATGTGTCTGCATCATCAAATGGACCTGCGCAACAATTATTAATATGCCAACGTTACCTTACCGCTAGTAGCTAATTAATTAAAGCAGCAAAATATATATGCCCCCTGCTTCACCTGAAAGTGCAAGGGAACATGAAGTAATTAATCATAATATAGGTTGACTTGTGTCAACCATATATGTTTAATGTACCCTGAGCAAGGAACATATAAACAAAAGCGTGTTTTTAGTGAGAAGTTCAAAATTGTCCTCGTATGCGAAATGAGCAATACTTCATCCATTAAAAATCAATCCTGTCATTTGAAAATTATTCCAGAAAGAATGCAACCTTAAGTCTTAACACATGGCATTAATGTTAGTACTTTTTTTTCTTAAGGACACATGCATTTAGTAATTTGTTTTTTCTTTTTAAGGTGCATGCACATTCATTTGCAATTTTTTCTTTTCAAGATGTATCTGCATAATTAAATAGGGCTATGTCTGTCATTTCTCATGACTACAAATATGTCTTAAAATGGTTGTTGGATTGTAATCTTTTAGGGAAAGAGGAAGTATTTAGGTTTATCTGTGGTGGGCCTGGACGCCTGGTCCTCTTGGTTTAAGCCTTGTTTGACTCAGCACATCTACTCACATATACATATGATATTCATCGACATAAAGGTATATACGGACTTCATCAATCTTAAATCTACCATTCTCTAGTCCCTCAGAAGTACTCATAGAAATATGATACGGTGTGTACACACATTTTTTTTTTCTTAGGGTGGTTGTTGCGTGCGCGTGTGTGTGTATGACAATCTATATTCTTGTTCCTTTTTTGTCAAAAAAATTTCTTGTAGGATTACAATGTGCATTCATAGGCACGAGGGTATGCACGAGCATGTCTATGAGCATCTACAATATATTTTGTTTTTGCTCAAAGCCATTCCACCGGTACGATCAACAACTCAATACACAAAAAAAAAATCCAATGCAAATTGAAATGGAAAACAAAATATCCTTGACACTAAGGACAATAAACTAAAAGTATAAGGAGATTTTAAGTGTGTTCCAAGTCAAACTATCCTAGGTTTGACCAACTATACAGAGAAGAATACTAACATGTGCCACTTCTAGGAAGTAAGGTTTGAAAATAGATTTCATGGAGGAATTAATTGTGCTCATTTTCAATCATGTGAATATTTCTCTTTTTATCTATAAACCCAGTTGATTTATGATAGTTTGATTTAAGATAAACTGAGAACCCCTTCTATTTGAAAAGGGAGATATAGTACATGAGATAATCACAACGAGATAGAACTTGCAAGAACTAGAATTACTATACTTGATACCAATCAGTAGCATGCATGGTGAAGATTTGCAGGCAACAACTGGCATTTTGGGGCTCATCACCTGCCTAACTCACATAAAGGCCTCCCCTATGGGCTATGGCATGAGAAGGACAAGCTCACATGAGCTCAACCAGATAATTCGTGGGGCCCATTCTCTCACACCCTATCTCCCCCCCCCCCTCACCCCACTGCACTCTCTCTCATCTCACCCCGGCCCCTTTAAAAAGCAAGCTACTTGTATTGTGCCCACCCTTTCCTCCCTCCCTATCTACACCTCTCATGGATACATACATACACAGCAGGCAGAGAGGTCATGCAGCACAAGCATACACACACATGCTTAGCTGCAACACAGCACCCATAAACACAGTGGCTATAGCTAGGCCTATTACCTTTGATTGCAAGCCAAAAGTAAGTATCCATCCCCCTTCTCCTTTTCCTTGCCCCCACCAGCAAGAACCTTCATAGTACTGCTAGCTACCACTACTCATCACATCTCCTAGCCAGGCTCCTCCTCCTCCGCCCCCTTCTTCTTCCTCCCCTCTTCCTTTCCTTGATCTGAGGCCTGAGCGTCCTGCCGTCCTCCTCAATTCATGCTTCGCTAGGATAGCCAATCCGTGTTTGTTCTTCAGCTTTATTAGCCACGCACAAAGAGGAACCAAGAACCAAACCCTGAAATTCGCCAGCTCTAAATTATTCCAATCCTAAGCTAGCTACCCGGCCTCTAATATAAAACAATCCCCAAAGTCCTATACTAACTATAGTAACATCACACCACTGTTTGCCATCCAGCAGCATACCACAAGCACACATACTAGTATACTACTGGCCGGTCAAAGTTGAAGGGCAGGAGGAGGCATCATCGGTGCGTACCTACCTCGGCACGACACGGCGGCTGCGGCTCGATCTCGATCGCTGGAGATGGAGTTCGCCGCTCGCCCGACCCCCGGTGGCGGCGAGGAGAGGAGGTCAGCGGCGGCGGAGATGCAGGCGGCGGTGGAGAAGGAGCACATGTTCGACAAGGTGGTGACACCGAGCGACGTGGGGAAGCTGAACCGGCTGGTGATCCCGAAGCAGCACGCGGAGAAGTACTTCCCCCTGGACGCGACGGCGAACGAGAAGGGCCTGCTGCTCAGCTTCGAGGACCGCACGGGGAAGCCCTGGCGCTTCCGCTACTCCTACTGGAACAGCAGCCAGAGCTACGTGATGACCAAGGGATGGAGCCGCTTCGTCAAGGAGAAGCGCCTCGACGCCGGGGACACCGTCTCCTTCGGCCGCGGCGTCGGCGAGGAGGCGCGGGGCAGGCTCTTCATCGACTGGCGACGGCGCCCCGACCCGCCCCTGCAGTTCCATCGCCTCCCGCTCCCCTCCGTCGTCCCCTACGCGCCGTGGGCGGCGCAGCACGCGCATCCGGCGGGCGCCAGGACCACGGTGCTCCACCTGCCGCCCTCGCCCTCCTCGCTCTACGACCCCCACCGCCGCCACGTCGGGTACGACGCCTACGGCGGGGCAGGCAGTAGGCAGCTGCTCTTCTACCGGCAGCACCAGCAGCCGCAGCAGCAGGCCACGGTGGTGCTGGACTCCATGCCGGTGCGGATACCGACAACGCCAGGGCAGCACGCCGAGCCGCCGCCCGTGGCGTCATCGGCCTCGAAGCGGGTGCGCCTCTTCGGGGTGAACCTCGACTGCGCCGGCCCCGAGGAGGAAAGCGGCGCACGGAGGACGGCGCCGCCCACGCAGACCCAGGCGCTGCGGCTGCCGTCGCCGCCGTCATCGTCGTCCTCCTCCTCCGGGAAAGCGAGGTGCTCCTTGAATCTTGACTTGTGAAGGCGGAGGTCGTGGTCGTACGATCCACAGCTACAGCAGCAGCAGGAGCAGCTACTACTTCTGGCACCGCGCACCGACGGCACGGCGCAAATGGTCGTCGTGGTGGATCGAGATCGGATCGGAGTAAACAAAGGCGGCGCTGGCCGGTGGTGGTGCAAGGAGCTGGAGGAGCACGACACCCGGCCCAGCAGGGAGCAGTCCTCGATCGTAACCCGTATATAGCTCATCTCGATCTCTTTAAATTCCTTTAGCTATTTCAGTGTGATGGGAAACAAGAAAATTAAGAACAAAAGCAGCAACGAAAAAGAATTACTCGATCTTAGCTTGATGGTCAATTTCTTGCTTCTGGATCGGTTTTGCTTTGATTTCCTTCCTTGTGTGCTCTGATTACAATTACCTCACGCACAGCTGCTCGATCTTCGCGTGGTGCATGCCCCGAGAGTAATAAGACACATAGATAGGGGTATTAGATAGGATCGAGGCCGGGGAAGTGTTTTCTTGCATTTCTGAAAGCTAGTTGTGTAGTGTTGCCATGACGACTCAGCCTAGGAAACACGGTGTGATCCCCACTGCACATATGATAACAATTACTGATATGCAATGCAAGGTATGGAGTAGTATATCACATCTCTTGAGGTCGTCGATGAGCTAGGATGAGAGAGCACAAGTGTGTTTAACTGTACTGCATGCATGTATTGTGCACATGGATTGTTCTTGTTCTTGCTGCTGTGATGTTTGGGCAGGTCAATTGGGGCTCTCCTTCCAAAGCCGTAGGGAGGAGGCAGGCGCCTTTAAAATGTGGGAGCTAGGTAGCCAGCCAAAACCATGCCAGGGCTCAGCTGCCAGTGCCAGCCATGTCTCTCTGTGTGTCTAGGACAGGCAGTTATGAGAGGAGTGGAGGTCAGATCCTAAATCCTTCTCCTATCCTATTATACAGGCTGCACACTCTACGTTCGTCATCTCTATCCCTCCCTTCCTCTTGCCTCTTTCTCTCTACGCACCTCTCTCTCTCTCTCTCTGCACAGACTGTTCCACGTCTTGATTTGGTCTGCGCATTTGTCTGTTGTGCAATTCCTTCCCTGCTGCTTCTGTTGCTATTGTTTCTTCTGCACCAGCAGTTCTGTCTGCTATACTGTGTGAAGTGTCCATCTGACCTGCATACGAAACACAATACCAATATACCTTTCTGGAAGCAAAGATAAACAGAAAAAAAAGATGGTGCATTGAAAAGCACACGGGAGATAATTGCTGCTTGTCTGTTTGATGGCCGAGTTTTTTTTCCCTTGGTCCTTTTTTTTAAGCCCCATTGATTCTTTTTTTAAACATATAAGTATGTTTTTCATTAAGAAAAAACTCTGCGAAGTTGCAGGCCACATTTCATTAAGAAAAATCTCTTCATTGTTGTGCAACGAACAAACAAACTTCACTTGAGGGGTACAAGTCACACACAAGAGTATATTTGAAGGGCTTTGCTACGGTAGTATAGCCTTGTTAATCTTGTGTGACAATACTCGTCTAGGTACACGTACGTACTGGGGTGGTAGTATGAGCAATGGTAGTCATTGGTAGAGAAGAGAGTTTTCCTGCTAGCTTTACCCATGTATGAGCACACAGGCTCTGCTATAGATCAGTGTCACTCATTGTTAGGCCTTAATGCAGGGTAGCTAGCTGTTCCATAGATCATGTAAGATTTGCTGATATATTTGTTCTCTCTTTGGTTGTTAGTCTAATCTCCCATGCCATATCACACCGAAATGCAGTATATATACACAGCGGCAGTTATGAAGGTGTGTCTGTTTTCCTTTAGCGTACTCCATCTTACTACTGTTGAGAGTAATGGAAAAAAATAACTCTAGTATCAGAAGGACTTGGGACCATGCATACATGGGACTAATACCCATGTAATCCTTTTTGAAGTTTTAGTTCTCTACTTTGACAAGGGATCAAGATATATATCATATCTTTATTAGTAACTTGAAACCCACACTACTTTAATTTGAAGCATGCTTAGTTTATCCTAAAATTGGACATGCTTTGTTTCTCCAGGAGTCAAGATTTAATCACACATATGCATGGTTCTTTTATTTAAAATGACCAGTACGTGTGGCCTGAGCAAACACATCCAGTATTTTGTAATTCAATTGGCTCTTCTCTATGGTTGTCACATTATATATATTAATTTGTTGTTCCAGTCATCTTGCCCTACATTCATATATCAGTATAGCTAGAAGTTTATCTAAATGAAGCTAACTTGTTTACAAAGATTTGTCGGCTGATTGATCGCAACTATCTCTTTGTTCCTAGTATGTGCTATAGTAAAGAAGGCATATATATAATCCTTGACTTGCTCACTACTAGTAGTCTGTTAACAATTTTAATTACGACCTAACACTTGAATCGTGTGAGATAAAATCTTGCATCATAGAAAGTCCTAGCTTACAAATGTTTTGAGGTACAATTGCAATAATCTCTCTAATGTCTTTTGAAAGATAATAAGGATGTATGCCCTATGGTAAATTATCAGAATTAGGCTACATATATTCATAGCCTCGTTTCTAATCTTTAACTATTTGTACTTCATGAACACCTTTTCAATAAATAGAAAGAATAATGTTACGATTAAGATGGGTGATTATATATGTGCACGAGGATACAATCTAAGTAATAATGTATAGCATATATAGGGGACAAACTAGCTAGAGGCCATCTTTCTAGGACAAGGTTAGTACAATCCTATAATACTCTGAATATTGTATCGATCTATATTTGCTCTCAAAATAACGATACCATTTTACTTCCACCACTAAACATGGATCAACATCAATCGAAATATTTTGGCTATATACAGTACTAGAAATTAAGTGGCACGGATAGTAGCTAGTTTCTTGTAGAAGTTACAATTTATTATAATATAGTGCACAACCATGTCTGCTAGCTTCATGTGTTTTAAAAAGGTAACATGTTTTTTATCGGTTTTGCTTATTTGCAGTAAGGATAGTTAGAGAGACATGCATTTTTCATGGAGAATTGAAGACCATCCTGTAAATTTGCATACACATAATTCATTTTCATCTACTGATAGACCATCAAATTATTTGTTTTTGATTGAATTACTACTTACAACTTCTGATTCGTGGAACTGATGGGTTCATAATATATGAACACAAGGAAATACTCACAGCCAGCACGTGCCATAAAAAGAAGCAGATGCTATTAAGGAAAAAGCTGCTAGAGTATACAACGCTGAATATATATAATCTATATAATGAAATCATTTTTTGTTTTATGAAATTGCATTGGATCGACAGTATTGAATTAGCTAGTAGGTTAGTTGTTGCATATAAACGTTGGCCTCTTGGGTAATACTAAATTAAAGCAATCATTTTAATAGATAACACTGGGTAATTGCACTATAAAGGACTCGGGATAGGAGCATCTATGGGTACGTATATCTAGCTAGCGATCAGCCCAATGTTCATTATATAGTTTCTCACCTCAAACTTGTTAGCATGATACTTTTATCAACCTTGAAAAGATACCACGGATTATTAAACAAGAGTTTCGCTTCAAATCGGTGCGTATCTGCTACCTCAATTAGGCTAATAAGGTCACTAGTCTTTCTATCCAACCTTTTATTTCAAACTCAACTCTTCAAGTGCATCTATAGTACGTTACGGTTTTTGCACACCCAAATGCAGGGTCTGGTAACCTTAATCTTTCGGTTCCAAGCTCAGTTTATAAATTTGGTTCTTTTCGAGGACTATTTTCCATGAGCGTGCCAACACACGGTTTTCAAAGACTATATAAAAAATTCTACTGGAGTGCAAACAGATGCATTCATTCTTGATTTCACCCCCGAGTGGCAATATGATTGTACCATATCTTGCATATCTCTTTTTCTCATGGCAACACAAGACCTTATAATGATATATATGAGACACATAAACGTCCTCTTCATGTGAGTAGGATCTTCTTCCATCGAGTTATCCGTGACAGTGAAGTGTGAATATCAGGCGAGTGTAGCTATCCAGCTGATGTCCACGAGCATGACAACGACTTGCTATTCATCTTCCCGTTTTATTTCTACCTTCCTGAAAATATGAAAGATTCATAAATGTATGGTGATCATAAATGGAGAGAGAGTAATGTGAGTTACTGTACTATTTCAAAGCGAACACGTGCTTCTCGCCTCTTATTTTTTTCCTAGTATTTGATTTCATTAGGAAAAGGTTTTGGCCAACTATTGCTCCATTAATATAACATTTATATATATATAATAAAATCATGAGTATAAGTGTGTATATATTTTAATTCAAAGCCGTCAAGGTTGGATAAAAATAATATATGTACATAGTGATTGTCAGTAGGGTCATGCGATGTCGAAACAAAATTACACCTTAATTATAGCCAAATGGAAGGAGTATATCTTCCTTTTATAGTCATAGTATTTTTGCATCAGCACATCATTCTAAGCTTGTCACAAAGATTGTGGCATCAAATTTTTTTGTCAAGGTAACGGTGTATAATGAGTTTAGTCTAGATTGAACTCGCTTGTCTCCGCTGAAACTCTTTCTATCCATCAGTTTTTATAACTACCTTGTCATGCCATCAAACATACCGATGTGTCATAGCATAATGAAAAGGTGGATGCCTCGTTCCACATATATAGCATTGCCCACAAAGAGCACCAATCTAGTATCTAAAAAATGACCCACAAAAAGTGTCACTTTAGCTTGGGGACCATCTATATATAGGATCATCTCATTAAATCGCACTAGTTTCACATCAGCTCATATTTTGTGCATGGCTATTAGAAATGGCAATTATATTAGCTAACACAGGCACCTAAGTTTACTTCACCTCTTAGGGCTAGTTTGGCAACCTCATTTTTTCTAGAGAATTGAGGGAAATTGAGGGAAAAATGAACTAATTTTTTCGCTTTCTCCTCCACTCCCTGGAGGAAATGAGATGGACAAAGTAGCCCTTATTAAGTTGGTCCCAGTATATGCAATGGCTGGGAGACTAGGATAGCTTCCAAGCATTAATTAGGTTGCTATTGTAATGCAATGCAAAATGGTGATGAGAAGATCGAGGGACAATTATATTGCACCCCTAGCGCGCTCCAAGTGATGGCAGGGCGCGATGAATGATATGGTGCTCTGCTAGCTATTCGCAAAAGATCCGGCTGATGATCATGTCATGTGCCGGTGTCCTTTTCGCTGCGATCCATCGGCATACGGTACTACTGCTCCAGTAGCGTGGCAGCTGCATGGACCATCCTACGACCTAAACATGGGGGGAGAGCACGCTGGTGGTGGGCTAGTTGTCGTAGCTGCTGTGGGGCTCACCCTAGCTAGTATATAGGCTCTATAGCTGCAATAGCTGGGCCAATGCAACGCAGCAACGATCGGTCGCCTTCTTCTTCCTCCGTTCCATCACATCTTGCTGCGTGCTTGCGTTGCGCCCGACGACGACGTACAACCGCCGGCGCCGCCCATCCCGCCGCTGCGACGGACCGACGGCGCACGCACGCAAGCTACCGCCGATGGCCGGTGTTCATCGATCCATGTCCATCGTGCGCTAGCTACTATCTCAATGTAGGCAAGTGCAGCCAGTCGGCGATCTTTTCAAACTCCACTTTATTTACACTGTAGTTACATCTTCATTTTCTATAGCATAGATGACACGATCTGCTAAACTTAACTTGACGGCGCCCCCAATCATCAGCTCGATCGCCGTTGCACGCGGGCTAGCTGCCACTGCCAGAGTGCCAGGCCAAAGAAATACTATCACCGGATGGATGCATGGGCCTGAAAGAGTTTAGGTAACGTGGTTTGCCTATCTCAGCACAGCCACGGTTTCGTGTTATATTTATAGGCCAAAACATCCAACAGATTTACATCAATGTTGTTGGATATCTCTACGTATCTATTAGCCGGCAGCTGGCAGGTTGTTATTTATATACAACTCCGATCAGGCCACGCTAACTAAACCTATAGAGATTACATCGTGAGAGAGGTTTGTTACAACAGAAAATATCTTCTAATCTAACACCCTCCCTCAATCAAAACTTGTCACATTCTGCAAGTTGAGATTGTATTTAAAATCTTCGAACTTCTGGACTCCAAGAGCTTTAGTGAACCCATCTGCAATTTGGTCTTTAGATGGAATAAGCCGAATTTGCAGTTCTTTTCTAGCAGCCTTTTCTCTGACAAAATGGAAGTCAATCTCTATATGTTTTGCATGGGAGTGAAATACAGGATTTGCAGATAAGTAGGTTGCTCCCAAATTGTCACACCAAAGACAAGACAGGGAGCTTCTTGTTGATGAACACCAAGTTCTGTTAACAAAGACTGTACCCACATGATTTCTGCGGTAGCATTAGCCAATGATTTATATTCAGCTTCGGTACTTGATCTGGAAACGGTTGCCTGCTTACGAGCACTCCAGGATATCAAGTTTGAACCGAAGAATACGGCAAATCCTCCTGTGGACCTTCTGTCATCTACACTCCCTGCCCAATCAGCATCTGAAAAGGCGCTTACTAGAGTGGAGTCTGACCTGTTGATTCTCAAACCAACATGCAGTGTATGCTTAACATACCTCAAAATTCTTTTTACAGCTGTCCAATGACTAGTAGTAGGTGCATGCAAGAATTGGCAAACTTTGTTAACAGAGAATGCAAGATCTGGACGGGTAAGAGTCAAATACTGCAATACTCCTACCACACTTCTGTATCGTGTACCATCCTCCATGCTCAGTTGTTTTCCTTCAAAATGTGACAACTTCTCTATACTGGACAATGGTGTTGCACACGGCTTACACTTTACCATGCCTACTTTGGCCAAAATTTCAGATGCATATTTTCCTTGCGAAAGTAAGATGCTATCTTTATTCCTATTCACTTCTATTCCAAGAAAGAAATTCAGATTCCCAAGATCTTTTAGAGCAAATTCTCCCTTGAGATCCATTAATAGTGCTGAGACTGCCTCCTTTGATGAACCAGTCACAATTATGTCATCAACATAAATAAGCATATAGATCATAGTGCTACCTTTATTATAGATAAATAGAGATGCATCAGACTTCGATGCTTGAAAGCCTAGTTCAATTAGCTTTGAACTTAACCGAGAATACCATGCTCTCGGGGCTTGTTTCAGCCCATAGATAGCTTTGTCCAATTTGCACACATAATTAGGTGTATCTTTATTTTCAAACCCAGGTAGTTGTTTCATATAAACCTCCTCTTCCAGAATACCATGAAGAAACGCATTCTGTACATCCAGTTGACGTAAACACCATCCTCTGGATATTGCAATAGACAAAACAAGTCTAACGGTGGCGATCTTAACCACAGGGCTAAAAGTATCTTCATAGTCTATTCCATATCTTTGTTTAAAACCTTTGGCCACTAACCGGGCTTTGTATCTATCAACTGAGCCATCAGCCTTCTTCTTCACCTTGTAGACCCACTTGCAGTCGATTAAGTTTGTGTTCTCAGCATGAGGTACTAGGTGCCATGTCTTGTTGCGCATCAGGGCATCATATTCTTGCTGCATTGCATCTTTCCATTTTTTATCACCAAGAGCCTCTTCCAAACATCCAGGTTCTCCTGTAACAGAAAAATTTCCCCAGCGCACAGTACCATCAGTGAAACGTTTTGGACAGGAAATACCACTTTGTAACCTTGTACGTGGCAGATAACTTGCAACAGGAGCTCCCTCGGATGTGGACGGATCAACCTCAGATATAGATGGATCAGCTGCTGCTGATGTTGGCATGGAGGATCCCCCCGTCGGGCGACAAGCGCAGCTGATCAGGAGCACCATGTTGCACCAAGCTGTTGGCTCCAGCAATATTGGGCAAGGGACTAACTTAATCAGTTCCCACGTCCGAATTTGGCAGATCGACATCAGCAACTTGAGGATCGACGTTGGCTATGTCGTTTCCTACATGTGACGGTGCATATTCTTCTGCTTCATGTATATCTGTTTCAGAAGCAAAAAACAATATCGTTTTCTCCTGGATTGCCCTGTACATCTGATGCCTGCATACTCGGTTGCACATCATGGTCAGAAGAGTTAGCAAAAATTGTATCATTGCAGTCTACATTCCCTTTTTTATGTTCGGGAAGAAGAAAGATTTGACGACGAAGAAGAGCACCTGCATTAGGGTGCATGTTTGCAAAAGGAAAAATGGATTCGTCAAAGACCACATCTCGTGAGATATAGACACGGCCAGTGGAGGGCTCAAGACACTTAAAACCTTTATGAAGGGAACTATATCCAAGGAAGACACATTTGGTGGATCTAAAAGCCAATTTCTGAGCATTGTATGGTCTCAAATTGGGCCTGCATGCACACCCAAAAACACAAAGAGAGTCATAGGCTGGTTTATGTTGAAGCAATTTTTTCTGTCGGGGAGCAGAAATCTATGACTCGGCTAGGAAGAATATTAATTAGGTAAGTGGCAGCCAAGAATGCTTCATCCCAGAATTTTAGGGGCATGGATGCATTGGCAAGAAGTGCTAATCCTACTTCCACAATGTGACGATGTTTGCGCTCGGCAGATCCATTTTGTTGATGAGCATGGGGGCAAGAGACATGATGAACAATGCCGACTTTTTGGAAGAAAGAATTTAGTTTCTCATATTCTCCACCCCAATCTGTTTGCATGGTGATAATCTTTCTATTGAATTTCCTTTCTACTAGATTTTGGAAATTTTGGAAGGCGTGGAAAACATCAGATTTTTTCTTGAGTAGATAAATCCATGTATACTTACTGAAATCATCAATGAAGTTCACATAGTAAGTATGCCTGCCAACAGATATAGGTGCTAGACCCCAAACATCAGAAAAGATCAATTCAAGAGGTGCACTCGAAACACTAATTGATTTAGGATAAGGTAACTGATGGCTCTTGGCCAATTGACAAGAGTCACACACTGACTCAATGTTTTCATCACTAGAACAAGGAAGACTATTATTCCTAAGGACATGCTTAACAATCTGAAATGAAGGATGGCCTAAGCGACTATGCCATCTAGATGCAGATGGCTTATTAACTCCAAGGACTTGTTTAGAGTGACGACCTTCCCCTGGCAGCTCTAGAGGATAGAGCCCACCTTGACATCTACCTTGATGGAGAACTTTCTTCGTGGCCTGATCCTTTATAAGAAAGAAATTTGGATGAAATTCCATAAGGGCATTGTTATCAGATACTAGACGATGAACGGAAGCAAGATTTTTTTGGGCAGTAGGAACATGAAGAATATTTTTAAGATGCAATTTTCGAGTTGGGGTATGTAAAACTGAATGACCAATATTGCTAATTCTCATACCTGAACCACTTGCAGTGTGCACCTGATCACGGCCATTGTACTTGTCTCGAACTGTGAGCTTCTCCAATTCACCGGTAATGTGATCTGTGGCACCACTATCAGCGTACCAGTTTGTGTCGATTCCATACGCGGCTGCAGCTGATCTAGCAGTCGTGCTCTACTGCTGATACGTCTCATCAAATCTGTGGCAACAATCTACAGTAGAGTGATTTCCCTTGCTGCAAATCTGACACCGGGGCCTGTCATTATATGGCCCTTGATTGTTCTGACGAGGAGAATTAAAACTCCCTGCATCACGGCCTCCACGACCACGGCCACGGTTATTACCGCGTCCGCGACCATAACCACCACGACCTCGTGTTGCAGCATTGGCTAAGGACTGGAACTGACTGCTGCTGGAATTTTGATCTTGGAACATCTACAGACGAGTTTCAAATGCAAGAATTTGTGAATACAACTCACTGAGCGTAATTGGTTCGATGCGGCTGAGGACGGAGGACACGATTGGATTGTAGTCGAAGTCGAGCCCGGAGAATATGAAGGAAACCATCTCGTCATCTCCCACGGGGTTTCCAGCTGCTGCAAGTTCATCACCAATTGCCTTCATCTTGGCGTAGTATGCCGCTACAGTCATGGTGCCCTTCTTCAAGATGGACAGCTGCATGCGGAGGTTGGTGACGCGGGCACGAGATCACGCGGAGTAGAGCGTCTCCAGCGTTCCCCATACCTCAGCGGCTGAGGTGAGGACGGCCACCTGCGCAAGCACCTCTTTGGAGAGAGAGTTGAGCAGGTAACCAAGGACCAGTTGGTCCTGGATGAGCCATTGCTCATAGTCGGGGTTGGAGACAGTTGACGTAGTTTTGTCAGAGTTGGTCACCGTGTTGGTGACTAGCGGCGCCTTCGTGGATCCATTAAGAATCCCCATCAGCTTGGCGCTCTTGATTGCAGGAAGGATCTGCGCCTTCCATAGTAGATAGTTCTCTCGAGTAAGTTTCTCGAAGATGGGAGGTCCGAGCGACGGCGACGGGGAGTTGAAAGACGATGACGCCATCGGTGTTTTTGCTGGATGTATCTAGGGTAAGAGGGGCTCTGATTACCACTGAAAGAGTTTAGGTAACGTGGTTTGCCTATCTCAGCACAGCCATGGTTTCGTGTTATATTTATAGGCCAAAACACCCAACAGATTTACATCAAGGTTGTTGGATATCTCTATGTATCTATTAGCTGGCAGCTGGCAGGTTGTTATTTATATACAACTCCGATCAAGCCACGCTAACTAAACCTACTAGAGATTACATCGTGAGAGAGAGATTTGTTACAACAGAAAATATCTTCTAATCTAACAGGGCCATCCATGACAGCGACCGTGACAGTACCATCGCATGGCCCTGCGGCTTCTTCCTTTCGGTTTATATTTGCTATAAAAGGTTGCTGGGCGGCCATAGCTCGATGGGTGTTACTGTTGTCGGTACGACATGTAGTTCGAAAACGCTTTATTTATTCTTGGTGATGATATATATATACCAACAATCAAAAGACAGGACAGTTCGGACGCCGGACCCAAATGGAAAAGTAAAGGTGATGGGGGTGAAAAAAATTAAGAGCCGTTTTCTATCTTTTCTATCCTTCCACATGCCGTGCATCATGTATGTTTAGCTCGGGAGTCTTGATCTTCAGTTAAGAACCTAGTTGGTATGGTACTAGTTAATTAAGTTGTTAGCTAGCTATCAGGAGTGTTTGAATTTTATGAATTATGGCAATTCCTTGTCGGAACGAATATCTCCACATTAATCATCACGAGTATATAGAAAAAATATACATCTTTAGAATCGTCAGAATAATTAAAAACCTGTGACCATCAATTCAACATACTAAAATTAATGGCAATTAGATAGGTTAAGTATATAAATAATACCTCACATTGTCCATTATGATATAAAGATAATAAATAATCCCTAAATTATCTGCCTATGTTATTTATATAGGCAGCATTCGGTTGGGCCGTTGCGTTGTGTTTGATTGTGGCCTTGTTTGGTATAACTTATTTGCTACTTATGGCTAAATAAGGTGAAACTAATAGCCAAACAACATACTTTTTTACTGCTTTTTCTAGCCACACTTCTCTCCAAAACTCTCATTTGTACTAAAACTCAGAAGCAGTTTCAAATAGACTGCGCTTTTTCAATATTGGCATAGTTTCTCATAAAAGCGTTTCTCATTACCGCTCTACCAAAAAGAGCCACATGTATGATGGCCGAGCGAATGCAGGGAAAAGAGGGTGAAGATTGTTATTGTTCAAGTATGGCGCCTAGCCACAATCATGAATAATTCTTTAAATTTATACTAAAATTTCCATATTTATCATTACCAAAGATAAACTAACACAACCAAAATTGCATCTACATATTGCTGATATATGCTATTATGAAAAAATTAAATAACCCAAAAAAGACATGTATACGCCTCTAAATCACCTACCATTAAAAAAATCTCATCAGTTCTAACACATGTGCTGTAATAACCAACCCGTACTAAAACAAAGGATTAATTGACTAGAGGCTTGTTTGCTTCACGCCCTAGCCTAGGAGCGCTAGCCAGCCAGGCGCGTTTCACACGCTGCCAAGCAAACAACAAGCCTTAGTTTTCTGTGACAAGGATCCACACATACAAAAGAAACTAATTGTTTATTTGATTGTGGTAAGACTATCCTCATAGGTATGAGTACAGTGCAAAACAGTGTTTTTAGCATCCATCTTAGACTATTTAGTGAGCATGGTCTGACACGGAGGAAGGATAATAAAACCGATATGTTCAGACTTCCTCCTTGTGTATCTATGCTTGCATGCCGATATTTGTGGGGTGCACGGTTGCTTTCGGTTGGTCTCCATCGCCTTCGATCCTGATAGACAATGAGCTCACTCACCGCCCGTGCAACCTGAGCCCCCGAGAATCCAAACGTGCTCGATTGGCAGCATTTTTCTAGCTAGAGCCGCACACATATGTGCAGGCAACATGTACTAGTATATGCCTCAAATTATTGTAGTATAAAATACACGTTCGCATGACCGCCATTATCGACCCATGCATATCAACCGTTGATTATTTAGTCAAACAAAGCTGCCAGCCTGATTGACTAATAAAGTAATCAGAGCCTTATCAAGCTCACATCGCTCGAGACTTGAGAGCAACACACACTCTCGGACTCTCCACAAGCGTACCCTACCGTACCGACGTGTCACCTGTTACAGACACACACACGTACTGCTCGACACACACGCACCGTGACGATTGGCCATTGCAAGAAGTACGAAATATTTAATTATACATCGTACGTATAATATAATTGTTAACCTTATTAGCAAGCACCAATTAAGCTGCAAAGGCTGGCAGCTCAGATCGGCCAACATACACTACAGGAACAAACAACGATATGATGGGGTCAGCTGGTAGTGCAACTGAGCAGGAGCTGTTGCATACTGTGCGTTACGACTTACGTATGAAGTGTAACGCGTGCCTCGCTTTGACAGCTACGTAGTACATACAGCAAGCCGTGTACTGTACGTCTGTACTACAGCAATAGTGTACTGTACATCCCAACAGCTGAACAAATTAAACGCCAGATCAGATTCGATACGCCTCATTGGTGCTTAATTGGCAGCTGTCACATAGTAGCATGTAGTATTTTGTGCCCTCATTTTTCGTCTTTCCAGTTCAAAGATGTAGCTCTGGCTACATCAATGCGCATAGAGGTACGAGGGGAAAATGTAATTGTTATATATGAATGGCTAAGGAAATTGAATGTGTAAAGTGATTGTGTGGGCTACTGTCACAAATGGATAAAAGCTAGAAAGAATTATTATGAAACGAATAAATAAGAGAGTGGAGGCAACTAAGTCATATTAATATATATAATTTTTTACATAGTATGTCGCTTGACATTATGCATCCATGAGCATGGGTTGACAAACTAGAATTTTTTTTCCATTCTGCAAAGAGTGGACAAAAGTAATTATCTCACGGCTACAGATGATGTACATGGTGAACACCAATTTATACAACACTATACAAGTCACTGTAAACTATGCTAATACGAGAGGTGATAGCAAAGGGCACGAATAACGTGAAAACTCAGCACCTCGCTAAAAGGACCACAGTAGGGCTTGGATTATATTACTCCCGATAAAACAAGAGCAGATTATATCAATGCCATGTCGTTAGAAAATATGGCTTTCCTTCAATGCCATGATTTTTTTATAATTTGATCACTTCAATGCCATCGCCCCGCAGATGATAGGTTCCTCAAGCAGTGCGCTTAGGAGTTTCAGGATTATGCTCACAAGGCAAGGTGCCATGGTGTTCTCCGATGATCAAGCACAGGGCGTGTGCATAGCGGGTGCTAGCTTCTCTTTGCTTCTCCGATCCACCCGAGCCGGCACGGCCACCCTAGGCCATGCTGCCACGTCCCCACCACCTTCTGATAGTCGGGATGAGCCTCACCACCGGAACACTATGGAGAGGAATGTGCACATGGAGCTAACGGATAAGGACTATGTCACTCTCGACAAGACCTTCAGGCCGTCTCTCCCAAATAGACACCCCCCCTTTGATTTAGGTGAGCGTGTTGCTCCCTACTCGTGACACTGACACATGGTGGCTCACCTCTAATGACTCCCCCACTAAGAGGCACAAGGGGGGCGAACCCTCATCTACTTGATGCACATTGGTAACCTATGAGTCAACGAGAAACTCGCTAACACCCTAGTGTACGATGTTACAACATCACGATTTTCGTTCGGCGTCGAGAGCACGACCCCTAGGACCCATCCCACGTGGTGCCCATGTTCGTGTAGGGCGTCGGTCCTAGGCACCCACATGGGTGTGCTAGGAGGCTGGAACCCGTGCAAGCCTATGGCCGACTTCGACGTCGTAGATACCGCCATGGGAGAATTTGGCCCACTCATTTGTGTGCGCTGAGGCTGAGGGCAAGATATACTTTGTTGGTGGTCACGGCAAGCACAAGAATGGCTCAATACCTACTCCCAAACATTAGAGGAGCGCGACTGCATGGCCGCCATCATGGGCGACCCCTTCAACAGTGGCTATCGCATAGAGCGCATGTGCAGGGTCAAGCTCTGACATTGAGTGGTTCGACCCAAGGCGCGCAGGCCTTGAGAAGGCTCGAGCTTGTGGACGAACCTGTGACACACAAGCTTTCCTCTGCGGTGCGACGCACGCGACAATGTTTATCAAGGGCAACAAATGGCATGGTGCACGTGTCATGGCTGCCTCGAAGTCAGGCCATACCCCCAAAGGGCAAGTGAGACTATGCTCACTAGAAGGCCTAAAAGGGTGCCCAAATCATTGTACGCGCTAGAAAGATAGGAGTTTAAAATACGGACGGTTGGATAGGTTGTCCAGTGAGGAGAGGCTTAGCAGCGGCCATACGGTGGAGGACAAGGAGAGAGAAGGACGGCGAGGGTACATTGGCTGGACCCAATGACAACTAATGGCAGCAATGTTTGCTCGACAATATCAAAAGAACACACTAAGAGGGTGTTTGGATCCAAAGGCTAAAATTTAGCCCACGTCACATCAGATGTTTAAATGCAATTTATAAGTATTAAGTATGGTTTAATTAGAAAACTAATTACACGGACGAAGAGTAAACGACGAGACGAATTTACTAAGCCTAATCAATCCATGATTAACGAATGGTTACTGTAGCATCACATTTATTAATCATATATTAATTAGGTTTAATAAATTCGCTCGCCGTTTGTTCTTTGTGTATTGTAATTAGTTTTATAATTAAACTATATTTAATACTTCTAACTAGTGTTCAAAATGTAACGGGGACTAAATTTGATAAATTTGAGTCACAGAATCTCTTTCGTCTGGACATAGTTTTCAGTAAAATAAATTAGTCATAAAAGAAACCGTTGCAGTAGAAAATTACTCTATTGTCGGGCGCGACTCCCGAGCTGCCCCGCTTGTCCTTGGGAGTGGGTCCCGTTCTGCAGGCACTACCAGGCTCCTCATTCCCTGCTGGGCCTGTGACGCCATTAACTCTGCTGAGCTGGAGCCGCAATAACAGACGCTACGCTTTCTCTGGCTTGTGGGGCCAAACGATATCGTGGGCCCACGCGACAGTGGGTATTAGGTGAGGCAACGAGTGCGCGAGGTCTGTACGCAAGACAAAACTGGGCGCTGCCGCAGGCACTCATCTCTCACGTCGCTGCCACGGTGGTCCGGTCGTCCCGGCCGGGACCGCGTGTCAGTTTGGCCCACGGCCCACCCACACCACGTAAGGCCAGGGTCACCGGACCGTCCATCCGTACTGTATACAGTACACAATCATTGTTTTTTTATTCTGTTTACAGTGCGTAAATAGTGTTTTCCACATCTATTTTCACTTTCTGGTAAGTTTAGCCCAAGATGAAAATTCAAAAGGCGTTCTGCATGCTTCTGTTTCGTTGCCTTCTTTCTCTCTCTCTCTTTGGTAGAGTACCTGTCTCTGCAGGATCCCACGTACTACTGTACAGAAACTCCGTGGATGTGCATCCTGGCTGAGCATCGTCCAAGAAAACTAGGACCGGTAACACATCGCAATTGTTGTACTATGTCCCTCAAATAAAAAGAACGGTAACCATCGCAGCTTTTCAGAACTAGCTGCTGTATGTATCCCACAGCCGAGAGATGAGACCCAAGTGTGGCAAATTGTTTTTTAAATAATCGTCTTTAGCTACTTAATAGATAAAGTAAAGTTTAAATATGAATGATGCCACAGACCAAATCTAGTAGATCGTAGAATAATATTTTGGAATCAGGGAGAGAAATGAGACTGGGGTTTGCCATTGCCAAGGCCGAGTTCTAGTCCTAGTCCTAGCTAGCCGGCTTTTGTAGCGTGCAGGGCGGCAGAGCATGCCTGCACCCTGCACCCTGCACCCTGCACGGTCATACTTCTATAGGAGTACCATCAATGGCATGACGCCTACATAACCGTGGTCCGTGGCCTAGCACAAAATAAAGCTGGGACTGCAGCAGGTGCAGACACGTCACCTGGATGGGACGGCTATGCATCACCGTCGCCGGCCGTGCCTGCTGCCCTGCTGCTGCTGTCCCGGACACGGACGTCTCATCGAAAAGACAGCAACGAAACACCGGACGGCAGCGCAAAGCGGCGGCGGCGACGACGACGGAAGCACAGAGATCGATGAAGAGCTAGGCCCGCAGCTAGGCCGGGACGACGGCGACGGCGACGGCGACGGCCGGACACCACCACCGGATCGATCCATCCATCCAGCTGCATACACCTGCATTCAGATGCAGCTGCATGCTGCAAAATGTGTGTCGCCGCTGGCGGCAGCCGTCACTTCACAGCTGATGATGTAGCGATCATCGATGTGCATCCAGGCCGGGCCGGCGGGCGCCCCGCCAAACGCGCACACACACAACGGCACAATGCGATCCAAAAGCCAAAAAGGCGTCCTCGATCGTCCACGCGGAATCTTATCGCTTTGTTAGTTTACTGTTCTTCGCGCAAGTGCCGGTAGCTGCATGTGTGTATGTAGATCGAGGAGGCAGGCCGCTGAGATGAGAGACGCACACAAGTTAAGGACAGTGAAAAGCGTCCGGCGGCATATATACAGCAGATTCCAATCGGTCCGCGCGCCGTCCACGGACCGGGATGAATGCCCAGACGACATGCCACCAGAGAGAGAGTGAATATAGATGTAGAAAATACTGTTTTGCGCGCTGTACACAGAGTGGAAAAACAGTATTTATACACTTAGACAGTACGGATATATTGACTGGTGACACTGGTGATTCCCGCAAGGACACGACATCCATTTTTAACATGCAAAGCATGGTTTTCATCGAGAAGAAGAGCGAGCTCTACCGTGGGTGTGCAGAAATTGCAATAAGCCGATGGATCGGAGACGTGTGACAAACATGCATGTTCTTTGATCTGATTCAGTTTCTGAAATGATAAAATGTCGTTGGTGGGTAATTTGTATGCAGATTTAGTGGTCAATTTAATTAATCTTTTATTTTGTAATTGTATGGTGGGTAAATATTTTAGAAAAGATAATAGACGCAATGTCTAATATTATTAGAGCCTATATTATACATGCCAGATTTTTATTCTGATTTTTTTAGAAACTCTATAATTTATTTTTCAGATTTACTTTGTTTCAGTCGCTTGATGATTTGCTTCTCCGTCAATCGACGAGGTGGTTCGTCCGATTTGTTGCGGACGCGCGGGAAGACTAGGGACGCAAAAGGAGCCGTGTGCGCATGATGACGAGACCCTGGCATCGCGCTGCGGACGTTGCGAACCGGCTACTAGCTTCTTGGCTCACGTGGAGGCACCTGTGTTGGACGACCTGCGTTCAAGTTCAACGATGCTTCTGGTGCAAATGAGGAGCAGCTCCCAGTAGCAGTGCACTCAGTGTTTTGCTTGGCCCTGACGTATCTACCTGAGGCATTTTTTCGTGAGATAAAAGCGTATGTCTGTGTTTGTGTAGTTTTTATGCTAATAGAGCTGATAAATGTCTATTAGTGTATATTTGTCTATGTAATATTTTATGGTGATAAAATTGATAAGTGTCTATCTGTGGATATGTCTTTATGTGTGTCTGTGTAATTTTTATAGCAGTAGGACTGATAAGTGTTTGTCCTTTTGTGTGTGGATGTGTGTCTTCATATGTCTTTATGTGTGTCTGTATAATTTTTATGGTAGTAGAACTGATAAGTGTCTATCTATGGATGTGTCTTTATATATGTCTGTAAATTTTTTATGCTAGTAAAACTGATAAGTGTTTGTCTGTCAGTGTGAATGTGTCTTCGTGTGTCTTTATGTGTGTTTGTGAATTTTTTTATGGTAGTAGAACTGATAAACGTCTGCCTGTAGATGTGTCTTTGTGTATGTTTGTGTAATTCTTTTCTCCAGTATAATTGATAAGTATTTGTCTGTCTGTGTGTGGATGTGTGTCTTTGTTTATATCCCCTGTATATGTTATACTTTGCAAAGTTTGCCCATTTAAGGGGTATTTTGGAACACATGATTATTAAAACATAGAAATAGAAAAAACACATGATTACAATGCCCATACAACTGAAATCCTATAAATCTATAACATAGGAAAGTTGCAAAATGTGCGTTTAGATCATGCGTAGAAAAAACACAGAAATGCAAGGCATAAAGGAAAAAACAATGTCGTTAGACCTCATGTTTATTTTCCTTCAAAATTGCTATGGAGAATACCATTCCACGTGAACTTCAAAGGATTTGATATGATTTAATTCTATGTTCCAAAGGCTCTAAAAAACATGTATGTAAGTCAATCCTCTAAAATTCATTTGTTTTTCCTTCGTTCCGAAAGAGGTTTAAACAGTGGGGCAAATAATGTTCAGTGTGTGTACGTGTATCTGTAACTTATTTTTTATTCTCTTTTTTTGACCGATGGATGGAGTCGTGACAACAGCGCCCTCGTGTTAGACTGTCAGCGATGCGCTACAGTGCTCTGACGCGCTACAGTTGTCTACTGTGGAGTGCTCTCTTTGCTCTTTGCGCTGTGGGAGGGGACTGCAATGAGGGAGACAAAGAAAGGGACATCGAGCCATTTTTGGGTGCGGAGCGGCGAGCGGGGTAGGCGGCTACATCGCACACCAGGTAATCGACTGATACATAAACAATTCTTCAGTCGATTGAAGAATAGACACTCTTTATTTTTTTTCTAACATGTCTTAATACTTCTCTAACTTGGAATCGGTAATAGTAAAAAGATTCCATCTTAAGCCCCAAACAAAAACCGTTTTCTAATTATGATGATTGTGCTATTTGTAGAGATGGAGAGACGATTTCAATCCGGAGCGCAGCCACCCAGCTGAGCAGCGCTAGCTCTTCGGCAGGAATGGGAAATACTGCGCGCATCGCTGTTAGAAAAAGGGAGCGCTCCAACGCGCGTGGAAGGATCTTTATTTGGGACGCGAGCGCATACGCCAGTGGCTTGGAATATATAGTTGCACCGCGCACGCACCGTTAATTTCCACACGCGGAGCTTTCAGGGGCTCGCTCCAGTCCACACGGACTCCACTGTCCACTCACACACAGGGCCGGCGCGGCGGGGAGATAGGGATCTTGACCTGTTCAGGGAGCGAGATGTGTCTCCGTGTCATCAACATCCCAGCAGCAATCATCTTTTGTCATGCTGCATCGCATGCGCGTTTATGCGTGCATGGCGACGATTGGCCGGTGGCGTGCTCATCGAGAAATCACGCATATGGTGATCACTTCGTCGTCGTAGCTATAGGCCAAGAGGAGGACGCGATCTCTCTCTCTCTCTCTCTCTCTCTCTCTCTCTCTCTCTCTCTCTCTCTCTCTCTCTCTCTCTCTCTCTGTGCAGTACCTGGAATGGACCATGCACGATGACTTGCCGTAGAAGCCACGTACGCACTACTACACACAGTATGTACGCGCGCGCAGTTGAAGAAATGGCCCATAGCTAGCTGAGTCACTGATGAGCCCATCCATCATGCATTGCATGTTCATTCCTCAACCCATCGACATCGACAGGGCGCTTTCAATCGTCAAGTCCGAAAGCACCGGCCGGCCGGGCGTGCATGCAATTAAGCTACCGTTTCTAGCTAGAGGTGGTCATCAGCCAATCATCAGCTGGCTCGTCGATCATGAGATCCTTCCAGTTGCAGCTCGCTACTCGCTCGATCAGCGCATGCACAGTGGTCGAACAGCGCGCCGGCCGGCCCTGTGCTCCTGGAAGCTTGAATTCTCGCCCAACCGCGCCGCGCGCGTGATAATTGATGGTGATTTCCAGGTTTCCGCGCGCGCGCGCGCCCTGGAATAATCTAGACACAGTATATATGGAGATCGACGATGGGCGCATGCAGGCTGCTTCGCGTTCTCAGGTTGCATTGCATGCCACAAAACACAGCAGCACGTAGATCGACTAGTGTTGTGTGTACTATGTACCATACCAACACTAGGTACGACGTGATGTCAGAATAAGCACAGTATGCAGAGCCGAGTGCGTGAGGGGTGTCTTCCTGAGCCTATCGGCAGCGGAGCGTCTGTATAGATTGTCTACGGTACCGTTTAACACTGTAGCGCTATTTCCGTTGAAGATGGTCCGAGCTCCCAATAATCCGATCAAGACGAAGCCTCTGGACATGGCCACCAAAAGCGATGGGATATCGTTTAACACTGTAGCGCTATTTCCGTTGAAAATGGTCCGAACTCTCAATAATCCGATCAAGACAAAGCCTGTGGACACGGCCACCAAAAACGATGGGATAGATGGGGATTGGGACTGTACGCAGCAGCAGCTACATCGCACTGGGCGCGCCGTGCGTACCTGCCTACGGCCTACCTATTATTTATCGGCGCCGCAATACAACGGATCGGAGGAGGAGCTAGCTAGCTGGAACTCCCCCGAACCGATCCCCACAACCGTACCTGTCGACTGGATCGGAGGAGATCCGGCCACTAGCTAGTCGCGTCGCCGTCGACGGCTCGTGGCCGCGGCTGCTGCATGCCCGGCCTGCCGCGGCAGCGCGCATGCATGCTAGCTGCGATCGTACAGATCTCGATCTGCCGCTCGCCGCCCGGCGTTGCGTGGAGAGAGAGAGAGACCGGCCGGACACTGTGCGACTCCACGCTGAACAGTAGATCCGGGAGAGCCTGGAGCCCTGGGACAGCTGGACCAGCACCCAGGCATGCAGCCGGTGCACCAGCGAGCAGCCTTAGCTTTTCTCCGCGGAGCGTGCTGCGTGCTTGCATGACTGACCCACCGTGGGGTTGGGTGGGTGGGTCGGGTAGAATTGGAAGACTCCGTGACGCCGGGGATCTTCTGCGCCCGGTGACTCCATGTGTCCATGGAGTGTGCCGTGTGGCGAGCGTATATAATTGAATTGCCGAATTGATACAGCATGGATCGATCGATAATTACTACGAGATGTGCATTTCCTCGGGAAAAAGGAGATTGGTGGGCTCGTGTTAAAGGCCCAAAATCTAGCCCAGCCCACGAGTGACGCAGGAAGCCTGGTTGTACGAGGCAGCCCAGCTTTTTACTGCGTTTTTTTATTTTTATATTTATTTTTTTCGTTTTTACAGAAATATACGCTGGAGTGCTGCAATTGCGAAAATGTACTGCCGGTGCCCGGAGGCCGGGCGCCAGGGGGGCCAGGCGCCAGGGTCCCCCATATAAACCGCGCC
Organism: Paspalum vaginatum; assembly: GCA_030272315.1. NCBI lineage: Eukaryota > Viridiplantae > Streptophyta > Magnoliopsida > Poales > Poaceae > Paspalum > Paspalum vaginatum. Next base: position 57,376,404 of record CM059012.1, on the reverse strand, counting down.
GCGCTTCTTCCTGCCAGTTGCTGTGTCCATTTGAGCAGCTGAGCGAAGGAGAGAAGAGGGGTTTGAGCAGAGCGCAGGAGAGGAGGGGAGGGGAGGGGAGGGGAGGGGAGGGGAAGCCCTGCTGAGATTGGACCGTGAATCAGGTAATTTTTGTACTCAGCTTTATATTCGTACGAAGTATTTGTTTGCTATGTTAGCAAGTTAAATGCGGTAGATCTAGTAATTTATTTAGTTTTTCTGCGATATAGAAATTTAGAATATCTTTATAATAGAATTTTAGAATATTTTTAGAAAGTAGAATATCATAGTTTTTTGAAAGTAGAAATTATAGTGCAATATATAATGTGTTTAAGTAGATAATGTGTTTGAAAGTAAAAATTATGGTGCAATATATAATGTGTTTGAGTAGATCCGCATATTAGTGTTTAGTAGTAATCCCTAAATCTGTTATAATAATTTTAATTTGTAGTACAATATATAATGTGTATAAGTATTTATGTGTAGTTTTTAGTATTTAGTTCAATTAATTAAGTTTTAGCAAGATAATTTTAGAAATGTTTGGTATTTACTATTTAGGTATACATAGTGTTACCATTTATGGAATTTGAATGGTTCAATATATTGGTAGAGATGTCAACCAAGTTGCAGTTTGAAATATATTATGGTGAAGACAGTATTATTGAAGGTCCATATGGAGTACATGCTGATGGATCCTCCATCGACGTCATACACGCCGATGCGTCCGTCTCCACAGCAGTTCCCACCGATGCCTCCTTCGTCCATGTCCTACCCACCGATGCCTCATCCGTCCATGTCCTACCAACCGATGTGTCCTCCTCCGTCGATGTCGTTCACGCCGATCCGTCCACAGACGACAGGTTCTATTATAGAATCATTTATATGGTTCTCTATTTGTGCACGTACATTATTAACTTTATTGACAAACACATAATATTTTCTTCCAGGATTCAACCTATTTGAAGGCATACAAGACCAATCGCTCAACTTCTCAGACATGGAACATGAGCAGCAACATGTTATTGGCGCGTCACAGTTCGGAGGTGTTCCACTGTTTGCGACACAGGAGGCCACACAGACTCCTGTGGAGCAAACACGGCCACATCGAGAGCATAGGTCCCCTGATCCTTTAACGTACTCTGTGGGCTATGTACACGCACAGCAGAGGCCAAAACGAGGTCGGACTCGTAGGGGAGGGTAGCTGTGTCGACATGTATGCTTTCAATGTGACTGTACGCGATAGACCAGTACGCATTCATGTGACTCTTTTTCTTTTGCCCCGTGAATTGTGATGGTACACTTTATTGCATTGGATTCTCTTGACTATGGCATCGAATTCCCTTCGTCCGTGCCTTGCAATGCATCCTATCATGCTGCTTTTATGATGCCGGATGTAGAGCACCATCTCCATCATGTCCTCCCACTGTATTCATCAAATTATAATTTAATAACTTTAAAACACAATAATTCAAATTAAATATTCACAAATTTGTTAATTAAAAACTAAAAAAGTTAAAATTTCTAACGGATCACATTCACAAATTTGTAAAATAAAAACTTAAAAACACCAGACCTTGCGCCTGGCCACCGGGCGCCAGGGCCCGCGCCCTGCTGCTGTCGCTACGCGCCACCCCCGCCACCCCCTGCAGCGCGCCCGTGATGGCGGCAGGCCTCCGCAGCGTGCCCGTGACCGCACCCTGGCACCTAGCCGCTGGGCGCCAAGACCCTGCACCGCGCTTCCCCGCTGCCTGGGCCGTGACGTGTACTCTTGGTGCCTGGCCTCCGGGCGCCAGGCCCCCTGGCGCCTGCCCCCCGGGCGCCGGAAGTATATTTTCGCAATTACAGCACTACAGGGTATATTTCTGTAAAATAAAAAAAACAAAAAAAACGCCTTTTTACTAGTATCTTGGATGTTGAGTAGCCCAGTGGGCGTGTAGACTTCCAGGTAGCTAAACCCATCAAGGTTCCAGTACCTGTCGGCCCACCATTGGAGCCGCGGACCGGGCCTCGGCATCCTCGGCATGCCTCGCAGTCCAGTCCGCAAGGAAAGGAAACCGAGCTCGATTCACGTCGTGGCTTCCGGCTCCACACTTTTGGGGATTTTTGGCTGTTTGGTTGCATTGGACTCCAGAGGTGACAAGCCTTTTGTTTTTGTCGCCAAATCGTCATAGACTCCTGCTTGGGTTTGGTAAGCGGCAAGTCAGGAACACTTGATTCATTCATTCTCAGCTCGCGATCCTTAATTAGATATACACTTCTTTGAGTATCCCTGAGTGACTCGTGGATACATGCAAGTGCACACAGCCTAATAAAAGAATATGTAAAGAAACGGCTGTATGACAAAACCAATGAACCAAAAAGAAAAGAAAAAAGACGCACGAGCTACATAAGCTACCTAGCTAGCACGTACTAGTGTACTACTACAGCTCGATCGACACGACACAAATAAAATAACAACACAACAATTGAACCGTCGATCACCAGAGATCGAGCACCAGTCCATCTACGTACACACACATTTCATTCATGTTGGTAGTAGTATACAATATGGTCTTTTTTTTTTGTTTTTTTAACTTAGTACGTACTGTAATGTGATATTAATTCAGCTGCCCACCCTGCAGTTGGTCCGTATGGTGCCGGCGGTGCCGGTGAGCACGCCGACGGCGCCCATCTTGACCATGGCGGCGACGAAGTCGGTCTGGAACGTGTCGGGGCTGTTGGTGTACCCGACGACCTGCGCGGCGGCGGTCGGGTCGGCGAGCAGCGCCTGGTCGGAGGCGAGCAGGCCGCGCTTGGCGACGATGTTGGCGAAGTAGTTGGTGTCGAAGGCGGTGGGCGTGACGGGGTCCATGGCCACGGCGCCGTCGTCTGGTCCCCCGGCTGCCGCCGCCGGCTGCTGCGGGCACTGCTGCGCCAGCGCCGCCAGGTACGCGGGGTCCATGCTGGGGTCCTGCCCCGCGTTGCTGGGCCCGTACGAGTAGAGGCGGCTCGTGAAGGAGCTGCAGTGCGCGCTGCCCACCGTGTGCGCGCCCGACAGCGCCACCATCTCCGCCTGGCTCAGCCCCTTGGCGCCGAACATCTGGTTCAGCTGGCTCACGCTCGCCGTCGGCGGGGGCAGGTTGCCGTTCGTCTCTTGCGCCACCGAGACGTTGCCGTCGCGACGCCCCGCCGGCACCTGGTACGCGTTGCCTCCCACCTGGATACATGCATACACCACACCACGACGGTCAGTCTCAAGTAGACTCTGAACGAACGTACCAGATCAGATCATCTTGGGTTGGGTGTGTGTGACAGCGGAACACCGTGCTGCCTGGTCTCCACATCACATCGCAGTACCAAATCCGTCCGGCGCCGAGCGCGCGGCAGCCAACTGGGCATGGACAGCGACTAGGCACATGGCTGGAGCGCTGGCGGGCACGGGGGACAATGCAAGCCGGTGGCATGTGGATGTGGGGGTGCCGGCCACATGGCATGGGAATGGGTGGGTGCGTGCGCGACGGATCCGCGCGCCCACGAACGTGTCCTGGCGTGCCCCACCCGGCTGATCCCCTTTCCTCTCCCGGCCGTCCGTCCGGGAGCTTTGGCTTGCTGGTTGATCGGCCACGAGACATGGACGTCAAACCGCCTGCCGTTCATGGCCGTGGCGTTTTCGGTTGGACGGCCGGCTTGCGTCCTTCTCGTGTGAGAGCGACAGGCTATCACGGTATCACCTATCAGGTTAGCGTCATGCTCTGTTCCCATTTTTAAGAGGGAAACGGGAACATGCCTTTCCTACGCTGCCTGGAACGTCCTGCATCTCGCCAGCTGTTGGGTAGCTACTACACTACCTGCGTTAGACACTGCCTGGTTTGGCCAATTGGAATACAAGTTTAATAGCAGTGCTATATCATCATCATCAGTTGACCAAACAGTATCAGTGTTTTTATTTAGGAGTACTAGTATACTTCTGAGTACCCAGATACCCCTAGCCCTAGTTCTTCAGAAAATCATAATGTATAGTAGCTGACCAGATAGGACCGGACCCAGCGGCCGTAGCGCGGCTGACAGAGGCGACCTTTTGAAAATTACTAGTAGCGGAACGGCAAGATCGTTGATCTGCAACGGTCGTGTGTATGGACAATGATGATATTGCACTCCCAGCTGCGACCCAAGTAACGGCATCTGAAGATTCTGAACTGCAGTGTTCCACTAGTATTATTAGCTGAAGATACAGTAAACACGGCATCTGCATTGCATGCAGCTGCAGTATCCAAGTCCACCAAGGGCAAGGGGGAAAGGCTTGCTAGGACGGGAGCCAAGGCAGCTGCATCTGCACGCCTTGGTTTCTGAACATCCCCTGCACTGAATCACACGGAGAGTCGTCTGCGCATGCGTGGAGACGCGCGGCTACGGACACCCATCGACCGCGACCGGTAGCTGGCGGCAACGGGACGGGACGGGACGGGGCGGCGGACGTGTACCCGTACCGTACCCATAGAGGAGCTGCTGCTGCTGCTGCTGCTGCTGCACGGGTCCGAACGTCGGGTGCCGGCCGTGCATTTGGGTTGCTTTGGAAGTAAACGTAGCATGCCAGCAGGCCGCACCGGATTCTGCTGTCCGTCCGGAATGGATGCCCGACGCGACGTGCGTACGCTACGCTACGCGCAGCACAGCATCATTCGGTGGTAGCCAGTGAGGACTACTACAAGGTTTGCGATCCCGTACGGAATAAAAGGAAGAGAAAGGCTCCAAGCTGGATGCTGGCGGCTTCGATTTGGCCGGGTACGGTGGGTGAAACCGTGAAAGGGACCAACCGAACGAATCAATCGGCCACGGCCATGCCTCTTCATCAGTTCCTCGATCGTGCTCGCAGCAGGGGAATTAGCGGCTGCTGGTAGCGCAGGCCGAGAGTGGTGGTAGGTACGCACGCACAGAGACAGCTCACAGCTTTGCTAGCAATGCGAGAGGGCGCGTACCAGCGCGAGGGCGTCCCTTGCGGCGAAGGCGAGGACGTCGGCGCAGGAGACGACGCCGAAGCAGGCCTGCTCCAGCCGCGTCTTGGCGCTGTCGATCACATCGAATCCCCGGAGGCTGGCGTTCGGGGGCGCGTCCTTCTCCGCCTGGTTGCCCGGCGTCGAGTCCAGCAGCACCGACGCGTCGCAACCCTGCCAGCCATCAAATCATCATCTCAGTTGCTGCGTGTGTCTGTACGTGCATGTGAATCAGTGAATGTGACTACGCTATGCGAGAGAGAAAGGCACAATATTATTATTAATAGTAATGGGGATCGGAGGAGGTGCACGGCGACAGAGGCAGCAGGCAGGCAGAGGATCGATCCCGCATCCCACGTTCCATGCATTGGATCACTCGAAGAAAGCTAGCTGCCCTGCCCGCCCGCCACTCGAGGCAACGAACCAGCATCTTCCATCCTCAACTAATAGTGGAGCGCGCGTGGTGTGGTAGGTAGGTGAATAATCGAAGCAAATTAAAGCCACCGCCGGTTACTGACCCTGACGAAGCAGTCGTGGAAGTGGAGGCGCAGCAGGCTGGCGGCCAGGCCTGGGTCCCCGGACACCGCCTTGCTCACCTCCTCCTGCACGATGATCTCCGCTGCCGGGCACAGCGTGTCGTAGAACCCCACCTGCAGCTGCGCCTGCGACAACCCCGCCGCTGCCAGAAGCAGCAGCAGCGTCGCCGGCACGAGGGCCACAGCCCGCAGCCGCGTCGCCCCGGCCCCGGCCACCGCCGCCGCTCTTCCTCCTCTGCTTCCTCGCGATTCCATATCCCTGGCTGCGTGGGCTGTGGCTGGCTGCTTGAGTGCCTGGAGCTCTGTCCCCTGGGATGGCTTGCTTAGCCGCTAATCCGGCGCGCGGCTGCAGTTGCAATCGCAAAGTGGAGACCCCGTGTCGCTACTCGCCAGTGCACTCCTCCTCCGGTCGGCCGATCTAGTAGGCGGTTTTATAGTCCCCACCTGGCCATCCCATTCCCTGTGATTCCCATGTGGAGGGCCGAGGGGAAGGAAGGGCCCTTTTGGGCTGTATGATTGAGCCGATCAAAGGCAGGCAGGAGATCAAACTCGAGGCTTTTGGTTTTCATCATCCGCTGTAAAAAGTAAAACGTCGCTCGCGTCGAGATGCATGCGTGCATGTGAATATGGGATGGATGATCGGACGGAGTGGACAGAGGGCCCGATGATTTCAGTACAAAGTGATTGATTGTTGTATGCTGCGCTGAGCTGGGCCTGGCGGGAACCCTGATGATAATGTTCTTTTTCCCACACACACACACACCCCACTTGGATAGATATCTGGCGTAGCGGCATGGAAGTGGAACGCTCTCTTCACTTCTCTCACCCATATATATGTATGCAAACACGCAAGCGGGTTAATCTGTCAGCGCCTATATATATACTGAAGTAGTATGAGCTAGCATCTCTTGATGCATATGCTGATGAGTTGCGTCCCGTAAATAAAGCTTATATTAGCAGAGAGAAAGGGCATCGTCAGCAACCACGAAACGCGCAATCATGCCAGCTAGCCACGCCCCACGGGTGCGCTACGTCCCACTGAATCCATGGGGGCACCGAACATGCACTGCATGATTGATTGATTGATCCGTTATACTTATTGGATTTTGCTTGCTTCATGGTCGGTTTCCTTTGACTCCTGCCGCGCGCTTACCTACATTATTACATGGACGACTCAAATAAAGCCTTTTCTTATTAATATACGCAGGCATGAGTAGAGCAATTCTTCTTTGTGCTTTGCTAGTAGTATTACCCTATTACTTAACTAGGTAGGTTTGGGGGTAGTAGTGAAGCGTGCTTATAGTTAGGTACGGTGCAGCAGACTGCAGACAGCTCAATCCAAGATTCTGCGGCTGGGGTGGGGAGGTGAAGTGCCACGAGCCCACCGGGCTCAGATCAGTAGTATTACTATAAGAGTAGATCTGTATGAGATCCGTCGTCAGTGCAGAAACTTTACCCAAAGGAACCTTTCTCGTTCAGGGCTGCAGCTGCAGCCTGCAGAGTGGGGGGCATTTCTGGTCCACGCAGTTTCTTGGTAAAGTTACTGAAAGCTGATACATCCCTGGATGATTTCTGATCGAGATCTGAACCACTGGCGGGGCGCACTGTGTGGAGCTGGAACGTTCTCTTTTGTTGCTTCGCGTCGCGGTGAATGTTTTGACCGTGTTACTTACAGTAGTCGAGTTTCTCTGACGATTATTGTTGGTTGGCAGCTTGGTAATTTAGAGGTTAGCTAGTTGAAGGAATATTAACTGCCCACTGCCACACCCACACATGATTAGAAGCCTAGCTAGAAAGTTTTTCTTTTTCACTCCCCACCTCTATCACAGCAAATCTAGTGCTGCTGGAAATAAGGTATGCTTTCCACGTACTGAAAGGTGGGAAATATATGGGAAAAAAACAAACATTTCTAACTGCTACCTACCAAGAACCAATTCAGCTCCATATATATAGTCCCCTGAAAGGTGGCTGCACATGCAGATCTATAGAGCAGATAAACCAGTGGATCATGGACTGCTGTCGGTTTGACCTTCATTCCAGGAAGAGAGAACCATGTCACAGCAAGCTCACTCACAGCTCAGAGGAAGCTTCAATTCAGTCGTCGTTGAGACCGAAGCTTCAGTTCCGCGTCTCAATTTATTTAGGACCGAAACGGCATCTTGCGAATGGAAAAGTCTGTAGAGAGAGCTAGCTAGATATCACCTCCATCTATCCTTTTTAATTAGTACTGGTAGTATTAATCTTCTGTTAATACTAATATAATAAAGGGGAAAGTAAGAGCTCATCAGGTCCATCTTCTACGATGAAAAAAAAGCATAGCCTTATCTCGTAGGACTGTACGTGCGTGCTCGGCCAACCATGTCGTTGTTTTGCGCGGTGCAAAGTTGAAAGTTGGATTCGCTTTCGTTGCATCGCATTCGCATCGCAAGCTTTTGATGCTTCTTCTTTCGAGCCTCTGCTTTATGGACGGACGCAAAATTAAAATGCTAGCATTTTAGTAGCTCCGAGAAAGGCTCTCCGTCGTCTCAGGCGCTAATCGATCAATCAAGCAGACGATGCAGAGTAGCATGAAGCAGCATTTTGGTTGTCCGGTTCGTGCTCATTGCCATTCAGATCGAAGGATTGTTATTAGTTAGGTAGGTCGGTAGGCGGGCGAGGAGAGAGTCACGCCCCATTGTGCTCGGCACATGGCAGCATGCATGAGCATGGCCAGTCCCACACACTCGAGGCTGCCCTAGCAAGCAGCGTTCGATTATTATTCTATATAAGACAGTTTCGAGAACCTACCTCAAAGAAGAACGAAGACACTCGATTTGCCCTGTGCTGTGCATACTGAATTAACAGTTGTGCAGGCCAAGTCGCGCTGCCGGTGGGGTGGAGCACTGAATCTGAACTGGTGAATGCCGCGCATCTTGACCACGTACAACCTGTTGAGTGGTGACGAACAGGTAGAGAGGATGTAGCCGTCCAACGAGATGCAGGTCGTGCTTCTTGTGGCTGCGGCAGCACTTGCTGTGGCTGATTGGCACTGTAACTTGGCTGTTTTTCACTGTTCAAGCAGCCAGCTGCAGCCACAGCAAGCTGCAGCGAACACGGCAAAGATGGCCAGATGGACATTGGGTGTTTGCCCGATAGTCCGGCCCATGTAAGGTCTGCCGGCCTGACCCAAGCACCCAAGAGCTGTCCGCCGCTGCGATCGCTATCGTATCGTATCGGCGGGAGCAGCACCGCCGGCCTCGACGATTTGACGCCGCCCACACACGGGACGGGACGCCCCTTACGCCGTGTCGCGCTGCTTCACTAATCACTATGGTAGAGCACATCCCCCTATTCTCCTTGTATTTAGGGGGTGTTTGGATCCATTTGCTAAATTTTAGCACCCGTCACATTAGATGTTTCGACGCTAATTAGAAAGTATTAAATATAGTCTAATTATAAAACTAATTACACAGACGAGGTCTAAACGACGAGACGAATTTATTAAACCTAATTAATCCATGATTAGCAAATATGATGCTACAGTAAACATTAGTTAATTATGGATTAATTAGGTTTAATAAATTCGTCTCGCCGTTTAGACCTCATCTGTGTAATTAGTTTTGCAATTAGACTACAGTTAATAATTCAAACTACCGTCGAAACATCCGATATGACATGTGCTAAACTTTAGTATCCGGATCCAAACACACCCTTACTGTGGTTGCATTGTGCTGTTTGGGGCGGCGATTGCGCTTGACCTAGCTGATTCGTCGTACATTTGCCTTGCTGGCTGAGGAGGGCTTGGACCTGGAATGTCGGTCATCGGTGCGCTATCTCTGTGGCCGAATGAGGCGGCCGCGGATCTAGGGTTCGGCCGGTGCCCGTTTTCGTGCACATAGATAAATCTGTGTATCTATCTATGTGCCCATTTTCGTGCACATAGATAGATACACAGATTTCGTCGATGTGGCCCTTGCCGGTGTTTATACCATGTACAGTAGTCCTTTTCCATGACATATTCTGGGCTCGGTTGATTGCATCTAGGGCCTCCAACTATACCAATGGATTAGGTTTGGTTATGATTTTCATTTTTTTTTTCATGGAGGTGGTGGTGATGTGGGAAAACTCTTTGTAAATGTTTCAGAAATCCTGACAAAACTAAATGAAATGTCTGGATTTATGTGATATATGATACGAAGGAATTGAGCTTCATGGGGGCAAGAGTTCAGTTTGTGTTTTCAGTTATTTTCCTATGATGAGTATAACATTTGGTGTGTTCCACTTCCATCCAAGGATGCAACTCTGCAAACACTTCTTCAGAACGAATTCATCTTCCAATAGGCCTGTTTTTGCTCCTATGGAGGCCTGTAGCATAGGCTGGATAACGAGGTCATGTTGTCTAGCTATATTATACAAGAGATCGGGACATTTGTGCCCTCTAGTATAGCATTCAGAGTTTATCCTAACCTCCTACCTCTTTCTGGTTTACAGAACATTTTCCAACAAGATAAACATGTTGATCCCTCGCTGACAGAGACTGCAGCAAGTGGATGACCAGACCTGTTGCAGGACATCCTCATGAATATATTTGCCCTTCTGGAGATACCCGACCTTTTGCGTGCGGCGTCTGTGTTGCTCCTCCTGGAACGCTGCGTACTCCAGTATGCGTAGCATTGGGCACTACAGACGGCCACAGACACCTTGCCTCATCTACACCTCTGAATCTGCTGAGGGTGAGAATGTTGCCTGCCTCTACAGCCTTGCAGAAAAAAGGGCCCACAGATTAACTCACCTGGAGCCACCCATTCACACAAGGTATCTGACTGGGTCCTCACATGGGTGGTTGGTTACTGTTGACGATGAGCGGTCTGAGATGCACCTTGTCAACCCAGTCACAGGTGAACAGATTGCCCTTCCATCGGTGATCACCATTGAGCAGGTGACGCCTGTTTTCGACGATTCAGGTGTGATTTGCAAGTATCAGTACTCACCACACACTGCACGCTCAGGCTCAGTTACTGCACCATCCTTAGCACTTGACCTTGGCATGTTGCGGAACTATCTACAGCACAAGGCACTTCTATTTTATGATACATCTGCAGGAAGGTATATTGTGGTGTTAATCCATGGTCCATGGGGGCAGCTATCGTTTGCTCGGCTAGGGGATGAGAAATGGACCTGGCTGCCGCCACACATACATGTTGAGGACTGCATCTACAAGGATGGTCTCTTATATGCAGTGACAACATTTGGTGAAATTATCGCTTTCAATCTTAGCGGGACTGTGCCCACTACCTCTCCTATCTCCTTTGGGCCTACCCGTCAGTCACACATGGTCCATGGACCACGTCCGTGCGCGCTGCTCTCCTTCTCTTCCCCAACCCAATGGCCGCCACCAGCCGGACGCGGACGCCACGCGGCGCCCGGCTTCTGCCGCGAGCCGGCCACCGGCTCCCTCTATAACCCGGTACCTCCTCCTCCCTCGTCCCTCACTCGCTCTCCCTCTGGCTCTCCTTCCCTAGCGCTCGCTCTGCCCCTCCCAGCGCGCATGCAGAGTGCCGCCCCCACCATGGCCGAGCTCCAGAGAGCTCGCGCCGATGCCGCCTCGGGCTGCCTTCGCTCCCACGGACACGCGCTCTGCATCCGCTTCGGCCTCCTCCATCTTCTCCTCCACTTCTAGGCCATCTAAATCGCCTCCTCCGCCGCCCCCATGTGTGTCACGCATGGGCGCCATGAACGCCCTGACGCCGAGCTCTCCGCGAAGGACCACTGCCGGCACCCTCCACAGCCTCCAAGCCCCCTCATCCGGTTCCCCTCATCGCCGCTCAGCTTGCGCGCCCAACCATGGCCTCCTCCCTCACGGGAGCTGCGAGATCAAGCCATGGCCGCCAAACCCCGAGCGCCGTTGCCACCGCCAGTTCACATCACGTTCCACGGCCACTCTGACCTCCTCGAGCGACGAGATCTTGAGGGCAATGACCCCAGTGGCCGAGAACACCTTCCCAGACTCGAATCTGGCGATCCCGCCGCCCCTACGCCCCGTGTGCGCCCTTTCCTTGTCGGCCGAAGGAAGAAGAAGGTGATGTCAGTTTGGCGAAACACCCCCTGGTCTTTTCCACTATTTCTTTCCCATACAAGTACTATGCACTGAGTCTATGGTATCTTCCGTGCAGGACCCTGGAAACAAAGGATAATCGCGTATAGGTGCTCGGGCTGTTGGATTTTATTTTAAAATGCCTTTTCTTGCTATAGAAACTTTGAAATGTCGTTAAAAATCACAGAAAGATGATAAAAATATGAAACTTGTTTTGTTGGATTGGTTGTGAATAGATATACACAGTGTATAGGTGTAGATCAGTGAAATGACTGTTTTGCCCTTGCTTTTGTGCATGCGTTGTTTTGGTAGATAATTAGCAAAAAGTAAAGTAAATGGTTTCCAAAAATTATGAAACATGGTATAAGTGTTGTTTGTACCTTATGTGTTCACATGTATTTTTGGTTAACCCTAATCATCACTGTTAATTAGAGATCTACCCCTAATTCTATTAATCAGTAGATTTCATGTATATGGAAATGCATGCTACATAAAACTTGCCTAGAAAATTCCATAGAAACTATATTGTGCTCACTTAGTCTAGTGTAGCCTAGAAATAAAGTTCCATGTGTTTTGCTTGCCAATTTCTATGTGATTTGAAAATGTCAAATGTTATGGTAGTTTAAACAATAAAATAAAAAATTGCCATTTAAATTGTTACAAAAATCCGACCAAAAATTTTGTTCTTATATTACTGTGTAGGTATGGTTGTGTGAATTTTTCATGAATTTTGGTTACTGTTACTTGAGGGATCCATTAATAGTCATTTTAGTAAGCTTAAAAATGAAGAAAATAAAAAGGGATGCTAGACTGTGCTCAGATGTGAACTCGTGATGTCTTGTAAGCTCCGCTCGGTATACTTAGTTAGTTGTATCGTAATGTAACACACATTTTCTGCTTTAAAGTTATAGTTGGGTGACTAGACAACTAAGTGCTAGCTAAAATCATGTAAATGCCCTCCTTTCCTAGTTAAGGCATTATAATAGCATCTAGATTACATAGTTAGTCACTATAAGAGTTTACACTTAATATCATGCTTTGTAAAACATGTATGTACCCACTGTACTAAAAATGACAATAACATGCATGCTTTCTTTCTTATTAGCAAGCTGATACGCCTCACAAAAGTGTTGCTCGATCTATGTGCACCAAAGTGTTTTTTGCTTATGCAGTCTATAAATTGCCTTTCCATCTATTATTAAGATGATTGTTTATAAAGATATATATGATTGGCTGAATGGAAATAAAACACCACACCTATCCTAGTAATCTAAACAACTATCGCTTGCTTTTATCGGATCAAATCATTAACATGTTGTCAATATGATCAGTAGCTTGTATAAGCGTCATTTGATGATTGTGTGTTTGCTCGGTATCCATAAAAGTACTCATGTTTAAGTAAATTGTCAATCGCCTTTTTGTCTGTCGCTGAAATGATTATTCATAACTGTGCTTGATATTCATGCATCCCATTCATTGCATGGTGCATATCATTCATACAGTGACACTTACTGCAGATACGTGATCAAGAAGCGAGTACATGGATCTACATCAAGCAACATTGATCCAAAAGACCAACTAAGACCTACTCACGACCTGTAGGGCCCATCAGTCGTGTTTGGACGGAAGAGTTGTCCAAGTGATCAAGGGGTTGCCTGAAGCGAACTCACAACTTGGCAAACTAACTTTAGAGTAGTTTGTTCAAAGTTATTTCAACAACAAAGGTAGGCCCCTTAAGCATCTACACCTATTTAGAGTCCCACCACCCTATATTTGTTTGTGCATTATGTTTAGAAGTTGTATGAAACCCACGTATATAAATCCCTGATATCCTAAGTAGTATGAATAGGTCGAAGTCTATGCTTAGCCATTCTTAGACGGTAGAAGTCGAGTGAAGATATTCACTCGCGGGATGATAGGGCTCAAAATGGTTTTTCAAAAACTCAAATTTAAAATAATATGGTATGATGTGATGGAAAGTTGAGATTGGGTGGAGCATAATTTATTTTTGTGGTGTGCGTTGTTGTATTATTCGGCTTCACCGGAGTAGTTTAAGGCTCAGCTCGTCCGTTGTTCACCTGCTGATCGGCATAACATTGCTATAATGTTTATCTGGGGTATGGGATCGGTGAAAGCTTACTTGTGACATCCGAAGAACAAAGACACGTTCCTACCAACTGGTTGAGAGAAAAGTGACCCGGGTGAGCTTTGATCTTACGGCGGGGAGACCGAGATGTCGGCAGGCTCACCGTGGAGGCACAACCTGGGGGTTAGGCGAGAGTGAATCGAACTTGGGATGGGACAAGTGGAGAAGAGGGCTATATGTGAGAACGCGATGTCCAGTAAGCATATACCCCTGGCATGATAGTTATTCCTGAAAATTAAAATCGATTCGAATCATTGATGCTCACCAGGTGTGAGAATGCCAATATCACTGATGGGTAACGTAGTAATAACTTTAATATGTTATTTATTTAATCATACTTTTATTACTACATGATTGTACTTATATGTTTACATTTTTGCAAGCTACCTTATGATGATATATGTGTTGCAATATTGAGATATATGATTTATGGATCATGATGATAATAACTGATGGATCAATTAACCTTATGCTTTTAAAAAAGAATGGAAATTGAAAGTAAGGACCCACTCTTAGTAAGCTTACGCAGGTTATAGTCAAGTCTACAAAAAGCCTTGCATACTCTCAAATGTGCTGGGCTGATACCGCCTACGGGTAAGTCCTATGAGTACCCCACGTACTCATTCTTTGTTGTTGATATTTTTTTTAGGAACTTTGTGATCGAGAATGACAACGGTGGGTTCACCCACGTACTCATCCTTTGTTGTTGATATTTTTCTTTTCAGGAACTTTGTGATCGAGAATGACAACGGTGGGTTCAATATCATGACTCGATGTTTTATTCTGTTGTATAATTATATCTATGTTATGTTACGTTCTCTACTGTGAAGTTATTTTAAAACTCTATTTCAATATGATTGTACCATATTTTGAGCAAATGTTTTGTAATAAAACAAGCTATGTTTGTATGAAAGGATGGATTGTTGTAATTGTTGTGGCTCCTTCGAGGGCTTAACGTGTGTGATGTTGGTATCCCTAGTGATGGTTATATCGAGCGCCCCTTTTGGGTAGCTCGACGAACTACCGGGTTTGATTTGGTCTAAGTAAACTGCGAGCCATATGGTGGCAGGTGTACTTAGCTTGGATTAAATCGGCGGTTCCGCCACAACGCCCACCAAGGTTCTTGGCAAGATCATTGCATTTGAGCAGTACAAAAGGATTGGCCAAGACACCTCTTCATCCAAATCACATGCACTCACCATTCATCGTGAAAAGAAGAAGATGAAGAAGGGTAAGAGCAAGAAAAAAACATGCTCAAGCTCAAGTGAAGAAGAAGAAGATAGTGATAAATATGATCAAGCACAATCCTCTTCCTCCGATGATGAAGAATTTACGATGTTGATCAAGAAGTTGGATAAGACAATGAAGAAGCTCAACTCTAAGGGTGTCCCATCACCATTGAGGATATTGAGCTGGCCACCCTTAAGTCCGGTGATGAAACAGGTAACTCCCACACCCAACCCTAAACCCTAACCCCCACCCCGAACCCCTAACCCCGCCGTAGCTAGTGAAGAAGGCCTACGTGGCGTTCCTGGATTGGTGAAGAAAATTCGAGTGTTGGATCTTGCAAAACACTCAGTTGACATATAGCTTTCCTCAATATTAGATAAGCTAGATCATGATTTTAATATTTTACCATTCCACTCCAACCACATGAGACAAATAAACCAATAAGCATCACTAATGTTCTAAAGCAGGCCGGGCTACTGGAAAGTAAATATGCAAGAAGAGAGAACCTGACTTGAGAAGCATGGACCAGCTCTCCTCAATAAGGACATCACAATTAGCAAGATAGCCAAGTGGAGGCACCACCGCAGTCACACGCGACTGTTCGACACCGCAGCATGGTCATCCCTTCTAAAGCAAGCCCGAGCGTGCGGCTAAACAGAGATGAAAATGGCAGCCAAGCCCCTCCGTGCCCCCAATTATCACTGCGAGAAGGAAGAAGGGAGAGGGGGAGAGGTCGTACCTGTGCACGCTGGCTGCTGGGCTTCTTAGCCACACGGCCGGCCCACCCGCCGCTGGATTCCCTGTGGCCGCTGCTCCCCACGCCACCAGGTCGTAGAGGAGGAAGAGGATGGGTCTTGCTCTGCCGGCTTGTGGACGAGGAAGAGGGCAGGGGCGCCGCCGCCGGCTCGGGGCACGCCCACATGATACTCTGCGGTGCTGGCCCAGCGCATTGCTCCTCCGCACACGCCTCGCACTTGGAAGCATTGTGCCACCACTTGCCTGTGCTGCTCGTCGCCTGCGCCACCACTCGCCCGCGCACGCCTAGCTAGGCCGGCGCTCCTCCTCGCCATATCTAAAAAAGTAGGGTTTAGAGTGGAGATGGGGGAAGGGGGCATCGATGCTGGGGTGGGAGAGAAAGCAAGGGGCGAGCAAAAATGGAGCTGCTGCTCTTATTGCTGCAACCCCGGCCAACCACCTCCTCCGCCGCGCCATAGTCCCCACACACTTTTGGCGAACAGTGGCAAGGACGGAGGAGAAGAACAGCATCCGCCCAGCAGCAGCCGTTGCACCTCACGACCGTCGCAAATAGGAGGTCATGTCCACGCGCCGGCGCGGCACCACGGAGGCCGGCCCCTTCCCGAGACGGCAGCGCGCCTTCCGAGGACGACCAGCCGGCGCGGACAGAGGAGGCGTGCGCGGGCACCGGCGCTGTGCAGGGGTGGCCGCGGTGGCGGGAGAGCAAGGAAGGGTTGCGGCGGAGTGGAGGAAGAAGAAGAGGTGGAAGTGGGACCACATGTTAATGAAGTGAGATAGGGTAAAAAGAGGGTCCACGTGTCATGAGAAAACCACCTCGTAAAACTGCTAAGCGGGTAACTTGATCGGTTTTAGGAGTTTAGGGGTTTCAATTGAACGGACTTCTTCCTTCTAAAAATGGATGCATCCACCATTGCGTCCTATCACACCTACTCGTATATATGACTCGTATATGGGGGTGTTTGATTTAGGTGGGATTTTGACAATCTAGATTTTGGTTTGAGATTCAAAATCTCTAGCGTTTGGATGCTTGGATTCTTACTTTGGATAACGTGTCAACACTTCAATATCTCTCGTTATCAAGGACAAAGAAGATTATAGGTTTTTTTTATACATACTAGTACTCGTATATATGGAGTAACATCCATACCATCACACAAACAAATTGAGGAATAAAGATAAAATAAAAATGGATGTTAAGAAAGAATATAAGAAAAGGGGAAAGAATAAAGAAAAAGAAACATCACAAAACAAAAACATTAAGATGAGGTATGGCAACATAAAACAAAAATGTCGGTCGGCTTCTTTTCTCCGTGTATCAATGGTGTGCATTTTTTTTAAAAAAATGTGGTCTACATATATATTATTGCCCTATCCCATACCTAGTGAACCATTGCAGGTTACACTATGCTAAGGTCACCAGAGGCTGCATTTTTGGCGTGCAAAAACTTTATACGTACCGTAGTAAGCATTGTACATAGAATAAATTTAAAATAAAAGATGGGATACAGAGAGACCGATGATATTAGCTTACAACATACGTAAGAATCAAACATCTCAAGAATAGCCGTATGTTTGAGACCATTATTCTAGTATGAGACTAACTTTTCATTTAAGATGCACTTAATTGATAAATAGAAGTGAGTACGTAAGAATTATAACAAATTAGCCAGTTAAAGTTTCGCGTATGAAAAATATTCTACCGCTAAAAGAGCCTAAATGAGCAAAATAAAAACAATATAGAATATTTATTACCCCGTTCCAACGGCTGTCACAGCCAAGCGCCGCGGGCAGCCTCGCAAGTCGCAGAATTACCCCGTTCCGCAGACAACACTCCTTTGCCCTTCTTTTTGAAACTAGACGACCCCTCGAGCACTAGCCCCAAACGCCCCAAACCCAATCGAGCTTCTCGCTCGCATTTCGGCAAAACCCTAGTGAGCTCTCGGCGATCGGGGCGTGCACCTCGCCGCCGCCCCTGATCTCCGTACTCGTCGTCGCCGCCCGCTACTTCACGCTCCCGTCTACATTGGGCCAAAGTCGGCGACCTCCTCGCGTCGCTCCGCCGTCCCCCGACGTCGACTACCACGCGTCCCCACCTCCCCCGCACCGATGGCCGAGCCCTTTCGGCCGAGATCCCTCCGCAATCTGGCCATGGAGACTCTGGAGGCCCATTGGGAGGGAAAACACGAGGAGGCTCTTGGTTCTGCCCTGAATCTTGCACGCAGCTCAGGGGGTGCTCCCTGTGCATTGGTCCTGAATTTGGCTGGTGATCTCTCGCTCGAAGCTCGGGCGCGGACAATTGATTCTGATCCTGAGATTGCCTGGATGCATCTGGAACTGGCACGGACCATGTATGATCTGGCTGTGGCTGCCGCCCCAAATTGCATCGAGACCGCCGCCGCCTATGCTACAGTGCTGATGGAGTCATATCACCATGAAGAGGCCACCGATGTAATGGTTCGTACCAACTCAATACTAAATCCTGATGACCCGTACCTTCACCATGTTGCCTATGCACTGGAAGCATCATCTACCAGACAGAAGAGGCTTGAGAATGCTTGGTTGAAGCATAGACTCGCGATGCATGCTTTAAACCGCATCCTAGATGACAACGCAATTCCAAAGATCCTTGCATTGCTTGATTGCAGTACTTGCTATGGCTAAGAGTGTTTGCCGAAGATACCCTGAGTCACCCCGCGCACAGCATCTTCAAGCCTATGTGGCAGTGCAGCTAATGACCAAACCTGCCTGGAATCAGCAGAAGAGAATGAGAATACTGGAAGAAGCGATGAACCATACGGGAAAGGTGTCAGTGACATTCCGCAGGTCACTACCAATTTCTTTGCTCCTCACCAAGCTTCTCATTGTGTTGGGCAAATACGATGCAGCAGAAGAGGAGTGCCTCAGAGCTCTCCAGATTGAGGGCCCAGATGATCCCCATGCTGATGATCTACCCGTAAGATCTACTGCTGGTGACAAAGTGTCCGAAAGGATATCTTATCTGAAAATTCAGTTAACTCAGCTTCAAGACACAATGGTGTTTGCCGCTCAGCATCAGTTGACCTTCCTCAGAAAAGATTTCACTGATACTTTGCTGTCCGTGGACATCCAAAACCTACTCAATTACTACAAATACAGAGATTGCACATTGTATCACACCCTTTCCACAGCAGTTGAGTGCTACCGAACACATGGATCTTGGACTATATGGGTTTGCCCATATTGCTCTGGGGATTTGGGTGAAGCCTCTGTTGAGTCAACTGATGCAGAATCATTTCTTACACACATCATATTAAGACATCACGCTATGATTTCTGACAAGACACTTGATGAGAATCCCTCTTCCCCGTCAACACTGCTAGCTATTAACAAGTTGCTTGACGTGGATACCAAAACATCCACGTCACACGAAGCCCTTGATGTCATGTCTTTCTGTGAGGAGGAAAATCAGCTTTGTTTCAAGGACATAAAAAAACTCTTCAATTATTTAGCTCCTGTCTCAAGCTGTGAAAAGGTGGAGCGTAGACATGGTGGTCCCTGCTTCGAGTTGTTATTGCAGAAGTTGGTATCTACTATAAACAAATCTGACCCTGAGGTCTGCCACTTTTTACTTGGTGTGATTTCAGTTTTGTACTTCATCCTTGAGCGGATTGTCAGCGTTTACTCTATTTTGCATTGCACTGCAGGTAGATGACAATGATGATTCATTGCGAATCCTGTGGACCAAAGTGAAGGAAGTTTGCTTACTTGACTATGGCGAAGCTATATTGCCGTTACTGGCATCATATAAATGGGTTTGTTGATATTTGTACTGTCTTGTTTGTATCTTAGGGTATGTCTTTCCTATCTTATGTGATAACCATCTTTGTAGGCGGAAGTCAAAGCATGTTTAAAGAATGGCAAAAAGTTATCAGATTGGAGATATTATGGAGATATTCTTGATGCACTCTTTTTTCACCCACCAGGCATCCTCAATGGCAATTTTGATCCGGCGCTTGAATCTGTGAAAGAACAGGAGCCAGGGTAAATAAAAGATAGAGATATCTCACATTTATTTCCTTAATAAATGTAATTGGTAATTACTACGGGTAGTCTATCTTAAGATAGTCAATATAAGTGTAACATTGGTGGTGTTCCCCCTTAAGCATCTCTGGTTAGTAAACAGTGGAGTTATAAGATGTTATAGGGCATGTTTGGCTTAGATCGCCAACTGAGAAAACTAAAAATTGGCTGTGATTTGGTTGGGAGCCAAATTTTGACTGGCCCTGAAAGAATTTGTCTGGCACTAGTGATATCAATTTTATGTGGCAAAAGTTATTGATTAATAGTCTAATGTTGGTCAAAGGCTTATCCTAATAAAACATATGCACTTTAATTTCATATTATTGGAGTATGATTTGTTTTGAAATATTTACAGTATGGGATCCATGTGCCATATTCAAAACAGAGTTATTTGCCTTTGTCCAGGTATCTTAGGTTGGTAGCAATTATGAATTTGTGATTTTGGCTAAGGCCAGATTTTGTCTTTGGCCTACTGAGGCTGTGAACCAAATGGCCCCATAATGGAGGTCACATGTTTGCTGTTTGTTGCAGTATCGTTCCTTCTGAAGATGCACCCTCTGTGACAAACAACATTACTATGGAACACACCAAAGGAAAAGGTAACATCTCAATTTCAGTTTCTTCTCTCAAATCTCATTACAAGTGCATGTAATCAATAGAATGTGAAAATACTGTTCCACCTGCAGTCTCCCATTATGCCTGGATGTATGGAAAGCCTGGAAAGGTTCCTTCTGCTCAAGTATCACGCTTTTTGCAGGTGTGTGTATATGTTTTGTAGTTAGGATCATAGAATGAAATTGTTGGTGCTAACTGCTAGTGCATTATGAACTCGTGGTCTGTAGCTCACAGAGGATGGATTGGCATACCATCCATATAAAGACAAACTCGTTCATGAAGCCTACAGTAGGGAGCTAGCACGCAAATTATCATTAAAGCCTCCTCTACATGCTTGTTCATACTGCTTCTTTGAACTCAATACACCTGTTGGTATAATACAGGTAATTTTAAACTGTTGGCATCGAATGTAAACTATGCTCTGCCAAATGTAATTTAAAATTGTTGACATTTTTTCCCCTTGCAGCACATGTATCACTATTCAAAGCACTTAACTGTTGTGGTCAAATGTAAAATCTGCACTGCCAGGTTCACCAGCGCAGATGCACTTGAATGTCATGTGAAGTATTGTCACCATCAGGATCTAGGATGATTCGAGCTATCCAGTGCTCAAGGGGGACAGAACTCTCAAAATACTACACATATGGTACAATGCAGTAAATAAAGAATACACGGTATATGGTATGATTCAATGCACTTTGTGGAACTATGTCTATTTTGTTCAGGTATGGGAATTTTGTTGGATCATGTCCTAGCGAGCATGAGCATGTACTAGATTTTCTATTGTTGGTACTATCTGTTACGAAGGTGTTGTTAAGGTGTGACTGGCGAATGAGCATAGTCTTTTGCTGCTTTCTTCTGCATATGGTCTGTGCCATGTTTTTCTTGTTGGTTAAATATTTAACCTGCAAGTTTGGGTATGAGAGGTTGAAGAGTGGAATGGAAGTGCTTGTACCAGGGTGCTCAGGTTTTGGCGAATTGA
The DNA here is from genome assembly GCA_030272315.1 of Paspalum vaginatum. Classification (NCBI taxonomy): domain Eukaryota; kingdom Viridiplantae; phylum Streptophyta; class Magnoliopsida; order Poales; family Poaceae; genus Paspalum; species Paspalum vaginatum. The sequence goes on along the minus strand of CM059012.1, from coordinate 57,355,019 downwards.
AGATCCGTAGCACTAAATCCTTATTTATTACCATTGTTGGGTAGGATATCGGAATCCCTCGTTTGCTTTCTTGCGAACGGATTTCCCCTACATCCCCTCTCTACGTCACTTTTGTTAGTTAAATACTCATCTCTACGGTGTCTCTTTTTTCTTCTAAAGTTTTGTTACAGCAGGACTAACACTCCTTGACAAACAAGCTGACTAGATGATACACTTTCCGATAGGAAATATTTTTATCTTGTTTTGCACCGAGCGCTTGCTCAACTTTAAACTGATCTCTTTCTCGCACCTGCTCTTTTAACTTTTCTGTAATGCAACCTGCCGGCCTGAAGAAATATCAGCTAGCTGTGTGATCTAGGTTTGTGAACCTTTCGACATCTTTCTTTGCATTGCATCAGATCCCTCCTAATCACCTACGACCCTTTCTTCTGCACCTAATGAACTTTGCATGGCTGAAACCCGCGCTGATCAATTGTATTTTTATTGCCTCCTCTCAGAATAGCACCCAACAGGATGCTTGCTTCACCCCTATTGGCTTTGAAGCTCTTTCAAACCTTGATGCAACAGTACTGCCTTATCGCTGTATGCTGCACAGAAGACACTCCTGGCCTGCTCTACACTCTACTACCATAGGACAACGCTACGTGTATGGTCTTGCCGATTTGCTCTGCAGACTGCCAACTTTTCATGGACATTGAGCCTTCTGCAGTAACCTGATCTTGGGCATCTACTACACCTACAGTACATTGCCTTCCATGATCTGCAGTTGCAATCTTTTCGCTGACTTTCAATCTGAAACTACTATTCGCTGCCTTCGCTACTGACAAATTAATCTTGCAATGTGCCACTTCTCTACAACTGAAATTACCCTAAAGTTATTTCTGACTGCAACTTCTCTTCTCTGAAAATGAATCTTACACTGACAGAGCTCTCCTTTATCTAAATAGGTGCACCCTAATCTCGCACTGAACACTTTGACGTGCTGCTTATACGGTAACTCTACATTGTCTTCTCTTAAAACCTCACATGTCCGGGGATGGACGCGTGGCGGGGTTTCCTTCGCGGCGGAGGACGCTGGAGCCGGGAGGGTTCCTCGCGCGGGAGCGTCCTCGGCCCCGAGCTTGCATTGGGAGACGGCGCGGGCTTGCATGACCGGCGGGACCAGCTTCTCGTCGGGTCCACAGGCAGCCATGTTGGGCAGGTTGACCAGGCGTGTGGCTGTGCGTGCCTCGGGCCAGCGTCCGCGTCCTTCGATCCAGGACCAGGACCCGCGATGGGGAGTGCGTCGCTCTATGACACTGGGTCCTGCGCTTTGTTTGGGCCCATCGTACAGGGATAGTGTCTCCAGAAGCAGATGAGGCCGCAGGGTTCGCGCGCCTGGTGCTGCGGGCTCGACGGAACGCGCGGGTATCTGTGACAAGCGGGGACAGCATCTGTTGGGGCCTACTTGCAGCGGCTGTTTTTGTTTGAGTGCTTCTCCTTTGGTACAACTGTAGTATCTCTCTTCAAGTACATTACACATCACCACACACACGCATACCTACACACAGTGGCAGAGCCAGCTCTAAATTTTAGGTGGGGCGAACTCATTTGTCAAACTTAACTCGTTGTAAAAAAAAATGCATAACCAATAAAAACCATGACACATTTGTAGTGAAATAGCGCAAATACAGTACTAACGATTAATAAATAGCATATTGTATTGAAACTTCATATCGCTTTTCGGAATCTATTGTATTAGACTCAAACTTGCGTGAAATACTTGTCCGTTGGTTACTAAAATCATCAGCACATTTCCTTGCTTTATTGTGGCAACCACCGACAGCACGGCTAGTGATCTAGAAATCCTCTACATGTTGCATTTTTTCAAGTATCATACCCAGTCTTACTAAAACCATTATGGCCAAACTTTTCATGCTCCGCCTCTTTCCTAAAAAGAAAACAATAGAAACAGCAAGCTGCATCTTTTGACACGCTATATTCCAACCAATCATAATCATTAATTCATTATATACCATTGTGCTTGAAAGCCCTAAAATTCTTGTGAGCAAATTCATGGCCTCTAGGTTGTGTCGGTTAGCTTCCTGCTGTTTTGGGCCTTCCAGTCCAATCGTCCTGGGCTGTGGGCTCCTAGCCGCAGGGCCTGCTACAGTGCTACCTGTTCGGCTGGGGGGCACAAACAAACAACGAGAAGCAGGCAGAGTGGCAGACTTCGTCTCCTTCCCGTCTCCTTCCCAGCGAGTCAGCAACTCGAGGAACTGAACTGCCACCGCCGGGCAGCCGAATTGCCGGACCCCAGAAAGAAGAAGGGGTAGAGGGATCTGCGCGCCAGGGCTAGCTGGGGCAGCTGCCCCACCTTGCCATATGGGTGAATCCGCCTCTGCCTACACATTCACACTCTATGAACTTAAACAAACCTACAACTACATTTAGATCTTGAAGATCACGTCCTCGAAGAGATCACCGAGACCATCATGGTTCCATAGATGACGAGCACGTCATACTCATACTTCTCTTGTGGTTCCATGCGCGAGAGGCTCGTCGGATTAAATCCCGGGGTGAGGCACACGGGGTTCGGCCTGGGGCTCGGACCCGCGAGCAGGTCTCTCCGCTGACCGAGAGGCTGACCAACCGGACTACGTCATGGTTTTTTTTAATCTGGCCCCTTTTGGAAACTTTTTTCACAAATAGACCATTGGCGAAACTTTCTCCAAAAATGGACCCGAAGCTCGGCGCTTTAGGGGCCAGCGCCGAGGATAGGTAGGTCGGCGCTACAGGCATGCACGCCGAGGTAGGCCACGTCAGCCTCCTACGCGGCTGGTGGTCAGCTAGCTCGGCGCGCGGTCAACCAGCGTCGAGATGTCTTTCCTCGGCACTACCGCAAGAAGCGCCGAGGTGTCGAATAGGGGTTCGGGCGCGGGGCTGTGGGCCCAACCTTGGCGCTCCATCCATTAGCGCCGACCCTCCTGACCTCGGCGCTGGGCCGCGGTGCGCTGAGGTCGGCACACTTAAGGCACACGCCGCCCTTTCTTTCTTCTTCCTCCAACCACTCTCTCCCACCGCGCGTCCCTCTCTCTGTCCCTCCCGCGGTCGCCCTAACCCTAGGGCCCGATTCCGGCTGGCTCGACGCCGGATCGAGGGCGCCCTCCCTCCCCCCAAGGTAGCCCTCCCTCTCATCTCCCTCCTTACCCGCGTATTTTCCCTTGCATTGCCTTCGATTAGTTGGAACCCTAGGTTTTGGGGAAAGCTAGAATCTGAAATTTTTGGTTGGGATTGACGTTAGGAATTGAATGTGTGTTGTAATGTAGATAGTTTAGCCGGTCAGACTTGCCGATTTGATCTCATTTACATCATCATGAACTAATTTTTTAGAATTATTCATTACTAGATAATGTGACCATATATACTTATTTATTTAATTATCTATTTTTGCCACTCATATTAGGTGTATTAGATTCATCTATGTAGCTTTGTTTGTAGGATAGAGGCCCTTTATCTCTTTTTATGGTTTGTTTGGTATTGTTGTGACATGTGTGATTTTAATTTTTTGGTAGATGGATAAGTTAGTTAGAGTCAGACACTTTGGTAATATGATGACGACAGTTGGTGACAATGTGGAATTTGAACCAATGGCAGAGCATGTGTTTATGTTTGGTCAATCGCCTAGTTTTTCTAAATTGGTTGAGAGGGTAAAATTGAATCTAGGGTTGTTTGGAAGAGGATCTGATTTTCAAAGTAGACGGAGTGATCGATGTCGGTTCATCTAATGGCCCTCAGGTGGAGAGGTTGGCTCCAATCAAGAGTGAAAGTGATTGGGCTGCATATAAGGAAATTGTCATGTCATCTGAAGTTCGGTCACTTGATGTGATTTTTAGGAGAGAATTTGCACATAGGGAAGTGCCTAGAATTGGTTTGGAGATGAGGAACGATCCAACTAGTGAATATGTAGTACCTCAAAAAGAGGTAGATGTGTCTCAACTAAGACATTGTAGGCACACAAGACACCGAGTTTGGGGAATATGGTGGACCGGAGGGGTACACTACATGGCCCCGTCGAGGATGTTGTCCCAAGGAACTTTGACTATGAAGGTCGGGATGCATACCACGACAATGTGGATGTCCATGGAAATTGTGGAGTGGGTGGGGATAGTGATGACCAATGGATTGGGGTGGCTATGGCATCAAATCGGGTGGAGGTTGAGGTGGAAGGAGATGATACATACGAAGATGATAGGGCATCCGATTCAGATGACGATTGTCCGGTGCCAAGGCTAAGTGCTAGGGAGATGCAAATTCTGAAGGAAGTGGTGACATGTTGTGATCCTCTTGTTCCTGATTACTTTGATTTGAGCCAAGGGCACCGGGCAGTAGCTGATGGACGGATTGAAGTGTATCGTGATCGAGCAAAGGTGAAATCATTGAGAAGGGCATGGTGTTTGTGGATATGGTGGAACTTAAAACTTGGTTGCAAGAGTACTCCATAGTCCACAACCGTCCGTTTAGGGTCATGCACTCGTACAAGGACAGGCGGTACACGGTTACTTGCAAAGAAGATTGTGGGTGGAAGGTTTGTGCTAGGAAGGATAATGTTGGAAAGTGGAAGATAACGTCAGTGCAGCAACCACACATGTGTGCAACCGCTGAGGTGGAGGGAACCCATTTTACAGTTGAATTCTAGGTTCATTGCCTGGACATTTTGCAACATCATCAAACACATGCCCACCATCACGGTGTCCGCGCTCATTGAGTCAATCTTCTTGCGGTTTGAGTACCATGTCAAATATGGGAAACCCTGGAGGGCAATGCAACTAGCTTTAGAAATGATTTATGGTGATTAGGAGGCAGCGTACGAGAGGCTCCCAGTAATGTTGAATGCGATGAAAGCCACAAATCCAGCGATGCATTTGAGTACTTGCCGAAACATAGTGAAACAAGGGATGGAAGACCGGTATTCAGCAGGGCTTTCTGGACCTTTGGCCAGTGCATTGAAGCATTCAAGCATTGTAGACCAGTGTTAGCAATTGATGGCACATTCTTGACCGGCAAGTACAATGGCACGATGCTTGTTGCCATTGGGATTGATGGTGAGAACATGTTGGTTCCATTGGCATTTGCCTTGGTGAGCAAGGAGGACACCGACAGCTGGTCTTGGTTCCTGAGCCTTGTACGACATTTGGTTGTTGGGCTAGGCCGTGATGTTTGCATAATATCAGATCGGCATGCAGGCATCCTTAATGCAATGGAAGAACATTTAGATGGCCATGGACGCGTGCACCATAGGTGGTGCACGAGGCACCTTGCACAGAACTTGATCCGACATGATGGCATAAAGGAGAATTTTAGCTATTTGAGGAGGTGTGTTGGCAACGAGAGAAGAGAGATTTCCATCGGAAGTTGAATGACCTTATGTTACGCACCAATGACGAAGGTAGGTCTTTCTTGGAGGGGCTTATGTTGTCCAAGGAGAAGTGGTCCCTTGCATATGACGGAGGTGTACGTTGGGGTTTCATGACGAGTAATTTCGCCGAGATAATGAACAGTTTGCTTAGGGGTTGCGGATCCCTTCTGGTGACAGCCATTGCGGCCTTCACGTTCTATAGGTGCAACCAATGGTTCGTCCAATGGTTCCACCTTGCGACAACTCTTTACAATAGAAGGAAAGAATGGCCTAAGCGTGTAGACGATATGATTGGTTACTCAAAGAAGAAATCCAAGCGGCAGGCCGCTACATGCTTTGATAAGGCCTCCGGCACTTACGAGGTTTTAGAGGCTTGTAGAACAAACACAGGTGGAGAGGATCGTCACACCAGGAAGCACAAGGTGGTCATTACTAGGAACACATGCACATGTGAGAAACCCACGTTGTTGCACATTGCGTGCTCGCATATGCACACAGCCTGCAGGGTGAGTAGAGTAGACCCATTGGTACCTCCAAGGACCGCCAAAGAGTTCGGACTGCAGTATCTGATTAACACATGGACACCTCGCTTTGAGCCTTTTAGAGACGAGGATGAGTGGCCAGAGTATCAAGGACCGAAATTTGTAGCCGATCGAGCATTGCTGCACAAAACGGGGCCTAGGAGAAGAAAGCGCTTTGCAATGGACATGGACCGAGCCGTGAAAGGGAAATCCAAGCGGAGCGTAGTTGGTTCTCATTTCATAGACGACTCACAGCACAACTGTTGCTCTCTATGCCACAAGGAGAATCATAACAAAAGAAAATGCTCTAACTCTCAGCACAACCGTAGTTGGTTTTCAGTCATAGCCTTGAGTTGTAGGCTTTTCAATCTTAGCCTTTTCAGTTGTAGGTTTTTAGGCTTTTCAGTCTTAGCCTTTTCAGTTGTAGGTTTTTCAGTCGTAGGCTTTTCAGTTGTAGCCTTTTCAGTCTTAGGCATTTGCCGTAAGAGATGACCCATCAATGACTCACCCTCACGGCCACTACAAATACAAAACCTACCCAACACCCATTCAACTCATACACACAACACACAGCCTCATCCAAAAACAATGGTGGAGCCAGGAGAAAGGGGATGAGGCAGTGGCCGAGGTGGAGGCCGAGCAGGGAGGGGTGGAGGCGGTCGTAGCCATGACTTTGTCTCCGATGGTTTGCACGGCCCAGACTTCTATGGACCATCCACTAGAGGAGTTCACAATACAGGGAAAGGAGGACTTTGTTGGAGGACGCAAGCTTAGGCCTTACGCCGATCGGATTGCGTCGTGGCCAAAGTGCAAATGCGGTGAGTATTGTGTCGTGCAAGTGTTCGATGACTTCGTCGATGGTGGCCATCGTTTCTTCATATGCTCTTTCGGATACGTGAGTTCTCCTGTACCTCACCCCTCTATTCCTTACAAAAGAAACTACAACTTTGTCTAAACCTACCTATCCTTGCAGAACTCTCGTGACATGGGAAACTGCCGCTACTCGAAGTGGGTAGAACCTCCAAACCGGTGCCGTGCTCGAGAGCGACCACGCGGGACCGAGCGTGGGTGCGGATGGCTCCTTGCGGTCAGCGCGGCCCTAGCTCCCCGTGACAGCGATGGGAGAAGAAAGGCAGCGACAGTTTTGGACAGAGCAGACAGAAGTTGATGCCAGGGAATGGAGGTGCACAGGCAGTGATAGATAGGGAACAAAATTTCAAGTGGATAGCAGATAGGGCAGAAAGTTTTTCGATGACGGATAAGGCACACTGAATTTTTTTTATAGACAGATAGAGAATTTTCTCAAACAGCAAAGGATGACGCAAGCGCATTGATTTGCAGATCGGAGCATTGGACAACCCTTTATGCCATTGTCTCAGAAGTGTACTTGATACAAAATTGTTAAAATAAGGAAATAAAATATAAGTACTAAAGATCTGATAGTGATTTCCGCATTTGCAGCCCCAAACACTCAAATACGTAGGCTTCTGCATGCCGAATCCATCATTCCAAGATTTGGTATGATCAGCAATGGAGCCATGCAGTTGGACCAAGGCCGAGGCCATATTATTTCCTCCACGCTCTTATTTTCGAAGTTAAGAACTCCAATAACAAGGCGGAAGCCTACCTTGGGTTTGTAATACACAAGCGTTGAATCATCTGTGAAGTAGATATGGTTTGGTTTCAGCTGTGGATATTCTTCAGCACGGGAACATTGTGATTGGTTATGCCCGAGAAATAACACATGGTCAGCCAAGCTATTTATTTCCACAAGTTTCTTGGTTGCAGTGCAGACTTTATATATTTCCATCCTCACATTTTTTTTCCAAGTTGTTGCACGGCCAGCACATGCGCTGTGCCCATGCTCATCTATCCATTCTCGTTCTCGTATTAAAACAAGTGGTCTCCTAACTTGCAGCAGATCACCCCATGGAACCTGAGCAATGTACACTCTTTCACCCGCAGAACGTTTATATGTCCTGCCCATAATTATCTTTGAAGTGGGCACAGTCCTGCTGAGATCAAAAGCGATAATTTCACCAAATGTTGTCACTGCATATAAGAGACCATCCTTGTAGATGCAGTCCTCAAAATCTATGTGTGGTGGCAGCCATGTCCACTTCTTATCTCCTAGCCGAGCAAACGATAGCTGCCCCCATGGACCATGGATTAACACCACAATATAGCTTCCTGCCGATGTATCATAAAATAGAAGTGCCTTGTGCTGTAGGTAGTTCCGCAACATGCCAAGGTCAAGTGCTAAGGTTGGTCCAGTAACTGACTCTGCAGTGTGTGGTGAGTACTGATACTTGCAAATCACACCTGAATCGTCAAAAAGAGGTGTCACCTGCTCAATGGTGATCACTGATGGAAGAGCAATCTGTTCACCCGTGACTGGATTGACAAGGTGCATCTCAGACCGCTCATCAGCAGTGACCAACCACCCATGTGAGGACCCTATCAGATACCTTTCGTGAATGGGTGCCTCCAGGTGAGTTCATCTGTAGGCCTTTTTTTCTGCAAGGCTGTAGAGGCAGGCAACATTCTCACCAGCAGCAGATTCAGAGGTGTAGATGAGACAAGGTGTCTGTGGCCGTCTGCAGTGCCCAATGCTACGCACACTGGAGTACACGGTGTTCCAGGAGGAGCAAACAGACGCTGCACGCAAAAGGTCAGGTGTCTCCAGAAGGGCAAATATATCCATCAGGATGTCCTGCGACAGCTCTGGCAATCCACTTGCTGCAGTCTCTGTCAGTAAGGGATGAGCATGTTTATCTTTTCAGAAAAAATTCTGCAAACCATAAAGAGGTAGGAGCTTAGGCGAAGCTCTGAATACTGAACAGCACATATGTCTCTCTTGTATAGCTAGACCACATGACCTCATTATTCTGCAGAGCTGCTTGCAAAACTGGATTCTCAGATGGAACGCACCAAAGGATGGCTCCTGACAATACTTATTGGAAATAACTGCAAACACAAATTCAATTCCTGCCTCGTGAAGCTCAACTCCTTCATATGGCGTAAATTCAGACATTTTATTTTCTTTCGTCAGGATTTTTAAAGGATTCCCTGAATCCTTTACAAAGAGTCTTCCCACAGAACTACATCCACGAAAGAATGACAAACATCAGCCATTTTAGTGGTATGTCAGAAAGAATGGTGAAGAGACAATTTGCATAGAAATACCAAAGTTCTTCATTTTCGCGGCTGTAGGGTTCGAAGAAAAGAACATCTTCCTTGCTTTTATCAGGATGGAGAGGGTGCAAATCCTAAATGAGTAATTAAACATGACATTACAGAAAAGAAAAGGCAGAACTCCAGCATGACATTACAGAAAAGAAAAAAGGTAAATATCCGCATGAATAAATTACCAGCTCAAGTTCTGTTGTCGGTAACAAATTCAGATCAGCTTGAGCATTACTTGATACCTCAGGCAGTTGTCCAACCTGTGCATTAGAAAGTTAGAATAATAGAAATGAAGCCCAGCAATAGAAATAGAAGAACAGCAATACACAACACGACAGCTTACTGAATTATTTTAAACAGCCATATGTGCTCACGATGCCATCCCACACGGGTGATGCCATCTAATTTGTGCACAAGATGGCCTACTGGTTTCACAACTCTGCCTGATCCATGTGCGCCAGATGGCCTCTCCGGTGACACCATGTCAATTGTCAACATGAGCTCTTGACTCAGTGGCCAAAGGAAGAATGGACCGAGTGTTTTGTTAAGATTTCATGTTGTGTACTTGTGTCACGCCTAGCACCAGTGTGCTTGGCCTGCGTCCTTTCTTTAGGTCTCTGTGCCACCATGCAGGGATATAGATGGATATTAAAGAATAAAAATATACTCCATGACCCCTAGGACTCTGTTAGATCCTGGACTACATATATGCATGTATCCTTGTACTCTAATCAATCAATCTATCTATTATGTGCGATATTCTATCATATTTGAGAAAGAACGGAAGAGATGACTTGTTGGGTCAGCGCCACATCAGTGTCCATGTCACGCACTAAAGTGCCAAAACCACCCTCAAAATTGCCATGAGGATTATTTAGACGGAATAAAAAATTAAGATGCAAAAAGTACACCTGCTTTCATACTTCGAGGGGTTAAGTAATCAGACTGATAGTTTAGGGGGGTTAAGTCGATTATTCCAGAATAGTAAACACGACTACTGAGTTGTTTTGTGGGCAAGGAATGGTTGGCTGCACACGTCAGGAAAAAACAGCAAAAATCATGCAATAATCCAAACTATAAAAGATGATTTTAAAAAAGAAATACTAAAATCAAAAAGCCACGACAGTAACTCAAGCAACTGAAACAACGACAGACTCCATTATCAAATAGAAGTTATATGGTTTGCAGTTTTCTTTATTATTCAAATTATTATGGAAGTTCACATGTCCCATCGAGATGTTGGAACTTGGAAGCGCCACCAAAGGATGTGTAGGTACCTGTAATCCATTATTCTCATGCTTGCCATCACACTCCAGATGTTTGACTTCAGCATATTTATTGGATAGTGAATACACATCTTGGCAGCCTTTTACATCGCTTTGAGCCTCTGCAGAACCAATATTCAGCATCATCTAGGTGACGAAGAATATAAAATGAGTACAGATTCGACGAAGAATATAAAATGAGTACAGATTCAACGAAGACAATACAATGCATACCTATAAAGGACTCCATCCTGCTGGTTTTATAGTTAACATATACACCACTATAATTGATGTAGTGACCATCAAATAATTGTCTGCTTTTCCCTTCTTGAACAGTTCCCTAGGGAGAAAGCAAAGTTAATAGTCGCTAACATGGTACCATACAAGCAGCTCCATAGTAGATTTGCTTCCTTTACGTCTTACCATGTTGAGCTCCCGTACAAAATGCTGCAGGAAGAAATCAACTATGCCACGTCTAAAAGATTTGGTCCACTCTTTTGTAGCTACATTATTGTCACCAAACTGGAACTTGAATAAAAGGCAGTTTGATCCCGCAGGAATACTTCCATACGGCATCTTATTAGTAGCTGTTGGCGTATGATGCACCACCTGGGAGAAGAACAAAGCTAATCAATTAGGTTCGATAATTTCAGTCCCTAGAATACATGGTGCCTGATCACATACATTATTTGAGTGTGATGTCTGGCACAGTGTTTGTAGAAAAGAGTTCACAAGACAGTTAGCTCCATGGTTTTCCATATAAATAAAATCATTTTCCTTGCTCGAGTCATTTGTCCAATGATCAGCCATTCGGCAGGCGGCAACCTTAACCTCCACCACAATAGTAACATTCACAAGGTAACCTCTACTTGGTGTAAAAGATGAGAAACACCACTCTCTCCAACGTGCATTAGATTGACATTGTGTATCTGCTGGACAGAGAAGTAACACGGCATCAGTGATATTTATCCCATAGAAATTATCAAGAACCATTGGGAAACATGAAGGAAACCAAGCAGCATTGCTTAGCATCATATCTGTAAGAGAGAGATGCATGGTAATAATCTATAATAGGTTGATTCATAGATATCATAATACATTAATATGTACTCCCTCCGTATCAAATTGTAAGGGGTTCTAGCCCTCTTTTTATCCGTCCACATCTATATGGATATTGATGAATCTAGACACATTGAACACAGATGCATAGAGCAATGAATGAATTTAGTAGACACCTAGAACCCTTTACAATTTGGGACAGAGGGAGTATATGATATGGGGCTGGAGTGCTGAACATCCTGAGGCAAGGTTTATAGAAATAGAACCAAATTAGGAGTCCCAGGCAGGAGTTCTAACCGGACTCTAATCGGCCTATAAGGCCGGCATTGGTATCGCTTTTGGCAGTCATATCAATCTACTATTCCTCTAATTCTTCTCCAAGCAATAGAGCAGCCAGGGCAAAAAAAACCTGACCCTCTGCTAGCATATCTCGAGTAGGGAGAACTCCCTTGCTCATTCCAGCGCAGCTATGGCCCCATCACACAGGGTAATTATCCAAACCAAATTAGCATATCTAACAATATCAAGTAGTAGTACAAACAACAGGAAGAAAAAAAGTTCAATGGCATTTGCAAGCATAGGGCTCACAACCCAGGCTTCATCTTAGGAAATTGAGTAAAAGCTTCAGGCTTGTGACCAGAATGTAATCATGGTACCACATTAAATAAATAGTGAAAACCAAACAGAACCTCAGTTCAATTACAAAACGACTTGGACTGTGATCCTGGTAGGTGTTCATTATTCAGCATAGAACAGCTTGCAACATAAAACAATGTTTTTACATGACGGAAACCTTGTTTAACTTCCGTGTATAGGATGTGCAATCTGGATATTGTTATTGCCTACCAGAGTTGGCAGCATAACAGAACCTTACAAGAGAGAAGGTAGAGTCCAGTAGAACATCCAATTGACAGGTAGTTACATTAAAATAAAATTAAAATGCATCAGCAGTTCCATCAGTCAGGTCCTGGACTTTCAGAAGATGGTCTAGGCATCAACTTGCATTTTCAGAGTTCAGGGACCACTGGCAGTAAATAATCATATCTTTTATGATTCGATGCATTATGTTAATACTCCCTCCGTCCCAAATTGTAAGAAGTTCTAGCTCTCTTTTTATCCGTCCACATTCATATGGATGTTGATGCATCTAGACACATATTAAACACACATACATGGAGTAATGAATGCATCTAGCAAAGGCTTAGAACCCCTTACAATATGGGACGGAGGGAATAGATGATACGGCTTATTTGGTGACAATCAATATATTTAGCAGATACTGATTAGTTCTCCCTCCCTGAGGTTGAGGCCCTGATCAATAGATCTATTTCTGCTTTATTCCTAATCGATCCTGCCAAGCTCATTGTATAGGGTCAGCCTAACATAAATCATAATAACTTACCTTTGCTAATAACTCAAACTAATAATACCATATTGACTTTAAGTAGTGGACGTTTGCCCCCTCCTACGCCTTGTATAGGTACGACCCATAAAGTCATCCAAAACAACAGGGTAAGATCAATGAATAAACTCAAACTAATGAATCGCTGCATGACAGGATAGTTAATGCAAGCATTCAACGAGATCAACTACATTGTTCAACAACGAAGACCATAAAATTTGGCATGACAACTATTTTAGTTTCAAATTTACCAAACGGCACAAACATCAACTGGCTTACTAAAAAAAATGTGAAAAGGAGCAAACATTTAGAAAACACCTGTAGTTAGCAGTTTGATGGTTGCTTGGGGAATGATAGTTTTATGGTCTTGCGTTGTTGAACAATGTAGTTGATCTTGTTGAATGCTTGCATTGACTATTCTGTCATGCAGCGATTCATTAGTTTGAGTTTATTCATTGATCTTACCCTGTTGTTTTGGATGACTTTATGGGTAGTACCTATACAAGGCGTAGGAGGGGGCAAACGTCCACTACTTAAAGTCAATATGGTATTATTAGTTTGAGTTATTAGCAAAGGTAAGTTATTATGATTTATGTTAGGCTGACCCTATACAATGAGCTTGGCAGGATCGATTAGGGATAAAGCAGAAATAGATCTATTGATCAGGGCCTCAACCTCAGGGAGGGAGAACTAATCAGTATCTGCTAAATATATTGATTGTCACCAAATAAGCCGTATCATCTATTCCCTCCGTCCCATATTGTAAGGGGTTCTAAGCCTTTGATAGATGCATTCATTACTCCATGTATGTGTGTTTAATATGTGTCTAGATGCATCAACATCCATATGAATGTGGACGGATAAAAAGAGAGCTAGAACTCCTTACAATTTGGGACGGAGGGAGTATTAACATAATGCATCGAATCATAAAAGATATGATTATTTACTGCCAGTGGTCCCTGAACTCTGAAAATGCAAGTTGATGCCTAGACCATCTTCTGAAAGTCCAGGACCTGACTGATGGAACTGCTGATGCATTTTAATTTTGTTTTAATGTAACTACCTGTCAATTGGATGTTCTACTGGACTTTACCTTCTCTCTTGTAAGGTTCTGTTATGCTGCCAACTCTGGTAGGCAATAACAATATCCAGATTGCACATCCTATACACGGAAGTTAAACAAGGTTTCCGTCATGTAAAAACATTGTTTTATGTTGCAAGCTGTTCTGTGCTGAATAATGAACACCTACCAGGATCACAGTCCAAGTCGTTTTGTAATTGAACTGAGGTTCTGTTTGGTTTTCACTATTTATTTAATGTGGTACCATGATTACATTCTGGTCACAAGCCTGAAGCTTTTACTCAATTTCCTAGGATGAAGCCTAGGTTGTGAGCCCTATGCTTGCAAATGTCATTGAACTTTTTTTCTTCCTGTTGTTTGTACTGCTACTTGATATTGTTAGATATGATAATTTGGTTTGGATTATTACCCTGTGTGATGGGGCCATAGCTGCGCTGGAATGAGCAAGGGAGTGCATATTAATCTCTACTACTTAAAAGATACGAAGTGTTTCCCCACTCTGCCTCTTGCGTTCCGCCTCACCCGTCGCCTGTCGGGTCCGTCGACCGCCCGCGCCCTTAGCTTCGCCCCTCTCATCTCTGCGACGGCGCCACCCCTCTGCTCCCTCCGCCGCCGCCGCCTTCTCCCTCTGGCTTCCTCCGGTCCTCTCGTCGACACCCAGGCCGCCGACGCCGCGGCTCCAACTCGGCCCCGCCACTGCCTTCTCCACCAACGCAGCCTCCTCCTCCCCGTTGGATCCGCTCCGCCACCTCCTTCTTCACCACCTTCGGTCGGACCTACGCCGCCTTCTCCACTCACCCGACGCACCAACGCGGTCCTGACGCAACACCGCGGCCACGGCCGCCGATCCGCCACCATGTCTGCCGAGGTGCCATCCCCTCAGCCCAAACCAGCCGCGCCTCCTCCGCCCCAGCACGCCGAGCCACCGCCGCCGCTGCAACGACTCGCCACTCAGGCCTGCAGAACCACCCCTTGTAGCCTCAGCCTCAGCCAGGGCTGAAATCACCTTTGACACCGGACATTGAAGTTGGCATGTATGTCGCCTAAGACATGCTCGACTAAATGTCCACAAGGTATGAATTGTGTAATGTGGTGTTCTTTGATGTCTCATTTTGATCTTAAGGCAGCGAGATTAATTGTGGCTGTACTTGGCACTCACCATGTACTGTGAATTACAATGCTGAGAGCTCAAGCTCTCTCTATTAGTTTTATTGACACATGTCCATAGTTCTATTAGAGTGTGCTTCACTGTTACTTTGTGTATCCTAGCATTGATCTATTGACACATGTCCATATTTCCATTTCAAGGTATAAACTCTGGAAATCTAGGCTCAAGTACTTTAGGTTTTTTCATCTAATCAAGGGATTTATACACTTCTCCCCAAAAGTTGGAGTTTGATGCTGATCGTATTTGAGATCTAGAAATCCATGATCTATCTGTGAGGGTTAATTTGAAATTCCAAAATCGACTAATTATTTTATCCTAAAACAGACAAGCATTGGCTAGGTGACTAATTCTCTGTGTGATGTTTAGACTCTCAGCATTTAGTTGGATATAGATGTGAAGTGAAGCTACGCATATTGCTAGCTACCAGGTTTGCTCACAGCATTTACAGAGATGACAAGTAGTATTATTCCTGGTTTTGATTACTCTCTGATGTGTTCTTTTTAGCACATTGTTCTAAGCACTGCTTGTAAGCATCCTACACAATGCTGAGAGCATTTTTTATTCTCTACTTGATTCATGGTACACCACAAGAAGGTCATGTACTGATTATGTCACGATGGCAAGTACTTAGTGTTGTGTGGCTGATAACAGGAGCTTGATGCACATGCATACAGTAGAATAACATGAACTTGATTTTTCTCTGGCCAATAGCAGCAGCATTAGCAATTTGAGTTGTCCTAAGATTACTTTATTCCAGGGAGATCTGTAGATGAATTCTTCAACCACATGCATGAATGTTGGCATTGTTATAGCTAAGCTTTTCCCATTACAACCGAGTCTTCTAATCATTTCGGTATTAGTTCTTCAGCCCTAAAAGGTCACTACCATTTCATTTTAGGTGATCTAATTCAGAGATTAGTAGTTGATTTATGTATCTGCCTTTTTTTTTCTTGAAGCTAGCTTGCATCTTGGTTAGTTTATTTATTTGCTGCGACTTGGTGTATACCCCAATAATCTAAGACATACAGCCATTGTTCTGTTTGATTTGGGCTTCTTCAGCATGCAGGATCCATCCCAATTAACACCTTTTGTCACAGTGCACGTGTAGCCTGACAGAAGCAGGTTTAATTATAGGTAATGGATGTTTCTGATGTATTGGTAGAAATGTCTGAGATTAACATACAAGATGATCCATGTTGCATAGCCAGCTTACTAATCCCCATGGAGACAGTAGACCCAAACCTACAAAAGAGGGAAACTGCATTATTCAGATTTTTCCCTTCGCATTCTGATGTTAGTGCCAGTCCCATAATTTGGCTCCTAGATAATGGATTGGTTTAGGCTTCACGGCATCATGATGCATCTTACTTAGGCTGAAATTGCTCCTATTATTTTTCTGAAGAGAGATATTTTTTACTTGGTTTATTCCAATCCATCTTGACAACATGTATACTTGCATTCTATGGCCTGTTAGGTGAATTGTCTACTCGATGGATATATCCTAGGGTGTGGGCTTGAATTGTTCCACAAAATGAAAGTTTCATCAGATTTAAGAAGGAGAGATAGGACAACAGATTCCATTGTAAGAGTAACTGTTGCCAATAGAAGTCCATCAATCCATCACAAATATATGTCACTTGTTTACTGAACCGTGGTACTTCGCCAACAGCAAAAGACCTTCCGATTCTGTGCACTTCTGAATGATTGTTGTTTTCTTATTTGCCATCAGATAGGCCCATATTCTGTGCACTTCAGTCTCATTTTGTGTTTATTTAACCACTCCAAAGCAACAGCCGCATATTTAGCTGAAATCCTAAGTAAAATAACCTTCACTGCATAGATTAAGAGTTTAGGGTTAACACATAGGCCAAAACGCCACATAGGAGTGCTTGCCTTCCAGACTGGCATGCTTTTATTGCTTAAACATTTGTGTTATGTTCAGAACTTTAGATCATCTGCACCCTGTAGTAATTTTCCATTTTAAGTAGTTTGGCCTTGTG
This sequence comes from Paspalum vaginatum, assembly GCA_030272315.1. NCBI lineage: Eukaryota > Viridiplantae > Streptophyta > Magnoliopsida > Poales > Poaceae > Paspalum > Paspalum vaginatum. Next base: position 57,337,939 of record CM059012.1, on the reverse strand, counting down.
CATCGGTACCTTTTTCTGATTTTGTATCCACAAGGAAAATTTATTTGAACTGCTTTGTCATATAGTTAAATAACATTTTAGTGTACACGTTCATTTCTTGATGTCATGAACTGGCATTTAGTCCTGAATTTTGCATAACAATATTTTTTTCGTAGAGGTTGGGGAAGGATTTTAGCAACGACATGGGCTTAAGGGGTTGTTTCTTTGGTTGCCTCTTGGATAAAAAATATGGGTGATGCAGTGAGGCACAGCCAGCTACACTTGGTGGTGGAGTGCATGTGGGCATCGAAGGTGGCATTGGCATCAAGGTTCAAGGGGATGGATGAGGGCATGACAGGGCCAACAAAGAGTGATAAGGTAGCATTTTTCGGCTAAGAAAGGAGGCCTAAATGGTCATCTACGTTAAGCAGAGAAGGTGGTGGTGGTGGAGAAGAAATGAAGGTGGTTACTGTTATTCAACTCCTGATTCAAGGTTGCCTGCAAGTTCATACTATGCTCTTTAGCATCTAATTGTTCGATTTTTATTTAAAAAAACCACCTGTCTCTTGGTTATGTTGCTGTGTTTAACGTTCTTAAATTATTATAGCCTTTGTTGTCATCCCACCACTCAAAGAATAAAACATGGAAGGACCTCTATATGAGTGCATTGAGATTGAACTGCAATATGATTCCAGTGCCAATTGTTTGTGCTGTTTTTAGTTTTTTTAATTACTATGCTTCTTATAAACATGTTTTATGGATAGCCACTTAGTCTGTGAATCAAAGTATGACACCAAATGTTGAACTGCACATTCATTTGATGGAAGGAACTTCAGTCCTTCCATTTATCTGCTTCTTTATCGTTTGTGGGGGTGGCTCCAGGTTCTTATCTCTACGACCATTTCAGTTAGATGAGCTAAGCAGAGATCACCCCAATGGTAGCCACAGAGGTCCTCTCTTCCATCCCTTTTACTATTGCTGATTTGTTTCATCTGAATAATACAACAGTCTATTAATATCTCAGCTACAGTATTGTTGCCTCATTTTTATTGAAGACAATTTAACTTTTTCATTCTTATTACAGTTTAACAACATTGCTATGTTTGGCAAGGTGAACAATTAACTTGTTTCTTCCAAGAGATACAGAGAAGCTTTCCTCTCTCTCCCACCTTCCAACCCTGCAAGTGAGAATGTTAGCATCGCTAAGTTTCACAGTTTAGTTTCCAAATATGCAGTTTTAAGTTTTTTCAAACGTCAACTGCTGATCAAGTTGCGCTCTCGTAGCTAGCAATAAAAGTGTGGTTTTCCATGATTTTCTCTGTTCAACCTCTTGTACTGCTTGTTGTGTTTGCACTGGGGGTGGTCATTGAGTATTGTAGCCTTGTGGGTGTATGAAGGGATGAGGGATTGGACAGCTTCAGCGCCATCACCATTGACCGGACCAGGAGGGGCCGAGCAAAGGCATCTAGGAGTAGTGCTTGTAGAATTTCACGCGGCAACGGGAGGAGCTGCAATAGACTGAGATCGAGTTGTGCATAATTAAAGTATTACCTACTCCTATAACTAATCGGCTTACTTAACATCATGTGATTTTATTGATTTTTCGGCTTACTTTGATGGGATTTGTATGAGCTTTGGATGAGTAGAACCATCCATCTCCATGGACCGTGCCGGTGTCAATTTTTTATTTTTTATGGCAAGTATGTTCGCACATTTAAAATGTTGTCAATGTTTGGCCTTGGATCCCAATGTATTAACCATGTTGGATCATAGCAAAATGATAAATAAACTTATTGCCCTATTCGTAGCCCAAGCATTTATTCAGACATTGGGATGTTTTTGTCAAGATTGTTTTTCCATTCAAATGTTCAGTGCCCGTAGCAACGCACGGCAATTACCTAGTGTATTATGATATCTATGAATCAACCTATTATAGATTTTTACCATGCATCTCTCTCTTACAGATACCCATCAAAAGTAAGTAAATATATCCGAAACATATAAAATGCAGTTAATCCTGCAGTAAAAGAGGCTTGATGTTAAGGAATGCTGCATGGTTTCCTTCATGTTTCCCAATGGTTCTTGATAATTTCTATGGGATAAATATCACTGATGCCGTGTTACTTCTCTGTCTAGCAGATACACAATGCCAATCTAATGCACGTTGGAGAGAGTGGTGTTTCGCATCTTTTACACCAAGTAGAGGTTACCTTGTGAATGTTACTATTGTGGTGGAGGTTATCTGACATCAGCCCAACAAAGTCTATCTGAGTTTCACAAGTCCTATATATACTGAACTGTCATGATACGACATAGCTACTCAGGGTCAAGGAAGCAGTGGTGGAGCCACGTGAAGACCATCCTGGGTCAAGGAAAGATTTCTTAAGTATTACTTCACCTGCATGGTCCTCTTTTCGAGTTACTACTTAGGCCCCGTTAATTTGATTACTAGTGAGATAACAAAAAACCAGATAACACTAGAATCTAAATTCTAGATAGCAAAGAATCCAGCCTATTTGGATCTCCAGATAATGGAAGTGTGTGTTTTTCTTTTACCTACACTACCCTTTTTCGAGCCCTTTCCCCACACGAGCACTTCTGTTGGAGTGTTGGCTGCTTGCCCAGGATCTGAACGAAATAGCAGACTGACTGATCAAGATAGATGAAACACGGCCTTGTTTGTTCCTGCTCACAGCTCCACATTGCCTGCGCCATTGCAGATCTTCTTTTTTTTCTGTTCTGTATTTTTTTCTTGTTATCAAAAGCTATCAAAGACGGCGGAGCGGAACACAGGTGCAGTCCCGGGGCCTGGACCCTACTCTCGTGCAATAACAAGAATCAGGATGAATATGCCTACCGACTACCCAAAAACCAAGAACCCTAGTAGGATGAATACCCAGAGCATCAGAAACCCTAGGACCCAATAACCTAAAACCCTAGCATCAAGATCCGAGCAAATGGAAAGGAAGTGAGGGAGGAGGACGTGATTACCGGTGAGAAGGCAACCACCGAAGGGGATGAGCCCCGGACAGAAGGAGATGGACGCCGGACGGAGGGACGGGACACCACCACGTCGATGTTGCCACCGGATTGCGGCGCCGTCGCGGAGGGAGACCTGAGCCGATGTCCTGCGCCTGCTCCGTCGCCGCTAGCCACCTCTCCGTCCGTCTTCACGCCGCCTCCATCCGTCTTCTGCCGTGCTCGCGTGGGTTCGTTCCCGGCCACTGGAGGTAGGGACGTGTTACCAGGCTGGGACGAGGGGAAAAGGCCGGGGAAGCCTGGTTTACGATCCGCGCTGGGCTTAACCGAACGCGCCTTTTCTGTTGGGCTGGGATTCAACCCGGGCCGGGATGTTCCAAATGGATTGGGCCCCAAAATCAGACAACCCCAGGCCGAACGAACAAGGCCTGCATGTACAAGGGGCTCACTTTTTATTACCCATACATACGCATATTTGCCATATACTCCCTATATAGGAGTAAAAAAGGCTCGGCCCTAGGGTGTAACACCCACATTTTTGGAACATGAAATTCCTTTACCAACAAATTTAATTCAGTTAGAATTGGATGTTTATGCATGACACCATAGCTATTTATGCCTTTTCTAATTAATCAAGTAAAATGAGTCATAGGAATTATTTGTTTGATGCATACATGTTGCTGCATATTTTTATTGTGTGGTTTGGAATTGTTGGTTTTGAACTTGGGTTCATTTACTTGCTTCAAATAATTATTCCATCCTCTTCCAAAATCCTAGAAAATTTTCTTTTCTACTTTCTCCTTTTTCTCTCGCTGGCCAAGCAGTGCAAAGGCTCTGCTCCTTCTCTCTCGTTTTGGGCACAGCCCAGCAGCCCAAACCGCAGCGGCGGCGGCGGCAACCGAGCAGCAGCCCCAATCCCTCACTGCCATATGGGGACCACGTGCCATCCCTTTCCTTTCCCCTTCCCTGCCTGTGCACTCACGAACCAGACTCCAGAGTCCGTGGTGGACTCGATGTCTAGGCCGAATCGAACCCCACAGCATCGTCCAACTCCTTGCCCCCTGCTGCAAGCCACGGAGTCCGCTCCTATAAAGGGCGTCGACACCGACGTCCGTGCCCAACCGAATCCCAAACCCTAGCAGCCATCATTGCGCTCCAGCTTACGCGCGCCGTCGCTCGGTTCGTCGCTGGATTCCGCGTCTACAGGCCACCATCGCCGACGAGGACCAGCTGCTGAGCTTTGTAGCAAGGTAGGACGCCTAAACACCCAATCCCGGCCTCTGTTTTGCCTTGTATCGACGGATTTTGTTCACCCAGAACGTTGATTCGTGCAGGAGCCGCTGCCATTCGTCGCCGTTTGCCGTCCCTGCCTTTTCGTTAAACCCAGCTACGCTCGGAGCTTCGCCGTGAGGTGAGGAATCTTACCCGCCCCTTTCTTGCTCTCAATCATGCTCTGCGTCGCCGGGGATTGCTCGCTGGAGCTGTGCTCCGCTCCGTCCCGCCGCCGGCCGCTACCGGTGCCTGCGCCGCCGTCGTGACGGCCTGCCCCGCTTCGCTGCAACCCCTGCTCGCTCGCGCGCCCTTCCCCGCTCTCCCTCAGCCCCGGAACCGCGAGTTCGCGGCGCTCCGGTGAAACTCCGCTGTGCGCAGTAGCCGCCGCCGGCCAAGTCCGTCGCCGTCCCCTCTCCCTCCCCGATCTGTTTTCCACCGTCCGATCTAGATCAAACGGCCCCAAGCCACGCGACCCGGAGTCAATACTGGTCAGCACCGCGGTCTTGCAAAAGAGACCCTGTACTTTTCACAAATTAAACCCGCCGTCCAGATCTATTATATTTCGGTCCCTGGTTTTCGCGATTTAGCCCCCGTAGACTCGAATTTCCTTTATTTTAATCCTTTAATATTGTTTTAGTCGTATCTTTTGCGTTCTAACTCCGTTTCAAGTGATTCTTGATCCTACCGACTCGTTATAAAGTCTAGATTAATCTAAATGCTTTTTAGTTTCTGTTTACGATGTTTGGTGTACTGTTTTAGTCATGCTATGCTTATTGCTTGCATGTGTGTAACGTGTAGCCGACGATCCGCCCGTATTTGTTGAAAATCAAGTTTGGGAAGCCCCTGAGCAAGTTTTTTTGAGAAAGGCAAGTATTCTTTGACCTATGTCTTATTCACATAAAAAACTTACTTTATCGTACAACCAATCATGCTCAACCTAAGGATGACTAGCCACCTTATTTTCCTGTCAATATTTCATCCTATGGGAGGGCTGTAATGTGTAAATTAATACTAGTGCTCAACAAATATTATTCATGCTGCTACCCTTGATTAATTAATGATGAACTGATGATAAAAGTTTGGTTAATGATAACATAGGGATTTGAGCATGTTTTGTGGGTTTGCTCGATTGCCTCACTCTAAGGATCGGTTCGCCGAGCGACCATACAGAAAAACAGTACAACCACAAGGGATGGAATGTGACGTCCTTGACTGATTAATCAGATGAACTAGAGCGGGTGGTTTGCCTACCTGAAAGATGGCGTAAGGAGGACGTTGCTGGGTATAAGACTCGCTCTCCTGTGGGGGTGCAGTTTGGTTTATTTGGTTTTTGTCGGTCATCCTTCGGGAGGGGACTTTTATGCCTGGTAACGGAAACCTAGAACGGGCAGCCACACTCTAGGAATTTTTTGTAAAGGTCTCGTAATGAAACCCTGCCGATCCATCTAAGGTAATGAATACATGGGGCCTTGCAAACCTCGGGTAAATGGGGATCATGGTTTGTGGGTAAAGATGTGCAACCTCTCGAGAGCGTTTAAAACTAATATATCAGCCGTGCTCACGGTTAAGAGCGGCATGAACCCTCACAGGTTAGAGTTTTAAAAAAAAATGACTCATGGTAATTGATGGAGATGGATGGTGATGATGAATAGTTATGATGGTGGTTTATTCTCAAGTACTTTACTGTTTTTATAATATTTCAGTTATGGGATGGGTATATGCTAATCACCGTTAGTAATTAAAACTCGACTAACTAAAAGCAACCGCTATGCCTGTCCACTATAAAGCCAGTCTACTTTTATCCAAACGGAATACTTGCTGGGTACGGAATGTACTCATCATTGCTTTGTTTTATATTACGTTGCATCCATTGCAACCGTTGCTCAGATCCAAAAGGGAGTTGCGGTGATCCTAACCAGGAGTTCCAAGACTACGACGAGTTCTAGACTGGTGTGCCACCCATCAGTCGCCTGTGGAGCATGGTCGTCTTCCGCTGTCGTTCATTAAGAATATTAGATTTTCGTTAAAGACATTTATGGTCTGTGGTTCGTTATACTCTTAAGTTAAAGTACTGGTTGTGATATTACTTCTGTTTATGCTGTGTATGTGGTTGAACTGATCTTGGCACATACATAGTTAGCACTTGGTTTTATTCCTAAAATCGGGTGTGACATAGGGATTACATTTGATGACCTTCCTCTGCAAGTTGACGATCTAGCGGTTGTCCATGTCAGCAATGCTGTTTACATCTATCTTGGCACTGAACATTCAAAGAGATCACGAATGTACTCGAAATTCAGATAACCGCACACGACGCCGAAGCTACAGTACGCTGCCTACGCATGGCGGGCGGGTATAGAGTAGGAGAGTAATTCGTTCACATGTCCGAAGAGTACTTGTTCTTCATGGTGAACTGCACGCCAGCCTCCTCGACTTCAGGGTTCGGCGTTGGGGGTGGCAGGCCAGCGGGGTCTTCTCCACCTCCGGCCTTAGAGGGAGGGCCGGGGGCGGCCAGCCAGGCTCAGTAGTGGTGGCAGAGTGGCCAGCAGCTGAGACAGCGGCGAGGGCACCGCCGGTCAGGCGGGAAAGGACGGTGGTTGGGAGGAGGGCGGCGACGGAGGCAGCGACACGCCGCCAAAGGCGGCCGGGGAGGGGCCTAAGGCGGGGAAGCTTGATGGCGCGGGGTCGGGCGAGAGGAAGGCAACCTCGTGCTTGGGCGGGCCGCAAGAAGAAGGGGGAGAGGAGGGACCGAGGGAGTAGGGGGTGGATCTCAACCGGTGGATCTACCTCCAATGGCTAATATGGTTGAGTGATAGGATCTCAAAATATCAGTCAGTTGACAAATAGACACGCTCTAAATTGAAACAGGGTAGCTCACTTTAGTTCCCTTTTTAACGATTCCACCTATGCGGTTTTAATCTTTCCCACTTTGGTTATGCAAAATGGAGTGGGCGGAAGAATTATTTGTTTGTAGATATATAAGAACCTGACATTTTACATCGAACTAATGTACAAAGATCTTTGAAAAATGCTTCCTATTTTTTATGAGGTGCGAGTGTGTGACCAATGGTTGATCCAAAAAATTTTCACTTATGTAATTAACAGATTTTTTTTCAAAATACTCGTCATTTTTTACCACTTCATTTGTTTTGCTTGGCACGTCATGTTTCACGAAATATTATATTTTCTAATTTTACCTCTACAAACATACTAAAAATGCTCTAGGAACACTTAAAAACATCTTAGAAGAATATTTGGGCTATTCATCCTACAAAAGTGAAACAAAGGTTGGTATAATGCTACAGAATCCAGCTCAATCGAATAACTGGGCTGTTTGGCCCATTCGATGACTCTTCGCTCGGCTGCACCGCTGATCATACTGTTGCCTTGCCATTTCAAGTAGTACTGTCCAGTGTCCACCCCATGAGCTAGATTTTTTTGCGGTTCTACCATACCATGACACAGTACTCTCTTCAACTACTATGAGGTATGAATAACTAGGGACTCAAATTGGTGTCTTTTCAAACTATGTGCATATCATATAGCAGTATACTTCGAATATACGGAGTAATAAACAGACGATACTCAAAATGGCGATTTTTGTGAAGAAAAGGTCAGTTGGCCTGTACAGATCTGAATATTCATTCATGGCCACAGAAGAAACTTATTTCAAGGTCTCTTTGACCGTCAGTGTCAGATTGTTATCAGAGCCAAGACTGCTGCAACACAGATTACAGCGGCAACGACCGACAATACGATGCCCCAACAGGAACCGCTCTTCCTCATGCGCTTGGTGAGTAGTCTCAGCCTCTTGATCGCACGCTGCATATAGTAATATCAAACACAAATAAGAACCGATCGACATGCATGTGTTTAGCTTATGTGAACACCATGGCAGCCACCTTTTAAAACATGGCCAAGATGGAGGAAAAGGCTTAGCAATTTATTAGGTGCGGCATGTACCTCTAGCTGGGTGGTTGTGTCTTCAACCCCCTCGTCCAAGTCGACCTGCAACGTTCAAGTAATAAAGCGATTCATTCATTTCAAAACAAGAGGTAAACAACTCTCTCTGAAGGCAGAACACACTTACAATCAGCCTAGTTTGCAGATCCAGCTCCTCGTTTATCGCTAGCGCAATGTGATTCGTGCTAGCAACGGCCACCCCCAGCTTCTCCAGTTGATCATCTTGCTCTGCGCCACACAAGGGCCTCAGGTCCGGTTGTACTACCCATACACATATAGGAGAAGAAGTGGTACAAGGGAAATTAATTAAGGCAGAGCTTAATAGCTCCCCCCTTACCTTTGATGACCTTTCTCTGCAAGTTGACGATGTCGCGGTTGTCCATGTCAGCAATGCTGTTTACATCGATCTTGGCGCTGAACATTCAAAGAGCGAGGTCAGGAATTTAATTTACTCGATATTCAGATAACCGCACACGCCGCCGAAGCTACAGTACGCATGGTGGGTGGGTATAGCTAGTAGGAGAGTACTAGTAATTGGTTCACCTGTCCGAGCAGTACTTGTTCTTCATGGTGAACTGCCCGCCAACCTCCTCAGCCTTGTTTCTCAGACCGGAGAGCTTCTCGGCTAGCTTGCTCAACTGTTTCAAGCTCCTGCAACGCACACACGGCGATATCATCTTGTTAGTACTTACTACTAGTAATTCTAAAAAAAAACAGATTCTTTTAGCATCAGTTATAACAAAGAGGGGAGATTGTGATGATGCTAACATCTTTTACGTTTTGGGGAGATCGGACAGATTCTCCTTGAGCATGTCGAGCCTGGTGCCGAGGATGGTGACATTCCGTCGGATCTCAGCGGTCCGACGCTCCACCTCTCGCGGCAGCGACGGCGGCACGGACTCCCTCTCGGTGATCAGTTTGGCGACTTCATCCACGAGCCGCTCGGCTTCCTGGAACCGCTTCGTCCACTGGTCCAGCGGCGACGGCGGCGGCGCTGCACATTATTTGTTAGCGTATCGGTTTTTTCCCCGGACGGGAAAGAGACGGAAATGTCTTGCTACGCTCATGCGTACATACTCCCACGCTAGCGCGGCGACATGTGTCCCGCCGTTCGCTGCTGCCGTCGGCCGCGTGTCTCCTCTTCCGCTGCCGCTGTCTCGCCTGGGAACACCTCGTGCGCACACCTTCGTGTTCGGGATTCGGGGTTGAGGTTGGGGCCGGCGGGGTCTTCTTCACCACCGGTCGGCCCGGCGGTGGGGGCGGGGTGGCCCGCGGCTAAGACCGGCAGCGAGGGCGTCGCCGGTCGGGCGGGGTAGGCTGGCGGGTAGGGTAGGCTAGGGCGGCGGTGCGTCGAGCGTGGGGCTTGGCGGCGGGCGGCGGGCGGGGAGGCCGCGGAGAGAGTGCCGAGGCGCCGGCGGCCTCCGAGCAGTGGCGGCGGAATGCGCGGCGTTGGGTGGCGGGACAGGTGTCGTTTTTTGAGTGTGGGTGTACCTAGGCTCGAGCGTAGCAAATCCGTGTCGGGAAAGAGAAGACAGGGAGCTCACCTCCACGCGGGGGCGGGGCTGTGATGGGAAGAATTGGTTGACGCGCCATCAGGTCGCCGATCAATGCCGCTGCGTTTCTTGTTGCCGCCTTGGCTCTGCTCTGCAAAATCTGTCCCAACGAGTTCTTTTTTCTTCTTCTTCCAACAGCAACAAGCAGGGAAACCGCTAATCCTAATCAATCCGGCGAGAAACAAGGAGATTGATCACCAAGTAACAGGTAGCACGCCGAACGGGGATTCTGTGGCGCATCGCGCGCGGCCTTAGCTTTCATGGAGGAAGCCGCGACGAGTACGATTCGATTCGGGCCGGGTTTCCTTGAGGGGTCCGGACTCCGGCCGTTCCGGGTCAGTTCCAAATCTCCTGCCTGACTTTTCTAGACTCTAGTAGTACAATTGTAGACAACATGCATGGTTCTCGATTTTATTACAAGTTTAAACAGAAACTCCTGATTCGAGGTGAAACTAGGAGGTGAAGTTGCCACGAACGGTGAAAGGGACGACGATTTCCACTGCGTACAGATCGACCAGCACAACACAATGCTGTATGTTATAAAACACACACACACACACACACACACACACACACACACACACACACAATGCTGTCTGTTATCCTAATAATCGACTTTATTGAAACCACACACAAACACAGTGACACAAGATCGAACGTCACAGCAACGGCATGGAACAATCAGGAGATCGTCGAGTCAACATGAGAAGCAGCATGCGGGATATGATACAGTTCTTCAGTTCAGTTGACGGCGCCGCACTTGGCCCTGACCTGGCCGCTGGTGCCGGTGAGCACCTGGATCTGGCCCATCTTGACCATGGCGGCGGCGAACCTGAGCTTCCAGGGGTAGCTCCCGTCGGCGGACCGCCTGACCTGCGCGGCGGTGGTCGCGCTGGCCAGCAGCGCCTGGTCGGAGGCGAAGAGGCCGCGGTTGCGGAGGACGCCCCAGTAGTAGAGCGTGTCGAGGGAGTAGGGCGTGTGCGGCTCCATGGGCACCACGAGGGCCGGGTGGACGCGGCCGCCGCCGTGGCCTGACGACGAGGCGGGGCACGCGTGCCGCAGCTGCGCCAGGAACGCGGCGTCCAGGCTCGGGTCCGCCGCGCTGGAGTTGTACAGCCGCGCGCTGAACGCCGTGCAGTGCGACCGCCCGATGGTGTGCGCGCCTGTTCAGTGCACCGTACCAGGCGGCGAGGTATCATGCATATGCTTGCGTTGACGGGTGGTAACGGCCTAACGGGGGCAAACGTACGTATAGTATTAGTACCTGAGAGGGTGACCATCTCTTCCTGGGTGAGGCCCTTCGCCGCGAAGTTCTGGGTGAGCTGATCCAGGTCGAACGTGGGGGCGGGGATGTTGTCGGCCACCTCCGACGCCATCGACACGGTGCCGTCTCGCCGGCCTCCGGGAACGTCGTACCGGGGCCCGCCGCTCTGCATGCGTCCGTCCATGTCACACGTACACACAGTCACATCAAGATTCACCGTATGTACTCTCGCGCGTGTCCCTGCGCGCGGCGGACACTGACTGTATCGTACTAGTAGAATATAGACCGCAGGCTTCACCAGTGCGACGCTGTCCCTGGCGGCGAAGGCGAGGATGTCGGCGCAGGAGACGACCCCCGGGCAGGCGTCCTCGAGCTCGAGGCGGGCCTTGGCGCTGTCGATGACCTCGAACCCGCGGAGGCTGGGGTTGTTCAATGGTGAGTCCCGCTCCGCGGCGTTGTCCGGCGTCGACTCCAGCAGGACCGACGCGTCGCACCCCTGCAGACGGCGCACACATGCGACATCGTAATTATTATTAGCAGGCTAATAAGGATCTGATCGAACACGTACGAATCGAGATTACCCTGACGAAGCAGTCGTGGAAGTGCATCCTGACGAGCCCGGCGGCGAAGCCCGGGTGGGCGTGCAGCCCCCGGATGACCTCCTGCCGCACGATCGCCTCCGCCTGCGGGCACGTCGCGCCGTAGAAGTTGGGCTGCAGAGCCCCGTTGCCGCCCCCGGCGCACGTCGCCACCAGCTGAGACTGAGAGCACAGCAAGTGCACGGTTGCCACCGTGGCCAGCCACCACCACCACCCCGTCGTCCTGTTGCTGCTCCCCATGGCCATATCCATGCACGTACGCGCTCGAGCTCTCGATCGACTCGGTGCTGCTGCAACTAATGTGTATCCATTCCAGCGGTTGCGTTGCGTTGCGTTGTGTGTGTGATCACACTGCCGATCGATCGCCCTTGACTGCAGCTAGTAAGTGATATATATATATAGAGAGAGAGAGAGAGAGAGCAGCTGACACAGACTTGGCAGCATGTCCTGTTTCGCTTTTTCCTCTCCCATCCCATACGCAACCCGCCCAAGAGAACAGGAACTGCTGAGATCGAGGGTTGGAGACATCGTGCTAGGCGGCGATTCAATTTGCAAGCACCAAGGGTGGTGTGCAGTGCAGTACTGCAGTACCGCATAGTGATGGGCGCCGCGCCAGAACAACTTTTCGTGCACTGATATGATCGATCTACCCTGTACCTCTAGTGCTCCACTCCAGTATAGCACGATCAGCAGGTAGCAATGGATATAGCCTGGTGTCTACAATATCATCATGCAGTCCTGAACACAAAAAAAAATTGATTAATCTCATACATAGTAGCAGTAGTAGATTAGTATAATAGTTGTGATGGAGAGAGAGCATGCATGTAATGTGAGCTGAGCTGAGCTGAGCTGAGCATACCAGGGACATTCAGGCGCGAGCACGGGGCCGCGGTTCTGTCATAGTGTCATCCACCTTCACGGCCGTGGGCCTTGGAGGCAAAGCCCACTACAGCCCAGGGTGGAGTAGCCCACCTAAAGCCCAGCTCGGGAGACGCGAATCGCGACTCGCGAGACGCTAAAAAAAACACCCGATCCCCCAGCCTTATCCGCCTGCTCCGTTTCCGTGCAAAAACAGCACCGCCGCACGCCGCTGCACCACCGTAGCCTTCTCCTCTGCTCTGCTCTGCTCGCTCACCCAGACAGAATGGTAAGCGAGCAGGTGCCGGCGGCGGAGGTGGAGAACAGCGAGGCGGCGCCGGCGCCCGTGGAGACCACGCCGAGGGAGGAGGACGAGGCACCCGTCGTCGAGGACGTCAAGGAGGATGAGGATGAGGATGAGGACGAGGACGACGACGACGAAGAAGAAGACGACGCTGACGAAGGTAGCATGCTAGTCTTCTTCTTCTTCCAGTTCCTGCTTCTTGGCCCCTCCCCGTCCCCTGTATCTATATGACTATATGTATGATGCTCACCGCATCTTACGTTTCGTTGTTTGAGTAGTACTCCTATCTATCTTCTTGTAGCCTGAAATAGACAGATTTTCACCTAGTTAACCTACCTGATGTTGTTGATGGGGAACCTGAGTTGCATCATGCATGCATGCGCCGGTGTCTTGTGTAGGTGAGCTAGGTGCGGGGGCAACCGAGGGCTCCAAGCAGAGCCGGAGCGAGAAGAAGAGCCGCAAGGCCATGATGAAGCTCGGGATGAAGCCCGTCACCGGCGTCAGCAGGATAACCATCAAAAGAGCCAAGAACGTACGTAAGCCAGCTCCAGCCCGCAAGGAGCAAGTTCAAATTCATGACGTTCATGATATATAATGTGCTTCGTCATCCGATTCTTATTATATTATAAAAAAACTGTACCCTTGCTTAGCCTTTTATCGTGCATATTCAGATACTGTTCGTGGTGTCAAAGCCTGACGTCTTCAAGAGCCCGACGTCAGAGACGTACGTGATATTCGGGGAGGCCAAGATCGAGGACCTGAGCTCCCAGCTGCAGGCCCAGGCGGCACAGCAGTTCAGGATGCAGGACCTCAGCAAGGTGATGGCCAAGCAGCAGGACGCTGCAGCCGCGGCGCCGGCCGACGAGGAGGAGGAGGTCGACGAGACCGGCATAGAGCCGCGCGACATCGACCTCGTCATGACGCAGGCCAGCGTGTCGCGCGCCAAGGCCGTCAAGGCTCTCAAGGCGCATGACGGCGACATCGTCAGCGCCATCATGGAGCTCACGGCGTGATGAACGCCCGCCCTTCTTCCTTGTTGCCTGCTGGTTGCTTCACTTTGGAGTCACATGCATCCTCGTGTCGTACTGCCGTGTGTTAAAAAAGACCAGTGTCGCTGCTCGTTTTGGAGATTTGCATAAGATGATGATGTTTTTGTTTGCTCACCTGTATGGGCGGACATAGCATCATGCCAGCTTCCTTCAATTCTAGATTGGTGTCATTTTTAAGCTGTTAATCGGATCCTCAGTTCAGCATCTTTTGACACGAGTCTCAGAGTATAATGGACTAGCTGTTTTAATTCGCTCACCAGGTAGCATGGCCATTCAATTCAAATATTTAGTGCAGCAATGGCACTGTTGATTACGTACATTTTTGCAACACGGCATGTGAATCCATGGCAGGTCGAAACAGAGACCTGCGAAAGAAGTTAAAATATCACTATAATATATTATTATAAATTTATTGAACAAATACATTGTCCTGTGAACACCTTATACAATAGGTGAATAAAGAGGCCGCTTCCAATATCCTATATCAATCTATCCTTTCCTCTATTGCAATTTGCAACTACTATTTGTGACCCCTTAGTACCTCGCTAGTAAAAAAACCTAATAGTAGTAACCAGCGGCCTCTGACAAAAACAATCCTCTAATTTCACTCCTCAGCTCTGTTTATGGTTTTATTTGCCAAGGCTGAAAAGCACTGAATGGGTATAAGAATGTTGAATGTCTCCACATCACCACTACACCCACCAAGAAATCCAATAAAGATTATTTGCCGTCATGCTTGCCACAGTAATTCCGATTCAAAAGCTCAAGGAGAAGAATGGCAGCAGAGTCCTTAGCCTTTTTCACACTCGGCATTGGCTCCCCAATGCACTCGTCAGTCCATCCACGGTCCGATGTATTTACCCTTACCGCATAAATGAATCTTTTGGCGTGGGCAGGGCCACCCTCGTTTACGCACCTGTATTGTGGCATTGGCCATTGTCTTCTCAAGCATATGTCGTTCAGGGTCTGCCTAGTGAACGTAGAACCATTTTTCTTCTCGCCATCCTTTTCTGTATCTTTCTTTGCTGCAGTTTCCTTTTCCTTCAACACAACAAGCGCATTTCTTGCCGCCAACTTTTGTGCCATTTTCTTCTGTGGGTTCTGAGCTACACCAATCTGAATGCCATCGACAAAGACTTCAACGGTAGCCATATTGCCTGCTCGCGATGCTTTATATTCTAATCCTTCAGCTTGTTGCTGGCAGCGCTCTTGGAGCTCCCTTACAGGGTGCATTGGAAGAGTGTCTGGCGTTACCATTGGATCAAGCAGAGGCTGAAAAACCTGGTGTAACAGATTAACAAAAATAAGCTTTAGTATTTACACGTGAGGGTGAACAGAATTTCGTTTCAAGATATACATAAACTATTACCTTCCAGACTATGGAGGTATCATACCCAGAATCCAGGAATATTGAGCCAGCAATAGACTCAAAAATATCTCCAAGAACCTTAGGAGCCTTACAATCCCCAAGCCCAAAAGAATTGAAACCTGGTTTCAAAAGCTCCTCCTGGACATCCTTTACAAACTCTCGAATCTTAAGAGGATAGAGAGAGAAAAGTCAGCATTGATTCCAAAAGGCGGCAACAATTTCAACATAACAAAACTCTAGTTCAACCATTACATCGTACAGTATATATAGGAACACATGACCAGAAGTGCACTACTGAACAAATAAGCGATGGCACACCTGCGTCTCCAATGCAGTTGATCCATGGCGAAGATGTATATGCAGCTTATGCTTAACTGCAACCCTTGCAAAGTTCTCATTATTAACAGCTGCAGCTCTCAAGTCAGTCAAGCGGCCAGGAGGTAGGTCAGTATATGTAAAAAATAAGTGCTTTGTAATGAGATGATCCAACACAGCATCACCAACAAACTCCAAGCGCTGGTAACAGGAAACGCCAGATGATGGCCTTGATGCGTGTGTTATAGCTTCAACAAGTAAGCCTTTATTCTTAAAGTTGAAACCCAATGCGCCTTCTAATATGTCAAAATTGATGCTTTTCATTATGCTCTCAGGTATGTTATATGGCTTTGAAGGCGGAATCTCTTGAGGATCCAGCTCTGCATGAATACCGATCCATTTCATCAGATGGTTTGCAGCAATTTTCCCTCCTTCTACATAATAGACACCGATAAGTGCTTCCACGACATCTGCTAAAGTTTTGCTTGATAGAACACGATAGCAGCTAGAATCTCCCTCAATTTCACCATCTTCTTGCATGCCATCTGTGTAATCATCATAAGGGTCCTTTTGCAATTCACTAATGGGAGTAGATTCCTCATCAAAGATGGTTGGTTCAGAATCTCTTGTTTCTTCATCAAATACAGGTAACACTCCCGGAGCTGCCCATCTTGATGGAGCAAACCGATCTGCTTGGATATAAGATTGGAGGCTTTTATTCAGAGCGTATTGGTACAGGATCATGTTGCTAACCATCTGCTGCCGCATCCTTGTGAGCTGCCCCTCGTGCTTTTGAGGATATTTAAGGAAAAGGTATCTAGTTACAACCCATTTCAAGTATGCATCGCCCAGCAGCTCCGCTCTTTCATAGCAGAATGTCTCTTGGCATGACGCAGCAGTCAAAGCTTCTAATATCTGCCATGATTCACAAACACACAAAAAAAAAATTCAACATGCACAATCTCTAGTTTATTTGAGAATGTCATTTTATCTCTTATGTGATGAATCTAGGCGAATAGGGTACAGGCTTATGGTCTTTCCACATTTTTTTCTGTAAGAGTGTAAGGAAAAACAAGCACAATCTTTTGGAAAGATTAGACACTTAAATTTACCCTGCCCATCGTCATGTACAAATTTAGCATTAAGCCATTAATAGCAAGTGGACTGAGTACATCTTCGTTTATTTAACCAAAATTTCTTACTAACAGACACGGTCCACCAAGGCTAGGAGCCACAATGAAAGGCATAGAGGATTGTGCAGTCTCACTTGGATTTCATAGCCTTTGACATCTCAAAAGATGATGGTGTAACATGGAAAAAATAAATTGACTCATTTACCAGTATATTCTGCCAGGAGGTGTTAGAATCTTTCCAAAAAACAATGTAGGATTGTAGGCTTGAGCGCTGGAGATGTACCTTATTTGCAGGAACCGGATAACCAATTATGTCCTTCAACTGAATTGCAAGAAGCATGCTCTCCACCCTTCTCATTATTGAGGGTAATCTCTGTGCTCCACGAACAAGTGATCCAGGAAGAGGATGCACAAGGCACAATTCGGGTGGTAAATATACATAGTATGTTTTGTCAAGGTTCTCTGAGAACTCTCCATTGCTAGCTGCAAAACGACAATAGCATACAAACCATTAATCTAGGGCTCAACAGGATGTCCTGGATGGGACTGAAAGACGAAAACACCAGCAAATGTAAAATATTAACTATTAAGGCTGAAAAATCTAAATGAAGTTGCACAAAAAAGGAAACAAATAGCTTTACCTTCAGAATTTTCAAACCTAGGAGAAAGTAGATTCTTGCAATATGAAACACCACGTGCCCGTATAAGAGGTTGTTTCTTATAAATTAACTCCACGCCATACCTGAGGGAAAACACACAATAGATCACAATATG
This sequence comes from Paspalum vaginatum, assembly GCA_030272315.1. Lineage (NCBI taxonomy): Eukaryota > Viridiplantae > Streptophyta > Magnoliopsida > Poales > Poaceae > Paspalum > Paspalum vaginatum. The sequence continues at coordinate 57,320,528 of CM059012.1, read as the reverse complement.
CTGCTGTAAAGCTATCGCCAGACAGGAAAAGCAAAAAACAATCAGAGCTAAGAACATTATCTTACTTCTGCTTGTAGTAATCAGCAAATGAGCTGTACTCCAATGGACCCAGGTAGCCTTCTTTTCTGGGGAATGAATTTTCTGCATTCATGTTGTAGCAAATACAGTCCACATAGAACCTCTTTCCTGAGTGGGCGGCAGTTATAACCATTCCAGCAAGATCCTTAGCATCCCAACATGAATCTGCCATGATCAACTTGCCTTGGTTCTGATAATCACCAAAATGTCCCCTATCACGACCAGGAACTAACCCAGATGCTTTGACAACATCAAATTCAGCGATGGCTCCTCTAATACCATAAGTAGGATGGGCCTTCTGTCCAAATGCAGTTCCATGACGCAATTTCCCAAACCCATATTCCCTCCTATCTCCGCCAAGTGTCCTCTCATTGGTACCCAGATACACATCTGGGCGTGCCCTCTGAAGAGGGTTGTTCCAGGCATCAGAGTTCACAATGCTGTTAACTAGAGTCCAATCTATCTCTCTTAAAACATCCATACATTTCTCAGTCCCCGCAGGAACAAAGAGGTATGCTTTTGCTGGATCCCAAGGTGTTGTTGAGGGATCAACATCAACATCAAGTACTATGCTCATGAGTCTAACATGAAAGCTCTTCAGCAGGACCAGCTGGAATATAAGAGCAGGCATTAGCTACATTAATTAAAACTATGGAAACAAATGTTGGTGCTTCACTTTTGCCTAGCAAATCAACCTGACTTTCTGTAATTTCAATTGGCCCACGGAATACGAGAGATGCCTTTGTTATCATCGTCCTGGCAACAAAGAGATCCATCGTCGTCGATAAAACCTAAAAAAACAAAACATTATGGACTCTTAGACATTCCTTTTCTCAAGTTGCACAATAACACCAGAAAAAAAGGTTACCTCTGCATCCAGCTCATTGCCAAAAATAAGAGCAAAATTTGAAAGTTGTGTAACGAAAGGGTCCTTTGAAGTCCCAATGTTTACACAGTTTACAGAATACATATATAACTTAATAAATTGTGAGCTTTGGCAACCATCTCTTCCAGATAAAATCCATTCTCCCTGTGATAAACAAAGGTTAATGGAATGAGACTGCAAGTCACTAATTAGAAACCAGAGTAGCGTAGCACCAGAGGTTGCAACACACCATTAAGACCAATTTAAATTCAAGCTCAGAGATAATGAGTGAGAAAGCAAATGCTAACCCGCAGAATTTCAGCAACCCCTTCAGGATAGAATTCTCTATGGCGTGCTGTTCCAGGGAGTGGATCACCTTCATCATTTTGTTCTGTCTTTTCTCCTTCCCCACTTCCTCTATCAGGTAAAAGCATATCTGTGAAGGCGCCCATCTCATGTAGCTTCTTACAAGCAGCTAAACAAACAGCCTGCACAAAACAAGAAGGAACAATTCAAACTAATGGACAAAATGTAGGTAAAGAAAACTCTATAACAATTTGATCCAATGAACTGTCATTACTTGTTGCGCCAGACGTATTGAACTGCATATTGGGCCTTCAAGCTTCTCAAATGGAGCATTACAAGGCAGTTGAAGCTTGCAAGAATATTCTGTTGACCCCCCTGGCTTCTCATGCTTTTCCATAATAAATTCTGGGCGAAGAATGGAGTACCTGGGAGTAGGCAACTAAGATATGAACCAACGTTTCCAAAATCGATTGAGCTGGTATACTAAAGAAATCACAAGAAGAAATACCTGTCACTCGGCAGCTGTGAGCAGTAAAAATGTATGAGTCCAACTGCAGAGTTCAAACTGACAACAGCACCTGTTGATTCAACCTGGTATATAGAATCAGGTGATGTATCAGCAGGGCTTAACATAGTAGTACCATCGAGATGACTGAGATCAGTTCTCTCAATAGCTTCTTTTCTCAATGTCTCCTCGCTATTCCGAGCATTTTTTAAGAAAGCTTCATGTGACATATTTCCCCTGGCAAAATCAATTTATAAGCCCATGGATTTACAGAGCATATTTCAATGATATCAACAATTTTGTGAGATAGGTACCTCTCAAGCATCAATATGTAGTCAGATCCAGGCTTTCTAGCACGACCACGGGACTGAATATAGGCCAAAACAGTCTTTGCAAGGTCAAAGCGAATGACAACATTGCATTGTCGAATATCAAGCCCTTCCTCTGCAACACTAGTTGCAACTAAGAGTGTAACCTGCAAATACGTAGCAGAACATTTAACAAGGTTCAAGTATGAAGTACAGGACAATTAGCTTCAACATATGCCCCTAAAATACAGCTTAATAAGCATAAGCACACAGTTATACCAAGTTACTACTACACCTACAACAGATAGATACTTGGAATGAAAAATATAAATGTCGATTTATGCCCTGAGTAGAAACACATGTACATCATGAAATTTCGCAAATCTAGTTGCAAAGAATCAGAGCACGCATATAGTTAAATAGCACTGAACTCACAAAAGATGGGTGCACCCCACTGAAAATTATGTTCAGTTATGTCATGGATAGAAACATACACGGCCATCACGAAATTTTGCAATTGTATCCTGCATTTGGCATGACCGCATCTCTTGGTTATTGTTATGACCTATCAAGCTTGCACACCGTATAAAGCCTAATGATGGAAGCTCCGCAAAGACCTACGAGGTCCAAAAAGGGAAATAGATCAGACAATTCATAAAGGATCAAAAGTAATTGACCTCAGAATGTGGAAAAAAACATGGCCTTTACCTTAGGAAGGACTAATGCTGTAACCACCCGCTCTACAAATATGATAGCACGAAAATCATCAGTGTGCTGATACTTAAGAAGTATTTTGATCAAAGCCTGCACCCTTGGAGTAACTTTCCCATCAGCCACTGCGGCACCAATAACTTCATCTACATGTTCACCTACAGAAACAGCTGGTGCAAAATAAAAAGTTAGAAGTGAGTATGAGATCATGTTCAAAGCTTCAGGATAAATTAGAGGGGGCAGTGCTGGTAATTTAAATGGATTTGGAACATTTATGCATAAACAATCACTAGTGCTCCTAAGGAATAATCAAAATTAGGGAGGGGGGCATGGCCTCCTTTGGCTTTGACTATCCTCCACCATTGTGAGACATCCTCAGGTACAATAATAAAGGATAAAAAGGAAACAATATAGGTGCTGATGGTAGAGTGAAGAAAGAAAAAGAACTTCATAAGGAAATTGTTAAAAAACAAAAAAAGATGACCATGAAAACATTTCACAAGAAAAATAAAGATTATTAATACCATGACTGTCAGGTAGCTCCCCCTCCTCAAGTTCATTTGGCTTGTGGTTTCCAGCATTATGCATTTCAACATCATTGCTCTCACTTTTCATTGCAGCCCCTTCAGTCAACTGGCAGTGTAACAAATCAACAACTTTTTTCAAATATGACTCTTGAAATTTAACATCAACCTGATAGTTTGCTCTTTCATCGTTCTGTAGTGCTGTCAAGAATGACTGTGCAACCTGAAATTATGCAGAAATCGCAGTTAGAACTTAGAAACACAAGACAGTTAGCAATAGACTAGTGCACTTTTAAATGTGAAACCAGTACCTTATAAGCACACCATTGTCCTAGTTCACCCAGAGCATAGTTTATGGCTCGCAACTTCTGAATTAAATTAGCCGCACCATCACTTTCTGTACGCTCAGAAACACCATAGATAAGGCGTAGCTCATCTCTAGACCCTGCATCCCTAGCTCCCATGAACTGCCATTTAGTTCTCTTAGAACTAGAAAGTGCAGCCTCTTCAACTGCGGCCTCCATTTGTTTGATTTGTTCATGGAAAGACAAAAGAGTAGCTGCTTTGTCATAGTGGATAATGGCTTCCAAAGGCATGGGAACATGTTTCTCCAGCTCTTTACGATCTTTGATTGTGCATACTACGCAATCCAGTTTACTCTCAAGATTTCGTATCTTGATAGCACAGTCTTCTTGGCTAGTCACTCCTATCCAGATAGTAGTACAAGGAAGCATCAGAAAAATATACAGACAATAGAAAGCAAAGGAGCATTTAATCTAAATATAAGACAGGAACACCCAACAATAATGACATCGAATAGCAAGGAGGCACTGAGTAGAGCTATACCCTTTAAGTTAACAGGTGAAGCAGTCATTCCAAACACAGTTGGCCTCTTGTCCTTTGGAGTGGTGTGGTAAAATTCTGACATCACTAGAGAATATGGGTGCTTTTTCACCGCATGATGGCACTCATCTAAAATCAAAAGGTCAATGGCATCCATTTTAATAATACTGTGCCTAAGGATGTTCAACAAAATTTGAGCTGTCATAACAAGTACCTGCACAAGACATGGATAAGTAACAGAAACAACAAACATCGTATTGAAACAATAGCCTGAAAAGGAAAAACATGTGATTTACTTGCCATACAGTACAAGTGCCATATCATATCTTATTAAGTGGAAGAAACAAGTGCAACTAAAGGCACCTATATAAGGCTAAAATCTGCACCGTGATCCATAAAATAGGAGAGGAGTTTTTCTATAAATCCACTAGTTAGTTGAGAGAAAAAAAGGAAAAAAAAAAGATCTCATAGACCTGGGAGTTTAGCCAAAATACAATTTAGGTGTGAATGATCCCTCTGATTGATAATACAACTTGAGGAAGGCAGCATACCTTCTCATTCTGAGCCTAAGAATTTTGTTTCACTTACCGGCCCCAAGAAGTCAATGGATTTCAACATGTCAATATAAACCATGTTAGAACATGCTAGGGGCACAGAAGCTCAAAAATAATTGAGATACAAATAAGTTGAACATATTGCGTTCCAGAACCATGAGAATTCCTGCTAGATACAACAAAATAACACAATGCAAAAACTGCCGGCTCACTGATTTGGATTATTGGAGGTGGAGGAGAACATGACCAGAAGCCTTGTGTCGGACAGCTCAGTAAGGGCCACGGACAGGGCAGGGAAGACTTGGGGAGACAAGCATGGCGGCACACCCTTCTGCCCGAGAGAGAGATGGAAGGGGGAGGGAGGGAGGGGGGAGAGAGAGAGTTTGGGAGTGTGAGGGTTTTCTCTTCTAATTCCTCTATATTTATAGGATAGTTAACATGACAACCATTGATCCAGTCCAAATACATCTACAACCTTCCTAATGTAAACAATTTCCTAAAATTAACAACTTACTGACAGAGTTAACGAATGAACCTTAGAAGGCCTGCCATTCCCTACATCCCCTACTAGTGACCTTTCTCCCATGAATCTCAAGGTACGATGGGGAAATTACATTAAAGCATATGAAATTATGTCTATTAGCTTGGGTGCACCTCTCAAATACAATTGACAAATGTAGGGTTGCATACATGTACTACTCCGTCAAAACTTTCAACGCACATACATTTTGCCTATACGCTGCATTTTTTTCTCGAACATCGCAGGAGAGCTGCACTTGGGAGATTAGAAGGAACCTCCCAGGCAGAAAATCAAAACACTTACACAACATTACTAGATAGCAAAGAAGAACAACCACGACCAGGAGAACTCTAGCATTAAGGTCCAGAAACGCTGCATGTTATCACAGAATGAACAAGAAACAAAGCTAAGAGAAAAGGCAGTGACACTTTATCTTCTCTGCTTCACACATTATTAAGTATAAATAAACTAAGCCGCATCACCAAAAATGTAGTCACTTTAGATATCTAAAAATAGTTAAATGCCATATTTCTGTTCAAGATTTGTTAATTTTAAATGGATTAACTGTCAATTATGTGTAAAAGATTCAAAGTCTAAGCAAACACAATAGCAACGGACCTTTTAGTCCCAAGCAAGCTGGGGTAGGCTAGAGATGAAACTCAACATAAGCCATCAGCAAGAAGGGAAAATAAAATTATACAAAAAGTATATAAAGCAACAATAACAGTAATAATATTAAGAGATCTAAAAGGCTTGTTCATGGTTCAGGCACATGGATTTCCACACACTTTTATCCATCATCCAAGGATAATTCTCTGGCTACACTCCACCCCGTCAAGTCAGTTTTTTTTAATTGCAGCCTCTAGGCAGAAACAAGCAGCAGCAGCAGCAGCAAGACCATAAGAGACACCAACAAAAGGTGAAAGAGAGAGAAGAGGAAGATGAACAGGTATTTAAAAGATACTAATAGGGGGCATAAAGTCTATTCAAGGTTCAGCCAAGTGAATAGCAGCTGTTCTCCAAGCACTTCTATCCAAGATGTCTAAGCAGACACAAGATTCATGCAGGCACACTTCTTTTCTTATGGGGGCATTGATCTGAAGATCGAGTTCAGGCCGTGCGCGTAATATTTTCTGTAAGCCAGCTGTACTAATGTTCCCTACGAGCTCTCATCCGTGAAGCCAAGCAGCTGAACATTACAGATAAACATGCTTATATCTTAAGGAAAAATACAGACAAGAAAATGAAAAGAAAAAAACACCTGGTAGGATTATGTTCACCACATTGATCAGTGAGTACAAACTATTACGACAGGAAAAGGAGAAACTCCAGTTTACACATATATATTATCTGCTGAACTAGTAGAACAAAAAAATAACTTCTGTTATGTGGTGCACTAATTGACTCAAATATATAAAAGAAACATCCAGAGTAAACATACTGTAATCTTTAAAAAAAAACAATGAGACGTCATGCCAATGTCTTGGCTACCAACCAGTTCAATAGACAACTAGTGGACATGATAGTTTCCTAAGCCAAAGCAAAGTGGCCTAAGCTCAGGTTTTGCTCAGAGCCTCAGACCCAAGCCTGGAGACGTCATGTGAGTGTCTTGGTTACCAAAAAAAAAACTTAGTGGACATAATAGTTTCCTAAGTCGAAGCAAAGTGGCCTAACCACAGGTTTTCCTCAGACATAAGCCTTGAGACATTGTATCTGAAGATAGTTTCGAAGTAAAAGAGCAGTAACGCAAAGAATTTACCTGTTTTGACTCAAATTCACGCTGCCACTTTCTGGAATCCCAGAAATCCTGCCCCATCTCCCCACAGTAGTGTCCAACCCGATAGCCAGTCCTCTCCCGTATCACTTCAGCTTGCTATGATTCCACCAAGAAAATACAATCGTGTCAATCAATAAAACAAACCAGCAAACACTTCAATTTCAGAGGGCTCGCTCTTGTATCTGTACCTGATACACGAGAGGCACCTTAGGCACCAAGAAAACGGCGAGCATCTTCTTATTCTCCTTGAGCATTCTGTCACAAATACTTTTGATGAGCAGTACAGCTATGAGAGTCTTCCCTGCACCCGTTTCAAGGAAAGCAATTGTGTTCCTGCTCTTAGCTTGCTCAAGCACCTCGAGCTGGTACTGCCTCGCCTGCTCCTCGGTGACGGGCTTCTCCCTGTGCGAGGCTGCCGTCCGTTCCGCCTCCGCCTTGTTCTCCGCAGCAGGGCACCCATCCTGCGTCCTGGCACGCTTTCCCTGGCGGTCGGCCTCCGCCTCCCACATGCCGTGGCGGAACACCATCTTGCCGCCGCGGTCACGCTCCCAGAAACCCCGGGCGTCGCGTCGGTGGTGGTCGTGGCCGTGGTGACCGTCGCGGTCGCGTTTACGAGGCCTCTCGTACTCCCGCCTCCCGCTCCCGCGCCGGTCCTCCCAGCCACGAGAGGGAGGCTGCGGCAGCGGCAGCGGACGCCGCCGCCAGTCGTGGTCGTGGCGTGGCCCCCCGGCACCACCGGCACTGAGGCGCTGGCGCTTCCCGCCCCTCCAGTCCCCGATGGCACCGCTGCCATTGGCCGCGGCGGCCGGTGACGGGGACGGGGACTCCCTCCTGGGCTCCTTCCTGGCCTCCACGCCCTGGGCCCTCTGCGGCGCGTCCACCGCCGCCACCGCATTGTGTGCGGCCACGACGATGGGGACAGCAACAGGCTCCTGCGGCTGCGGCGGAGCGACGGGCACGGGCGCGGGCGCGGGCGCGGGCGCGGGAGCAGGAAGCGGAGGCGGCGGAGGCGCAGGCGCGGGTGCGCTCTCGGCGTTGATGCTCTCGAGTATCCGATCGATCTCGGCGACGAAGCCGTCGTCGGCGCCGCAGTCCATGGCGGGTATGAGGCCCGGGTCGAAGTCGGCGGAGGCGGCGAAATCGATGCCGCAGAGCAGGGAGGCGCCGTCCTCGCACGCGTCGTACCAGTACGCGGCCGCGGCGTGCTCGCCGGCGGCGGCATCATCGCCTCCTCCGCCCGCCATGTCGCCGCGAGACAGCTGCACCAACAGCGGTCACACGGCACCTGATAGTTACCTCCTCCACCAATCAATCAGCAGCGCAGGAGGATACAGAGCAATCAGAATAAGAATCTGTGAGGAGGGAGGCGAAGACGAATGTCGCTACTACTTGTGGGCGTCGCGGCGGCGGCCGTCGGGACCGGGACGGGAGAGAGAGTGGAAGAGAAAGAGGCGGTGATAAACCGTACGAATCACGCAAACCGGTCGGAGGTGGAGGTGCGGGAGGCGGGAGGGAGTGGAGTGGAAAGGGGGCGGTGCTGGTGGATGGCGATGCGGGGTTCCGATTCCGATATGGGGGCTCGATTCGATTCGATCAGATTCGACGGTGTATCAACGCTACTCTTTCTCTTCTCTCTCTCTAGCTCTGCCTCTCCTCTCTCTCTCCTCCCTCGTGTGCTCTCCCAGCAGCTCTGGTCAGGTTTGCGAGGGAGGCGAGGCGAGAGAACGGACGGGACGGGAGAGAGGGCGAGGAAGAAGAGGGCAGGGACTGACGTCGCGGGCCACGGGTGCAGTGCAGGCCGGCGCGGTGGACCGGGCCTAGCTAGGGCTGGAATCGGCACCCGTGCGCCGGGTGCGTGCGGTACGGGTCCAACTGCCCTTGGACTGGCGCGTTTGTTACCTGTCCTGCGGGAATGACCTGCCGGGCCCAGCGGCAGCGGCAGCGGCAGCGGCAGCGGTGCGTGTCCATGGCCCATAGGCCATAGGGTAGGGGTGGCGTGTGCCGACTGCCGAGGCGAAGCGGACTGATGTGTCTGTGCGGGCCGCGCCGTACGTTCGCAGGGAACGGCCGGAGTGGGCGGCGGCGTACCGCGGGCGCGGTGTGCCCGTCCGTAGCCGCGACGAGGTGATCGGGACGTGGTCATGCTGCTGCACGCGTCTACATGCACTCCAAGTTCCAATCATCGCACACGACAGCACGTACGCACTACGCTGTTTATAACCTGAAAACCTAGCCGCTTCATGCACATGCATAGAGTACTCTGCATTCGCTGTTAAATTAAGTCTATGTTCGTTCATTTGAACAAACGCTCGGTAAACTATCCAAAAAACAAACGCCCATTTCAACCAAAAAAAAAAAATCTTCACCGGAGCAAATGAACAGATACCCGATCACACGACGAGAAAAGCTGAGACTTTCCACCACAAATTTACGTTCGTCAGCTGCCGGCAGTACCGCGCAGTGAACGCTTCCTGCCCTTTCCTTCCTTTCCTTTCCTCCCGTGGGCCGTGGCTGACAAGAGAGCAATGACACTGTACCGGTGCGCCAGTCGCCAGATATTTGGGTAGGAGAGCGTCAGAGCGAATCAAGTGAGACAACGGGCCCTCGCCAGCCTTGTCAGATCAACAATGTACTGTGTGTTTTATGGTGGTTCGTAATCAACAAACAATGATAGCAGATACTGACCCATGCAAGATGATGACTACCCCTCACCACCGTTGTAGACTTCGTAGTCACAAAATGGAACCGTAGCGACATCTAATCGTGTTACCGTAGCGTATTAATTAAATAAAGGCACTAACCCCCATCAAACACGAAGTACGCCTCAACCTTGTGGTCTATTTACATCCAAACGTAGAAACCAAAAACTTTATAAGCTAGGTTGCCACAAGGTAATCAAAGACACATCCATGCATTTTTGCTTTTCTATGAGTACCCGTAGAAGGCTGGACTGTCAAAACTCATAACGACGGAGTCATCATATTTTTGCTGTCGGTGACCACTCAAATTCAGGATTAATTTGCTAATCTCACGATATACATAGATTTCCAATCCTTTTCAGACATCCATGGAAGTAGATATGTGCGCTTTCGTTTCGTGAGGGCCGCGTGCATCTTTTTTTAGGAAAAAAAAAACCAAGGGGAAATATTATAAGAGGGCGGCAAGGCAAATGCAACCACGATAGAAGAACAAGCATCTTTTTGATAGCCTTTCCATCCAAATTCCAAAGAAGAAAAGAAAGTTTCACTTCACGGGGTCGGCGGCACACGAGCCCGACTCCCCGCACGGCCGGGCCGCACCGCACCGCGACTGGCAGGCGGCCCTTTGCAGGGCCGCGCCGTGCACGACGCCTGTCAGGTCGCTCGGCCCGGGGGCAACACCTTGTACCGCACGAAACCCATCCGCAGAGGACTTCGCGTGAAAAGCTTCGAAAAGGTCTCCCAGGCCCACACCCCTCCTCCACGGGCCCGGCCCGGCCCGGAACCGGTTTTTATAATACACGGAAACCAGATTAGACGCCCACACAACCAGTGACATACTGGGCCCACAGAGACCGCGACCCACTCGTCAGTTTGATGCCTAGCGGAGATCCAAGTGGTTTTGCGCCGAGATATATCCGGAAAACGATCAGGTGTGGGAGTGGCTGACGTGTGGGACCGCTATAGATAACCCGAGGACAAACCCACCGCCTCAAATATCCGCGGGCCACCGACGCGCGGGCCCGCTGATCCAAACACGTTGGCTTCGCCTTCGCTCAAACGGAACGGAACGAAACCCCAGCCCCCAAAACAACTCGCCGGCGTCGGCGAGCTCGGCAGGCAGAGGCGATGGACGAGGAAAGGGAGGGGGAGGGGGAGGGGGAGGTGGGGGAGTACAAGCTGCAGAGGATGGTGGGGAAGGGCTCGTTCGCCGAGGTGTTCCGCGCCGCGCACCGCCGCACCGGCGCGCGCGTCGCCGTGAAGGCGATCGACCGCCGCCGCGTCGACAAGCGCGTCCACGACGGAATCCTGCAGGAGAGGGAGATCCTCAAGAGCATCGATCACCCCAACATCCTCCGCCTCCTCGACACCATCGACGTACGCACCGCACACAATCCCCCCCTTTTGAACCCCGGCCGCGCCGCCATGGGCTGCGGGTCGAACTGAGTAGCACGGCTAGCGGTTTGACACGACGAATGACTGACATGCCGGTGTGGTTTGCGCCGCAGACGAAGAAGATGATGTACCTGGTGCTGGAGTACTGCGACGGAGGCGACCTCGATGGGTTTTTGCGCAAGCACGGCCGCCTGCCGGAGTCCACAGCCAAGGACTTGATGCGGCAGCTCGGTATGGCCTTAATCGTAATCGGGATTCGTTATTGTTTCTCTTTTTTGGAAAACAAGGCTTTATTAGGACATGCTCTGACGTTACTCTGTTGTTTGGGTGCGTAGCGGAAGGGCTCAAGGTGCTGAGGGGGAGGAACATCGTGCACAGGGACCTCAAACCACAGGTCTTATTTCAGGGTTTTTTTTTTTTTTTTGGTATCACTTGAGTCAGTTTTAGTGGTTGGTTTGGAGATTCTAACACTCATCTTGCTCATGATTGTCCTCATTGGTACTGTCAGGGATGGGTGTTTGTCAGTTTGTGTGCAGAGTGCCAACACCCATTGCTACGAGTGTGTCTCCGTGTGGTGTTAAATTAAAGACATTAATTAACCTTATCAGAAAAAAAGGACATTTAATATGTCTCTTTGTACAGGTTCCATAAATAGCCAATTAGCCACTATCTTGACTTAAATGCGAATCCCAATTAATTTCAGTCCCATCAAATGGCAAACTTCTGTTCAGTCATGCTAGTATCTGGTGTCCAGTCCACAGATACTGATACATTCAGTGAAAGTACAGGATTCCACATTGTAATTTTCCACATGTTCATTTGATTTAGCTAACTGTGCTTGATTACTTCCTGTATTATGTTTCGGAGATACATCATTTGTTTACTGATCAAGCTGTGAAACCTGCAGAACCTCCTCCTATCAACCAACGGTGATGCCACTGTATTGAAAATCGGTGACTTTGGGTTTGCCAGGTGAGAGGATCACGTCTCTCTGTTGCATTTATCTTTATAAAAGTTTCCCCCTTCTCTACTAAATGGCTTGGCTTGATCTCATCAGGTTATTTGTAGCTGTTATCCTTTTCAATTCGCAGTGACATAACGTCCATACTTTTTATCCTCACCATAACTGCCTTTTCTGAATACTGTATTTACTCTGTATTTACTGTAACTGAGCTATTTGTAGTGAAATTTTTGGAGTGGTTTTAGGTCTCTGGTGCATGAAAATTTAGCTGCCACAATGTGCGGGTCGCCATATTATATGGCCCCAGAAATTTGGCAAGGGAAGGACTATGATGCAAAGGTTGGGTCATCATCCTTTCATACTGTTCATAGATTCAAAATAATAAGTTTGTAATTAACTCTACTTGAAAAAACATTACAGTCAGACTTGTGGAGTGTCGGGGTCATTCTTTTTCAGCTAGTCACAGGGAAGTTGCCATTTACTGGGAGTACCTCTTTCCAGGTTTGCTACTCTTGTAGTCTTGTTTTGTAATTGTATAGTTACATATCCAATTGCATATGACTCACGATACATGCGTGTGCCAAAACTGTTGGTTGGTCATTGTTTGCTGGATGCAGCTGCAGCAAAACATACTAGCTGCCAATCAACTCAACTTCCCTTCAGAAATTGAAGCTGATTTATGTCCTGATTTCATTGATTTGTGCAAAAGACTCCTACACCGTGATCCAAGTGGGTGTTCTATTCCATTTTGATTTTTGCCTGCCTTTGCAAAGCAGGCGTTGTTAACGATTCTATAGTTTGTTTGTTGATCCGTTCCATTCTTACCAATTGGAGAATCATGTTGAATTATACATTTGGTTTTGCAGAGAAGAGAATAAGTTTTGAAGAATTCTTCAATCACAAGTTTTTTGCAATAACAAGGTCAACCTTTTACTCTAATTGTGGTGTTGATTCATATAGGATTGTTATATTATCTACTTTGTTTCCAATAAAAATGCTGCAGTGTTAGGTTAGCAATGCCTAGTGCCCATATTTGCAGCTACCTTAGTTACACAGAGCAGAGATGTTTACAAAAAAAAGTGTTCCTCCTAGATGTGGCATGTGCTCACATCAATTTTAATGATAAAGTGGAGAGAACTAAAAAAGAAGTCAAGCAGTGTTCATAAACATATATGCATTCACTTATATTTTTTGTTCTGTCATTGTGTCCACATGAACTTTACTTAAGAATTATGCTGGTATGAAGTTGCATCATATTTATTTAATTTTTTATATTTTCTCAATGATTTTTATAATGCTGCATTTTGTACTTAAACAAATGGGCACAGCAACTCATACATGCAAGTGCAACATTCCTGCATTTTTTTCTACATTTTCTCTATGTTTTGGATATAGTTTTTGCAACCAGCTGCCTTTCCTTGATGTTTTTTTGTATGTTTGAGTAGTTTCGATTTTTTATCATGTCATATTTCCACCTGTCTTGAAGCTTGTTGTGCATTACGCATTTCTATAAACGGGAATAGCTACTCAATATGTGCCACAGCTCTTCAGTATTTTCTTAATTTTTCTGTATGTTTAGAATTGTTTAGTTTTATCATGTTATATTTTCTTCTGTTTTGAAGCTGGCTAGTTATGATATTTCAGGAAACACGATGAGTCCATTCATGCTGTAGACTTAGGGGATGCATACCAGACAACCATCTCTCCTATTGTCCTAAAAATGAAGCCCGAAAGTGTGGAATTAAAAAATTCAAAAGGTACATTATGCTACACTTTGAGTCATTTTGTGTATGTTCTGGTAAAGATTAACTTTATATATTTTTTCAGCATTTGATTCATGGGAGTGGATTGAACGAGAATATGTAGTAGTTCCGGTAAACGGTATTTCCATGGAGATGTCTTCACTCAACAAGTCCACAAAGGATGATACAGATGCAAGAACTACCAGCTATGATAGGTACACTGGTGAAGGGTCTGTTCAGAATCAAAACAGAGACTTTAGAGTTGTTGGTGTACAAAACCGCGGATGTTCTCCGGTGCCCATATCCCAAGAGTCAACCATTGTGGATTATAGAAGAGGGAAACCACCAGATTACATTACAAGGCTTCATACTCTGAATCAATATGTTCTTGTTCTTACAGAACTTGCTCGGGAAAAGGTACATCACTGTCATGCTGCCAAATTGCAACCTAAACAGGTGTCCATCGTCATTCTGTCTTAGCATGGCTTTTGCAGTTACCCTCTTGTTGTGAGCATGCTTTCACAGTTCAGCGTGAGTAATTTCTGGTGATGACGATGCCCTGTTATTTTAAGTTACTATTCTTTGGCAATAAATACATTGCTACTCTCCAAACAAGCCATGCTGTTTTTGCCAGAACTCTTTTCCTCGGATATATGTATCAAACAGATATTCAACCTTGCCATGTTAGTCATTTGCAATTTTCAACAATACAATCCTCCACTGTTTTAAAGAATCACAGAAACGACATTCTTCATTTGATGACTGGGTTACAATAACCTCTCTTTTTCTTATGTGCCATTGGTTTCCTATGCAGCTTTCTAAAGGCCTGTACCTGGAGGCGTTATCAATCGAACTTTTATTGTTAGCTATCTGGAAAGAGGCACTTGACGCGTGTAGCTTACTCATGGATGCATCAGATGATGGCTCTAGATCATCTCAAGAACATTCCCCACATAAGAGTGATCACTCACCTCATAATGTGATGCGGGGATTCGATTTCACTAGGCCTGTTTCTATCTGTTCCTGGGTTGAAAATGGGTTCACGAAGGCATATGATCGTGCGGAGAAGATATCACTTCTATTGAAGAAGAGTGATGGTTAGGAATCCTGATCTTATTTAACACTATTTAGTATTGGTTCTTAGTTATAACCAACATTTTTCTGCAGATAACACTGAGATGCCAGACGCAGTAGATGTCATATTCCAAAGTGCTTTGGAGTGTGGTAAAAGTGGCGCTGTAAGTATACTATGTGTTTCTTTGCTGGTTTCTGTAGAAACATGCATCTCTATTCTCTATGCACATTATGGATGCTACCTTGGTTTTCGATTTCCATGTACACATATAATTAATAAAGAGCAAGAAAAGGGATATGCATAGGCTTGTCTTTTGGAGGGAGAGCGGTATGGAAGCAATCCCCAAATTAAGCTACAGATGGGCAAAACGTATGATTTGCATTAAGAGAACCATGTAGCTTCAATCAAACATAATTGTGAGTTGGTGTAACCTGAATTGGACGTTTGATCATTGATGTCTCTCTGGAAATTGTTCACTAATTACTGCTCGTTCTAGGCATATTCTGTTTATTTGCAGCTAGTATCACTGGGAATTGTCGTCAATAACACGAATAAATATTCTTATTTTATGTTTCCATGAATAGTGCAAAGATTTCGACAAACAAGTAAACATGGTTGTTACGAGCCAACTACTTTGTGGAACTACACTGGTGATAAACTCCGTGATTTCCTGCCAACATCTTCAGTAGAATCTGTTTGATACATATGGATTTTTCTAGTTGGAGAAAAAGGATTGTTTTATGATTCATCATGCAAACCCATATGGACCGAATCAATTTAGTCATGCTTTTCATTGACTTTTTTTACTTACATTTTCAGGCAAATGAAGTTTTGGGACACCAAAGCAGATCGACTGCGCTATACTCAAAGTCTATCATTTTGCTCACATTTATAGTTCAGGAAGCGCCTCTGTTGCCACTAAATCCAGCATTTTCCCTTTCACTGTCAGATCAGCAACGTATCCATAGGTACATAGCTAATTTGAAGAGCCATCTCTGCAGTGCTCAGGTTGCAGGACAAGAGCAGAGACCAATTCATAACTAATTTGGAGAACATATTTGTACAAGGATTGAAAGATTAATTATGTGCATCACAGCGAAGCTTTGTTGTGCTCTGGCGCAGCATTACTGTGTTGGTCCATGTTTTTGTCTAGGTCTTCAGTTCATCTTTTGTTTGGAACTTTTGTAATATGGGAGTAGTTGCAGAATACCATGATCATCAGTTCCGTCTTTTGTATATAACACTACTAAGCCGTGTGGCCTTCCATTGTCAAGTTGAAGTGACTGAGAAATTGTATATATTTGTAAATACTTTTATGCGAACGCGTAATTGTGTAGATAGAAAACTGTTTTGGACCTTTCCTCTTTGCATCAAGCTTTGGAGCTCTGAAGCGATTTATGTTCTGGATTATTATGGAAACTTTTTTCCCGGAAGAATTTCATGTAAAAAAATAGTGCTTTTACATGGTCGAGTTTTCTGCAATTTCTGTAGGCCTGCTGGTGAGCGAGATGTTCCCTAGGCCGACTTGCGCGCTTCGCCGCGCCTGCTATGGATGTATGCGCTGGTGCTTGGCTGCTTGCTATATGCTATGTAACCGAATATGGAAAATATAGCACAAACCTATGATATTTATAGAGCATAGAGGCCGTTCCAGGGAAGGTGGCGTCCAAGATTGTTCCCTCGATCCTTGTGCAGTGAAGGTCGGGTCATCTGGAATGGCTCAGTGTCGGCGTTGCTCCGACCACAGGCAGCCTCCAGAGAGCACAGTTGTGAAGCACCATGGAGGACCAGTTCCTGCGAGCGCACCAGGAAATCGATGGCACCGTTCCAAGTTGGTGGCTCCGGCAAGGTTGCAGGCTTGTCCTCGTGATCGACTGAGACCACAATAATCAGTAAGGCAGGCGACGTTGATGCTGGCGCCAGGCAGATGCCATGCAAGAGATATAGCTAGAAGCGTCGTCAGATGAAAAGATGTTTCTGATTACACCCGGGCCATGATGGCGATGCGGCGGCAGTGGCCATGGCCTTGGTGGGTCACATGCCCACGTCTGAACGTGCACCTGCGATCCTCTCCATTGCACCACCAGGTGCCGCGGCTCTGTTCCACTGGAGTGACTATACATTGCCTTCGTTAACGATCCAATTATTTAATTTCCCATATTGACAACCAATATATATTTATATATGAAAGGCTGAAGGACTCGTGTACTATATGTCCCCTGACATGCTAATTGCTCTTAGCTCTGGCGTTTGTTGCATAGTTCCGCAGCGAACACGCGGCCTATCGAAGGCAGCCGGCATCGCTCCGACTCTGCGCTTCCTTGGCCCCAAGAGAGCATGCTACAAACTAAAAAAACAGAGTAGGGAAACAAGAGCTCAGGCCATGCTTTATTATGCGTCTGCATGTTCCACCGTAGCCTTGTAGGCACTACATAGAGAGCATCTCTCTCAGGTCTCAGCTCTCCGGCACCAAGAGAGCATGCTACAAACTAGTACAACACACGGTTCAAAGAACAAAACTACTTGCTACACAGGTGGAATAACACTTACAGTGTCACAGTGGACTGATGCTGATACTACCTATAATAGGAGTATCAACTTATGCCCGACAGGGAACAGATCGACAGAGGCACGCTCTATCGATTTTATCACGAATTAGCAGTACGGTTTTCAAATGCAGGTTCTCAGATGCTATCATATGCGGATGAGGCGGAACGCCAACACCATTTATTCAGTGGCAAAGAGCTCATCGCTTCCTCCTGTTTGCTCGCCACTGTCTCAGGACAAACTGGACAGCTTCCTTCAGAGTTACCTTCCGATCTTCCTTGAAGTTCCATAGCTCCCCCACAGGATAGCTGCCTCTAGATCTGTACTCGTTGGTTTCAAGCAGCGCCTTTGTCACCAATGCATAGACTTCTTCTCCGTGTTCCTCTTTGAGTGCTCGAAGCTTCTCATCATCCTCGATTATTTCCTACAAAATATACACAACTTAGTGTCAAATAAGGTCGTATACCCCAAGTCATGTTTACAAAAATTAAAAAGAGAAATGAAGGATACAAATGCCACTCCCTAATGAGCATACAGGTCAATACCCATATCATTGTCTGGGCATAACTGCAAGTAGTTAAAACTGAAACAGAAGCAAGCCTTTTTTTGAGGGAGGGAGGACATAAAGTAGCATCTGCCAATATTCACGTGAGATACAGATCTAACCATTCAGAAAAGGGAAAATTAACAACTTGTACTTGACAGGATAGGATTATCAGTAACCCAGAAGTATAAGCTATAAAACTATTGACGTGTATGGAAGTAGCTACAAGCGAAGATTCATACCATCTCCTTCCCATCGGCCAAGACAACCCTAAAAGGGTGCCAGTCAGGATTTTTTATTTCGGCCTCCCACTTTGAACAAAGAAAGGCAGCAGTAACTTCTGCATCTTCTTCTGAACACTTCTTTTGGCATGCCTTTGAAAATGCTTTCAGATCAAGCTCCCCCACTCTCTTGATTCCTATGTGTGCCTGCCCACCTGAATGATCAAGCAAGCCCTGTGGAGTATGGCATAGAACAAATATGAATAAACATTAAATCTGATGGACAATATTAGTCACATAGATCTCATTAGCGAAACAACACCAACTGAATAAGATAGCATACATTTTCTAGCTCATTCCGAGCTTCCTGCAATTCGATGTTGCTTTTGCTTTCTTTGATAACCAGAGTTTGGTTAAGTGACTCCATTCCATCCAGTTCATCTATCTTTTCTTGCAATGCCTCACTTAGCTCATTAATTTTATTCTTTGACACTGAATCTTCATCACCCGGGATATGCTCCATCACTTTCAGTTTGCCCTTCAGCTGCTGTATTTCTAATTCAAGCTTTTGTTTTGCATCCAATTGCTGTTCCAACATCATAATCTTCTTTAACGCAGCACGCTTCTCTCTCTGCGGTTTCCATACAGTAAGACTACCATAGGTCATAGGCACATTCTTGAAAACCTAAAGCATCATATCACAAAAAAGGGGGACCAAGGCACATACTTTTTGTTCTTCCACAAGCTTCAACACATTCTCGTCAGCTTTCTGCTGCTCCAATGTTGCCAATTTAAGATGACTCGACTTGATAGCATTCTGAATTCAAGCAACAACAGAGCACATAATTTGCATGGTAACTGATAGGACCTAATCATCTGAGCTATAGTACCTAGTGCAGGATGTACAGTTACTATACTGAACAAAGAGAAGGTATGGGCACGAGTACATGACTAATATGAAGTTTAACTGAAAGGAAATGTCATCTACAATGTACAAACTAACAAGACACTACAGAAACAGACAGACAGAAGAAATCACAAACCTTCTGCTTCTCCTGCTCAAGGTTCCTTCTGTCATAATCACTTTTTGCTTCAAGCTCATCAAGCTGCTTGGATCTTGCATTAAGTTCGTTCATTTTTGTCTCAAGGTCAGAACGCAGCTTTTGATTCTCATCGATGATCTTCTGAGAATGCCTGCGAGCTAGTTGCTGCATCTTGCGAATTTCTGGTAATGGTTATACTTAGTGATCATTGAGCAAATGAAATTTCTCAGGTGCTGAAGATACAACTAGACCTGTGAAAAAAGAAAGTAGCAAAAAAAAAAAAAAACATAAACCTTCATTGTATGACTGGAGAAGTTGTTCCCTTTGCCCCATCATCTTCTCGAGTGATGCAGTTGTCTCGCTGTATTTGCATTCAAGCTCCTGTAAGTACCTATTCTTCACCTCAATTTGGTTAGCTAAATTAGCCACAAGCCTGTCAGTTTTACGTGCTTCTTCCTTCGCAAGATCATTGACAGATTTCAAGTCACCATTTTTTCTCAAGTGGTCCCCTATTAGTCCAGGAGAATTGTAATCTTCAGCCCGTGCAAGCCATCCATAAAGCTCTGGCCCTTGACTCCTTTTCTCTATCCAGTCCTTTTTACCATATCCACCAGCCGCAAAGTGACTTTCAAAGGTACGTGCATTTCTGAAACCATTCCAGTCCTTTCCAAACTCAACAATAGCATTTCCTGTATGACCTCTAAAAGTCCACAACGGTATGACCTTCAACGGGCAAAAGTGTGATAGTTGCTTCTTCAAACTATTTCCACTTTCCCCAAC
Organism: Paspalum vaginatum; assembly: GCA_030272315.1. Taxonomy (NCBI): domain Eukaryota; kingdom Viridiplantae; phylum Streptophyta; class Magnoliopsida; order Poales; family Poaceae; genus Paspalum; species Paspalum vaginatum. The sequence continues at coordinate 57,300,530 of CM059012.1, read as the reverse complement.
TTGGCGGCCATCCTTCCATTCAGTAGGCACGTTAACTAGGACACCCATCCAGGGACACACAAACTTCTCGTCTCTGTTCTGAAGAGGTTGTGACTCCACAGGAGTTACCTGTGGACACTGCTCAGGGGATTTAGCAAGATCATTCTTCAAATGTTTGACAAGTGCACGATGGGTTGCCTTCTCTTTTGCCTGCCGATTAGGTGCTGTACTTACTCCTGAGGCATGCTGAACCAGACTATTTTTGCTGTAATTATTCTTCTTCTTGCTGCTACAGAAGGGACAACTGTAACTCTCTCCATTCTTATTAACCTTTAAATCTCCTGAGAGCAGCCTTGCATAAGTTTTGCTTTCATAATCATCAATCTCAGAATCACTTATTTCTGTATCTTCATCAGAACTATGATCCATTTTCAAAAGGGGAAGGAAATACTGACAACCTAACCAGGAAAAAGCAAGATAAGAGAACATATCGCAGTCTTTTTTTAACTAAGTTTACATGTTGAAATACAAATAAGCATGGGATACGGATATACTATCACCCTTAACATATGGGTGACACCATTTTGAACGTACAAATGCCATAGGTCTTCACTGGGCCTCGAACCTCATTAATCCCGAATGGTTAACCCAGCAGCCAGCAATATCATATTTGAAACAAAAGCATTATATGCTACTTCAAGTCCTAACCAGCGTAGTCTGCTGATTTGGTTGGTTTTAGATGCCACACAGAAGATTTCGGTAGATTGAACAGCTTGGGCAATATACACCGCTAAGTTGGGTGTGCTTAGTGCATCTGTGTTCTTAATATTCTATTCATGTATATAGTCTAAGAGCTAGTTAAGAAATAGGGAAGCATTGCAATTTCTCAGCTTCCAAATTATAGAGAAATAGAGAAAGTCCAAATCATTTTTTTCCTTAAAATTATAGAAGTATATAGAATGCTAGATCATTTAAGCTTTTTTTCACCTTCCGAATCCATATGGGTGAGATAAATTATTCAGAAAGGTCAACAGAGCTTCAAGTTCAATTAGTTTAGTCCATAGGCGGAGGGGGTGTGAGGGGACAGGTGGCATGCCAACATCAGCCCAAATGCAACGCAACAAACATAGTGTGGAGTAACACGTTAGTCTACAGGAACAAACAGCATGAGCATATAGACAAGGCACAGCATAGGCATGTTTGGCACAACTGGAACTTATGCAGAAGCTAGCTTATGGCTGGCTGCCCTAAAAAACTGCTATTGTAAAAACGTCTGAACAGCTATTAATAATATATATGTCAGATATATGTATTTATATATTTGCCTTCCGTTGCATCATACTTGAGGACATATTAACATAACAAAACATATTCATGTATACCATAATCTTTTCATTCCACCCCTCTGTACTTGCAGCAATAATTCCATTTTGAGGATCTATTCCTAACCCAGAGGCATTCAGTTTCAAAATTGTCCCTGCTCCATATTCAGCTTTGAGGGCATCCCACCTATTTTTATGTTGGCCACAACATGACCATAGGGCTGCCAGTTCGCTCTTCAAAATTGGACACCACTACGCCAGGTTAGCATACCAGTTGCTATTCAAGGCACCTTGTGGTCTGCTGTGGGCGGTGGTCTCTTTGAAAACTATCTATGTCTCTATGTGCAAAGGCATCCCATTTTGCTCAGGGGCGGATCTATAGTGATTCATGCGTATTCCCAGGAATAACCTACAATCTGAGTCAAGATCACAACAGATCCACCAAATTTTGTTTGCAATCGACTTGCTTAGAAGCAAAGGTCAGGAAGAGAGAACAGATATGCGAGGAGGAAGTTCTCACCGATGCGCTGGCCGCGGAGATGCAAGGGGAGCCGGGGAGCGGACGCAGGGAGGCAGGCGGCCGGAAATGAAGGGGAGCCGGCGCAGGGCAGCCGGACGGCAGGACGGCGGTCGAGGCGCTCAGGCGGCGGCGGGGGACTCGAGCGGCATCGCTTCCACCAGGCTGGGTGCTCGGGTGCATGGAGAGATTTCGATATTTGAGGTAAGGGGTGTTTGGATTCCCTGGATAGAATTCAGCGCCAGAATGTTGGAATGTTAATTAAAAATATTAAATATAATTTAATTATAAAACTAATTATATAGGTGGAGGCTATACGACGAAACCAATTTATTAAGCTTAATTAATCTATGATCGCTACTTCTCCCGCGTGCTGGGCCGCACCACGCCTGCTTGCCACGCCGGGCCGCTCCTCCATGCCCCCGCCTCGTTGTCTGCCTCCGCCTCCACTGCCGCTGCTGGCTAGGGCGTGTGAGGAGGGCGAGCTTTCCTCGAGCATCGGCGACGCCCCAGTCCTGAGCTCTATGGTCGCCGTCTCGGACTCCCCCTCGACCAGCCCAACATCTCCCTCCTCCGCTCTGCACTTCCTATTTTCTTTCCCCGACACGCATCCCACGAGGCAAATTAAAGGTCTTTATTAGGCAAAATGTTGGTTTTCATCAGACAAAATGCTATTTTTATTAGGCACAAACACTATTGCCTTTTTGCTTAACGACACTAGCTATTTTGTCTAGTGATACTAATATTTTTGCCTAATGTAAACTGTGTTATTTGCTTTCGTGAATTATGTTTCTGTTTTTTTTCTTATTTTTGCGGACAACATGGTCCAGAGTACTCAGAGCATTTTTGGTTTTTTTTTTGGCAGAGGAACACCGAACACTCATCGGAGTTTTTACCAAATAGGAAAGTGGATATCAGTCGTTGGTTTTGGTTTTCAAATAAGGATATGGCTGTGCTGCCTGTTAACTACACAGCCGGACGTGCATTAGCCAAGCCTGTAATTATCTGTGACTGTTTTACGGTTGCTGTGTAACGCCCTAAAAATTTTAAAATCCTAAAACTCCTTCTCTAAATCCACCGTTAGCCCAAAATTTAAAACCATAAATTTTACTTTTTTAAAATAAGAGCTCAAGCCTCCCTTACTTTTTGTCTTTCCTACCAAAAATCTCTACAAAAGCCCCCACATCATCCCACCAAATTTCGAATCTCCTAAAACCTAAATGCAAATTTGGAAAAAGGGTTAAAAGAAAAAAAAGGTCATTTTCCCAACTCCCCTTGGCCTAGCCTGCCAGACTCCCCCCTCTGTCTCTTTTCGGCCCACGAAGTCCCCCTTCCCCTGCATGGGCCGCCATCCGCCTCACCCTGGCCCACTCCGTCCCTGCGCCACCCTTCCTCCCTCTCGCGCCCCTGACGGTGGACTCCACCCATCAAGGGCGTCCCCTACCTCGCCGCGCCCGTCCCCTACCTTGGCATCACGCCACACCTGGCCCCGCCCCGCGTTGCGCCCGGCCCCGACGCCCACCGCGCCCGGCATCACCCCGGTGCTGGGCCACCCCGAAGCCCACCGCACCCGGCCCCGCCCCGGCGCTGCGCCACCCCACCGCCCACCGCACCCGGCCCCACCCCGGTGCGCACCGCGCCACCGGAGTACACCGCGCCCGCTTGCGAGCCGTGGGTCGTGTCCCAGGATTCGGCCCACTAAGCGCTAAGGACCCTTTTTCAATTATTTAAATCTTTTCTTTTCAATAAAAATCCATAATTCTTCTACCTTAACTCAGTTGTAAGTGATTCTTGCACCCAAATTCTTCTAAAAATCCCCTCTACCCAGCCCACCTCCTTTTAAGGTGTTTTGAGCTTGAATGATTGCATTTATTGCTTGTTTATTGTTTGTGTACAATAGACGCTGAAACCGGAAGAACTCCAAGGAGCCGAAGCCGACCATTGCGGACTAGGAAGCCTACGACCCTAGTACCGACCTCCACTGCAATGAGGACCTAGACGACGGCAAGTCCACTAGAACCCTTTCTTGATGCATGAAATACCCAGACTTGCAAAACAAATATAATGGCGAGTGCAACCAACTAAAAACTTGTATATTTTTGCCTGCTAAGGAGAAACGCTGGTAGGATAGCCATCCAAATATATTTAGAAGTAGCGCGCATAGGAGGGATCGCTCATTCAACTGTATGAACTAAAAGTTTGTAAGAATGGATGTGGGTTTGCGAAGGAATGTGGTTAAGGTGGTTGGGCGGGGGGTTGATTTTCGAAATAAAATGGGGAAGAACCCCGGCAACCGCCTTAGTCGGAATACAGCTACGCGCCGAAACAGCCATAAGAGCAGGCTTGAATGGGTAACTTAGCTACCTGCGGTTACCCCACACCCCGGGATTCGTGGAGAAGACCGGGTAGATGGATGCTCGCGGTGCCGAGTAAAAGAAAGTGGTACGGTGGTGGGTTCAACTTGAGCTCTCCGCAAGGACCGCTATGATTTTCATCTTGCCTAACTCTTCTATTACAGCCACTCGCTCTATATGAGGCAGTGGCCAGGCCCGTGCTGGAGTGGATAGCCTAATAGCTTCTGTGTTGGCGCATAAGGGGCTAGGGGATGAGTGGTGTGCCAACGGGAGTACCGCCGGGTATTAGAGTGGCGCGGATACCTGAACCCCTAAAATTCTGCTAGGTGATGAAACAAAGTCAGCAGGTTTGGTTTGGAATTTGGGCGCTTATTTGGCCGTAAGCGTCGCTGAGTTCAACTTGTGGGAATTAGTATAACATCTGATCAGAGTAAAATCTATTCGAATAGTCCGCGTCCACTGGTATGGATGGGTTACGGCTTGGTTCTTCATCTAGTGTGTTTCTTACAAAACTCAAAATGGATGGTTGGGATTTTGATACCTGGATGGGACGATAGCATGGATAAGATAAGTTGGGCCGCTCGGACCGACAAGTCCAGTGGCAAACCTCTCTTTATATTAAAAATTGATTTTCTATAATAATAATTGGACCACTAAAATGAACCTTGCATTATTTTCTCTGCAAATGAAAGCTCCAAAAATAAGCCTTGCATCTAGAGGTAGGCTTCCCCCCTCTCAAAAGGAGGAAAGTGGGCTTGCGGAGTACATAAATTACTTACCATTGTTTTGTTGACAATTTTACATATAGTTTCGATGAACTGATCAAGGCACTCTTCGATTAGGTCATGATCCTACTTCCCAACTAGCTTATGGCATTGGACCTTGAAGGATTTGCTTGCGCTGTATCTTACTTTTCCCGCAATTGCCATGTAATGGTTTGTAATCTTAAGTTTGACTCTATGCTATCTGAAATAAATATGTTGCTAGAACTCTAAGACTAGCATTTGTATCACATTTAAGCTATCATGAATTTGGGGCACTTCCCTGTGTTTTTTACAGAGCGGAGTCGAACAGAGCGATCCTATGCCTCGTTTGGTTTCAGAGCGTGAGACTAGGACGAGCAGAGGATATCCCACGAGAAGGATTTGAGTTCATTTGAGTGTCCGTGGGAAATATGAGTTCATTTCAGTTCCGGTTCCCTCTCCTGTGGCAAATATGTTAAGGCAACCGTAAAACTAGCAAGCAAAGAAGTGGCATCCGTAACGATGGCAAATAATTACATACCTCCTAAAATCAGTAGGCGTCCCTCAGTTTGTATGCCTTTCAGTGTTTGACATCAAAACTATAAACTTTTTCATTTCGAGGGCCGCTAGACCCACCAAGTCCAACCATGTTCCCTCCTATTATCTTCTCTTACCTCGGGTCTAGGCCTACTCATTCCCCGAGCTACGTCGTCTCTCTTCAAAAAGAATTGCAACTAAGTTCAAACCATATAATCTACTCTAGCAACTAAATTAGGAAAGTAAGCATACAGTTACAAGAATGTTCCATAGAATGTATAAAGAGTAATAGAAATGTAAACTCCTAGTGTGACAATAGTGACTCAGTAGAGCCCTCCTAAAGGGCCTTCCTTCCTTGATCTAATCAAAGATCTTAAGAACAAAGTTTGCTCGTACAAGGACCAATCTCTCATGTGGGTTACTCCGTAGAAAGACTCCATTGACCTCTCAAGGATGCTCTCATATACCGCCTCTACTATGGTGAACTTTGTAACAAAAAAACTAAAGACATCTCTCAATCTCAGAAGAAAGATTGTGACCACTCCATACTCAGGAGGGATCATGTAAGACTTATAAACCATGTGCGGGAATGAAGACCAAAGATTTTCCATCATGTTGTCTATTTGTGACTATAAATCATGATGTGCATTTAGTTAATTAGTTTTATATATTTCCATAGATTTTATATTTTTTTATAAAAACCGATTAATTTTAAAACTATATGCAAAGCAGCAAATAGACATAGCTCAGATATCAATTCATATTTCCCATTATTTGGGAACAGGCCATGCTACTTCCATTCTACATAGGACTGAAGTCCAGGTCAGTTAGCTAGGGGCCTTCCGTTGGGGACGCCCTTAGGGGCCGTTTGGTTCAGCCAGATTTTGAGAATCTGGCAGTGCACGTTATCCGAAGCATAATCCTAAAATCCGGAGCATCCTTGATAATAGGAGATACTAGGCGCATGGCACGTTATCCCATGTCAAAATCCAAAGATCCAAACGCTGCATCCTATTAGAATCTGACGAGAAAATCTGGATTTCCAAAATCTATTGTGTACCAAATGGGATCTTAGCGCTTGTTTGGGTCTGTAGAATTGGAATTTCATTTGTTTTCCACTAGCGTGAGAAGAAAATAGCTAATTTGAGAACTTTGGGGGAAAAGAGAGCAAGGAGGCAGAGGTTCACAATTTCATAATACAATTTCAAACAATTCATAGGTGGATGAGAAGAATCACTTTCTCTTGGATTAATACATACGTGGAATTAGACATAATGATAGATTCCAATCCACATGCATAATTAGCTAACTATTTAGTCACATTTCAATTCCTCAATTCCAATGAAACAAACTGGGCCTTAGGATATCTAATCTTTTTTTCACTCTGGCAACTCTCCATTTAATGTCCTTGTAGTTGCTTCTATAAATAGCATCTTTACAGTTCCTTCTACAAATAACATCTTTACGGTCACTTCTACAAATTTACCAATGGAAATAAAAATTCCCTACATATTTACCATTTTTCTTTATGTGGCAGGACAAGCTAGAACATGTTGCATGCCACCTCGGACTCCAGCGTGGCCATGTCCAATGACAGAAATTGACACTTTTGCCCACACATCTCACTCTCAGCCATCTCCCTCTCTTTATGACAGATGGCCCCACTTGTCATCCCTAACCTGCGCTCACCTGTAAGTGCAAGGCCACGTCGTCGCCCGCTCGCCCCGGCTCCCACACACCACGCCGCCACCAACCCACCATGTGCTCGCTGGTGAGGCAACATCCTCGAGGTGCATGCAATCAAGGCGCAAGTTCCACAGGCTTGGGTTGGGCAGCAATAGCGGTCGCAGGAGCTCGTGCGTCAAGGCCACCTCCTTCAGGCACACAACCAACCAAGGCAGTAGCATGTCAGTCTAAGAAGGGGGGAGCGGGGGAGGACACACATGAAGAGGTGGAAGGAGGAGAGGAAGGCGAGCATGTGGGAGGCGCGGCGGCGGCCATGGCGAGGGGGAGGGAACGAACGTCAAGGCGGAGAGGATGGTGGCGACGGCAACGGCGGGGAACGTGGCGTCCATCGTTGGGACGGCGGAGGTTGGAGGGGAGCAGACTAAGTGATGACATGGGGAGAGAAGCTGGAGGTGTTGTGCTCTTAAGACACCGTCTTGTTGTTGACACCGGTGCGGCAACGGATTCCTCGCACTCCCGTATTATTCAAAAAATATGTGTAAACATACAAGGAAACAAGTTATGGTCAAATTCTATACTATGATAAAACAAATCACAACCAAATAACTAATATTTTATAATTTTTAATAAGGCGAATATTAAAGTTTTGAAAAAAATCAACTGCGACTTATATTTAAATACGGCGAGAGTATATTATGTCTCAAAGTTAGCGCACACATAAAAAAACTCTTACCTTCGAAGTTTTTTCCCGACACACAAAAAAGCATGCAGTTGACCATTTGCCAATGTTGCTAATTTTGAACTTAACTTGGAAAACGCCCTCCCCATCGGAAAGTGCACATATATTACTCATCCCGGCCACCTCAATTGAAAATCATGTGGGTCCACTTGTCAATGGAGTCAGTTCATTCTATTCTACTTTTCGTGTTTTGGCGGGAGAAATACCGAGGGCACGGGAAGAGGCTCGGCTCGCAGTCGCAGCCTCGCAGGTGGTACCAAACAGACCCTGCTGGGTGCTAGACGTTGATGATTCTTTACCCCTCTGGTACGAGCACGTGTTAATCAATTGCTCTTAGCTCTTGCGTTTGTTGCATTACGAAAACGCAAGGTGATGCTGGTCGCGGGCTTGCAGCCGGCCGGGCGGGGGTCACACACAGTGAGTGTGAGTCCTTGCCCTGGACCAGAGGCGAGTGGGTACTGTCAACCAGAGACGACTACGCAAGTAGTATGTCATGTGATGTGTGGCTGCATGCCTCTGCCTGGCTGGCACGAGGAAGCGAGGAGCTTTTCACTGGACCAGACCAGAGGAGGCAGGCAGAGCTCAGCACAATTAAAACCGGGTGGTACCGCTCGGTACTTACTTCATTACTTGGATCGGCCTTGCATGGCTGGCCCTGGCCGTGCCGTGTGCATCTCGCCCGGTCACCAGATCCCGGCAACCGCAACAAATCTCTCCCATTATTTGCCGGCCGGGCCGGCAGCGCCGCATGCGTCCAAGGCTCTCGCGCCCGCGCCACGCACTCCCTCCCTGTCCCCGACGGCAACGTGACGGCTGACGGACATGCATCGCGCGGTGAAAAGAAATGGCAGTAGCCCCTGTGGGCTGGGGCCACTACGTAGGGTGACTCGTAGACAGGTCAAATAAAGAACGTATAATACGGTACTAGCAGCACTGTAGCAGCAGCAGCAGGCAATATGGTACGGAGGATAAACACGAAGGATGAAAGCTGGCCACGGATTGGACGTGTGCATTTCGCTGCGTAGTACAAATCTGCGGCCCGTGCGTGCCAGAAGCAGCACGCTAAAACTGCGACGACTGCGTACGCAGTGCAGCGTGCGTGCAGCAGCGATCGTTGCTGACACATTTGCACCCATGCGGCCCTTCGATTCAGGGCTTCTACTTTCTTTGTTTGTTGGGAAGGGAAATGCAAATGCACAGCAGGTCGTCTCTCTTCCTGGTTCCTCGATCCCTGCTGTATCCCTCTACATACCTGTAGTCAAGCGCATGCCCGTGGCCATCCAGGACTCTAGGCCGCTGACTACTAGTTTGGTCAGGCTCAGGCGCGCGCACACACATATACAGCGGGCACTACGTACACGCACGATCCCACCAGTAGTCAAAAAGCCCTAGTGGAATACTGGAATGGAGGAAGAGTACTTCTCACAGACAGAGGCCAATCGATCGAGTAGTGAGGGTAAACCAGCGCGGTGAAAACAAGTGCTATAGCTGCATATAGTAGCAGTAGATTACATGCATGGCAGGCAGCTACGTAATAAGATGTGTACGTTATTAGAGCAAGATCGTGGAGCCGAGCCTCACCCCCAGCGAGAGATGGAGACGACGGGAAAAGTCTGGGCGGAGGAAAAGGTTGGGCCCAGAAACGGTCCAATGATGCGAATTGAAGCTGCCTGGTGGTGGGGTGTGCCCACCGCGCGCGTCGCCCAGGCCAACATCTTGCATTGTTTGTCATCCATATATATATGCATGGTTGCTCTTAACTGCTACCGCATGTAAAAAGCCTCGAGGTATCACGGTCGTATATAGCTAGGATAGTGTGTGCAGGCGAGAGAGAACGAGAGATGGCTGTGTGCCCTGTATCTGTATGGACGACGACGCGGACGGCCAGCTGCTTGCCTGATGCATGCAGTATGTACGTAGCATGTGGTCCTCACCCGCTCAGACGACTAGCCGACCCTCAATTAATAAGCTAGGGCGGCTGGCATCACGACTGATCAGTGAGGCTGGTGCAGCTACATTATCATTTTCTTTTCGTACCGTGGACAATCGTATAGACAATCTGTTAAACTTGTTTGATTCACACGAACTCGCAGCGCGCCTTCACAAAACATCTGGATCAGTGCCCCGGAGTCCCAGTAGGCCGGTACCAGCTCGACCTGAGGAAATAAGACACCGAGCGAGCCGCGCGCGGCGCCGCGCCGGCCGGCGCCACAGCATGTGCCCCTGCCAAGAAGTCTCCGGCCCCCCCCAGCCATGCCACGCAGATTCTGTGCTTGGTCGCAGTGGCGGGCCTAGGGTTTCGAAAAGACTAGGTCACGGACCATATGGAGAACTAGCAAAAGTAGGTGAAAAAATTTCAGTTCTAATGATATGTTTAATAATAGAACATAATAGATATAGACATGTCACAAAAGAGCTCAATCAAAAACTGATTAGCAAAGATTTATTGTGCTCCTACCTCTTCATTGGCATGGACAACAACAATATGTACGTCGTCGGTACATGAATAAGTTGGAAATGAAAATATAAATAGGTCATAGGGCCATAGGGGACACAAAACTAAAAGTAATACTTAATCTCATATTAGTGACTTGAATCGGTTAATGTAGTGCTCCTTTCGTTCTTTTTTATTTAATATTTTTTAGTTCAAAAATGAGCTAGCCGACAACAAATATTTGAGGCAGAGGTAGTATATCATTATCACATACCACCAGTACTACCATGTAATTTAAAATATAAACAAGTCCCTATAGAATATGAGACTAAATTAGATTTCAGATTGAGTCATGCAAATGATTGAAACCAAGCAAAAAGATATATAGGGTGTACAATTACAAGTGATTTCTGAAACTACTTGAAGAGTTGAATTGTTGAACCAGGCAATTCAGCAGCCGGCAGTAAGAGCTACTAGCCTGTAGCCCTGTGCAAGGGGCCGCCGGGCACCGCCACAAGGCCGTGGCTGCTGCGATGCGCCTTTTTTTTTATAACGTGCGATGATGCGCCTTTAAATCCAAGTGCACAGGTTAAGCGAGAACGGGGAGGCGAGGAGAGCCGGAGACAGTCAGACAGACAGGGCAAATCACAGATCGCTGACGATGAAACAACGACATCGGCTGCCTACTACCATAATTAGGAAGGTTCAAAAATATATGACGGGTAACCTTGCTGTTAGGCCTAAGACTAGGGCCGTGGCCCTAGTGGGCTGTCCGCCCCTGCTTGGTCGTTCGTCTTGGCTCCATTATCCGATCATGTCAATTCTCGATCGTCATAAGGCGGCAAGCGAGCTGATCGCGGCGTCCCTGCCGTGTCATGACTCATGAGCGAGGCCGACCGGCGCGATCGATCTCAGAGCTCTATAACCAGAGATAGGAGAAACGGGACAAGAGGAACTATACAATGGGCGTGCATCGGTGCGCATGCATGCATGCATGTGGCACACGCATCTCGTGATAGCCGGCGTCGTCATATGCACGCGGTTTGGTCCATGCGGTCATGATGGTCTGGGCTTAGTTGCATCCTGTAAATTAGTTCTCGCATGCACTGCTCGATCGAACATCGTATCAGTGTCCGTTTCGTTTCGTTTCGTTTCATCCACCCATCGCTCTCTGTGCGTGGAGTATATCTTAGTGCATGCGCGCGCGCGGGTCTCCTAGTCCATTATATTGGGTGGGGGCACTGGGGGCATATGCATTACCGTAGCGATTTACTGTATCCGCGCGAGCATCAACTTTCCCTTTCTCACGTACCGGAATTCAAACCGATCACAAACTCACAATTACAGCGATCGTCGATGGCAACCGCAGCCCGTCTCACAGAACTGCTGCCTAGCAGTAATCAAAGCGATATTGATGGCCAACTGTATGTATAGTACCCACCTGAATGTATGTGTAATAGTAACCTGGCATTGTTGCCTCAGCGACCCGATCGATGGGGCGCAACATACGCCTGTACATACATACGTACATTCATTCACATACCATACGTTGTCGTTCCCGTACGTGGGCCTTCTGCCGTGCCGGGCTCGCAAACGACGACGTACGGTGCAGTGCAGCAGGTGCTGCTTCGGCGGCGTGCCAAAATACAGAGCCTTCTACAGGAGTACGTGCGATCGAGTATGTGGAAGCGTTTGCACAGCCAGGATGCGTTGCATGGTGACCAAACCCCCCATGCAGCAGATTGAATTCAAACACCTGAATGCGTCTGCAAAAACCTCCACTGGCTAGTCTTGCCTCCAAGGCAAGGGGTGGCTGGCCAATCATCGTCCCTGGGCGCACGGTGGCCGAGGAGGAGAGGCGCCCCTGCAGTGCCTACCTGCGCCTAGCAGACGGGGACGGGGAGGGAGGAGAAAGCCCAGAGAAAAGGGTCGGCAAACGCAAAGCCGACGCGGGCGGGGCGGAGGACGAGACCGAGAGACCCCACCGCGCGCCCCCTAGTCCCCGTCCCGACAAATCTGCTAGGCTGCCCTAGTGTAGTGCCCGGCCTCCGTCGTCGTCCGCCCGGCCGCTCGCTCATCCCTCACCAGCAATACAATAGTTATCCACGTCTTGCACCCGCCGCAAATCGATCACCCTTCCCTCCCCAAATCCAAATCGCTCGCCATCGTCCTCGCCGCCTTTTTGCCCTGCTACCCACCCCACACGCTGGAGTAGAGACAACTCCTCCCTCCTTTTTCTTCTCCGTTTCTTTCACCCGACCCTGTTTGGAACCCGAGCGTTCTTGCGTTTTTTTCTTATAAAATTGGACGGTAAAATTCACGTGTTCCAAGCAGGCTAAGTCCAGTAGGTTTTTTTTATCCTCTCAGCTATTTTCCACAGCTTGACATCTCGTTAATTTGTTTGCAATCTCACAACACACACATACATGATTTCTTTGGCTGTCTTCTCCCTTTCATGCACGTGTACGTGAACTGTACATCTCGTTAATTTATGCGCGGTCTTCTCCCTTTCGTTCACCCTCTCTTGCGCCATGTTTGGAATGCGGGAGTTTTTTTCGTTTCTATTTTTTTTTCTTATGAAATTGAATGGCTTTCTATATAATTCCTGCGTTTTCAAACAGGCTGTCCTCGACTATTTTGCACAGTCTGACATCCCTTTGATTTATGGGCTCTCTCACCATATACATATTCTTTGACTATCTAATCGATCGTTTAAAATACTCGACCATTGCTGAACTTAGGTTGAGTCCAACAAATTGTCTCTCCCATCGTCTATATTCAAACTTCATTATGTTATAGTTGTGGCATCATTTCTGTACTTAGACGACCATATACACATTATGTTGGACATGTAAAATATTAGGCTAGGGTCACCAGAGAGTGGAAATGGACGTAGAAAACATTGTTTGCGCACTGTACATAGAGTGAAAAAACAATAATTGCGTACTGTGCACTGTACGGATGCACAACCTGATGACCATGGTCTATAGAGTCTATAGGAGCCTCACCCTAGTCGCCTGCTATCGTCCTCCTTCCGGTTCCATTATAATTTCCACAGTGCGGTCTACTGTGCTCCCGCAGTCCTTGCTAAAACACTACCATTCCTGCTACTAGTGGTAGCCCCATATTTATTGCCGTCGCTCGTAGCTCCAGCTGCTGCCTGCTGCTGTGCCGCAGGGTTCGGAGAGGGGGAGGAGGAGGTCCTGCGAGAGCTGAGCTGCTGGGAGGAGGGAGGGGGCGGGGGTTGCTGTCGCTGTGTTGCAGTCTCTCAGCTGCAGCCTCTGCGTGCTGCCTCAGCTGGGGGAGGCCTCACATTTACTCGTCGCCGCAGTTATTGCTCCTATACTAATGGAGAGGATGCAGCTGCAAGGGCCCATCGCCTCTTCCTCCCTGGTAATGCAATGCATGCTTCGGCTTCCTCCCTGGTAATGGAGCGAGCAGCTTCCAGTAATGGATGTGATGGAGTATTAACTCACCTGCTCGCTGCCTCTGCTTACTGCTGCTGCTTCCTTTCCCTTCCCTGCGCTTTGTTCCTCCTTTGCTCCCTCTCCTTCCTCTCCTTCCCAGTCCCCACTTCCCAGTAGGAGTAGCATGCAGCTCTCTGCCGGACTGCCGGTGCCGGCACGCACGCGCGCACCATTCAATGTGCCGCGACCTAGCTCTTCCTAGGAGACCAGTCTCTTTTATGGCGTTGTTGCCGTTGTACTTTGCTGTTTCCGGCCGGCTCCGGCTCGCTGACGTGCCTTTCTTGCTCTGCTGCTGCCGGCCGCGACGGCATGGCGGCGGTGGCGGTAATGGAACAGTGGGCGGACCAGCAGGCACCCAGCACCAGCAGCGCCGCAATGGCGGCGGCGCAGATGCCCTTCCTGGCGCTGCTCCAGGGCGCCGGCGTCGTGGTGGAGGAGGAGCCACATGCCACTGCACGGGCGCATCAGGCGGCAGCAGGCCTCCTTCGCGTGCGCCGCTCCCGACCTCGACCTGTTCGAGAGCTGCGTCACGGCGGCTCCTTCGGCGCAGGCGCCGGTGGTGCCCAAGGCGGAGCGGCGGAGGAAGCGGCCGAGGCCGCGGACGCGCGCCGCGCCGCCGCCGGAGAAGCGCAAGAAGCCCGAGGAGGCCGAGACCCAGCGGATGACGCACATCGCCGTCGAGCGCAACCGGCGCCGCCTCATGAACGACCACCTCGCCTCGCTCCGTTCGCTCATCCCCTCCAGCTACATCCCCCGCGTAAGCCATCAGCCATGCAATGCATTGCACGGCCATGCAGCCTTTGATTTGCATTGAATTGTTTCCGTGACACGATATGTATACAACGGTTGCAGGGTGACCAGGCGACGGTGGTGGGCGGCGCGATCGACTACGTGAAGCAGCTCGAGCAGCAGCTGGTGGCGCTGCAGGGGGCGGCGGCGGCGCGTCGCGGGTCCGGCGCGGTGGTGGCGACGGCGGCGTCGGCCGCGTCGGACGGCGCGTTCGTCTCCCCGCAGTACACGAGCTACTCGGAGGCGGCGGCGCGCGGGCGCGGCGTGGACGTGGAGGCGATGGCCGCGGTGGGCGGGCACGTACGGGTGCGCGTCGCGGGGAGGCGGTGGCCCGGCCGGCTCGTGCGCGCCATCGCCGCGCTCGAGGACCTCCGGCTCGCGGTCCTGCACCTCGCCGTCACCTCCGTTGGACATGACACCGTCGTCTACTGCTTCAACCTCAAGGTCAGCGAGCGGGGTGTCACGTCGATTCTGCTGCCTCTTGTCATCTGTGCCATGCCTGTTTCCCCCTAGCTTCCATTGCATTGCTTATTACGTACTCCCACGTCTGCCTCGCAGTCATGTACTAGTATTTGACTGCCGCAAAGTGCTGACGGTACCCTTTTTTTTCCTGTTCTCGTTTCTGTTTAAAAACTGCATTGCGATGTCCTCTAATTTTACTTAACTTGCCTTTCAAAAAAAATTACTTGACTTGAACTATAGCTGCCGCCTGCCGGTAACTTTGCATTTCATTTCCTTTTTGAACTTAATTAGTTTAAACATGGCTACAGCCTACATACAGACATACATTACCTAGTAAAAAGCCTAGTAAAAATGCTGTCCTGGTGCCAATTCTGAACGAAGAAATCCAGGCTGCTAATTTTGTACAAATTTTGCATCACCAATTAATATCATTGACAGCCATCTCTAGCATACAATTTCTGGAATTTCCCTATGAATTTTCATAATTCCAGTTCTTATCTCAACTTTCAACAAGGTACGACTGTAAATGGTGATTCCCCCCCAAATTTCACTACAAAAATAGGTTTTCCCCCCAAGTACGTACTATTAGGTATTGTGCCACCAAATTCGTTCCTGGGAACCTGCAGGCCGCGGTGCACCACTCGATCGATGCATGCATGGGGCATCACGATGGTTGCAGAAAGCGAAGTGATTGTTTTTCCTGGTGGAGTGTTGCGTGGGATCTCTCAAAGCGCGGTGGGCCTTGTACGTTTCTTTTACGCATGCAGGCTTGGGAGTATGTAGATGGAGTGTTCGAATACGATGCGAACCCCTTGCAGGTACGCGGGCACGGCATCGGCAGTGGGCACGCGCACATACATACACAGCCGCGGCTCACAAGTCATCATCACAGTCACGGCCAGATCTTGCATTAGCGCTTACAAACCTCAGCTTTCTTGGTCGTCTTTTTCTCTACTGTAGTCTTGTCATTGGAATCTGCATGGAGAAAAGGATGCGATCGAAATACTACATACGTAGCTAATTAATGGTGATGCAGATGGAGGAGGGGTGCGAGGTGGCGACGGCGGACGAGGTGGCGGCAGGTGGTGCACCAGATCTTCTTCGCCTACGCCGGCGCGTGCTGCTGACGGCGGCGTCACCGGCCATCGCAGCTGAGGCAGAGCGAGGGCGGGCATGTATGAGCACGAGCACGACGGACGGAGGACGGAGGGGCCATCAACGGAGAGGAGAGGAGAGGAAGACGACGCGGACGGACGGCGGGCGGACAAGAGAGAGCTGCTGAGGGAGGCTACTAGGGGACCAAGCATGCATGACTGCATGACGGGTGCGCGCGGCCATGGCAACGGCTGCACCTGCACGCAGTGAGCGAGTGGTCCATGCCATGGCGCAGGGCGAGCGGCAGAGGAGACCTCTCATCCGTCTACTGTAACTTGACCTCTTGTTTACTTGGCTGCCACGGCCAGCGGAAGGGTGAAGGAAGAGAGCAGCAAGCAGGCAGTTCAACAGTGTCGGAGTGGCAGGGGCGCAGGGACAGGGCTACCAGGACAGACAGCAGTAATTTTTTTTTCCTCGTCTTTGGTGGAGAGAGGGCTTGCGTTGCGTTGTGTTGCAATGGTGTGGATCCGTGTGTAGTGTGTACTCGATCTACGCTGTATAAAATGACGCAACAAGATATCGGTACGTGATCCCGCTGCTTCTGGATTCCCATTCCTTTTTTTTTTTTTTTTTTGAGGGGATCTGGATTCCCATTCCTTGGTTGGGCTCTTGCGTCGTCCTTGCAATGCAATGCTATGTGCATGCGGCCTTCTGGCTGCGGCGTCTCTCTGTCTCTCTCCACAGACCACCACAGACACTGCCTGCGCGCGCGCGGTGTCTGCACGGCTGCGTCGCCGTGTCCTTTGCAGTTGCCGCTGCTTCTCTCTCTCTCTCTCTCTCTCTCTCTCTCTCTCTCTGCGCGAAGGGAGAACAGGCATTGCCTCATCTGGCGTCGTTGCCATGTACTGTACTCCTCCTGCATCGGTACC
Source organism: Paspalum vaginatum (assembly GCA_030272315.1). Classification (NCBI taxonomy): domain Eukaryota; kingdom Viridiplantae; phylum Streptophyta; class Magnoliopsida; order Poales; family Poaceae; genus Paspalum; species Paspalum vaginatum. The sequence goes on along the minus strand of CM059012.1, from coordinate 57,283,477 downwards.
CCCCAGGCTGATGTTCGTTCGCTGGTCAAAACGCCCATGCCCATCATTTCATTGCCTGCTAGTGCCTGCCGTTGCGTTGGTGCCAAAGCTTTTGCCCCGATCCCATTCCCGCCGAGCGTGGGCGGAGACGGGCGCGCCAGGCGCCGCGTAGTCGCCAAATCATTCTCGGCGTGCCAGCAAGTAAACACAGAGGCGTATCGGCGTATGATTCGGCCGGCGTACGTGCAGGGTGCGGTGCGTGAAGTCACCCATGTGTCGTGGTCATGATCCGTGCAGGGCGCTGGGCTCCATGGCCTGATCGCGATGCGTGACGTGGTGGCTGCGGTGCGGCAGGCGGCAGCCCAGAGCCGGGGCCGGGGCCGGGCTGCTGATGATGATGAAAAGGGAAAGGGAACCCCGGGCGGTCGCATGCAGTCAAGCAGAGACTACCCCGCCGGGTCATCATTATTCATTCAGCTCTGGATACAGACAGAGACAGCGTATATGGTTGAGCATCATGTGAGCGATTTGTGCAGTAAATGGCAGCGCTCGCCGGCCGCCGCCCAGCGATAAGCCGTGGTACGGATGGCGCGGGGACCGGGCGCCGCTGGGCCTGGCCTGGCCTCTTCCGTTCGGATCGGATGCATGGCGGCAGTGTGTGTGATTTGGGCGCTAGCTGATTGTGCTCTTGTTCACGGAGTACGTACTAACACACGCAGGAAACCCCACATACAGATGCCGTCAGTCATCAGTGCTACGAGCCTCCTGCAACCAATGTCTGCAACCAGCGCCGTCAAATGGACTGGGCCTGAAACCTATCTCTTTCTCCGAAAGGAAAAAGTCCATCACGGGTCCCTAAACTTATATCAAAATCTGGGTTTCAGCCATGTGGTCGAAAATCGGGTGAGGCGAATCTCTCAACTTGTGATGTCGGTCACGATTGGTCCTTTTCCCAAACCGACGGTGGTTTCAGTCTACGTGGACACTCGTTCCGCCATGTCATACTATCTACGTGGATCGGGCCCACATGTCAGGACGAAGCTACCGGTTATATCGCCCTCCCCACAGCCTCATCGACCTCTCTCCGCCGTCCGTTCCCCATTGTCTCCTCTCCCGAAACCCTAGCTCCCCAAATCGGACGCACTTGGAGCGATGGCTTCGTCCGCGACCTCGGGGGAGAACAGCAGGTGGTACCACGCGCGAGGTTGGCAGTAGGCGGTCGCCTATCCCTTATCGCATCGGACCCCTTGACTACACGCTCTACGTTGCTTGCAAGTGCGGGCAGAAGGCGGCATTGTGGATCTCATGGGGCGATGAGAACCCTGGCCGTAGGTATTTGAAGTGTTATCATGCAAGGGTAAGTGCTACTACGGAGGTGTTGGTTTTGGATTCACTTGCTTTGCAGCGTTTTTTTGAGTATTGGAGGGTCGATTTGTTGGTTTTAGATCCGCTGGTGGCTGTTTCTTGCAGAGCGGTGGATGTAACTTCATTTCATGGTATGAGGGGCGGGTTGATCCATTTGTACGAGGCTTGCTCGTGGATTTGCGTAATGCTGTCTGGGAGCTCAAGAGGGAGAGGGCTGTGCTGAAGGAAGAACTGAGCGAGGCGGTGAAGAAGATTGAAGAACAGAAATTGAAGATGGGCAGGCTGTTGGTGGCTATGGATGAAGGAGGTGCAAGCGATGGTAACAATGAGAGGTCAGAGATGGTAGATAAGAAGAGGCCGTGGCTGATTGCTCTGTGGTTTGCTATAGCCGCTGTGTTATTTTATCACTCTGTTGGCACTTGATGTGGGTTGTTAGCACTTGATGTTGGTTGTAAACAGAATGCTAGTGCTTCATGTGGGTTGTAAGCAGAATGTTAGCACTTGATGTGGTTTTCTGTTCTCCTGGATGGACAAAAGGTGTTGTGTTTGTGCTTCCTGGACACAATGGCAATTGATGTTGTGTTGTGTTTATCCTGGATGTTGAAGTAAATAAGTATGGTTTATGTTGTGTTACCTGAGTTTGTAGAACATAACAGAACATGGCACAAATAAACCCAATGAATGTTGAACATGGCAATACCCAGATTACATAACAGAACATGTCACAAACATATCCAGATTACATGACCCAATGATGTTCAACCTAGCAATACCCAAATTGTTCTAACGAAAGCAATCACAGTACATATAGATTGTTCAACATCACACGAACATAGATTGTTCAAAGCAAAACACAGACATATTGTTGAAAGCACATCACCACAGATTGTTCAACGTCACACAAATACAATTTGTTCAAATTGACTCAAACTTCACAGCTTGGCAGAATCCCAGGAAGACATCAACATCATGGCACTGTTGGTTGCATGCTTCTTAGACGAGGTCTTCTTTACAGTATCATGGACCACAGCTTTGGCAGTAGCTTTGCCTGAAGTTATATTGACAGTCACACTTGATGTGGCCTGAGAACCTGCTCTCTTGGCTTGCAAGCTCATGGATGCAGATCCTCCCTCAGCAGTAGATACCCTTCCCATGGCCTTTGCTTTAGGCAGTTTTGTAGCTTGCTTTCTTGGCCTGCTAAGAATGATGGATATTAATTAGTGTTGACATAACCAACAGTTACTTATAGACTGTAGGAAACATAAAGTCACATACCTTGTGCGTTGTAGAATTAGCTGCAGTTGATCCTTGGGATGCTGAAGTCAAAGACAATGAGTGATGCCTCTTTCTTATGTTACCGTCTGCCATGGTTTGATTCTGAGGGACAATTGCAACTTGGGTATGGCCAGCACTTTGGTTGTCATGCTGAGAACCCTGACTAACATGATTGCTTGCATTTGCATTTTGACAGGAATGCCCCTGCATTCCTCTTGTCATAGCTTGCTATGTTGTGGCCTACTCCCTTGCACTTCCTGCACCTAATTCTTATTCCCATCCTAGACATTTTTTTGGCCTTGGGTTTCTCTTGTGGCTTCCTTCTCCTCTCTGTTTTTGGCCTTCCGGGCATTTTGATGTAGCCTAGTGCCTTCAGTTTTGGTCTGTCTGACGCAGGCCAACTGTGCATTCCTTCCACAGATTCTAGACAATGACTGTACATCTTCTTGAATTGGTCAACTTTGTAGCAGTCTGCAATATACTCATCTAGGGAGTTGGTCTTGAAGTATATGCTAGAGATTGCATGACAGCATAGGAGGCCAGATAGCTGCCAGTATCTATAAGAGCATTCTTTCTTAGCTAAGTCTACTATGAATCTGTGATCAAAGTGTCTAACCTCAAATTTATCTGCACCATTGCTCACTGCATGACAGTATCCAGATTGTTTGATGTAGACATGCAATTTCTTAGAGATGTTAGGACAAATGGTACCCATCCATTTCTCAGCTTTAGCCCTTTGTTCCTGAATTTTGATTATCACTTTGATTCTAATGGCCTGTGGCATTGATATAATAGGGTAGAATCTAGCCTGTACAATCCCTTTGTTAAAAGATTCACAGATATTGTTATCTATAGAGTCACAGTTGCTGCCTAACCTGAACCAGGCTCTTGACCAGTGCTGAGGATGTGTATTCAGTATGGCATGTGCACCAGCCCTTGTCTTTTGTGCTAGCTTAGCTCGGGCATGGTTGAACAAGACAGTGTTTGGGGCTTTAGCACAACCCCAAAACAGCTTATGCCATTCCTTGTCATTGAATTCCTTCTTCCAATTGGCATAAATATGCCTAGCACAGTTCCTATGCTCTGCTTCTGGAGCCCAGTGTTGGACTACATTGATAATTCCCTACAAATGAGAAGACTGTTAGTGGCATGTCACAACCTAATTAGATCAAGCATTGCTAATAGACTATGTACCTTTTGCCGGTCTGATATAATTACCCAGCTTTTTCCACCTTCAATTTTAATGTCTCTAGATAATAGGTCACAAAACTAGCTCCGGTTATCATTGTTCTCTTTGTCATCCATAGCCCAAGCCACTGGGTACATTTGATTGTTACTATCTCTACCTAGAGCACATAGAAGCTCACCACTTGTTGCTCCTTTGAAAAAGCACCCATCTAATCCAATGACCTTCCTGCATCCTGCCATGAAACCTTGCTTGCAAGCTTCAAGACAAATGTACATCTTTCTAAACACAGGTGGGTCCATATTAGGCTCCTTGTTGATGGCCACAGTACTGCCTGGGTTACTTCTCAACAGTTCCAATTGGTAATCATACAGTCTTTCATATTGACCCTTGTTTGCATCTAAAGCCTTCTTCAAAACAATTGCCTTAGCCCTCTTGAGTTTGGAGAGGCATACATCCACAAACATTTCCTCCTGGATAGTATTCTTCATATGCAAAAAGGTCTAGCTTGGGTTTGACAATATAAACTTCTCATACTTTTCAGCTATTTTTTGTGCAGTAACATGCTTATTGTCCCTTCTTGGGGGGCACGTATGCTCATCTATCAAAGTTGCTATCTGCCACCTGTCAGACCTTGAATGCTTGAAGCACAAACAGAGCCAAGGACAGTGTGCCCACTCACATTTGACCCTCACCCTCAAATCATCATCCTTAAGGAATTTTATAACCTTCCTCTCACTCAAGCAGTACTTAATGATAGCTTCTTTGAATTCTTTCTTTCCTGTAAACTTCATGCCAATTTCAAAGCTTGGTGTAGGATTTCCTGCATTGTACCTCTTGTAACAGTCTTTCCTCCTTCTCAGCTCACCATCACTACCAATCTCTTCCGCTTGACTCATCCTCATTTGATTGTTCATATGGAGTGTCATCACCCCCACCTTTAACGCCAACATATGAGGTTGTCTTAGTACTGCTGCTCTCAAGAACAATATCATCAAGGCATGCACCTTCACCCTTCTTGAGCTTCTTCTTGAATTCCTTGAACTTGTTTTTTATTTGACCTGCCTCCTCATCCTCTTCTGAAGCACACTCATCTCCAGGGAAGTAGTCACTATCCTCATCTGAATTTGAATCAGAGTGCACTGTATCTTCAACACCCTTGCTATCAACAACCTGACTGCCACCAGCATCTGTGCAATCAAGCAACATCCTTGCTATATTTACTAGGACTGTTGTAAAATGCTTGTAACCTCTTTATCTGCCTTTCAATCTCCTCCCTGCTCTCCCTTCGTGGTGGTGGCTGCACTACAAGTGCTCCACCACCCTCCTCCTCTTCACAGACCAACTCATTTGCATCCACCGCTATCCATGTCAACAAGCTCATCCTCAAAGTCACTACCACTGGGCATCTTACTATCTTCCTCTGCAGAATCACCATTTGCTGGACCGTCTTCCACATAAATGTCAGCTACCGCTCCCTCAACAATGCATTCGAACATGTGTAGGCACACTTTGTCATCAACCAGAATTCTGAGTCCATTTTCTAGGTCTTTGCCAGGGAATAGCCAATGCAACAATGTGCCCTCGGCTACAGAACAATGATCACGCAAGTGCCCCATAATTTCGGGAAGTGAAACCTTATCTCTTTCTATGTAACGACATAGCTTCCTGACCTCCTTGGAACTCCAAATTTTGCCTATCATTAACAAACTCTCCCTTCAAATGAAACCGCACCACGAGGGTATCAAGAGGATCCATTCCAACCCTAAACCATAATCAGTATAATGCCGCCATATTCAGAAACATGCATAGCAATTCAATGCGCTCCTAGCCCGCTAGCCTACCGTGGATGTATACAACTCAACAACACTACAAAAACGAATCACTTACGCATAGGAGCGCAGATCTTCATGCTGTCCCATATGCACACAGATCTCTTGTCCTCCCAAGTGGCGCGGATGATGGCTAGGGTTTACACCACGATGAGGATAGGGAACGATGGCTTGATGAGCTCGATGTGGCGGACTGAGCTCAATGCTGCTAGGGTATTTTCACCGTGATGACGATGGGGAATGGCGGCAAACTCAGCTCGATGGGGAATGGGAGGGCGATATAACCGGTACTTCGTCCTGACATGTGGGCCCGATCCATGTAGGTAGTATGACATGAGGAAACTGGTGTCCACGTAGGCTGAAACAACCGTCGGTTTGAGAAAAGGACCAATCGTGACCGGTGTCACAAGTTGAGGGATCCGCTTCACCCGGTTTTTGACCACAGGGCTGAAACCCAGATTTCGATAAAAGTTCAGGGACTCGTAATGGACTTTTTCCTCCCCGAAACGAGAGAAATAGCCCGCGGGCCGGCCCAGTTCTCGAACCCAATCCAGCACCCCGGCTAGGGTTTCGTCTCCGCCGCGACGGGGCCGGGCGTGGCCGTCAAGTTTTTTTTTTTTTGCTCTTCCCTGCGTAACCGCCGCGCAACCTCCTGCACCATATAAACCCCGCCTCCGCTGCCGCCCGCAACCTTCTCGATCCTCACGCGCGCCTAGCTCGCACGACCTTCCGTTCTCAGGTCCGACAAGCCATGGCGAAGGAGGACGCGGCCGTGGAGGCTGCCGGCAAGCAGGAGGCCGCGCCGCGTCTCGCGTCCACGTTCGCGGAGCTGGGAATCTGCGACGAGCTGGTGGAGGCGTGCGACGCCATGGGGTGGAAGGAGCCCACCAGGATCCAAGCCGAGTCCATCCCCCACGCGCTCCAAGGTAATCTCAGTCTCAGTCATCTTCCACTGCACCACCACCGCACGGCACACGCCCTGTGGTGTGGACTGTGGAGGGGGATGGTAACTGTCTAACTGAGACCGCGGGCTTTTTCATTTCGGCTTCCGTCTCGCAGGGAAGGACCTGATCGCACTGGCGCAGACGGGTTCGGGGAAGACGGGCGCGTTCGCGCTCCCCATCCTGCAAGAGCTGCTCAAGAACCGCGACTCCGAACAGTCTTTCTTCGCCTGCGTGCTCTCACCAACGAGGTCGGTCTGTTTTCTCAAATGCTTCCTTCCTTTGGGGCCGTTGTGTCAGTGTCTAATAATCTGGTGTGCTCCTGGCTGCTATTGCTGCGACTCAGGGAGCTGGCGATTCAGATTGCGGAGCAGTTTGAGGCGCTCGGCTCATCTATTGGCTTGCGATGCTCAGTGGTGAGTGTTATCAATGCAACTGCAAGCGAGTGTGTTTAAGAATTCTTTTGCGCCGTCAGTGTCTGAATGTGGTAAATCGTTAAGCACTCGAAAAATGGTGCCTGGTTGCGAACACAAGGGCCTGTTGCCACAGCACCTGAAAGCATCATGCCATTAGTCCGGATTAATCATTTTTCAAGCTCAACTGTCATTCCAGATTTAAATTTTTTCTGATGTGCTACATTGTTTTGCGCAAATGAGTTGGCACACACTTACCCATGCCATATATACAAAGGTGTGGATCCACAACATGCTCCCTTAGATGATCCAATTTTATATGCCATAATTCCGGCCTTTGTATAAACAAAACCAGACCTTTTCATTCGACCTCTTTCCAAAATTTGGCAAACACATCTGATTTAGAGAAGCCGGCCACTAATATGCAATAATTGTGACTTCTTGAGTAATCCACTATCCCCATATAAAAAATCTATGCATTGAGACATTGACCAAACCATTTCTCATCCACCTTTGAACCTCAAAAAGTCTTAATGCTGCCTGAACTTGGATAGATTTTCCAAGTTTGATTTATCCTTTAGATATTAAACATAGAGATTTCAGCCAGAGTCCAAATATTTTATCCCCACTACAACTAAAGATGTTGCAAAATAAAATTGTTCCTGATCAATCCACGTGCCTAATGGAATTGGACTTAGTCTATGCTTGATTGCACACGACTAACGTGCACCTTAGGCCTTAGTGGATGCAGGCTAGTGTTATCTTGGCATTTCATCTCTCCTGTACTCTGTAACAGCTAAAATTTAGATTCTATTTATTGCTTCTGATCAGTACTGCATTCTTGTCAGATCTTTGAATATCTGACATGCTTGTACTATTACATTAGAAGCGTTCAGATGCCCCCTGTTGATATTATATTTCTTATGCCTATTATGTGGCTTTCTGGATATGTTGGTTTCAATTGACATTTTATTCTTTTGCTAGCTTGTTGGAGGAGTGGATCGGATGCAGCAAGTGTTATCCATTGGAAAACGTCCACATATTGTGGTGAGTGTTGCAGGCCCCCAAATTCTCTCTACCCTTATAGGCTATTCCAAGCTAAAGTTTTTTCCCCATTTATATAACAAAGGTTTTTTTTGGATACCTCTGGAGTATGTTTCCAATCTGTGTTGGTTTGAATGTATACATTAGAATTACTTCTGAAAAGCAACCACAATAGCATTGGCATCCTTGTGAAATAACTTCTCCTCCCACTTGGTTGAGCTCTTGGAGAGAATCCTTTCAAGATACTATGCCTGAGAAGTTCCAGTTTATAAACCAGTAGTATGTAGCACGATTTTGATTCTCTTTGACTCTTGTCTACACTTCCATGACCATGACACTGACATTTGTTAGTCTATTATTATTTCTATAAGGGAATATTCTGTTAAGTTAATTTGATCTTCACGTAATTCTTTTATTCATGTCGGCTAACTTCTTCTCTGTAACATGTTCTTCAAAACTTAGGTTGGAACTCCTGGCCGTCTTTTGGACCATTTGACAGATACAAAAGGTTTTAGCCTTAGGAAAATCAAGTATTTGGTATGTATTCAGTTTTCTTATTACTAGGCACATTCTATTAGTAGCATTAATGATCTGCCCTAATGTCTAAGATAAGAAAACTCGCCATAAGCAAACCTTCTTTTATCTACCTGATAAACAAAACCTTCTTATTATTAGGTATTGGATGAAGCTGATAAATTACTTAATTATGAGTTCGAGAAAGACCTCGATGACATTCTAAGAGAGATCCCTAAAGACAGGAGAACTTTCCTTTTTTCAGCGACAATGACCAAAAAGGTTTGTGGATAGTGATGTACTTGATTATTTATTAGATGGAGCTACTTATGGGATCCAGATTCCTGGCAACTGAAAGCATTTTGTGATTAGTGATAAGTTCTTCATACGGTGATGTTCACTGCTTCTGTTCATGATCACAATCTTATGATACCAGTCACACCAGTTTAAAATACCTGAGATGATCAAAGAGTGATGGTCTCTCATATTTATCCTGGCAAATGTCATTTTGTTTTGATTTTTTTTAACTTTTATCTTGTGTATATCTGTTTGTCTTATCTTTTCGGTAATATTAGTTCACATGTTCATTGACTAATTTTATAAACCGTGTCATGTTTTGTTTAACTAACGCAGTTTCCTTTCCAATAACTTAGGTAAATAAACTGCAACGTGCTTGTCTCAGGAATCCTGCAAAGGTGACGTTATATCCTTTTACCTTTTTAAGCATGTAGTAAGCAATACATTGACATCCTGGTTCTACTTTCTTATTCTTTACTTATGACCACAACTTTATTTTTTTTTCTTGAAACAGGTTGAAGTGTCCTCCAAATATTCTACAGTAGATTCACTTAAACAAGAGTTCTATTTTGTTCCTGCAGATTACAAGGTCAGTTTATTTCATCCACCTATCTGTGTTGGTGCTGGTGCTGCTACTGCTGCATAAATGTTTTTTTTTGTTTGCATGGACACTGTACATGATATGTTTAACTATTCTGCGTTGTGTGGTATTTGTGTAATTCAAAAGTAGTGGTGGCTTATTTATCGTTTCTTTTGTCGACAGTTGTTGTATTATGTTAGGCATAGCTTCCTGTCATAGTTTGGATTATTGTCATTATGAATGGATTCTACTATGTTGACAAAGTTGCTTGTTCCTGTATGTCAACTCGCATTCTAGTTGGCCTTAAATTTTATTTGAGTTCTTTGCCTAAAAACTATTACTTAGAGCCTAGTTATTGATTTTTCACTTGCTAGCCTAAAGAAAACATATTATACCAGAGTCTCTAACATTAGCTGTGATGAAGTTATCATATTGGATGCGGTTAACCTAATTATTGAGTTCTTGATTGTTTACCATACAGCAGAGCACCCTTTTCCCATTATTTTTCTCTGATCTACCTTTTTTTCCTGTGAATTTTAGGATTGTTATCTTCTTCACGTTCTGAACGAGAGGCAAGAGAGCATGATCATGATCTTTGTGCGCACCTGTGAATCCACTAGGCTCCTTGCTCTCATGCTAAGGAATCTTGGTCTGAAAGCTATGTCCATCAGTGGTCAAATGAGTCAGGTTTACTTTTCTTTGACTTAATGGTCACATATAGACAATTATATGATTATTTCATTCAGTTGCTTAATCATTCTGAGAAGTTGGTTTTTCCTTTTAATAATACTCTCAAATAATTGTTTCCGTTTGTTTTTCATTATCAGGACAAGAGGTTAGGTGCTTTGAACAGGTTCAAAGCCAAAGATTGCAATATCCTTATTTGCACTGATGTGGCAAGTCGTGGCCTTGACATTCAAGGAGTTGATATGGTCATCAATTATGATATTCCAATGAATTCTAAGGTCTTGTCGTGGGCCAATCAATGATTCCATTTTCAATAGCTTACTCTCAGATGTTCATTATTGGATTTGTCATGGCCTTAAATCTTATGCTGCGCAACATGTAGGATTATGTTCATCGGGTGGGTAGAACTGCACGTGCAGGGCGATCAGGATATGCTGTATCTTTAGTTAATCAATATGAAGCCCAGTGGTTTGTGCTGATTGAACAGCTACTTGGTAATTGCAGTTTTCCTTCTTGCCTCTTTTGATTTTTGTGCAATTGGTGTGCATAAATGGGGATTCCATTTTTCCGGAGCTGCCTCTTATCAACTATGCCCTGCAGGCAAGAAAATTGACCAGTGTAAGGTGGACCAAGATGAAGTCATGATACTTAAAGGGCACATATCCGATGCAAAGAGAATTGCCCTAACGGTATGTGCTCCTTCGACATCAGTGTCGATTCTTAGTGTAATTTTTGCACCATTCTTGCTGGTTGCAAATCTGTGCAAATGGACTACCTGCTGCCTCCCACATGTTGTTACGTCTTCACCTATGGTTATAGGACTTGTTCACGGGAATAATCATATATTTGACTATTTGTGAATCCTTGTAGAAATTAAAGGATTCTGGTGGCCACAAGAAGCGGAGAAAGGTGGGAGATGATGATGAAGACGTGGAAGAAGACCTTTCTCATTCTAAAAGATCAAAGTCCTTCAAGAAATCAAACAGACGATGAAGGCTATGGAGCTTGGCCTGAGGATGTAGAATCTGTGTACAGCTGCTTGAGTGGTAGGTCAATTTATCGTGTCCTCTGGTTCAGCCCCAAACTTGTGGGTTCGCAATGATGCATTAGCTATTTAGGCCCAGTTAAGACGCTTTGTCACTATTCCTTGGATTTGTGTCCCCACAAACCCTGTTACGCGGGGAAGTAACTTTTACTGAAATATGAGCCATTTCATCTGGTAGCTTCGTTGCTATTGTCTATTGCCCGACAGCCGACGTCCTCCGCGCGATATGCCGCCACCGGCTCATGCGCCCAGTTTTGCTGGCCTGCGAGTTCCGCGTCAGCGCACTGTTGTGCGCGCCACGCAACGAATGGTTTTCTGTTGTCGTCGAAGGTAGTCACTTAGAATTGATGTGAGAAACAGTACAATCCTGTTCGCTTGACCAATTGTGCTATGAATGGTGCAAAAGCCCAAAGGCTCGGATTACTCCCTTCTCCAAGGATTTCGCTAAGGAAAAGCTCTACGCCAAATGATTTAATTGGTAAACGAGATTACTGAAACCAGAGGAAAAAATTGAAGTAGGCACCGCCTAGTGAGGAAATAAAAGGGAATCATAATCTACACAAGGCCATTGGTAAGCCGATCTGCAGGCACCAGCAAAACAAACTACAAGAGGACTTTTTCCTTCTTCACGAGGATTGGAGGCTCGATATCGATGCCCATGTTAGCAGCAGTGCCAGCGATGATCCTCATAGCGGAGTCGATGCTCTTGCAGTTCAGGTCCGGCAACTTCTCTTGAGCTATTGTACGTACTTGATCAGCCGTTACTTTCCCCACCTTTTGTCGTTGTGGCTCTTTCGAACCTTTCTCGACACCTATGAATCAGGATTGAGAACATAACGTCAGGAACCATTTGCCCATTGAAGTAAAAACAGAAGATATGCTTGAAGCACTTAGAAAACTGGTTGTCAGTCACAGGGTTCTTATGTTACCACATGCATTTGCAGGTACTTAAACATGCAAACAGATTTTATGTGTCGTGATGCGAGTCGATGCAACATATTCATCTAGGCTATAGTATATCCAACGCAACGAATTGCTATATTCATGAAATAATGGGAAATGGAAAGCTAGAGTCGAAACATAGCAAATGAAAATGCCAAGTTATTGTTACTGACACCCACCACTGCATCACTGAGCAACTTTGAACTACGCAAAACAAGATTGAGTGGCAATTGCATTCACTGGTGTTATACCAACATGCAGCAAGAAGATCATGTGGACCGTCTGAACTACGCTGTATTGCATTTGCACAAACTACAGATACCTTTTGCCCATTTCATGCAATTCCACATCTTAAGATGCAGACAACAACACCAAGGTCCCAACCAAGCATATTTATTCCCTTCTTGTTAATTTGTTTCTATAAATTGAGCTTCTATGAATGAATTCAAGCTAATGCACAGGGTTCACACCTGCAGCCTTGAGGAGCAGGACTGACGCCGGTGGGGTCTTCAAGACGAAGGTAAAGCTCTTGTCCTGCAAAAATGCAAAGCAAGGCAGCCACCCAGCATTACGACAACCGTAAATCCACATTAGCAAGGCTGGGCGGCATTAGTCTCACATCAAACACGGTGATCTCGACGGGGATGATGTAGCCGGCCTTGTCGGCCGTCTTGGCATTATACTCCTTGCAGAACGCCATGATATTGACACCCTTGGCACCAAGCGCCGGGCCGACGGGCGGCGCCGGCGTCGCCTTGCCGGCCTCCAGGGCCAGCTTTATCATGCCCACCACTGTATTTCAGGAGCACAAAGGGTTAGGCTTAATTTCTAATGTTTCAGGAATGGAGAAGACAACGAGGGGCACGGACCTTTCTTGGGCTTGCCTCCCGGCTTGGGCGGCGCCATGGCCCTGACGGCGAGGGCCCGCCGCGAGGGGGCGGCGGTGGGCGCGGGCGCCAGCGGCCGCAAGAAGGAGGTGGGGGCGCCGAGGAACGGGGACGAGAGGCTTCTTGCTGAGGGCCGGGGAAGGGCGGCCTTGGAGGGATAAGGAAGTGGTGGCCATGGCTGTGTTCATCGCGAGGGAACGCGGTGGAAGATGGAGTGGGAGATAAGTAGGAGCAGTGCGCGGCAGGCAGAGGTGTTCTTCGCCTCCCTATCTAACCCACGGACTCAACTTATGAATACGCCTTCTCCAGAGGAAAACGACTAACTTGCAAATCACGGGTCTTGTTCATGGAGACTGGCTTGGAACACGTACTGTACTTGTTCAGGGCCAAATCACGGATCTCGTCTACCTTTTTCAAAGAGAAAGATTGGGCAATGGAAATTTTTCCGATGGCAGCCCCGGCCCGCTAATTTCTCCTTCTACCTCTACTCTCCTTTGGTTTCATTCCGTTTCCTTACACAAACGAAAACGAGAATTTAGACCTACTTTGATAGGTTTTTTAAAATGGTTTTTACCTAGAAGCTAAAGAAGCCGGAAAAACCATATTTTAATAGCTTCTCTTCTCTAGTATAAAAACGGCTTCCTGCCCTCTATGGTTCATCTTTGAAACCGTTTTCTAGAAAAATGTTTGATAAAACTTCAATTAAAGCCATAAAAACCGAAACCAAAAGCCACACAAAAACCATACTAAAAAGGCTCTTAACATGAGAAAGATTTTCCAACAACCCGAACATTCCAACATATATTGACTGAGAAAAGAACATAGTTTTTTACATGTGCAAGACGCGCAAATGCCCCCATCTGAACATGAAAGATTAACCGCACATATAATCTGCCACAAGTGAAACCTTTATATCGCTTATTTTTTACAGTTTTATTACAAAACGCAGGTCTGGGTCTCCTTACTTCACGGATCACAGTACCGAAGGTGTAAAGATACACATACCAGGCACCAACAAATGTCTCCATCGAGTCTCGATAACAAAAGTTCCAAAACGAAACCGATCAGCGTAATTCACAATTCCGACATTTACTATTTGAAATCTCAACATCTGGGCTCCAGAAGAGAACAAATCAACAAAGAAGAATCAGCAGAGCAACTCAGGCATTCCTCATATTCTATTTTCAATTTTGAAGGAATCGACAACTGTGTGCAGTCTGTCCTTCATCTTTTCCCATCTTCTCTCGTTTGCTCCAGTAGTCAATGTGTAAAATTTGCCTGCAGCGTCCCATTCACATTCAGAAAATTGTATATGATACTGATCAGTTGTGTCATTTGCATAGTTTTCCAGTTATCAGGTCGAGAGTGCAATATATCACGAATACAAAATATTAACAGAACATCTTACATATAGGAAAGATCAGGTGAAAGGAAATACCATTTGCAATTACGATAGCACCAAGTGCGTGCCTGGTGTAATTTGGAGCCTCAGCTGTGAACTCAAAAGTGTAGTAAGCTCTCCCATCAACATCATTCTGCATGACGAAACACATCTTATGAATCTAACAGCATTCATTTAGTGTACCAAATGTCCCTCAAGAAGATATAGCATGACCAACGCCAAATATAGGATGTTAGAAAAGTGGTCAATCCATTCTAACACAAATTGCAAAACCACTGGCTGGTTTATGGTGGTACATTTTATCTGGTCATATTACCATCTGTACTTCCAAGTTGGTAATTTACTACCTAACCTTTCGTTCATCAGCATACAACCACGTAACAAAAGACATGCTGTAGGCAGATATTTGCAATCCGTTCATTTAGTGCATATGCTGTTTTCAGAGAGTGGCTGTTCAGTTTACTTGGTCAAGCTAATAAAAACCTCATAAAGGTTCAACAGCAGTCAGCACTGACTATGTTCGTTCAAACAAATCTTTTCTAGTTTTGTCCACTGGTTTGACTGAATTTTGTCAAAGAACCATGCCCTGTCACAAATCATCACTCCTCAATACTCAAAGATTCGACATACGCTGGTGTCCATGAATATTAATAGGAATAGAACTTAAGTTTTTTTTTAAATAAAAACAGCCCGTCAGATTAAGCATGGCGAATTGGAAGGAAGGCACACCTCTTTTGCCTCGATTAACTTTGTCTTCTGTGTAGGCGGTGCTAAAACCTTCTTTATCAAGGCCTCGGCAACCTGGACCATAGGAGTTGATAAATCAAAATTGGACCACCTTTTTTTTTTTTTTTGTCGAAACAACCAGACGGGCTATCCCAGTTTATGAAAAGGAGAATAGTAGACCTTATCCGGAGGACCAAGGTCCCGGATGTCCTCCTTGCTAGTAGGAATAGAGTTGATGCTCACACTCTCCAGAGGCTCAATCACATCTTTGTACACCTTATCTTGCCCTTGGACGGCCACTTCCTGGATATAATCAATTAACCTCACTTTATATTATATCTTATTACTGTATGCAGCCAAAAAAACAGTAACCCATGTCGTGTTTCTCTCCATCAGCAACCAATCGATCAATCAATCGAGTAGAATGATAGATGAAGTGTTTCTGACCTCCCATCCGAAAGGGTAGAGGAAGGAGTAGCCAGCTTTCTTGTCGACGACAGGCAGGAACCCTTTCTTAGCCTCTGCTGCGACTATACGAGATCAGAATCGCACTCAGAGGCGCAGTTTGGACCAACTAAACAAGGGTACAATTCACGACGCAAGTGTGGCTCGCAAGTCCCAATGATGAGCAGGGTACACAGCCAAAACGTGCTACGCTACGCTGCATGAGGCGAGCATTCTAAGACGCCGGTATAGCATCTAATTCGAAAATAGACTCACATGCCGCCGGACAAGGCCGGGGAAGGAACGCGGCGACCGCGGCGGCGCCCGCCACAAGCACCTGCCGCCGCCCGGAGCTCTCCTCCCCTGCGTCAGGCAGGTCGCGCAACAAACAACACGTCACGCACCGCCGCTAAGTAGAGATGGAGAAACGATCCTGCTCAGGAGGAGGAGGAACGGTGTACGAACGAACCGCTGTCGAGCTGCCCGCAAGCGGCGGCGGCGGGCGTGGCGGCGCAATGCCGCGTTCGTAGCGTCGGGGCCCCCGGTCGGCGCGCGGCGGCGGAGGACGGCGCGCGGCGTGGGAGCGGGAGGGAGGCGGCGGGCACGGCCGTGGCCATGGAGGAAGGAGGAGGCTGCGGGCGAAGCGACGAGACGAGAGCCTGCGGACTCGGTGCGCCGAGTAGGATTTCGCTTCGTTTCTGGTCCACACGACAGCCGACTAGCGGAGCGAGCGGCGTGCACACGGGGTAGGGTGGGCCTCCACGGGCCGTGTTCGTGTAACTGCTTAGCTGGGCCTGTTTCCATCCACCATCCTTATACACAGCGCGCGCTTGACGGCCCACCCAGTGCGCACCCTCCCGCGGCTGCCACGTGGCGCTGTCGGGACGGGACCGGGCGGCGGCGGCGGTTAGGGTTCGGGTTGCCGGGGTTGGGGCTGCCGGCGACCTCCATCTCCCCCACCTCCGGCCATAGAGGGAGGATCGGGGGAGGTCGGGCAGTGGAGGTGGTTGGTGGGGCGGCGGGAGATGGCGGTGGCGGTTGGGAGGGGCCGGCGGCAGGGGTGTGACGGCGGTTAGGTTCACAGCAGGCAGAGCAGGGAGGCACCGCCCGGGGGCGACGCTCGAGGCTGCGGCGGGAGGGGCGGGAGCGAGAGGAAGAAGGAGGCGAGAGAAGGAGGAAGGAGACGCACGCTTCTGTGAGCGCTCGCCACGCAGCCAAGCGCACGCGAAGGACAAGAGCCCCCGTTTCCATCCGATCAGAGCCGGGCTCAGAATTAATTGGAGGGAGGGAATTTGACGAGCGGTTCTGAATTCTGATTGAGCAATGAGTAGTACATGCATGGCCACCGTGCAAAAATGTCACCAAAACCTAAAAGAAAAAGGCGAAGCACAGCACAGCGTGACAGCGTCCGAATTGAAGAAACACTAGGAGGAGGTTCTGAAGAGGTCGAGGCAGTGCTCCTGGTCCAGGTTCCTGCTCCAGAACTTGGCGTAGTACTCGGCGTAGGTGTAGTCCCTGTAGACGGCGGGCGAGTCGTGGGCGACGAGCTCGGCGGCGGGGCCGATGCGGGCGTCGTTGCAGGGGCAGAGGAAGGACGCCACCGACATCCTGGGGCGGTCGGAGTTGACGACGGCGCGGTGCCACACGCTCTTGTACCGGCCGTTGCTGAGGGCCTGCAATTAAGGAGAGTGGAGAGCGAGGCAGGACAGGATCATCAGGATTCGATCAGCCATTACATTCAGGGACAGCGGTAGGTCGATCATCACATCAGATCAGATCGAACACGAACAGTATTATTGTACCTGGAGCTGGTCGCCGATGTTGATGACCAGCGCGTTTGGCCGCGGGTTGACGGCGATCCAGCTGCCGTCGGCGTGGCGCCGGACCTGCAGGCCGGCCACCTGCTGGTCCATGAGCAGGATGGTGAGCGCGTTGGGGTCCGTGTGCGCGGGGAGCCCGTAGGTGAGCTCCGGCGCGGGGCACCGGGGGTAGAAGTTGACGGCCATGTGCTGCTCCTGCTCGCCCAGCGTCCGCTCCATGTAGCCTTCCTCCAGACCCAGGCTCTGGGAGATGGCGCCGTACAGACGGAACCCCAGCTTCCGGACCTCCACGCAGTAGCTGCTCACCGTCTCCCTGCCGGTCGATCGATCGTCGTGCAAAGGATCGGGTACGTGAGGATCGAGGCCGGTTGATGAATGAAGCTGCTGCTGCTGCTGCTGCTGCTTGGGTACCTTTACCTGAATGATGGCGGGTTTTGCGGCCACTCGGGCACGTACTGCTCCAGCGGGTGGCAGTGCAGGCGTAGGTAGTCCCGCCAGTTGTGCACCGTCTCCTTGCGCACGTTGAAGCTGGTGGACAGGCGCATCTTCTTGGCCGGGTCGTCGGAGTAGAGCTTGGCCTTCTCCTCGGCGGGCAGCCGGAAGAAGTCGTACGCCACGGCCAGCATCGCCTGTGTCAGCTCCGCCGGCACGCCGTGGTTGAGCACCTGAATTGAAAGAATAAGCACAGCTGGTTGTAGTGTACTGTTGAGCAGCTAGCTAGCACGACGGGAGGGAATCGATGGATCGGAGTGTCGTCGGACCTGGAAGAAGCCGTGCGTGCGGCACGCGTCGCCGATCCTGGCGACGACGGCGGCGCGGTCGGGGTCGGCGAGGTCGATGACGGGGATCCTGAGGCGCGGCCGCTGCGCCTCGGGGCGGACGTAGTTCTCCGGCAGCTCGGCGTGCTCAGCCGTGGAGATGAGCTGCTCCGCCATGCCGGGCCCGTACGTCGGTCGCTTAATTACTCGTCCTGCTACTCTGCTAGTGCTAGGATTCTTCTGCGCTCGTGCTCCATGTGTAATCGCCCGCCCGGGCGCTCGTGCTCCCCTGCAGCGGAGTGGCGCGCGCATAAATAGAAGGATCGGAGCTCGCCACGTCGGTCGATGGCGTCGAGCTGATGCTGGATCGCTTCTAGTACTGTCCGTCCGTATCCACCTCTCATGCTATCTGCACTCGCGCTACTCTATTTTTTTATTTAAAAAAATATTCTATTTTAATCATTAATATTTTGAAATACAGTGTACAACCTTCTACGCTCACTTGACTCTATATCTCGTGCACTATGTAACTACCACATATTTTATTATTATTTACTTCCCTCGCCCACTCACCCATCCATGCTCTCTCTCCTGCTTTTTCTAATCCCACTGGTGTGTGCATGCGCGCGAAGAGTCGTGGTTGGAGCAGATGTGAGAGAGTGTCAGCATGCAGTGAGAAACGTACAACGTCACAAATAGGGTAGGAGAGGCCTGACTGGATTTCGCAGTAGGCGATGGGGTGCGCCGCTGCAGGTAGAGTATGGATTTCTACCCTATCCATTGCATAGGGTAACGTTTACAGCGACGAGTGCGGACAGCCTCAGCCTCGTTTCTCGACTTGGGGATGGGGGCCGGCGGCGAGATCGGCGGTGCTACGCTACCAGTTGACCGAGCAACTGATCTCGTCACCGCCGGGAGGTCAGGGCAACGTCAGGCGTGTGACGGCAGCAGGTCGAGCACGCGGTTTGGCCAGCTGGCGTCTGCTGTTCATCAGTTCAAAATAGTAGTACTTGGGAGCGGTGAGCAGCGCATGCCGCATGCAGAGGTGTGCAACCCAGCGCAGCCACACAGCAACCCTGCTGTACTGCATTTCGGTCCCATGTACGCCGGCTGTTCAACTCCGCACATCGTTTTCTTTTTCGTTCCTGTGGGTTTGCAGTGCTTGGTGTAGAACAGCAAAGAATTGAATGCATCATTGTGCTCCTCCTTCCTTCCTTCCTTTCTCCTCCCAACATACGTAAACCAGGACGAAAGGTAGGACCAGCGGCCATATATAGCAGCACCACTGGTTCACTACCCTACCATACCGATGCTAGTTAGCATTTGTTCTAGCTCATAGTTGATGGCTGCAGCCTGTAGCAGGCACATGGTCACTGAGGATATGCCCAGTGGGATGGATAAAAGGAACGTCTATACTATAAATCGACACTACTGCTACCGTAGACATAGATAGAGAAGGAAATAATTAAAATAGTGATAGACAGTCTCTTTTAGTCAGTCTGCTAGAGATGGTCTAACACACTGACACACACAGCTATTCCCGGTCTTTGTTGGGACGAGTGTCTTTGGTGGATCCCCAAAGCTTAATTACAATGGTAATAACAATGGTAGTGGCAGTACCAAGAAATCAATCTAAAGCCGGCTACACACATACTCGTATGTTCAACTACTATGCAGGGGTTCTCTTTTTTTTTTAAATAATGTGTGAAGCTCTAGGCTATTCAATTTGTTTAGTCAACATGTGCTACCGCACGAGCTAGTATCTTTGGAGATAAAAACATGCATGGAGTACATATTAAAATTTGAAAACGTTCCCTCTCCCCATTATATTACATATATCACACCTCTATGTGTCTTCAACATATGTTTAGTCTGATATATTAGCTTGATTTATGCCAGTTTTTTGTTGCAGTCCATGTGTTTAGCATATGCACCAAGTACCCAACAATTTTAGGCACTGTGGTCATGAGCCATTATGACTAATCCGGTCATCAGATAGATTTGTTGTCGTCGTTGAATTTTCGTCTGCTCTTGAAGCCGTCATAGAGCCTTTTTGCAAGTTTGAATTCAAATCACACACTCCCTGTCATCTAGCTGGAACCTTAGTTTTCTAAACCATGGACTATATAATTGCGCTATGGTACGGTTGTCATAGTACATTTCCTGCTTCGCTTCATCCAGACAGTCAAACGTGTTGCCTTCAGCACGTACCGATGACACATCGGAGAAGCAACGTTAGGCTATCTCTAATGGTACGATTAAATGGGTTGACTATAGTATAAATCGATACTATGATGCTGCTGTAGATAAAAATAATAATTAAAATAGTAGATAGACAATTCATTTGGACAATCGCCATGCAACGAAGGTAACAAGGTTCCGGTGAGTGCGTCATTGCTTTGAATTCAGATACTATATATATATATATGTTAGTATACGACCGGCTGACTGTAGTTATTCATGGTCAGGGCCACCGACTGCATTGTCTAAGTTCTAGCCTTCTAGGAGAAAATGACGGAACTTATAAAAGTCAGTGTGAAAGCCTTTTTTGTTTTGAACGAATAGATCAGCAAGGAACTTGCTAATGGCTTACCGTAGAAAAAATGTTAGGGTAAATTAAAAGGAACGGTTTGCATCGACCTGCGTAGCTGAACATTATTCTGATAACAGTTATAAAGTCCACACCACATGAGGCATACAATTTTTTCTTTCTACCACATCGTCTGTCTCGTTATATATATTCAACCTTATATATTTAAATTCCAGTCCATCCACGGTGCAGCGGAGATGCATTGTCATTTTTCGTAACATGGACGGAGGATGCGCTGGACTTGACCTAGTAAACTCGAACAGCACATATTGGAGAGGCAGTGTGCTACTTCTTTGAAACTGAAACACCGATGGGTTGGTAAGCAGAGGCGAGCGCCCTGGCCGAGTGAACGCACCGACGGAATTGCGGCGCACGCGGCAACGTCGCAGTCGCCGTAGAGTGTAGACGACGCACGCGCTGTGCTGTGCGTGCGTCTTCTCGATCTATCGCCTTCACCTTTCGGCCGGATTCACGACCCTATTTACCGCCGCCCCCACCCACACCACCCCCCTACATGCATGTACTAGAGATAGGGCGCGCGGTCACTGTAGAAATGCCGGCCGTCTAGAATAGATAATGCCATCAGAGCAACACTGCAGGCCGGCTGGAGACGAATAAAAAACGTGCGTTTTTTTAGTATAACAAACTAAACCTAGGACAGGACAATTGTATCGTATGGTGGCCTGGGTATCGTTGTGGGAGCATACGACGTTACAGTCGAGGTGGCGCCGTCTCGGACGGACGATCGAACTGGGGGGTCACAGCCTTGGCACTGAGGATTCGCACGTGGCGACTTTTGAGGTGAAAACTGAATTATTTGAACGGCGACGACGAGCTTCGGTCGAGTCGAGTGCATGCACCGAATCGGAATCTGATCCTGTCCGGCCGGTCACCGGCGGCCTCGATCGGAGCACGTTGCGTTGCGCCCATGCCGGCGGTGGGTGTGGTGTGGCCCTGGACGACAGACAGACAGGCAGGCAGGTGAACAGACAAGGGAAACGGACAAGGTGATGCGATTGCGATCTCCCTCCACCTCCACCCTCCAGTGGTGGTGGTGGTGGTCAAGGCAAAGGTGCAATGGAAATGCACGGCGGCCGTCTCCGTCGGCGTCGGCGTACGACGCTTCCACTTCCACTCAGGAGCTCCTGTGCTCAGATGCCCGTTTCACTTCAACCAGCGAGACTTCGTTTCACTCCATCTACCTGGTTACAAACCCCGCCACGCGCATAACGCAAAAGTCTTGTCTGCCACCTCCTCCACTCCACGGATCTCCCGCACACAAGTTAATCAACAGAAGAGCAGCCGTCCACTTAGGGGTTGATGCTGCTCCTTCTCCGGACGAGGACCCCACGGCTGCGGCTCTAGACGCATTCCTCGCTGCGGTCCAGACCAAGCCGTCAGCATTGCTTCCCACGCCTGGGCTAGTCACCCCTGTCAAAGCGGCCCTCACAGCCGATGGGGTGCCACTTCGAAGCAAGAGGATTGTGCCACAGAAGCTCGCTCACATCCCCGTTGCCAAGAGAGGAGAGGTCCTAGTCATGGAAAACTAGGCTATGCGGACGTGGCTGCCTCCGCCGTCAAGAGATACAATAACATCTACCATGGTAGCCTCTCGTCGGACCACCTTCTAGCCCTCTCGTAGCTGATGCCGTTGAAGAGTCCTGGGCAGCGGGGGCGCGGCCGTGATCGCTTGATGAGCTGATCCGCCGCTGATGGTTGTTACCGTCCATGGATAATAACAACTTATCTCTGTACGCGCGGGGACTCATTTCTAGAGCCCACAGCGACAACGTTCACAAGCTGCTGGGTAGTCAGCCGCTGTCGGTTGACGACTGCTCTTTGCTAAGTGGGCTGCAGCAAGAACTGGCCGAGGCCGTGGGGGGTCTTTGGATCCTCGGAGGAGCCGCCGTGCTTGATGACCTAGGCTTCTCCTAGGTGGGTGTTGGGTAGGTAGGTGGGCATCAGGTTGTTGTTTTGTCGTGAGATAATTCCCTTCGTGTAAGGTGCAGCTGGGTCCTTGTGGCCGTGCGCGCTTGTCATGGCGCGATGTAATCGTGTGTTTTACCCTTCTTGTTAGTACAAAGATACGCAGGAGAGCTCTCCTGCATATTCGATAGAAAAGAAAATATATAGAAAAATCTCGCAACAACTTTGACCGATATGATTGAGCTCCATATACTAACCATTTTAATCTGAAAATTTTAGCTGATAGAAAAACATGAACGTATGCTACCTTCCTCCCCATCCATTCTATTCTCTTGCTCAAACATTGTCCAAGAAGATAAAAAAAATGTACTTCTCTGTCTCAAATTATAGGTCGTTTGATTTTTTATCATAGTTTGACGCACTTTAATCATTTAAAAAAAAAGTCAAAACTATCGTTTATTTTATTGTGATTTAGTTTAGCGTATAATTTATTTCCCTCCATTCACCCACGATGAAAGGCAGCCAGGGGTGCTGCAACCCGGAGATTCGCGCGTGGGCTAGCTATATGTTTTTTCGGTTGAAATTACCTTATAAACTGGAGTGGTTTTCTTTTTCTGAATTATTATTATATATGGCAAAATTCTCATCATTCTTATCATGAAAGAACAGTAGTACTAGTAGATTTTGTTGACTGTTGTCGATGACTGAACTGGTCAGCTGACTGCTGCCTGTTTCGATGTGCATGCATGATGCTTCCTAATCCTACAACATTATAGTATTGTTATGTTTTTCTTTCACCTGAGCACGTAAAAAGCGCGTTGGGTGGCCGAATTGAAGTAGCAATTGGATATATACTACACGTACGAATGCATATCAGATGAGATTAGATATTGATACGATCTTCTGCTGGCTTCAACGTGTACATGAGTAGGCACCGGCCGGCCGGCTTTTTCCACAACCACACTAGCAGGATAGGTTTGGTTGGACCCGCTAGCTCTATAAATCTGCCGATCGACTTGATCAGCAATCCGCGTGGAAATTTCCGTCGTCCTGCCCTGCTGATGGATGTGGTCGACGCCAAGACAAGACCTGACCCCATATAAGCTTTGTCCGAGACACGTACGTCAGAATGGAAAAGGATGGCGGCGACCCTATAATCGGCGCCACAGTCGTCGTTTTCTGCTGAGCTCGCGGACGGCTGACAACCCTTATTTGACTGCATGCTTTCAGCCTGCCTGTTTACAAATACTAATACTGTATATGTATGGTAAAGCAGAAATTAATTAGGCTGGCTCTCAAAGTTAATTAGTCTCCGGCGGTGGGTGGTTATACTGAAGACGAATGCGAAATGTCGATCATGATTCATGAATGCCTTATTGTGCACTGGATCTGACGTACACGTACGGCCGGATTATTCAATAAAAAGCGTGAAATTTCCTCAGTGTCGGCACAGCTAACTGCTGTAGTAGATGCTAGACGATCGATGCATGGGTCATCAACGATGATTTACAACCAATTTCGCAAATTCGTTCAGAAACAGTTTTTGCGAATGAAGAAGTATGCACGCATGCATACATGCATGTATGCGTTTCAACTCCGTCGTCCCTGATGATATTCTGTTGTTGGCGACTGGCGAGCGATGCTTTGGCCGCAAGTTAGCACCTACTGCCAATTACGGAGTAGCTAGTAATCGCATTCATCATATCATCCCGTATACGCGTAATCCTACACCTACTAGATCGTGTATGTGCTCCGGCCGCACAAGAAAACAAGGAAAGGTCGGCTTTAGTTAATTAGGCTAACAATTTAGCAAGCCCATCTAGGCATCTATCGACGACGCCTTCTGATAGACTGACATGTTTATAACAATACTATTATTTTTTTCAAAAAAATGTGACATTTTTCTTGAAGGAATAGGCACCCAAATTCGAATCGGAGAGGACTCGAACATGTGTGGTTAGGTATAGCTACTCCTCCCTTTTAACCAGTTGAGCTAAATTCACTTAATTATAATATTATTATTTACATATATACATACATATGAAGACGCAGCCGGGCAGCCTCCAAAACGACGTATGCTCTTCTTCTTCTTGCGCTAGCTGTACGGTTTTTTGTAAGTACCTTCCTGCGAAGCTTTGCCTCCGTACATTGGACTCTCGGCAAGCAGCATGTATTTTTTATAGTTGATAGAGACTGTATACTTAGTAATGTATACTTAGTAAAGCCAAAATGATGCTCTGTGTGTATGATTGTTTCTTGAGGATCGCAAGGGTACGTACGACTATGCGTGAACATGTTCCAGCTCCATCACTAAGGCTGAATCCGAAAACTTCTTTTATCCTTTTCATTCTCCATTACTAATATAACTATTTCTCTTTATAGTACAACATTTAATTTTGCAAAATCAAAATCCGCTGATTCAGGCCTTAAGCAGATACTACTGAATATAGAAGTACATTGTCCTCTATCTACCGCAAGAGAGTTGAAGTCTCCAGAGAGAGATCAGCTTGGGATCTTGTATGGCGTCACCAGTGTCGCCATAGCTGTACGCAACGCGTGATGAGAGGTGGAGTGCCGACTGCGCCGTGCTCGAGGCCCAGCACGAATATGCCAATATTGAGTGCGTTTGGATACTCCACAAAAAAGTCCACCAAGTGTGCGGGTGAAAGACGCGTTGACGACGTCACAGGATTGGCGTCATGATCGTGATGGCGACATGATGTTGTTGACTGTTGAGAGAGAGTCGATGTGGACTGATTCTTCTGATGGAGGGGAAGGATTTTGAAATAGCCATCTCTTCATGCCTACTTAGGGTAAAAACGGACAGATACGGATGGATAGTGGGTCATTTTGTATCTTACTCTGATATATTTCAATCGGACAACAGATGGATACAGATAGTTAGAAACGGAACGGATACAGATACAGGAACCGGATATTTATTTGGACGGATAATGGACGGATACGGATATTTATAGACCGAATACCGAATACTCGTCGGGTAATGAATGAATTGATTATCATTCACTGCAATTTAGCTCTCGCATAAGATAAGATAGTTAAACATAAGCTGTAAGAAAGTAACATCAAGTTTCCATACGAAAATGATAAAGTGAACTATTAATCATATTGGAGCTTGAATAATTACTCACTTCACTTATAACCCACACAGCGAGTGCAAGCTTTATGAAAGAAGCGACAACACCTTATGGAGTTTCTTGTCCTAAACTTTTTTGAGGATGCTATGTGGACATATGTTGCCCCTCCGCCAAGTATTATAAATTTCTAAGGCTGTTTATGTATTATTAATTTTTTTGAATTAAATCATAAAAACTGCAATTAAATTCATAAAATATTCTACTGTTGACCAAAAATCACGAATAAGCTATCTGAAAGCAATAAACATGGTATAAAAAGGTAGCCATAAGTCCTCATATGAAAATGATAAAGCTAAACTGTTGATCATATTGAAACTTGAATAGTTAGAATAACTTCAGTTGTAACCCACACAAGGAGTACTATGCCGTATGAAAGAAACGTCGGCACCTTGTGGAGTTTCTTGTCCAAAGTTTTTTTAGGGTGTTACGTGGATATATATTGCCCTTCCGCCAAATATAATAAATTTCTGAAGCTATTTGTATATTATTAATAAGACGGATGATTAAAGTTTTAGAAAAAAATCAAAAGTGATTTATATTTAAATATGGAGGGAGTATAAAAGATCGGCACGCGTGACCCTATGAGTGTATAACATATAGTAATATTTTATATTGTATATGCAACGAGTTGACATAGAGTTTATATACGTTACTAACCTAATTAACATGCTAAATAATTTATTTTGATTATTTCATCACCAAGATAACTTTGAACAAAAAATTGATGAACTACAAAGTTATAGATCTCATTGAGCAATATAATTTCATATAAACTTTATTTTCATAGAAGTTCATTCATATGTGAAAGTTGTGATTTTTGTAAATATTAAATACACAGAAAAAGAAAAACGGGTACACCCCAGGTACTCGTATCCGACCCGAATGTTCCGAGTATTTACCGGGTAGTGGCCGTTCCGTATCCGTCCCGTATCTGGTGAACTTTTATCCGGGTAGTAACCGTATCCACACAAAAAATACCCGTATCCGCATCCGAAAAACCGTCCCATTTTGCTACCCGTATCCGGTACCTAACTTGGGTACCCGTCCAGTTTTCAACCCTATGCCTTCTAGAAAAACGAAAGGTTGACCTCGATTTTACGTACGGTGCCCATCATCAACTAAAAAAATACGACGAGTTTATTTAGAGTGAAATGTCCCGGTTGCAAATTCTGCCTAACGGCCCAACCCAACGTGACTTGCCGTCTCGAGCATGCATTTTGACAAGCTGGGCTATGAACAACGGACGTGCTGTCTGTAGGGCCGAACTGGTTTAGTCCGTATACAAGACTAGGACAGGCTAGGCGTTCCTTTCTGGGCCAGGAAAGATCGTACGTAAGCCCTGATGAGCTGGGCCGCGACGCTCGGTTGCTTCCAGATCCACACGAAAACAAAATTTAAAAGGCGAGGAAGACCATCGGTCGTATGAGAGCGACGTGGCAAGTGGTCAACAAAAGGGCAAATCCATCTCGTTTGCTCCAACGAACGGGATACCGAAAGGAGAGGAGAGGTGTCAAGACTCGAGTGGCTTGCTCGGCTCCTCTGCCCTCTGGGCGGCCGACACGTCGAACCACCACCCGTAAAGCGGATTTGATTAGAAGAAATCGATCGGTCGGACCTGCAGGGTTTGCCGCCTAATCAAACAACGCCCACAGTTGAGTTCCGCATCGCGCCGGCCACGCGTCCAGACTGCAATAGGTGGTGTGGCCGGCCGCATCTCCTCCTCTCTGCATGCCCTCCCTCCTTCATAAATCATATAATCGATCCCTTCGCCTTTTGTCCTCTTTAACTTCGTTCCCAGAGCAGTCTGCGAGTCGACCAGTGAGCGCCGGCACCTGCAGGTACAAGATCGAGCAGGACAACACACTTCCACGTCGATTTGATCGATCAGAATCTACAGGGTAATTAAATTTCTGACGGGATGTGCATGCCTTTTGCGTCTGCATCCTAGGATGACAGGTTTGTAAAACACAACGCGACTGATTGCGTACGGCTTCACACCACAGGTCTAATTAAGATTATTTTTGCTAGGCTTGCCATGGTTGCTTGTGCATGCTTCCTTGGCTAGCCTGACTTGCATGACTGCTGCGGCAGGCAGCCTTGTCTCATGAGCGGTAGTCTCTGCCTGGCAATCCTATGTACAGCTCCGTCTCCACGTCCATCACGTCCTCGCTCTGCTTCGCTTGATCGTCTTCCACGGCGATGGCTGCCGGCGCAGGCGCCAGCAGCAGAGGCTGATTCTTGCACTGCGCAAAACATCATCACCAGCGATATATATCGTCATATGCATCGAACCGGAAGGAATCCATGATGACATGCACATAAGATATCAGAGGAGATCGAGGTAAGTAGCAGCAGTCAGTGCAATCATAAGACATCTGATGACCGTTTTTGGGTCCGGTCGTCCCCGT
Source organism: Paspalum vaginatum (assembly GCA_030272315.1). Taxonomy (NCBI): domain Eukaryota; kingdom Viridiplantae; phylum Streptophyta; class Magnoliopsida; order Poales; family Poaceae; genus Paspalum; species Paspalum vaginatum. The sequence goes on along the minus strand of CM059012.1, from coordinate 57,255,259 downwards.
GTTCAAACCGGCATGCGCCGTCTTCATCATTCGTGGCTGAGGAATGTTTCACCGCCATTACCTTTTCACGCAGATCTTCATTGTTCTTGCGCAGTGTCATCTCCTGGTTCATGTCGACACAAGAAATAGACAAAATCCGCAAAGTTAGGAACTACACTGCCTGCTCATCTTATGTTTCTATGTTACTGTAGGGCAACAAGTTGGCGAGAACTGAGCTACCTTCTCCTTCAGCTTATTCACTTGCTCCTCCAGCAGCTGAGTCTGCCATATGTAAGACCACATATTAAACTGTAACTAAACTGCTTGTGTGCATATGTATATGTATGCAGATTCTTCGACTGTCAAAAATATTCCAAACAGTAGGACGGCTAGGGGGTAAATAAATAACTAACCTTTCTTCCCCTGATGCAATGGAGGCTCCTTTCAAGTTTGACTTCTAAACTGTGCAGTTCTTCGATTGAGCATTCTTCCAACTTGTCACCCAGGAGTTTTCTGCATCTCAAGGAAAAATATTTCTTTACGGTACAAATAAAGGACAGCAGTGTAGTATTGATAGCTAAATAGTGACCTTTTGTAAGCTTCAAGCGCCTCAAGTTTCTTCGCCAGGCCCTCAGCATCAGCTTTTACTTGCTGCAGTATAAGTCCGACCAATCTCAGAAAATCACCCCATCAAAACTACCATATGATACTTATCTAATTCACTTCTCTTTAGGGTGGGTAAACTCTGGTCACGACAAACAGAACCAGCTAATACACATGCACTTCCTTCTAGGTTACAATTCAAAGTAAACATTCTGTCATTCTACAAAATACGTTCAGCAATTTTGCTTAAGGATCCACAGAACAGACAAAATCTATAAAATAGCAACATTCAAAATTTTAAATTAGCTCAAGGATCCACAAAATAGACAAAATCTCTTGAAGGAATATCAATGACCAAAATATTAATTAGCTTATAGATCCACGGAAAAGAAAAGATCTCTTGACAAAATATCTGCATTCAAAAATTGGAAAGGGACTCCCTAATAAACTTAAGTAACAAGAAATATAACACAGTCACCTCAATATCTTGCTGCGCCGTCTTGCTGCTGACATTATCCTTTGTGTATGTTCTATAACGTTCAATTGTTTTCTGCACACTGAAATGGAGATGAATGTGTCAGTACATAAGATAGTGCTGAATCATTGTGAAGCATACAAAATATTACAGATATCTTTAAACATTCAAATGCTTGGGTTTATTCCATTCTAAAACATGGAAAACCAAATGCATCAAAGTCTGTGAGGTTTTACATCCATTTGTATGCTTTCATCAGATAACTAGTATTCTAAACAGAGATTACGCGTCAAAATGCAATATATATGTCCTCTGCAGTATACACCAGAGCTCTTTACATCTAGAACATTTTTAGCTAGCATGGATTATAAAGTTTATAATCAAATCCCAATTATTGCACTGGTTTGATTTTGTTCACAACATCAGATGAAAAAAAAATCTTGATACTCACTGAAATACAGCAGCCTAACTAACAAAAACTGTTTGGAGTGGCAATGTGACTTATAACAGGAAATAGCAAGAAAATTTCTGTTATTATCATTTGCATAAAAACAACTGAAATAATAAGCATTACGTTTTAACAAACAATTTTTGAAAGTTAGCAAGCAGCAGCTTGGTAGAGTTTTAGATACTGAAGCAGAGGCACTATAGCTGACTAGAGGTCTAGAGCCTCCATCCACCATACCTGGCATCAAAAACTTGAAAAATAATGTACACAAAATTTGATCTTTTCATCAAGATCAATATATTTGTGTAGAGGCTCAACGTTGAAAATCTGATGCCCACTCACACATGAAAGGATTTGTAGTTACGGCCATGGAGTTGGTTATAGCTTTTCAAGCTTTATTCTACATGACATTACGATTTATGCATTGAAAAATCTGAAAATATGTTGCTCTGGCCTCTTATAGAGCCAAAAAGGGAGAACCAGAGGGGTACTTGTCTAGTGATTAGAACTTAATTGTTTACTTTAGAGGTATAGTATGCTAATTTCCAATTTTCAAGTATGATGGAGCATTTAACAAGGAAAACGAAATTTATCTGAATTGAGTGGAATCCACCACAAAAGCTGTGCCAGTCATGAAGTCCAAAGAAGGTTGGTTACAACATGTTTTTTTATCCTAGTAGCTTTATTGGGAACCAAGGGCGAATAGTAATGCACAATATTGTGGTGGTTGAAATGTTGGTTCAAATCCTTACTTTCCTTACCTCTTAATAAGAGTAAAATTCTCTAGGGGACTCGAAACTTATCTTAGGTTCTTAGTCTGGTCTTGGTACTCATAAAGTATACAATTTAGACCTATAATCAAATGATAATATAGGTCCAGATCCTGTCTACCCCCCTCTAATCTGCCACCATGCTGAGCAGCTAACGTGGCTTTAACATGTAGAGCTCACATGCGACATTTAGGCCTCTAATCTTGCTAAATGCACATATAGGTCCAGATCCTGTCTATCCCCCTCTAATCTGACACCATAGGCAGCTAACGTGGCTCTAATATGTAGAGCTCACATACGATCACCATCAATCCACCCCCTCCCCCTCCCCTTCTCTTGAAAACAGAAAGCCAGTGGGCATGATAAATCCCTCCCTTCTCTTGAATGCCAGTGGGCATGATAGACCAACCCCTCCCCATCTCTAGCATGCTAGTGGGTACCATGGTGCCTCGTCCATGACACCACCACATTGGCAACCATGTCGAGTGCCTATTGGTGATTTGGATGATTTGGAAAGAGCGGAATGCCAGAGTTTTCAATAGGGGTGCTGCTTCGCCTCATGAGATCTTGTCCAAGCTGTTCGATGAAGCTAGATTATGGAGTTTGGCCTGGTTTCCGAGCTTTTCTTTGTTTGACCTCCATTTTGCCGCTGTCTTCGTCGAGTTTAGTTGTGGAATCCCATCCCGGGTCGCCAATCATTGATGTAATATAAACCCTAAGTTTTAGTGGTAGTTGGCGTGTGTGGCGGCAAGCCTTGGCTTGCTTGTCTCTAGTCCTTGTAAGTTCGTTTGCTTCCCTCTTAATGAAATAACATGCATCATCTCGCACGTTCGCAAAAAAAAAAAAAAAAACGTGTCGAGTGCCTTGATGCTCCTCAGACGCACTTGGGCCCCTTCTTCCCTTCATGTGTGCCATCGACACTCCCTTGCTTTGCCTTACCGTGCTCACCGTATGTATCGAGCATGGCTTGGGCCATCACCACTCCCCTTCTCCCATGTTTTCGCAAAAATCATGGGTACTTGGTTGAATACCCATGATCCCTCTTGGCCCCCCTGTTAGACTACATTTGATATCGGCATCGCCTTGACGAATGGAATTGCAATGCTTCAACACACTCATACCACCTCGGGTCACCAAGAACCTCAGGGTGAGCACTATGCTCTCCATCTCAAGCCTCAGTGACTAGCAGGCTAGGACCACCGTGACCTCACCTAGTTCATATGCGTGCCGCCACTGTGTTATCGCACAACTACACCTCTCCCTCACACAAAATAGCCCATCTCGGCCGCCTCTTATCCCAATCCACATACATCACCTGCACTTTCACCGGCCTCTTATGCACCCTTCCCTAGCCAAGAACCTCGACCATAACCCCTTCTTCCTCAACTCTGACGGAGCACCGCCATGGCCTCTAGTCCCTGCCCCTCTCCAACCATCTCCCAAGGTCAAGGACCCCACTGGTTGATGCACCCCATCATCCCATCACACTGATGAGAGGAAAGCATGGTTGGGATTACATATGGGCCACATACTAGCTATCCATGGTGGTAGGTTAATGGAGGCTGGGGAGGTTCTAGACTTATGTGATACATTTAGCAAGATTAGAGACCCAAATGTTACACTTGCCGAGTAAATCCTAATTGAGAACCCAATATAAGTTTAGGGACCCAGTAGAATTTACTCTTTTAATAAACACTCTCGTTCCATAATATATCCAATTTTAGTTTTTTTTCCAAGCAAACTAAAATAAGAGAGTAAAGGTCCAATTGCCCTAAATCTATCCTGGCTTTTTGTACGCACACATTTCTACTAGGCAACAATGTTTTTCCAAAGCTAGTTATATGCGCTCCAATTAAAAAGGCAACTTGTCATGGCACACAATTAGAAATAAAACAAGTATACCACCCAAGTTAAAAGGAGCGCAACATGGGAGAAGCAATGGAAGAGAAAATTTCGATAGCCATCCTTTTGGAACCCGGACTAAGAAATAGTTACTTTTAGGATGGAAGGAGTAGGAACTAAGCTACCAAGGAAACATGGTCCCTAAGGCCCTGTTTGGATGCTAAGTCTTTTTGGAGTTTTAAAATTAATACCATGGTTTTGCAAAATAATTTGGTTTTGTTTGTTTGGGTGTTTGGGTGGTACAAGAATTGTAGTTCGAAAAACCATGGTGTTGCTAAAACTAAAGTCTTTTTGGAGTTTTAGAAACTCCACTCTAGACCTATTTTTTCTAAACCGTGGTTTTGTGTATCTCTTAGTTCTAAAACTATGGTTTCCTAACACCATTGTTTCTCAAAACTACAACATCCAAAAATGGCCTAACCTTTTTCCGTAATCCCATCTAGGTCCATGAACTCGAAAATGCACACCTAGGTCCTGGATTTATTAAGGTTCTTAGCCAACATCCAATTCCGATGGCACATGCCTAGTTTGCATATGTGGAGTATGAACACAGGTTTAGGTGTCACTATTTTGTATTGAGACCCCTTCAGGAGGGAGCCGCCTCCATCTCGCTAGATGTCCAAGCATGCCTCCATCTCCACCCAACTCTTGTAAAACACACACGTGTTAGAGCACACAGTTCCTACCACCACAACGTTTCACCAGTTGTGTTGTGGAGTGCTTAGCATGTGGATTGCATTAAAGACTGATCTCACGCCAGCAAGCGTTCCAGCACGCGCTTGTTGCATAAGTGCCTCGCCATCTCCAGCCCAACTCACGAGAGCCCTCGCCACCTAATCTCGTAGAGATGCTGATAATGTCAGTAGAGGACTCTCGTGGATCCACTAGCTGCGCAGCTCCTACATCACAACCTCGTTGGTCGATCATCGCTGCCTTGCCACACTTAGGGCACACCTCCATCTTCAGTTGAGGACACACACGAATGGGACAAGATAGCATGTGATATTGAAAAGAGGGGCACAAGCCCATTCACTTATTGTTACTCCCGGACAGTGAAGCAAGAGCAAGTCACGTGCATCATGGAAACGCTGACAACGGCACATATGCAAATTAGCTAGGCGTGCACCTGCATGGCTAGGTGCTTCATGGGATCCAAGACCTAGATATGCTTTTTAGAAACTTATGAACTTCAATGGAATGTGAAAAAAGATTAGTGACCCACAATGTATTTTACTCAATATATTCAGAGCAAACCAAATGATCAATTACTTGTTTTACACCAAAGTGGTCCAACTTTGTTCCAATGATAATGTTTGCCAATGACATCTAAAGAGGATGTATATCTGATTTTGAGGGTCAATTTAGCAAAGATATGGAATAACAGTAGACCTTGTAGTCACATGAGTCTTGGAATATAGTAGGAGATAGTATGTTAGAGTTAAGCATATGGCACTGGTGCTGATCTGTGAATTGTGAAATTAATTCCTAACAGGATAGTTGCACGGCTTCTGGTTGGAACATTGGCTAGTCTTGAAATATTGGCAATTGAATTTCTCTAGTACTCCATACCTCAAAGAGGAGTGATAATTTTTTATGTATAGGCAGACATTAGGAAACGTGATTAGAATGTTTCTTGCACTTATCTCAAACTTCAAAGTAAAATTTCATGCAGCAATGCCGAGTAAAGTTGTAGTGTTATACTCCCTACATCGAAAATTCCGAAGAGAACCCGAATCCAATAGGTTCTTTCCCATCTCCTAAAAAGAGGATGGTTTTAAAAACTCCACTCAAGTAAAGAGGAAGATGTAAGCTAAGTCCCATCTCCTAAATGTGACTTTTTTCCCTTCAGGTAGTTTAGTTCTATCCATTAGTTGTTGCATCGCACTTCAATAGGACTTTCGTCATACTACAAATTCAAGACGTATTGGGGCAGAAAAGGGGTCCTATTTGCAATATAATAACTAGTATGTTAGCCTGTGTTATTAGCCAATATAAGTATCAAAAATTTATGGACATATCAATATTAAGCTCTTTGAAACGAACTGTACGAGATCTGCCTATTGTATTAAAAAGCTGGGATGCCCGAGAGGGTAAATGTTTAAGATACAGAGGCACACCCAACAAAATCAAGTCACAACCCAAGTACAAGAAACTAAGTGTGAGGCTTGGAGATTAGCCAATTGTTTGGCTCCCGCACATAATCCAAACCGAAGCCTCGGATATAATAGATATGAGGATCTGAGCATAGGCGGTGAACTTGTGATTAAGGTCTTTGTTAATGCATGTTTTGCGATGTATGAATCTGTATTTTAGCTTTTAGTTTTCAAATGTATTTAGCTGTTTCAGTTTTTTATCCACATGTTAAGTTGAAAGTATAGTTTGTCCTTTTTTCTTTTTCCAAGCAAATTCAAAACTGTACTACTGGTTACTACAAAGACAGACAATCATTAAGCGTGTACAACGATGCTTGAAAATTGAATGTTGAATTTCTTTTTAGCATGGTAATGTGTGAAGGAGTGTTTTTTTTTCTAGAAAAGAGAATGCTTGTAATTAGACTAACTGATAACTTTATTTAGTTTTAGAAGTATTAGTACAATTTAAAATAAAAATGCAATGCCATTGCTGCTATTTGTTAAAAGAATGCATTTTTATGGAGGCTAAACTATACAAATAAATATTTATTTATTGCTTATACATGCATGTATACTTGATTTGCATGTTGGCATATAGCATATGATTTTTTTATGTTATTAGTGGTGGAATAGGATAATTTAGGCACCATTTGAATCAGCTAAAAATGAGCTAGCATTAGCTACAACCAATTAGCTAATTGATGCCAATAGATTGCATACATAATAGCTAAATTATTGGCTACACATGTTCGGACAATTTCACATAGCTAATAATTAGTTGGGTGCATCTAAACGAGCTGTTAGTAATATAAGCCTGCTAGCAGGAATTTTGATGTCATTTTTTGCGGGATGCATCCCAAGGCATACTATGTAATAGATACATTTCATGGGCGGACTTTGTACTTAACTATTTTCTGTAACAGACTAACAGCATACGTTGGTAATTTACATATTATAGGACTGTCTTTTATGCATCTCATGAGTATTACCGTGGAAGCTCCATTTGGGTCTCCAATTAGTAGTGGGTTAAGATTTATGGCAAGCATAAAAACTAAAATACTAGAGTATATGGTGGCGGTAGATTTTACCTACCAAATCTCATGTTTTTCCGCTATAAGTAATCGATGCTACGCTTCCTCTTACTATCAATGGATCAGAGATATCTCCACCATCAATGGTTAATAGAACTAAAGGTCAGTACATAAAACTATATATATGCATATAATAAAGGGATAATACTTGATGGGGATCTCCGCCGTCTATGAAAAATAAGATTTTACAAGTATGTAATTTTACATCCAAGTAAATTACCCTTTGTGTGTGAGATGAATATTGTGGATCCTTGCATACGTTGAAAGGAGGTAAGGTGCACGAGCCATGGCGAGTGCACACTGCCCGAAGGTCTCGGCAGGTGGCGACGCCTAAAAAGGGTACGCGTCTCCTAGGCGACAAAATTCCATGGTGATCAGGCACCGCCTGGATGCCTAGGCGGCGCCTAGGTGAGGCATTTTTTTGTTTCTTTTCAGTACTTATACATACATACATACATACATACAAAGAATCTAAACACATTTTAGCTGATTTTTCTCTAATGTGAATATGGATAATTTTAAGGTTTTGTATTTAAATCAATTCAAACAGTGAAAAATAGCATATGGCTATTTTGGTGAGTGATAGGGATGTTTCTCATCTAAAAAACCTCAAAAGTTTTGCTCCAACTTGGATTATTGAATGCAAGTTTCAGTTAAATGTTTCTTTTGGATAATAGTTGCTATGGATTTTATATTTTCAATTATTGTTTGTACTAAACTCTCTTTTCTGAATCTCCCATGTTCTCCCGTAAACTTTGAAGATGGTGAGGGTTAAGGATTATATTAGCACAAGGTGAAACTTAGCCATATATATTTGAGTGTTAGACTTAGCATGAGTGCTCTTTAGGCTTTATTACAAGAACATGAGGCCATGGGGCACTACTCATCAACTAAGAACACAACAATAATAACAAAGCTCTTTAGACCTAACCAAGTTGGATATGCTAGAGTTGAAACCTAATAACAGGTAGACCCACCAAGAGAGACGGGGGAAAGAAAAAAGGGCCTAAAAGAGTGACTAACATAGGGCATAAAATCTATTCAAGGTCCAATCAGTTCTACTCGATCATAACTCTCTCGATATATTTCATCCTTCCAAGTCCCTTTTGATCACCTATTAAGTTTGGTTGGCTTCTTTCTCTCTTCACTTATTGCCACATCTTCTGATACCACTATGCACTGGTGTCTTTGGAGGTCTCCATTGGACATAGTCCAAACAATCTCACCTAGTGGACAAGCTATTAATTGGAGCTAAGCCCTAGCCAATCGTGTATATCAACGTTTCTGATATGGTCCATCCTTTTATAACCAAAAATCCATTGCAACATACTTATCTTTGGGCACTCAACTATTGATTTTCTCCTTTTAGTAGGCCCACATTTTGTATCATACAACATTGTAGGTCTAATCGCCGTCCTATAGAACTTGCCTTTTAACTTATGCGGAATCCTCATCATAGAGAATGCAAGATGCTTGATGCCATTTCATACGTATAAGTTTAATTCAATGGATAACATCATCATCAATATTTGCATGTCTTCATATCTCTATAGCATCAATCGCAAATATCAAAAGGTATCCTTCTTGGGCAAAAATACCTAACCTTCTAAACTTACATATTCCCTTCAGGTCTTGTAGTACTGAATGGCATCTCATATACTCAGTTTTAATGCTTCTACTGAGCCTAAAACCTTTTGAATATAGATTATGCAACCACAATTGTAATCTTGCAATTACTCTACTTGCCTTTCATCCAAAAGCACTACATCGTCTACGAAAAGCATACAATAAGGGATATCTCCTTGCATGTTATGTGACCATGATGTAGAACCCATTTTAATTGGTAAGTTGATGCATCTGACCTAGGTAGGGTTGCCTGAACCCCAACAATTTGTTAAGCCCACCCACTCAGCGAGAGCCCCAGTAGCCCCAAAATACTAGTCCAATATAAGGGTTTATCTCCCTTTTTAGGATGGCTTCCTCGTCCCAAGTTAAGCGAGTTGGGTTCAATCAAAGGCTCACGTTCGTCGCCCAACTACAACGGGGCCAACTAGCAGTTGCATCTTTGTCAGCAAGTATTGGTGGAGGAATTCTTTATCATGACATTTCGGAGGGCCTAGTTTTATGCCACATGTTCCTAGGGTCCAAAGCTGTGGCCTCAGGATTAAACCGTACACCATAGGTTTACCACTAGGCCTCCTCGCCAACTTAGATCAAGAACGTCCTTATCATAAGGCATTTGTCCCTGTGAGTTATTGTACATGTTCTTGATGAGGGCAATGTACTTTGTTGGGATATTATGCTTGTCTAAAACCCACCGCATGAAGCCCTTTCCAGGTCGAAAAAAAAACATGTATAGTTCTTTTTGATCCATATATCGGTCCATAATTTATTCAGAAAATTGCTTCTATGTTTCGATCTTCGAAGAGTGAAGACAAGGTTCAAGACGATACATGTGATTCTTCTCAAACGATGCTTGATAACCCTTTCCCATAGCTTCATAGCATGGCTCATCAACTTAAATCCCTTTTAATTAGAACGACTTTGAATATTTCTCTTGTCCTTGAAGATTAGTACCAATATACTTCTCCAATCTTTGAGCATCTTATTCAACCAAAATTATGGTTGAGTAGATTGCTTAGCCATAATATAGCTATACACTTTAAGGCATTTACACATACTGATTGGGATACCATCAGTGGAATAAAATAATATTGTTCCTCACAAACCAATTGTGCACTCTTTCTCACAAAAGCTAAGGGGGCACCTTTCATCAAGTAAGAAAATGACTTCTCATATCCCAAATTCTTTCTCCTTATCCCTCTCTACACCATCCTTTAGAAACCAAACATTAACAAATTAGTGTCAGAGTCAATCAGACCTATCCATGTAATCACCGTGCCTAATGTATAAGGGTTGTAGGGGAGCTTCGATACTAACAAAGAGCTGAGCTCATTACTCCAACTATCAAGACATGACAAAATGATTTGACATAAACGTGGTAACCCTCAAAACTCACTATGGCACCACTCAAACTTGAAGATCGTACAACCCAATTATAGAAGGCTATTGCACAAGGATCACACAGACATGGAAAAAGGTTATTTGATATCAACAATAGCAGCAAAGTAAATCAGAGTAGAGATCCATAGATTATGTCTCCAAGGTTGTAGTTCTCGCCATGCCATTTCTCTAGTACTAAAAACCGGGAAAAAACCATATGCAATAATCATTGCTTTGCGCAAGCCATGCCACTACTTCTTGGCACATTCCATCAACATCCCAACCTTATACCTATTGGATGACATGTCTCAAAACAAGGAAGAGACTAAATGAATAGGGAACGGGTCGTCGAGCAATCCCCTTTTCCCTTAGATTGTGGCTAGAATTGGTTTCAAGTCACATGTCCTGGCAGACTCCAAGACTTCATCACTGAGAAGACACAACATACCAAGACTAAGACATCACCTATAGAAAATCTAGAATGATCATTTGGACGGAATATAAGGTTCAACCATTACGTAAGTCTTGCCAATTAGCGCCTCCCAAATAGGCAGGAGAGTCAATTTTTCATCATACACCATGGATTTCAAATAACAAAACAACATGGCATAATATGAAACCCTTATAATACTACGAAATCCATGGGTAATTTGAGGCCCTTACCTCATAGTATACATCAACTCCCAAGTCATAGCTAGCTAGATTGGACAAAGCGTTCCAAGCCAACACCCTAACCTTGTGCAATACCTCGAGTCCATACATGAACCTCAAGCATACTTCATACATGGTATAACCGTAATTAGAATCCCAAGGTCTAGGAATCTGAAGCACTGACCTCTTGACCACCACAATTTTCAAGGTCCTATGCAAGCATTAGTGCCCAACCAAGACATTGCAAGTAAAAGCAACATCTCACATGAAGGTTAGCATGAGTGAATTGCTTCATACCTTAAGTGGCAAGGTTGATTAAGGAAACACAAATGAATATTGGTGGATCCACAACAAACCTTGTATAAGAAGTCCATCCTATGGTGCCTGTACCGCAACACACCCGCGATGGCTTTATGGAATACACCTAGTAGCACACCCAGTAGCAAGGGATCTAGCATCCAAGACACAGGTTTACACTAGCCACGTGTTTCAATAGACACAGAGCAGGTTTATAATCATGTTAAATTGTCAGCGCATGATCCGAACCCAAAACTAGCCCCAGTTGTCCGCACCCTATATTACTCATATGGCCTTATGCACATTTTTATTTGGGGTCATTCTAATTTGCTCATTTCCAAGAGTTCTAGGTAACTTAGGATTTGTGGTGGTGGTTGCCAATTACTTGTCAAGGACCGAAGCACATTCCCTAACCATAACAATTTAAAATATTATTTTGTCCTATGTAACATAATTCTCTACGTCATCATCTTGAGGAAACTCAAAATAAAAATTGGGGCAACTCAAATAAAAAATGATAAACAATTTAGCTACGACGTGTATGAAATGGTTCAGCTATAACATGTACAGGGACATTTACACAAAGCTAGGAGTAGAGATATTTTGCTTCCGCGTGTCACCCACAATCTACTGGAACCGCTAAACAAACTACATGCTTTGAACAAGAGGATTGTAGATGCTAAAAAGGTACATGTTGTACAATTTGGTTTTAGAGTAACAATATTCCACAGAGGATGTTGCCCCAGTAGATGGTACCAAAAACTAGGTCAACTAGTGCTGGTGTTATTCGAAACGCTAAACGGTACGCAGCCGGTCATCCTCAGTTTAGCGTTTAGACCGTTTAAACGGTGTTTACACGGATTTAAACGGCCTAAAAGGTTCTGTACTATAGCATTAAAATATACATATTTCTGCTTAGATTACAATAAAATATCATAGCAAATATAAATATTTATGCATCTAAAAAATAAATATGGGCATATTATACATTCAACAAATCTAATATACATATTTATGTATGTATAATATAAGATATTTATATTTATGCATGAAAAAACTCAAATGGATATGACAATGTTCACCTAAACAACATGTTAAATGACCATTTAGCCTGTTTAATTCCGTTTAAGCCCGTTTTGTTTAGACCGTCTAGGCCATTTAACACCGTTTTTGACAGTTTAAACGGTTTACACCCTAAACAGCATAGTTGTGCATCGTTTACCGTTTAAACGCCCGTTTAGGCCGTTTAGGCGAACACTAACTAGTACTTGGAGGATCCATTGCAACTTAGGACACAAGATGTAGATCTCTGAGTGGTGGCAATACTTAGAGCTCAAATTTCTAACTTTGCAAAAGATTGTTTGCGACGCCTTGCATTGTGCTCCAAACCAAAGTACTATGGTCTTTATAATAGTCCATGTCTTAATGCAAGCCATCCATGTCAGCAAGCCACATCACCTACTAACATGCAATTAGTTATCCATAGTGATATTGTACATTATCAAACCCTATTACCTTAGTGGTAGAGATGATTTACCTCTTCATGTAAGGTAGCCACATGAACAAGCTACATCACCAACATGCATTTTGCTACCACATCAATGAGACATATAACCTACTAACATGCATTAATCATAGTCTACCTCTTTTTCTTTGTGTAAAAGCCTTTGTTATTGTTGTTGTTCTACCTCTTCATGTAAGCTATCCACGTTAATAAGCCACAACAAACTATGTTGTAGGCGCTCGATTGCCATTCTAAACGATATCCCTTCATTAAATGCTGTCCTAACCATTAGATTTAAACATACCCAACACAAGAAAATGATAACCGGCACAGACCATGTATTAGAATATGCAATAATAGTATCAAAATAATTTTTTTCTTCAACAAATAATGTAACTACTATGTTTTTCTATTTAAATACAAACTTCAATGCACTAATTTCCCATCATAAAATTGTGATCCCTTAACCAACCATCGCAATAATATGTTTTCTATTTAAATACTAGAATACTTTTACACAACTTTTTGCATTCCGCACAGACCACCACTGCAATGCGCATAGGGTCCTTCTAGTTCTCTTGGAAATGTGGCATCCTAATCAACCTTAAGTACGAGCTCAGACTAAGATTTAAACAAAACGAGCTATGTCATTTATTATTGGCCTCCTCCATAGGCTCTAAAAGCCTACGGGCTAAGGCAATTAGTGCCTGACTACAACCTCCTCCAAGGGCAATAAAAAGCTACTCCCTTTATTTTCAAATTACGAGTCGTTTGACTTTTTGACCTTAACTTCGACCGCTTGTTTATTCAGATTTTATAATTATTAATACCATTGTAATTTAATTTATTGGATACATACTTTAAACATGACCTGAACATTCTTGTTTATTTTACAATTTTTTTGAATAAGGCGATCAATCAAGGTTGATATCCAAAAGTCAAATGACCTATAATTTAGAATAGAGATAATATATTAGGATATTGTTGTAGCAATTTTATTTAGTGATTTATTCAAATACATGTTGATGTGATGTGGTTTATTGATAAAATAATGGACAATTGGATAGATCAACTAACTCTTCCCTCCCTTGGAGGCTCTAGTTTAAGTTGCTTTTTGATCTATTTTATAATTATTGATATCATTGTGATTTAATTTATCGCATAATATACTTTAAGCATGACCTGATCATTCTTTTTTTTTTGTAAATTTTGCTGAATAAGGAGATCAATCAAGGTTGATGTCCGGAAGGTCAAATGACCTATAATTTGGAACACATATAGTATATTAGGATATTGTTGTAGCAATTTCATTTAGTGATTTTATTCAACATGTCCATGTGTTGTGGTTTATTGGTAGGATAATGGACAGTAGGATAGATCAACTAATTCTGCCTCTCCCTTGGGGGGCTATAATAGAATCATGGACAATAGGATAGATCAACAAACTTCGGCCTCCCTTGGAGGCTTTGAGTTGCTTTTTTGATCTATTTTTCTGCTTACCTAATATAAGACCCCTTGTAAGCCTTTATAGACTCAACACCTCACAAACTCCCCAACAAATCTTATCCAAACAACTAATCCATTCGCTAGCAAACCGACAACTAATCCTAATCCACTATTGCCGATTGAGTTTATGTTAATCCTAATCTCCAGTACCTGAATCTAGGAATTGGACTCAGTCGGACATGGAAACCTACTTGCTCTAGGTCTAGTTGTGTTGGACTCTCTTGGACACAAAAGAATAGGATATCCAATTGTTGCTGGACTTGTCTAGTGAATAGTACACCACGAAGGAACCTACAACCGCAAGCTTGCGGGAGTTGCGGCGACGGCAATGGGGCCTACGATTGTGGCAGCAGCGGCGACCCTTGCGATTGCAACGGAGATGGCGGGGACACATGTGGCGGTTGTTGGAGCAACATCACACCCAAGGTCAACAGTCTTCTCTTCCTTGCTTTCTCTCCTTGCTAGTTTTGTCGCTTGGCCTCAACAACATTGTAACGCCCCAAAATTTAGCAACCGAAATTTTCTTCTAATCTCTCTCTAAATTCAAAATCAATTGGTTGTTTGCTTGTTTGTTTTGAGTGTGTTAATATGAGCTCAACAAAATTCTAAATATCGTAAATACTCTCCACCAAAATTCTTTCCAAAATTCCTTTCCAAAAATTCAATTCCAAAAAAATATCCCCACGCCACTTGGACCCTCCATCTCCGCGCCACTTGGACCCTCCTTCTCCGCGACACTTGGACCCCCCATCTCCGCGCCATGTGGACCCCCATCTCCGCGACACATCATCGGCCTCCTCCTCCATCGGCTATAAATAGCCCCCCACCCCATGGCTCCATCCACATCAGGCTCACCACCGCCGCAATATCAGCCCCCGGTTCAACCCGGGCGTTGTGCGCCGCGAACGCCATCCCCCTTCTCCTCCCTTGCTGTGTTCATGCACGGGAGCAAAGTAACTCTGCATTCTTCGTCGAAAGGCCACCATGGCTCGATTGCTTCGGCAGCGAGCACCTCTCCACCTCCCTGAACCTCCGCCTAGCCTCGCTCCCCCATCTCCATGCCCGCAGGGAGCTATCCGCGAAGCTCCCCGCCTGCGGCCATGGCCCCCCTTTCCACACCTCCCATCGCAGCAAGAACCACCAAACATAATCCCCACCACCCTTTCTCACTTACCGTGCCATCAGATTGAAGTACGGTGGCCGGATTAGGCCACGACCAAGCTCCGTCGAGCTCCCCTGCTTTGGGGCGGCCGCGCGAGATGAGAAGCCGAGCAGCAGCCTGCCCCGTGCTTCCACCTCCCTCTCCTACGCCTATCACAGGTGGATCCACCCATTATTTTTCCCACACCAACCACCAGCCACCGGTGATTAGCCCATCACTAATCACGTGTCATTCGAGCTAGCAGGTCCAATCTTGTACCATTTTCTTCTTCTATTCATTTATTTCTGAATTAATCTCTCGACCATATGAGCTCCAATTCCAATGTTTTTTCTTTCTAAATTCATCAAAAATCAATATCTACCATCCACATTAATTTCATGATTTTAGGAGTTTTCAGAGCCGCCTACAAGCCGGTGCCACATTCGACACTGTAGGCGTCGACCGTTGATACCAGACTGAAACTCTGCTCGCAAGCAGTTTAGAAATATTTTCTGTTCCTCCAGAATCCAAAAATACGACTTTATTCTCCTGTTTCTAAATATTCGGATTTTGGAATATTCCAGGAATATCCCTTTTTCTTTTTCTTTTTCCGAAATATACAAAATTCGTATCTTCTCCGTTCCAACTCCGATTTGGGTGATTGTTTCGCCTAAATTTATCTAAAATCAAGCTCTACCTACCCATACACTCCATATAATCTTTTGTCCTAGCCGAAAGCCGCCGTCATGCCACTCTAACGCCGTCCTACGCCCAGTCAGTGCT
Organism: Paspalum vaginatum; assembly: GCA_030272315.1. Classification (NCBI taxonomy): domain Eukaryota; kingdom Viridiplantae; phylum Streptophyta; class Magnoliopsida; order Poales; family Poaceae; genus Paspalum; species Paspalum vaginatum. The sequence goes on along the minus strand of CM059012.1, from coordinate 57,238,974 downwards.
TCGCACCAGTCGCACAAACAATTGTGAGCCTGGTGATCGATGCCGTTAATCTTCCTATTCCACATAAATCTTAAAGGTAGCTGTCTTAGCCTGTCCAAGCCCTGAATTCAGATAATGACGATACCGAAAATCATATGACCATCATTGCTCTCTAGCACTCCAAAAAAAGATCTTCTCCAAAACACCAACATGCGACCACCACCCATTCGGCGTTGTCGACCCCGCATCTCGCATCCACCACCCCTACCTTGGCATCTCCGTAACTGTCGTTACCGAGCCCGCCAACTCGCCCGAAAACTCGCTACACCCCAACCACTTGCGGTAATACCACCGGTAAGAACCCAGCAGACTCTCATCTCCGCAATCCAAGCTCTACACCACCAAACCCATTGAGCTCATATTATGCTTCGATTTGTGTGTTTTCCTTGTTTGTGCACTAGGCTTTACCGGAGAGTCCGTTCGGCCTGCCCCTCGTGTTGTACTACACGATAGTCTGCGCCAAATACGTCCAGCAACTATTATATCAACCGCCTCAACAAAGTGAAAGTCAAGCCTACTGGAATCCCCACTTGATGCATAAAATTCCTATGTTTCACAAACACAACCATTGGCCTGATAATCACATAAAAACTTGCATGTTTTGCTTTCTAAGGTAGCCCAGCAAAAATATACAACCACCTAAGCTTATTTTAAATATAGCGCGCATATGTGAGATCGCTCATTTAATTATGAGTAAAATCCATCTCCGGTCTCTAAACTTGTCTTGGTGTGTCAACCCGGTCTCTAAAGTCTCAAAGTAACCATCTAAGTCCCTAAACTTGTCATCAGGGGCGGAGACAAAGAGGGGCGCGCAGGGGCCTGGCCCCCTAATCCTCCAGCAGCACCCTTGTACATATGGTCTATCCTCATATTATTTTTTCTAATCTCCTTGATTAGTCCTTCCTCAACTTAATTAGTACATAAAGTATTAGTCTACCGGCTTGTGTAGGACGCCTATATTCAGTACGTACATAGTATCAATGGGGTGTGGGAGACAAAAGATTGCAAGGTTAAGTCATTAGTGCAATATTAGATAAATCAATTTGTCGTTGTTTAACGTAACCTTTATCGGTTGATTGGTTATAGGTAAGATGATGACTCAATAGCTAGTATTACCCCATTCTCAATTATTTGTCATCTCGGCAACTTTATTTTTTTAACCAAAATGCAACAAGTTAAAAAAAGGAGGGACTATATTATTTTTCAAAAAAAATTAATGTGAAGCTTTTAAGCCGGTCCAATTACAAGAGCTCCAGTTTTTTAAAAAAAATACATGTGTGTTCTCCAAAAACAGAACGCGGTAGATTCTAGCTACATCACTCATGAAGGATTGCATTGCCAGACTGGCCCCCCTATGTCAAAACCCTGGCTCCGCAACTGCTTGTCATGGTGTGTCAACTGGGTCCCTAAAGTCTCAAAATGAACATCTCGGTCCCTAAACTTGTCTCGGTGTGTCAACCCTGTCCCTAAAGTCTCAAAGTGACCATTTGTACTGGGACCGGGTTGACAAACCGAGGCAAATTTAAAGACCGGATTGAGACACAAAGACAAGTTTAGGGATCGGGTTGACACACACAGACAAGTTTCGGAACCGGGATGGTCACTTTGAGACTTTAGGGACTGGATTGACACACCAAAACAAGTTTAGAGACCGGAATGATCACTTTGAAACTTTAAGGACCGGGTTGACACACTAAGACAAGTTTAGGGACCGGAGATGGATTTTACTGTTTAATTATCTATCCTAATCTTGATGCTAATATTGTGGAATATGAAGGGTATGAAAAAGTGGATGTGTGTGTGGTTTTGAAATAAAATGGGAAAGAACCCCGGCAACCAACCTTGTCGCAAAAAAGCTACGCACCGAAACAGCCATAAGGGTAGGCTATGAACGGGTAACTTAGCTACCTGCGGTTTTAATCGTATCCAAACAGGGCCTAGGTTTCAAAGTTCAGCCTATCTTTTCTGTTCCATGGTCTGTACTATTAGGGACAAAAAAAAACTTAACTATGCAGATAGGCTATGTTAATAGTAGATCTAGAACAAGCAGCACCTATTAAGTTGTATAAGGTAGCTAGATGAAGGAAATGAGTGACACCCAAATAAATCTAATGAAACGTGGATAAAACCACAGTCAGCAGTAACAAGCTAAGAGAGAAGCACAGACTTAACTTGTTAAAGGCCACACAATTCGGTGTGAAATTGAAAAATCCTCTTCTGGGTTGGCTATGTGACAAGTACAAAACAACACATGTACAGTTGAAGGCATAGTACACAATATCGCATGCGTTGGTTTTGTGTCTGAACAGCAAAAGAACTCACCCAGTGCCAGCCGTACTACAAGGAAGGGCGAGGGCAGATGAAACAACCCCCCAGATCGCTCCATGACTCAACTAAAATGGGTTTAGTCGATCCATTGGGGAAAAACTAATATGCCATGTAGAGTCTCTAGAAATAGTAGAGCTGAAACAAAAATCTTTCTTCAGGCCGCGCAGCTAGCCAGTGCATTTAGTTCGTCGAAGGCTGTCTGTGCTGCCGTGTAGGGATACATTTGCCATCTTATCAGCAGGCTGAATTTTCCTGTAGGCCTATTTATTTTATCAGAGAAATGAGCAGCGTACATGTACTAACTGTCCTTTCGGCCTGGAAACGCCGGTAAAGGCAACGCAAAACGTTGCGAGGAACAGCAAGGAATTAAAACGCACTAACACGGCAAAACCAAGGCAAAGATTCTGGTCTGGACGACGCGAAAACTTGACCTGAGAGGCCGGCCAATGGGTGAGCAGGAAGAGAGGGGAGATAAGGATAGAGGAGCGGTGGGGTGGGGTGGCGTCCGCACAGTGACGGATGTTCGTCCCCCAGAGGCCAAAAGACAGGTCACGCGGTGGCTACAGGAGTTGCGCAGCGAGCGCGGCGCAAGGATCCATCAGATTTTGCAGGCTTTCCCTCCCGCGGAAACAGTAAACTAATCCGATCGAGTCCCCCACCCACACGGCCCATTCAACAAATAAACGGGGTAGCAGCAGCAACGCAACGCAACGCAACGCAACGCGCGAGGATTACCGCCGGAAGCGGGGGAAACAAAAGAGCACGACGACGAGGGAAAACACGGGCGGGGGCAGGCGTGGTACCTTCCGCTGGCGAATTCGTAGAGCTTGCCGCGCGGGGAGAAGACGACGAGGGCGACCTCGGCGTCGCAGAGGACGGAGAGCTCGAAGGCCTTCTTGAGCAGTCCGTTGCGGCGCTTGGAGAAGGTGACCTGGCGGCTGGTCGGGTTCTCTATCCGCTTCATCTGCGTCTTGCCGCGCACCATCCTGGACCGGCGCGGCGGGCGGGGCGAGAGAATCCCTCCAACCGAATCGATCGAGCTGCGACCGCGAGCAGGTCGGCTGCCGGCGGCTCCTGCGGCGGGGGTGGGGGGGGGGGGGTCTGTTATCCGAATTGGGCCGGCGGTGGAGGCAAAAGTGGAAAACCGGAGGGGATCTGAGGAAGGGAAAGGGAGACTCACCAAAAATGGCAAGCGAGGCGGTGGTGGGAAAGAGAAGGAAGAGGGGGCCGCGTAGGGTTTGGCCGTAGCCTCTCCCCCTCTCTCTCTCTCTCTTCCCCTCCTCGGCTTTCCTTTTCCGTCTCTGCCGGTGTTGCCGTGAGGTGGGGCGCGCCGCGCAGCGAGAGCGAGCGCAACGGAAAGAGGGTGGCGATTCAACGGTTGGTAGGAGATGGAGCTGCCGTTTTATGGCCTCGCCTCCGCTTGACCGCTTCAACCCAGGTCGAGACGAGACGAGCGGGGTTAGTCTCGTACTAGAATAACAATATAATAATATAATCAAGTGGAGAGAAAGAAAGCGATGGCCAGAATTTCCCATCCGAGGAAATTTATCGGCCGCGCCATTGGCCGGGTGCGCACTGTCTGCCTCTTTTCGGGAAGGGTAGGGGCCGCGTCATTAAAGCCCGGTCCAGTGACTGCTGCCCTTTTGCGGGCAACCGCCCGTGAGAGCTCGCTATTTCCACGTCTGGCCGAAACCGACGGGAGGGAGCAGCAGGACGAGGACGACGACGACGACTTGACTGCGGCTTGGCGCGCCCAGGACGCGTGGCGGGGTGCACCCTTGATTTCTTGGAGGAGCCAGAGGGAGGTGGGCTCAGTCCAATAAATCTTCATCACTGCTTATTACTAGCACTAGTCATTGGTGGGGGGGCAGATATTCCACCACCGCCAGATTTTTTTTACTGGAAAATTACCACCTCGGCGGCTTTTCCATCTTCGAATCTAGCAGCCCTCGCAGTATTAACTGGCCGGGCCAATAAAAAAAAGAGGGAAATAAAAAATCAATCGCTGCTTCATTGGTATCTTTTTTTCATTGATTTTCTTTAAGAAATAAAAGTTATCCGTCAAGGTGACAAAATAAAAGACTAAACAATGGAAAATATTTTTTCCTTTTATCTTTTTTACCCTTTACAAACCTTTCCAATACTTTTGAGCCTATTGAGTGTGGCCAATGTGAGGAGCATAAATGTTTTTGTTGGGTGAAGGTGGTATTTAAAAACTCGCTTTTTTATAATGAAATATATAGATACATATAGATAGGTAGATAGATTAATTTTAAAATTAATTTTAAATCTATTAGTCCAAGTTATAGAATTCCGTCATGTTTTGAATTTTGATCCATTAAAAGAGACATTATATCATCGTCATCTATGACGAGAGCAAGAAGCAAAGAAGGAATAAAAAAAAGTTACCCTTCTATCCATGGAATGAAAAAGATCGGCCGGTAAAAGAGGAATCAAAAGGTAAAGCATCATTTTCCTCCTTGGGCGACGGCATCGTTTTCCTGTGCTAGTGGCAGTTTGAAATTTCGTCTCACTGAAAATTTCCCACCCTGTCCTTGGCTTTGCATTCTGGTTGGCTGCAACCTTACAAATTTTCCCACCCCTCGGCTCCCTACGCTACCAGCACGTGGGTTTGATAGGGATATACTGACTAGTGCATGACTATATATTACAGATGTGGTTTACAGACTACATATAACATGTCCGAGAAAATCAAGCATCTCACGATGAAGAAAAAATGGAGTTTCCTTGCATCGCTTGCCTTGATAGCTCACATTCATATAGTCACCCTTATAAAAGCTTGCATACACACTCTCTCCTATCCTGAGTTTGACGAAATCATTCCGGAACGTCAATTGACACCGAAAGAACAATATGGTTAAACTTATAATGAATATAAAAAAGACGAGCGCCCGTATCAAGTCAAAAACATGAACTTAGATGGGCATGTGCTACTACAAAAAACCTAACTTGTTGAGATACGCTTAGTTCACGATGCACTCTTATACACACATGCACACTCAAATATATATATCATATATAGGCCCTGATTGGACAGCAACAGTTGCGGCTGCGGCTGAAGTGTTGTCCTCTCTATGTCTCGTGTAGATGCTCAGACAGCCAAAGGTAACAAATAGCGTTGTAGTGGCCACAATAGCAGTGCAGTGCATGTCTGGCGGTTTGAAACTTAGCGCCCGTTATTTGCCACTATTTAGGTCACCAAGCTGCAATAGCGGTCCGCAATAGCGCTTGTCAAGCTATAGTTGCATAATGGGCAGATTTAGGACTAACGAGTGAAACACGGTGTCCATTTGGACTTAGACATTGAACTACAATTAGATGCTTATTTTTATTTTTTAAGTTATATGTGTATTTATCGGTTAGGATTTTTTTTTAGTAAGTTTGATTAGCTAGTTATATTTAAATGGAACTTAACGCCTGCTATCTATTATTTGTTACACCAATACCAATCCGGTATGAACCCGCTATCCAATATTTATTACCTTGGCTGCAGCAATGTCGTAAGAAGCTGATCCGATTAAGGACCAAATTTGAATCTATATGTATAGGTATGCTCTGTTTGTTTGCCTGGAAGTTACATAAACCCAATGGCTATTAAACAATAATTAAGCGTATGCATGTTTCCACTCGTGAACGATTAACATATACTAACTCCAAAGATATTTCCTTGATAATAGTACATTGTTGTACACCTCTGCCATAACCCTTGAAATTTTTTTGCTCCATTTTTAGAGTACAAGATCGCATTTTTGTGGTTGGATACACGCACATCACGTGGGTGCAAACTTATCACTGGTGAGAACTCCACCATGGAAACCTTTTTCATAGAAGTGCTCAAAGTGATGTTGTCAGGAAGAAATTTTACATGTAGCCCTTTCGATCAGCAGCATTTTTTTCACATGCAAGAACGAAAGCACAGCATTGGATAATTGATATCATTAAAATTTGATGGCGCACCTGCTAACGAACTCTACCATATTTCGCTCCATCTTGCCTTACATGATTCACAACCTTAGGCCATCTCGTGCAGTTGCCTTCCATTTCTCAAATTCAAAACTTCTTTCTGTCTACAGTGTCAGGACATTGTATTGAGCATCCATTTAAGGCAACCATTGGAGATGGCTTTAGGGTATGGATTTATGATGCCAACAGGGAATCATATCCTTCCATTCCATCTGTTGGATAAATATTTCGCGGTTTATTACCGTATTTTCGAACTAATTGTTCAAGCTCTTCTACACCGAAAGTGAAAGGCATGTGTACAGGCATTGGAGTTTGAGTTTTATTTGTGTTCACTACTGGAATATGACTACTTTTTTCAGTCAAAAGCCAATGAACATAGGTGTTTTATAGAAGACTAGCATATATGTACGTGCAACACGCACATGGTATGAGATGACTGACTAGGTAATCAAGAAAGGAGAGGAAAGGAAAAAAAGAAATTAAAAAGGAGGAGACCTGATTGATATGATATGTGACATTCCTTTCTCATTAATTCTAAAATAAAGAAAATATCTAGTAGGTATGGGTACAAAATGATGTAAGAAAATAAATGACTATAGGTTGAAAATATTTTTCTTCTATTAGGTTTAGATCTTTCATCCATTTTCAACTCTTTCCAACCTGCGTAGTGGGACCAACGTGAGTAGTGCATTGGGGCCATCGTAGGTAAAATAGATTTCCCTAAAACTTGCTCTATAGTGTAGAAAAAGCCAGTTTGATAAAAAACAACACTTCTTTTTATGTCCATAAAATCACACAAATATGGCAAAAAACTCAAGATGCATGTCTAGTTTCGTCGTCTATGTACAAAGCCGAAATTTTACTGTCGTATATACTATTCAGGGGAGCACATTTGCTTTGAATATGAGCTCTATTGTAGTGGTTCTGAAGAAGAAAATAAATGGGATATTGAGGTGCGCCAAAGCTTTGGATATGAGAGCCTTAGAATTCACCATGTCCCATATATGGTACTTTAATTATTTTTCATGTAGGTCAATAATGTAATAATATTGGTTTGAAGCCTCAAAGCCAGAACTTCTTTTAATCAGATTAAAAAAAAGTTACATACACACTAAATACTACCCCTTCCGTCCCAATTTATAGGTCGTTTGGCTTTTTACACCAAGTTTGACCGACTTGTCTTATTGAAAATATTTGTGAAAAAGTAGAAAAATTCAATTCATAGTTAAAGTATACTATATGCTAAACTAAACTACAATGAAAATAAATGATAATTGTAAGAGTTTTTGAATAAGACGAGCCGGTCAAATTTGGTGCCAAAAAAATCAAACGATCTATAAATTGAGACACTATGGAGTATATCTGTTTGAAATCAGTAGGCATATTTAATTTTGTTTCTTTAAGACAAGACTTTGGCCATTACTTATTCTATCTATATGACAAAAAAATTAACTGGTCAGTGGGTACCAGGTTGCATTTGGAGAACTCTGGTCTGGTTGGTAGCGCCTACATTATGGACGCCCATGGCCCGTATGCCATCAACCTATTTTAACAGGCAGAGCACCTCTGGGTTTTTTTAGCATCCTGATCTGAGCCTGCACCGTACCATCGCGGGTTGATTAATCCGAGGACAACCTGGGGATTTCTTTTATAGTGGCAAATGACAATCTGCAGCATTAATTAACGATAGAGAAAGACAGCGCTACGTGGCCGAACTGGTTAGACCATGGTAGTTTGGTATAAACAATCTGTGATTGCAGCCTAGTTTTCAAGCGCACTAGTTGAAACCAACAACCTAATTTGAACATCAGATTCTGCGTGCTCAGAGTGATGGTATTCAAAGACACAGCGTACGAAATGAATTGCAAACAGAGGAGCGGTTGGTTTGAAAGAAAGAAGTGCAGTAAAAAACAACAAGCTAGGAACCAATATTTCCCATCAAGGATTGCAGATACCATCGTCGCAAGGGGAAAAAGTGGGAAAGAATCGCACAAACACCCAATAATATCATCTGGCATGCACTTTGGTTTTTCTTTAAATAAAGGAGAGAACTGGCGTTCGCTTGACCGTTGCTGGCATCAGGGTATATTTGGATCCAATGGGTCAATGCAAAGTGACTAAAATAAACGACTAAATCTTAGTCGCCCTTTATTTAGATTAAATGACTAAAATAGGGATTAAAGTCTTTATTGTTGTGAAAAAGACTAAAATGCCCCGTGGTTGATGCCTCTTGCTCGATGGTGCAGGGCCTCCCTTGCGCGTCTTCGTCCTCAGCGTGTCGGCCTCCCTCCGCCGCACGCTTGCCCCGTCGGCCTCCCCACGCCGCGCGCCTGGCAGCTGGAGGCCGCGAGGTCCGGATCTGGTCTCTTGCCGTTCGCCTGCCGCCCATGCTCCTCAAGCGGAGGGGAGAGAGGGTCGTCCCGCCGCGACGCTCGTTCTCCCGATGCTCCCCCGCGATGTCGGCAGCGTGCCCGCCCGCCCGGCACCGCCCAGATCCGGCGTCGGGGGGGGGGGCGCGTTGGTGGTGGTGGCGGGAGGGACGTGCAGAGAAGAAAAAGGGCAGAGAGAGTGCAAGTGGGAGTGGGCGGTGGGTGGACCGGGAGTAGAGGTGAAAATTGAGCACTTTAACTCCATTTTAGTTCCCTTTTGAGAGCTAATGGGTTAAAATGTTTTAGTCACATTTTAGTTTTTGACGTTGAGAACTTTAGCCCCCAAAGTGACTAAACAAATTTTAGTAGACCCATTGGATCTTCAACAGGCCATCTCCGTGAGAAAAGGGTATACCCGCGGAATGACCAATCCACGAGGGGGTGCAACGGGAAAACCTCATCTGACAATGACAGGTGCCAAGTGGACACCGTCACTGGCCCTTGACGGAGTGACCAGTGCCGTCAAGTTGTCCGGCAGTCAGCACTTTTTTCTGTTCGACCCACGCGTCTAGTAGCAGTAGCACCTCTGAATCAACCCACCGAGGCCCCGCTCCAATGACGGGTGGGGCCCCGCAAATGCAACAGCCAACGGCCCATGCCGCCAGGTCAATAAAGTAGGCGTGGGGCCACGCTTTGATGTGACGGCAGCCCATTGGCCGAGCCCGAGCGAGTGGGGTCCACTGGATCGTACGAGGACTGCGAATCTGTCGGCGTCCTCGGACCATGGCCTGTACGGAACTCCATTCCCTGGCCGGCACGCGGAGCGCCAGGACAGCCCACTTGTAGAGCAGCTCGCCTGGGGGCTGGGGCGTGGTGATAGAAACAGGCATGCGCTGGTGCGTCTGCAGGTGTCAGACTTCCCACCCCCTCCAGCCCGATTTGGAATATATACAGGCATGACCCGTCCTCATCTTATCTCTTCGTGCAAGTTATTCGCTTCAGCGAGCTTCCATGAAAAAAAATACTTTATTGGCCTAAAAATTTGGGGCTTCTTTTATTGACCTAAAGATTCTAAATTTTTTTATGTGACTAAAAAATTTGTTCTCATTCCTTCCGTCGACATTTCCGTCCAAACTATTAGTGTTTTCCCGTTACACACATATTAGAAACTCCACTTTGCCCTAGGACACATGCGCGCGGGGCGGAGCATCTGGATCCCGTGGGTGGGTAGTGTGGGGCTGCTCGTACGGCGGAGCGGTGCGCCCACCACACGAGCAGCCAACCCTTTAAAGAAGTAATGGGAAGAAAAGTTTCTAGTCACACAGGGAAGTTTTAGAATCTTTAGACCAAGAAATGAAACACCAAGTTTTTTTAGCCAAGGAAGTAATTTTCTCCCACCAAAATGTGCATTTAAAGTGTCCACATCATCAAGCCACATGTATGTACCGACAAACTACCATTTCATTTAAATTGTCCACATCAATAGGTTACACCAACTTAGGATTCCTGCACCAACACACAGGACATTCTTCTAGTTATTTAAACATTAGATCCTGCCTTTAACCGTCGAACAATTGTCAAAGTCAGACTTTAGTCTTGAAACTCACTTGAGGCCACGCTCCTCGAGTACAGACCGCATATATGCACAAATGGCCACGTCTCTTTTCTTTATTCAAGCTTTGCTTGCTATTTTTCCGCACTTCTTATCTCACGTGACCTCATACTTGCCTGCAATCTTAAAGTCTTCATTTGTCAATCTTCCATATAGATTATTAATCTTCGTTGAAGTACAAAATCCCTGCTCACAGCCTTTAGCAAACAAATCAGTTTATTTGGGTTATGTTTGATACACTCACCTAATTATTAGCTGGTTTGGATCCAAATAGTTCATAGCTAATAAAGCATCTGATTACTGTTTATAGCTAATAAAGCATCTAAATAGTTTATACACTCATCTCCTTCAGAGCCGACAGTCGTTTTGCCAACCCCAAATGCCTACTGTGCTGGAGACAGCCTCGAGCAAGGATCAACGGAGCAACGAGTAGAGAGGTGACACAAGGCTGAGGTCAGCACAGTCTACCAAGTACGTAGTAGTTTGGAATCCTTTGCGAAACGCCAGATGCTTCCTGTGCGTCACATGCTGCGGGGGGCTTGTGACGATGCACGTAGTGACGGCCTCACAGCTCTGCGTGCGGCGCGCACGCAACGCTGGGTCGCTGGCTGAGGTACGTGTTGGCTGCTTGCAGCTCCGCAGCTAGCAGCCGCAGAGCAGGGCAGGGCAGGGATATTTTCCCGATCACCCAGAAGTTAACGCGGGGACGCCGACGACGCCGCCCACTTGCCCACAGCGAGAAAGCGATCGATCCGTGGACAGTACACTGCCGGCGCGCACGCCCCCATCATCGTTTTATTGCCGCTGCCACAGCCAGACCCGTGGACGGACACCGTTCCCATACCCCATTATCGGCCGGCCAAGTTGCGCATTGGCAAACTGGATGGCACCTCTAGCCTAGCTACGGTGCAAACGCCGGCAGAAGGGACGAAGATACTGGGCTAGACACGGCCAGATCAGTACGTGGTATAGCTCCGCCTGCGTTGTGGCCGTGGATCCGACACGGCGCCGAGAGGATGACGACGACATCGAGAGAGCGCTCGATCGAGTAGGCCTCTCTCTCACACACTCATCACGTCCTCTCCCCCCTGCACTCCCCGCGGAAGCGAACAGGCCGGATGATGGGTGGTGGGCGTCGCCGTCGTCACCGTGCTGCACTGCGCTCTCCGGGATCTCCCCCTCCCCACGCGTGGGCCGCCGGGGTCCAAATGAGAGAGCGGCGAGTGCGCGCTGCTTGATTTTGATCGGTCGGTTTGGTTCTCGACTTCTCGTTGCCGTCGCTGGCTGGTGTCAGGTCAGACCAATCCCTGCCCTCGTCTCGCCTGGTGGGGTGGGGAGCACGACGTGCGGCCCCCCACGGACGGACGCCTCCCGCCGGCAGTCCACCCGGGACCAACGGACCACGGCGAGCAGGACTCGTCCTGCACTAGAAACCACGGCGTGCCCTCAGGATGTGTGCCTTGGTAGCAGCCAATGTGCTGAAGATAGTAATTTGTGACTATAAGATTGTAGACAAACTATTTGGCAAAGATTATCTTATATAAGAATATACTTATATAGCGGTGGTCTTGGTACAAAACGTTATGCTAGTAAGTAGAACTCTGACGAAGCTGTTGTCAACCTGCCTGAGCTGTATGTAGTTAAGCTCAACATAAGAGTATTGTTATCAGGCTAGGTAAAGCAAAAGGTTGGCTTGCAGAAAAGTCGCATGATTGAAGCCACATGTTTATATGCCACTATAAGGGTGTTTGCATGAAGCCAAAGTTTCTTGTTTCCAAAAGCTGGACCCAAAATAGTGTCTCTGTAGGAAGCATTTAGTCCTTCGCCTTCGCTCTTTTTGCAAACATTGTGAGGCGTTGGACACCAGGTGTTTCTTGTTGGACACCATTTGATTCTTAGGTTGCCATCTGATTAATGATATTTTTGAATTGTTTCTAGTTCCACAACCTCTGAACGAAAGGAAATGGAAAAAAATTGTAGCTGATTATGGTTCCTGAAGATTCAAGATGCAATTCAGTGGAGCTAGCATGGTATTAGTGTTGGTTACATAGTAGTGCTCTGGTAAGGAGTCCCAGAAAACAAAAATATGAGGTTAGCTTGGTAAATCATATGAAAAGAGGTATGGTTAGTTGGAAAAAGCTTTAATCAGTTGAGAAGCAAAAGTTTTGAACATATTAAAGATTACCACATTACTATTGAAAGCAGTCCGAACATGCCAGATTTCTTTCAGTGTTTAGTTCAGTGAGAGCAACTCATGGAAAGTTGTAAGAGAAAGATATATAAAATCACATGGCAATTTTGGTGGGATTGCTATTTAACTTTAGTTTTCAGAAAAACATATTGTTAAGTGGGAACATGTTTTTAAGCTGTCCTCTCTACTGATTAGCCAACTCAGAGAAACCATTAAATTTATGTACTAGTGTATAGGAAAATCAAAGCAACAACAAGCCCCGTGTAGAAGCAGAAAATTATAGATTGTCCAAGAAAGGAGATATCTAAGAATTCATATCAACCAGTTCCTGCAACAATATTAACATGATACAGTATTTGCGGACACATTAATGTGAGCAATTATGTAAAGTTGTCCATGTTGACAGCTGAGCATGAAGTGGAACTTACAATGGTGCCTAGGTAATCCACCACCTCAATTGCAGGATTCATACAAGGGAAGAGATTCAATATAAAACCCGGTAACATCCAGGTAAACATTGTACAGATAAATGAAGTCAATATGCTAGGAGATGGTATGATACTCAGAGAAGTATTCAAGCGAACACCTAGCAAGCAAGACTCTGGTTTTTAGATGGCTAGAAAATTAACGTGCGCCTGCGGCTTGTAAATTTGTTTACCTGTGCAAAGATGAGAATGGCTCCACCAGCAACAAGTCAGGAAAGTCTGAAATCAAAATAGAATTTATTTTATGAAACCTATGGCAGGAACCAAAGTAAAGAAAGAGGATAATGCTTGTTATGCTGCAAGGAAGCAAAGCGAAATATAGAGATGTTAGATCAAATCCAAATTGCTTTAGCAGAGGAGAACCAAACCAAACTGATCAAGAACTAAGGAAAAATACCATTTGGTTATGAGGGAATTTATACATCAAGGGACATCAAATTACTGTCCCCTGCACTACTGGACCATCCTTTGGTACAGTATTGATCCAATCAAAACTGCAAAACCAGTTATTGAAATTGCCAAGAGCATTTGCTTGCCTACATTGGATTGTCCAGTCTATTATTGTCCGTTGTCGTAAATAATTGTAGCAAAGAACAGCTAGTATGTATGTATGTTATGGGAGTAAAAAGATTTTAAAAAAGATGTGTGTGGTTATAATAGGACAGGACGTGTTTCTGGAACTTGTGAACTGTAATAAAATGAATCAGATATAGTAATAGCAATCAAAATTCATGGGCAAATGAAATTGGTTGTTAAATGAAGTGATGTTTCTTCTAAGCCTAAGAATTAACACAATTGAGGACATGCTTCCTAAACAAAGAACTAATACTCATCTGTCACCGCAATATAGAGCGAGCAGGGCAAGAAATTCGTACCGTCACCCTTGTCGTGGCAGCAGCGTTGAGGTTGCCAGTGTCGCCATGGTGCACCAGCGGGGCTAGTGCGCGGGAGGTGGAGCGGGGCAGTTGAGGCGTGGCTGCGTGACTGTGGTGGCATGTCTCTGCGGTAGGCGGGCGCGGGCCGGTGGCCGTGAAGAGCAGAGCAAGAACGCTATAGGCCTATAGCCATCATGCTCGTTGTGGCCATGGTGTGCTGAAGCTACCAGCGCTAGGGTGGGCTAAGGCCAAGAAGGAGGGGCAATGGCGCCGGCACTGCGTCATCATCGCCTGAGGAGAAAGGGGCGGTGAGGAGATGGGCCGGCGCAGGGACGGCGCGACCGGGGTGGCGACGCGGCATAAATATGGGTGGCTACGGCAAATCAGAGGCGGAGGAGGCCCGGCAGCGGTGGATCGGAGGTGGTGCGGCACGGGCATGGTCTCATGGCTGGCGCAGGGGCGACGCGACTGAGGCGGCGGCGAATCGGTGGCGGAGGCCTAGCGGTGGAGGATCGGTGGTGGCGCGGTGCGGGCATGGGGCCGGTGGCGACCGCGAAGAGGGAGGAGGCGGCGCGAGGGCGGCCTGCTCGCGGACAAGGCGGGAGGGCGCGGGCGCTAGCGGAGGCGCACAGTGACCGGCGGAGAGGGCACGGCGGTCGGGAAGAGGAGGAGCGGCGACGGCTCGCCTGGGAGGAGCCAGCGCGGTGGCCCCAGCCCGGATGCGGCGTGGCGGAAGCGGAGAGGAGGAGACGCGCGGTTGCGGGGGAGGCGGGGAGGGGCGGCACGTGATCGCGGAGGAGGAGGCGCGGTGGCAGCCCTGGCTGTGGCGCGGTAGGGGTGGCGCGCTGCCGGCGGAGGGAGGGCGCGGTGGCCAGCAGAGGCGCGCCGCGCACCGGCGGGACTCGGGAGGAGGGAAGGAGAGGCGGAGGGAGGCGGAGCGGACCGGCGTGGAGGAGATGGGGACGATTCGCGAGGGTTTGCGGCTAAACGGGCGAGAGGCCCGCTCGACCCGTTTTAGACGGTCCAGATCACGTGTTGTATGGATCCAACGGTTAACGGCTTTCGGGCGACGTGGAGCCCCTCTTTGAGCGAGTTTGGGTGCTGATTTCGAGATTGCTTACTGGAGCCCGCAGGTGCAACGGTGCTCCTGATTATTGCAAGGCCTTGGGAGTTGGCCAGTTGGGACATATCCGCGTATTCGACTGGCGTACTAGACGAGGTTTTTTTATCCTTACCATACGCATGTGATTTCTACCTGCATGCATGCCAACTATACGGCCTAGCAGGAAAAACCAAATCGCCATTGCTGTCTCGTCCCAGCAGCAAACGTGGGTGTCCCCCTATATTATACGGCAGAGAACTAGCAATACAAAGGGCGCCTTTGGGTAGCGCTCCCATCCCAGTCTGCTCCGCTCTGCTCTAAGCTCCCGGTTGCTCTCTCTCCCAACTGCTCCCAGCATCCCTTTGGCAAACTAACTCCTCCAGCTTCCACCAAAGCGTGTCAGAGAGATGGAACAAAGGAGAATCCGGAGGAGTAGGTTTTTTCCGCTCCACTGGTGTAGTGCAAAACTAGTAGAGTTGAGGAAGTGATTCTCACGTGGAACGAGCACCATTTTTGCCGTTTGGCTGTCTCGGAGCGATTCTCATATGAAACGGAGCGGAGGGAGCGCTGCCAAACGGCCCCAAAAACACTCCAGCCACCCGGCTTACTCTCGCTCGCTGCCGCACTGTAGACGGTTGCTTCCTGCTCAGACACTGACAAGACTAGCGCGGATCATGCACCTGCCTTGTGCATACATAAAGGTAGGGCGTACACACCCAAGATTACCGGGGAGCCACCACTGCTAACTGCTAAGGACGTGTTTGGAACAAAGGATCGAAGAATATAGAGAACAGAGCAAACATAAGAATATGATAGGAATGTATACACAAAACAGAGAATTGGAAAAACACAGAAAATGATATAAAACGTGTACCGATGGTATAATAGAAAGTGTGAAAGAAAATACTACTAGCACTGGTGGTAGGTTAATTGATTGTATGTGAAGTTTAAATTGATTGTGACGTGGGAGTGGGACCTAGCTCACGATAGGTAGGCAAAAGTTCTTGATTACTCCATTGTTTGGCAGTTGCGACAGAGGCTGCCTCGGGCTTACGTGCAGAAAGAGAAACAAAGAGATGTGAGCGGATTTTCTCTTTCCCGTGGAATCGGCATCTGGCTGCAGCATTCCAACGGATGGGAACATGTGTTTTCTTTGTTCCAAACGCGTCTTCTTCGTAGTTCCCGTAGAAAACCTTCAATCCAAACGCGCCCTAAGCGAAGCTGTTCGTTTGTGTTCAGGTAAATTGAGATCACGCCGTGCGGTTGAAGCCGTATTGTTCTCCGGACGCACGGCCCAAGACCAAGGCCTGCTCTACACGCTATATTGGGCCTATACAGCAGTAGGCCTTCTGGTAAAAATCCTTCCACTAGGCCGGGCTCCTTGCTCTCTATTTGGCCCACTCCGTCAATCCAAGTCCGAAGAATCCGTTTCGCACTCCTAATTTCGCAAAAAAAAAAAAAAAGTCGCTGCCTTAACGAGTACTAGGACATGTATATGTTTTAAGTACCTTTCTAAAAATAAAATTTCCGAACAAGTACGTTTTCTTCAGAAAAAAAGGGGCGCGCAAAATCATAACTAAATCTTGCCATGAAAAAGGTTGGCGAAAGCCGCGCGGCTGGAATCTGAAGTGGCCGCAAATCAAGTCCAAGTTCGTCTCCTCCTCTACTCGAGCTCGAATTTCCCGGCGCGGCTCTGGGCCACCTTGCATTGCAGATTCCAAAGCTGGAAAACGGCGTGGAATAGGAACCTTGGACTTTTCCGGCGCATCGGGCCGCGGGCCCAATCGGCCAGCTGGATCACACCGACCCAACCGACGTTGACCGGCCACGAAAGCGACCGGCCCATCGGAATCCGATGCTCCAAACCAAACCGGACGGCAGCCGATCCTGTGCCGTGTGGTCCCCACCGCGCAGCCTGATGCCACCCCGACACGCCGGGCCCAAAGGCAGCTACCCTGGTGGAGCCCACTCGCCAGAGGGAAAGGGAAAGGTAACGTGGGTGGGTGGGGTTAAATGCGAACGGGCGCACGCGGGGGCACATCGTTCGCCCCATCCGCAGCCGGAGACGAGAGAGAGAAGAGGCCGCCCGCCGCTGCAGTCATGTCGGGGGGTATCGCTCGCGGCCGCCTCGCCGAGGAGCGCAAGGCCTGGCGCAAGAACCACCCGCACGTACGTGCCCCTCGATCCCTCTTCTCGCTTGGGTATCTATCGCCGCGGGCGGGAACGCCTGATCTGCCCTGCCGCTCTGCTGGTGCAGGGTTTCGTCGCGAAGCCGGAGACGCTGCCCGACGGGACGGTGAACCTGATGATCTGGCACTGCACCATCCCCGGCAAGCAAGGGGTAAGCCAATCATGCATAAACAGCGGATATTGCTGAGCTCCGAAACCCTAGCTCTGTATAGTCCCTCGCACGCATAGATCGGGGCGGGGTTTGTCGTCCATCTGTAGTCCGCCCACTGTTTGGTCGGAACCTTCGTCCGATGGACATGCCAGCTTCGTGCGCTAGGTTTGTTTATGAAGCATCCGGCTCCGTCCTGTGTCACTGCGTGCCTTGAGTTGATTGCGATTGCGGTTTTGGGGGCATGTTTGCGTTAGGGCCCTAGCTGGCCAAGCCAAAGTTTGGCCTTGTCCCAAAATTCCTACAGTTGGTGACTTGGTTCGCGTGTTCTAAGTTGATGCCATCGGAATTAGAGGGGACACTGTATTGTTTTTGCTTTATTGGTGTTATTCGCAGGTTGCTAGAGCATAGCGTGTCTGTTGATGCGGTCATGCAGTTTGACTATTGGCATGGCAATAGGTTTAAGTTACGTTTTCCTTATGTCCTCGCTGTGTAAAAAAGATGACTTCTTTCTTGTCGGTTGAACTTTTAGCACAGACTTCCCCTATAATTCAAGTGGAATGCTGGTTCCGGATGAGTTGTCTAGATGCTTCAGATGCAGCGCTCGTTTTGGTTGCTGCAATTTCATCATACCACACTCAAGTGGGACACACTTTAAGTGTTAAACCTGGAGTTGGAGTTAAATTTGATTTCTTTAACTAAACATGGGGAGACTTCTTTGAATGTTGTTCCATACAGTTCATTTTTTTAATATGTATAGTTTGCTTTTGTTCCTGCAAATGCAACATATGGGGGCAAATTACAGAGAATTGTAGATTTTAATTGAAAGGATTCTTTGGGTTTAAGGCTCACCCCTTGAGAAAGTTTGCTAGAAGGTTGTGGTGGGGATGATACTGTAAATTGTGATCATGTCGACTATTTTGATTATCGAATTACAAGATGCTCTGTAGGAATCGATGAAATATTGAAGTAAGACCATATCTGATTCCAGCCACCACCATGCTTTCTAAGAATACAGAACTACCTTTTTCAATGCGCATTCTGTATCTCAAGACGTGTTTAATTGCTAATTCTTTTTTTATAAGAATGTTCGATTGTTCATTGATTTGATTCTGAATTATGTTTCCCGTATAATAGTGAGTTCCTGCCAGCCAGCTTGCAGCGAAACCTGAAATCTGGTCATCTGGTGACAGCCATTCCAAGTTTGACCCATTTACTCTTTGTACTCCTTAAGTGTGAGCAAAGAAGATACTACTGTATCTCAGCTTGTTTGATTTACCTTTTATCTGTGTTGGATGCTTTAAATTCTTTTGCATCAGGTCATGCCATTGAGTTCTTGTGCAAGGCTAGCAATTTGACCAATTTTGTTTGTCGGAATCATATTACTGCCATAACCTTACTGTTGTTCATTATCATGGTATTTTAATATTTCCATGGAAGCTGTCTGTATCGAGACAGTGCAGTTCTAACCTTCAACTCATCCCCACATTTATTTATTTGGCAGACTGACTGGGAAGGTGGATACTTCCCTCTTACCCTTCATTTCAGTGAGGATTACCCTAGCAAACCTCCCAAATGCAAGTTCCCTCAGGGTTTCTTCCACCCAAATGTGTATCCCTCGGGAACAGTCTGCCTTTCTATTCTTAACGAGGACAGCGTAAGCTTCACAACCATTGTGTAGGTCTCTGTGATGCTATACTTGATTTCATGGCCTTACTATTCCAGTTTTCTCCTGTCAGGGTTGGAGACCAGCTATTACTGTTAAGCAGATTCTCGTTGGGATTCAGGACTTGCTTGATCAGCCAAATCCTGCTGACCCTGCTCAGACTGATGGCTATCACCTTTTTATTCAGGTTAGTTAAAAGTGATTTACTGCAGCTGGGCTATTGTTGCATCTGCTTGTCCAAACCTTTTACTGCTTAGTAGTTTTGGAGCTCAGACATAAAGTCTTGTGTTTCTCACGCTTCGTTATGTTTGCAGGATCCAACAGAGTATAAGAGGCGTGTTAGACTGCAGGCTAAGCAGTATCCTGCGCTGGTATGAGAACATTGCCCGTTGAGGGATCCATGCTGCACATCCGCATAGTTGTTGCTAGCGTCTTGAATGGAAGACTAAATGTAACATGGTGCTTTGAGAAGTAACTATCATCATTGTGGACCGTGTCTGTTACCGGGGTGCTATTAACTGTTTCAAGTGCATGTTTTGTGGGATAATGTCAAAACTTTGCTTTGTCTGCTTTATCTCAAGAGCTGCCATGTTGTGTCTGACAAATCGAAATGTGGAGAAACACATAAGTTTCCCTGGATACTTGCCCAATTTTCGGTGTTTATGTTCTTTTCTCGCTATGCATCTCATGTCAACGCATAGAATTTTCTTGGAATCATTATTTATGTATAGCCTACATACTCGTGCTTGGGGCCTTGGGGGGTCTCCATGGTGCCTAATCAGATATCTCAAGATGAGTCCATCAGGCTTTTGCTTTTGTGGCTGAGCTGAGAGTTTGAGTGAGGTAAAAGTAGCAGACAATCTATTCATGGTTTGTAACTCACGTAATGCATCTCTATCTGTATGCGGATCCTAATAAAATTTGGAAAACATTTTATAACTAATTCACTGTGCATGTTATCTGTTATTATATGTTCTTTACAAGCGACATGCTTATTTTAAAAATAGCAACCATATATAGCTATTGGAGGGCTGATCATACAGAAGTATACACTTCATGGCACTGACTTCCTGATCAATAGATTAAAACACGCAACGACACTTACCAAGGACTAGCAAAATTTCACTCTCACACAAAGGTTTTCTGTTTCTGGACCTCTCCTGTCTGGGTATGACTGATAACAGAAATGTCTCGGTATAACTTTCATAACGTTACAGAAATGTCTTCGTTGACAATCTGAAGGCGTTTCTTTTCATGTTTGGCCCCCTCTGGCCTCAGCATGGATCATACAGGCAGGGTAATCCTTCATTGTGAGCTTCAGAGCATATAAACCGAGGAATCACTGTCAATATTTCAGTGGAACGAACAAAGAACAGGCGTGATTACCACTACATGATATGATGTGCTCAGTAGTGCAATAGACAGGCATGCTGAACCAATTTGTTCGTATGTAGTTTAGTACACTATTACTGCACAGTAGGGTACGGTAGGGTGCAGAGTTAGAGAATTCCAATGAATCTTTGGAGGTTCAATGCCAAAACTTACCATACTAAAATTTTGACAAGTCAAATTGATTAGACAAAATTTTAACACGACCACTTTTAGCATCAAATCTTTGTATTGCCAGTAGCCCAGTGGCCCTCTTTTTTTACCCTGCGTTCCTAACTTGCAAGTTGCAACAGACGGCGACTTGTGTAGAAACCTTGTTGCGGCTGCGGCACGAGTCAGGGGATTAGGGTTCAGCCATGGCGGCGGAGGACCAGGCTCCGCGTACCAAGCCCCATCCTGACAAGGCTAAGAAGAGAAAGAAGCCCAAGAAGGACAAGTGGGGCCAGCCTCTGGCCGCCGCAGCCGAGGAGCCGTCGGTGGAGCCGGAGCTAGAGCTCCCGGCGGAGGAAGTTGAAGCGGCGGCACAGGTGGATGCGCCCGCCGCGGCGGCGGCGGCGGAGGCTGGGAGCTACGAGCCCGGCAAGGTGGTGGCAAGCGGCTTGCCCTACACGACCACCGAGGAGGACATCCGGAAGCTGTTCGGGTTCTACGGGGCCCTCCGGTCGGTGCAGCTCTCTCGGTTCCCGGACTCCGGCAACTTCCGCGGCCTCGTCTTCGTGTGCTTCGAGGTCCATACTCCATTGCCACCAGGCCACCGCACTTCCTTCTTTAGGCTTTACATCACGTCGGTTCTCGCAGCATTGCTTTTTGCTCCCCTGATGCCGATTTCGTGATTTCAATGGGGATAAGATTAAGAATCTGTTCAAGTCGGTAACTTGGTATACAAACGAGAAATGGTGTGAGGCTTGCTGCACTGCAACTGAATATTTTGTTGTTTGTATGGATTGCTACGCAGCCACGATCGACTAGGATGCTGCTCTGCTCTGATTGGGACTAGGTACCTTTTTAGAGAGATGACAAGCTTGATTGTTGACTGTTTCGTTTACACAAATGAATAGTGGCCTTCACATTAAAAAGTTTAGTAGCGTAATGATTGGTTTTGTTGCATTCCTGATTCATGGCATAGATCTATGTGTGTGATGACTAATTGAAGACTGCTGAAGTTCTAGAGCCTTTTATTTTGTGACCCTGTTAACCGATTTCCGATCCGGGCCAGTATTATTTCCGTCGTCTTTACTGGTGACACGATATGAACTTGATTAGTATGATAGTATCGTAAAGATGAAAGGATTTCGAAATTTAGATCTTGCAACCAGGTTGTTGTTTTTTTTTTGTTTTGGTTATTCCTGACAAGTCTGAATGTCTGATTCCATTCCGATTTGTGCAGTCAGATGAAGATGCAGTAAAGTCTCTTGACCTTGATGGATTCAAAATGTAAGGTTGCGAGGACCTGTTAATTTCTCTTGAACTCATGGCAGCATGGTGGCCGAAATCCTTTTCTTTTACTAATATATATACCCTGCCTGTACAGTGGCAGCAGATTTATGAGGGTTGAAAGATGCAGAATGACTAGTGCCTCAAATAGGAAAAGGAAGGCAGAGTTCCAAGCTGACCCTGAGAAGTCTGAAGGCTGCCTCTCGGCATATGTTGGCAACCTCTCATGGAATGTTACTGAGAAGGACTTGCGAGATTTCTTCAAATCATCGAAGATTGCATCCATAAGATTTGCCATCGATAGAAGAACTGGAGGCTCTCGTGGCTTCTGCCATGTTGATTTTGAAGACGACGAGTCGCTGGAGAAAGCTGTAGCGATGAACCAGTCTGAACTGCAGGGTAGACCTGTCAAAGTTGCGTATTCGGTGAGCAACAGGGGCTGAAGAGTATGCACTGTCAATGCTTAGTACTTGTGACCTTGTAGTGTCATGGTTTTTGCTCCCTCCCTCGGTTTTGGTTAATCTTTCTTTCCATTGTTTGAAAGAAGATTTTGGAGTCGAATCCACGGTGTCAATTCTTGCACCAAACATGGGGCAAATGTAATACAAGTACTATGCAGTCTGCACGATAAGGAATTAAGGGTGGTGACTGTTGACAGTTGGGCAGATACTGATGTGACTGTAACGGGTTGAGTAAATCTGAATCTCATGGTTTTGTTTTCGTCCGGTGCTGTGCTTGTTTGCAGGACGTGCTATTTAGGTACGCTGCTGCGAGCCGAGAGAGAAACCAGGCTACAGTACGTATTTGAAAACATTCTATAGCCGGTCGATTTGGAAATGCCGTGATTAAGGCGTGCGTGCTTGTACCATTGCGATCACCAGACCTCTGTACCTAGCATTGCGACAGCAGGGGATGCCAACCTGGGCTGGGACACTAGTGGCGCCGCTACCCGGTACGGTCGATGCGCGTGTGTTTGTGCATATATGCCGTTATTTAGCTGCTGGCCATCATCATTGCCATTGCGCTGGTCCGATCTCCGATCCGAGGCAGGAACAGGAAGAGGTGAGAAACCAAGGTGTGGTGTGCAAGGTCGGGACGGACACGTACGTCTCATGATGCGGCCGGGCAGTAGTGCACGGCCGGCAGCCCTCGTTGGTTCCACGAGCAGTTCATTGATGTCCCATTTGGAAGGGGCGGGGCGCGCGTGGCCGAGAGGCGGCGGCGGTGGAGGCTTTCCCGTGTCGTCCTCGTCGGCTCCTCCTCCGGGGCCGTCCGAGTTTTTTTAGCTTTAGCGGCAGATGTGCGCTCGCGCCTTGCTTGTCCTAATGCCCTGTGATTACCTCTGTATAGAAATCGGCTCGGCCATTTCGTTGTCACTCCCACGTAGGTAGATAGAGGAAGTAGGGGTAGCACTGCACCAACACGAGGGACTGAGGGGGGAGGGAAGAAGTAAACAGCACATGGACACTGACACGCTATGGCTCCATACATATTTGGTGGTGTTGACTCGGCCGGCTGGACGCATGCATCCACCGAGCTGCGTGCTGACAAGATCATGTGGGCAGGAACATGAAGGAAGCGCGAGATGCCCGTGACGTTTATTTATGCCTCCCATCCCATCGCATCCCATGCCAGTCGATGCGGCTGCTGCTGCCGCCGCACGCCGGACGACGAGGGCCGCATCGACCCACCGCCAGCACGCCACAGCAGCGCAGCGCCAGCGCGGCACATGCCTCCTCCCAGCAGAATCAGAGTGCCCAGTTTGGCTCGCCACACTGAATAAATCACACGCATCAACTAACTAACCGGACGGACGGACGGAGCATGTCGTCGTTCTTTCGGTCGCACGCACGCAGGCGCAGCAGCACCGGTGGTGGATCGGGACGGGCCGGGAGCTGGAATCACAGTAATGGCCACGCATGTGATGTGTGTGGATCTTGCCGCTACTCCATCGACCGATCCACCGATCGATCCATCACCGTAAACAAATCGCCCGATCGTAGGAGTAGCAGCAGCGTGGTCCGGACGTTGTGCCATTGATTGCCCGCCGGCCGCCCGGTCGCACTCGCAGCTAAAGCTGGATCGATCGATCTCGACGGCGGGGGCGGAGAGCGCGGGAGACGCCACGGCTCGGCGCCGTCGCTGTTCCCGCTTCGTTTTCGCCGGGCGGGCGAAACGATCAGCTGCTGCTGGTTTGGGTTTGCCATTGCCCATTGCCTCGGGTTCCCGTGTCCACGTCTGGGCACGTACGGTACGCGTGGCCAGCTGGGACACGGGCCCCCGATGGACCCCCCGGCCTCAGGTTCCAATTCTATTCCATCCATCCGTGCGTCGCCCCACACCAACAGCTGTAGAGGCAACTGGCGGGATCGGAGGTGCCCGTCCCTCCCTGGTGGCTGGTCCTATCCACCGCCATGCCATGCATGCAACATCAAAACGTGTGTGTGGTGGGTTGCTAGAGCGGAGAGCCTAGCCTCATGGGATCCCCGCCTGTTGGCTCGGCACGGCTGTCCCGTTGCTTTGCTTGCTCGCGACGAATAATGATACCAACCAAAGAGCTAGAGATCTGAGAGCGCGAGCCCGCCGAGGATCGGAGGAAAAGATCAAGATCTGAGAATTAAGCACGCAGCAGGCGATAATACCATTATATGCGTGTTTTTTTCCTGATAAATATTCCGATGCCATCATGCATGGCATGCCGATTTGATTCCCTTTTGGCCTTATTTTCCGGGGCGCGGGTGATTTGTTAATGCGTGTGGAAAATGCAACAGCCAACGATGCTGCTGCTACGGCACAGTACGTACCACTTGTGAACAAGCGACCCCCCTACCCCTAGTAGCAGCAAAGCAGTGAAAGCACCAACCACTTGGGGCCGAGCCGAAGATCTGAGACACGTGGAGGACACCCCTTATCATTAGATGGGATTAGAAAATTACCTACCAGTACCGCTATAAATCGCTCGTGGCCGTCCTCATCACTTCATCAGCAACAACAAACACCACCAAGAGAAACATCAGAAACGATACCCGCGTCGCGTCGGCGAGTAGAAATAACTCCCTCCCTCCCCGAGAGGCCGAGTCGAGAGAAAAAGCGCGGGGGCGCGAACAACAGCAGCCCCGCTCCCACCGCACCTGTCCCTCTCTCTCTCTCTCTCTCTCTCTCTCTCTCTCCCCCCCCCATCCCCACCCCGTCGCGTCTCCTCGTGCCCCCGATCCCCAAATTCCCCACCATGGATCACCACCACCACCACCTCACGCCGCCGTCGCCGATGGAGAACGCCGCCGCCGCCGCCGCGGCGTCCTCGAAGCCGCCGACGCCGGCATCCACGCCCAACTCGCGCCTCGCGTCCGCGCCCTCCGCGCGCGCCTCCGCCACGCCGCCGCGCGCCTCCACGCCCGCGTCCGCGCCCACGCCCGCCTCCCGCACCGTCTACAGCGACCGCTTCATACCCAGCCGCACCGGATCCAACCTCGCGCTCTTCGACCTCGCGCCATCGCCCTCCGCCGCGTCCTCCTCGCCGCACGACGCCGACGCGGCCGCCGCCGCCGGATCTGCGCACGCCGCATCCACCTACTGCGCGCTCCTACGCGCCGCGCTCTTCGGGCCCGACTCGCCCGACAGGCTCGCGTCCTCGGCAGCCGCCTGCTCCTCGTCATCCTCCTCTACCCCCTCGGCCGCGGGGGCGCCGCAGCTCGGCACCCCCGCCACTGGGAACATCTTCAGATTCAAGGCCGAGGTGCCACGGAACGCCAAGAGGGCGCTCTTTTCCGCCGGAGACGACGAGGACGCGCTGTTCCCCGGCATTTTCACCACCAGGGGCGCCGGACCAAGGAAGATCCCAAGGTCGCCCTACAAGGTCAGAATGGGGAACAATTCGATTTGCTGCTCTCAATTGGCCCTCCGCTGTTTCTTGGTCTGGTTTCTTTTCTTGGGCGCCGCCTGTTTCTCAATTGGACGACCCTCCCTCCTCCTGCTTCTTAATCTTGGGGGCACCAAAGATTCGATATTTCGCCGATTACCTTCTTGCATGACTCCGAACGCAAGCAGGGCCAATTTCATAGTCCCCGCACCGACATTCTTGGGGAGTAGTTTACGATACGCTAATCTTTTTCTTGCTGCTGCTTGTAGGTGCTCGATGCGCCGGCTTTGCAGGACGACTTCTACCTCAACCTAGTCGATTGGTCTTCACACAATGTCCTCGCTGTTGGGCTGGGCAATTGCGTTTACTTGTGGAATGCATGCAGCAGTAAGGTGAGCAGCCTCCGTCATCCTTATGCAAGAGAGAGTCTGAGAATTGAAGACGGATTCTTAACATGTTTATCGCTGTGCAGGTCACCAAGCTCTGTGATTTGGGAGTGGATGACAATGTTTGTTCTGTTGGGTGGGCACAGCGTGGCACTCATCTAGCTGTAGGGACAAATCAAGGAAAAGTTCAGGTTATGCCTCATTCCTATCTCGAATATTATGGGATTAGATGGTATGTTCACAATCCATCAAGTATCTGATGGTATATGCATATCTTTAGTACAATGCACCGTATAAGCATCAAGAAATACAGCAGGCACCTCCATGGAAAACCTTAACTGCTATAAATTCCATTCATTTATATGCTAAAACCTCAGAGAATGTTTTTTTTTATCAGCTTTTGCTCTTGATTTAGAACCTTTTTCTTTTCAGGGAATCAGCTTTTTTAATCAGAAAATAGTGAAAGAGGGATCCTTTTAGCTTTTCGTAGTGTTAAGTAGAGTTGCCACTTCAAGATTCTCTTGAGGATCTAATTGTCATGTTACATCTTATCTGATGTAGATATGGGATGCAACTCGCTGTAAAAGAATAAGAACGATGGAATGCCATCGCATGCGTGTAGGTGCTCTTGCATGGAGTTCATCGTTGCTTTCTTCTGGAAGTCGCGACAAGACAATCCTCCATCATGATATCCGTGCCCAAGAAGATTATGTTAGCAAGCTTATCGGGCATAAATCTGAGGTAATGCATTTGTGTTTCCTTATAAAATGCTTTCTTTTGTACGCATCATTGCATCAAATCTGATGATTTGTCAAGTGTGTCCATAATAATTCTAGTGACCTTCATGTTTCTATTTTGATAAAGTTGGTTTCCTAATTCCACACACCTTCCAGGTTTGTGGGCTCAAGTGGTCTTATGACAATCGTCAGCTTGCATCTGGTGGCAATGACAACAGAGTAAGATGCCCGTCCATACAAATCTTAGGATTCCACAATGTCATTTCTTCTCCCCCATGCTAATATTTTCCCCTTGTCCAGCTTTTTGTTTGGAATCCACATTCAGTACAGCCGGTGCTGAAGTATACCCAGCACACGGCAGCTGTCAAAGCTATTGCTTGGTCACCTCATCTCCATGGTCTGCTTGCATCCGGTGGAGGAACTGCAGATAGATGCATACGATTTTGGAATACGACCACAAATACACACTTGAGCTGTGTGGACACTGGTAGTCAGGTAATTTTGAATTTATTAGTACCCAATCCTAATTTATCTTTCTGCTCATCATTTTAAAACAGCAATAATTTTTTGAAGACTTTAGCGCATCAGTACATTCTTATTCTAAAAAAAAAGATCAGAAAAAAATCTGGATTCTATACCATTGAGGTTAACTTACATAGTATCATTTATATGTTTAAGCCCACATCCGCAAGAGGCCATACTAAAACTGTGTGAATCCAAAGAGAGGAAATCAACAACAAAGCCTTGTAGTCCCAGTCTCAAGCAAGTTGGGGTAGGCTTATACTGAATTCCAACATGAGCCACCAACAAGACAAAGAAACAAAAAAGAACATACAAAAAAAAAGACTCCCAAGAAATGCCCATCTGCTTTCACTTTTGATTATGTTTCAGATGTTCAGGGATATCTCTGGAGTCTCTCTGTTAAGGCAGGGAATTGTTTGCATAGTATTGGGTGGCAGGCTAGTCAGGTTGCTCGTGTCACGGGCAGGGAGATTGGACGTTGGAATACGGCATAGATTGTATTTAAAGGAGGTAGATGGATGTGGCCCTGGACCTTGTTGGCCTGGCACGGCGGAGCTAAATGTTTGAAGCTCAAGGGTGCACCGGTGAGGCAGGGCACAAGAGTCAAGAGGAGCTAGATTAGTACAATATAATGCCTGCCAATCCTAAGCTACATCCTGGTTATAAGATGCCCGAGCACAGCCAAATATTCCAACTGACTAATCTAATCATACAAACTAACTAATCTACTCATGGATGCAAGGAAAATAACCTTCCGCAAGGTCCACGAGCAGGCCCGCTTGCATCCCTAAATCTACTTATCTATAGACGAGCTGATCCTTTTCTATCTCTAATCTATCTCTAAGCCGGGGTCAACTGCTGGACAACGTCCTGGTGTCAGAGTGAATCCGATGAGCTCTGCAGCAGCTTGCAGAGAATCACTCCAAGAGTGAATCATGTGAAGTGATTCTCTTAGATGAACTAAAGGGCTAGGAGCTGAAAAAAGTAGCTTCTCCTGATTCACTCCCTACACAGAAACAACTTCTCATTGAGTTTATCCTATAGAATCACAAGAGAATCACTTTCAGCCGCATAATCACTTCTTTCCGAGAATCAGAATCAGAGAGACCTCTACCAAACAGGCCCTCGAATTCTCACTGTGAAGGCAGGGAATTGTTTGCGTAGGATTGGGTGGCAAGTTAGTCATGTTGATCTTATGTCATGGGCAGGGAAATTGAACGCTGTAATATGTAGATTGTATTTAAAGGGAGTAAGATGGATGTGGCCGTCGACCTTGTTGGTGCATGCGGTGGAGCAATGGTTGAAGCTCATGGTGCACCAGCGAGGCAGAGTGCAAGACGAACTAGATGGATACATTCTAATGCTTGCATCTCAGTTATAAGATGCCCGAGCACAGCCAAATATCTCAGCCAACTAATCTAATCCAAACAAACTGACTAATCTAGTTACTGTAAACTAACTGATCCAATTCTATCCCTAAGCCGACGTCGACTGCTGCACAATGTCCTGGCATCAGGACTTCTTGTTACGGCATTTGTGCTCTATCCCCACATGACTTCTTGTTTCCTTACAAATACTGAGGATGCTAAATGGCTTTGCAGGTCTGCAATCTTGTGTGGTCAAAGAATGTAAATGAGCTTGTTAGCACTCACGGATACTCTCAGAACCAAATAATTGTTTGGAGATATCCAACAATGTCGAAGGTATGGAGCAAGCTTATTTGGAGTTTTGAGTTATACTATGCCTTCTATTTCTTGTATTAATTCCATTCCCCTTTGCTATTTGCAGCTTGCCACTTTGACAGGGCATACATACAGAGTATTGTATTTAGCTATTTCCCCTGATGGTCAGGTGAGTCTTGGTGACCTTTTTCCGAGCTCTGTTTGATATACCTAGCATAGCTAGTCCTCACTGCCTTTCCACTGCTGATATCAACAGACTATAGTTACTGGTGCTGGTGACGAAACACTCCGGTTTTGGAACGTGTTTCCCTCTCCAAAGTCCCAGGTACTTAAAATCTGGGAATATGATTTCATTTTTTAACATTATCCCATTTCTCATATAGCTTCCTAACTTGGCTTGGTTCATGCTTGTGTTTCAGAGTTCCGACAGTTTAAGTTGCATTGGAGGAACATCGTTCGTTAGAAGCTACATCCGGTGACACTGAGAATGCAGTTTCACTGGGCTCGTAAGATTATTGCAGCATATGTTGATGATCATCGACATCGCTCTATTTGCGTCACCCATGCCACCAGGTCATCAACCATCACTTGCCGAATTTTGAGATGGCACGATGCAATGTGATGAGCTGGCTCGTGAATCCGGGCAGGCATGGCTCTTTTGCTGAGAGAATGTACATATTTATCAGAGCAATGGCGCTGTAGGAGTGAACATTGCGGAGGCCATGTATCAGCATCGTTCCTTCGGATGGATAAGAATACGCCCTCTTGTCTAGTGCTCCTTTTGCGAGTCAGACCTTGACCAGGAGCTGTTTCTTACTTTCTTTAGTGTGCTAGCAGTTAACCTATTCAAAACACGTACTAACCCGCGACGACCATTCATCCATGTTGCCATGTTGGTATGGTGTAAAATGAGGATACTTGTGGTTCAAAATTCATTGCATCTGTCTAACCTGGATTCGTTTGTTTTTTGCCCCCACTTTGAGGTGTATCAGAAATGTCCAGTGGACTGAATACCATGAGAATGATGAGATTTTTGGTCAGCCTGTGAGGCCTTGGCACTTGCGTCATGCGCTCATGCTACCGTGGCATTACCACTCAATCCTTTGGAACCTATAATTGAAGACAATTGATGGCTCAATGGAATCAGTGAGTGTGGTCCCGCAGGAACTAGATAAGGCCTGGGCAATACTATCCAGTTTGAACCCAACCTGATAGAGCTGAAGCTTTCACACTGCTGTGCTAGCTTTTTATGTAGAATTTCGTCCGCTGCAGACAGGCATGGGGGGAAAAGACGAGCCGCCACCGCCGCATCTCATCCCTGTGCTCGAGGCTAGGATGAAAATTACTGGCGCAGTCACCGTCAAGAGAACTGATTCCGAAGCGAAAGCAGGAGCAGCTGATTCCGGTGCGACGTCGCCGTCGGATTAAGCACGGAACTCCCTCCTGAAAGGGCAAAGCACGGAAACGGGGTTCATCTGGGTTACTATTCTCAGCTTCTCAGGGGCCAGGGCAGGCGCACTCCCCTGCACCGTGCAACTGTAGAAACGAGATTCCATTTTCTGGTCAGGGAAAAAGTACCGGCTGGAGCGAGGCTTTCTGTCAGGGAACGAGCTGCCGAACTAGTCTGAATCGATGGATGGAACGAAGTGGTGTTGCCGATGGAGATGGAACCTCCACGATGACTGAAAACGAACGGCCATCCCCTCCGCTGTCAACAGAGACGTACGAAGCGGTGATCCAGATTCGGTTGCTATGACACAAGGCTGTCAAAGTGTCAAAGCGCCAACGAACAGGTAACAGTACCGGTAACCGATGGGAACTCGCATTGGCTCATTGACGCCGGTGTTGTCACAGCAAGCTGCAGGGCAGCGCAGCGCAGCGCAGGAGGGAGAGTGAGCGTTAGTTTTCCTTGTGGGCCGACGGGACGAGGCGGCCCATGCATAGATAGGGGAGGGAGTAGCGTGGAAGCCCGGCAAGCTGAGGAAGATGGAAAGGAATGGTTGGAGTTGCATGCAGCATGGGGTTCCGATGGATGGATGATGGGGGGGTACCTGTACCTGTACCTGTGGGTGGAGTGGAGGACCAACCATTACCAGGCGATTGGGAGGGACCCTTGGCTTGTACTACTCCGCTCCCATTCCCCAACAGACGCCTCTCACCAACCGAATAATAATAATAATAATAATTTCTCCTCCATCGTCCACGCGCAACAAAGTTGGCTCCGAGAAACAGCTATGCTATGCAGTGCACCCACACCCACACCCACACTCACACCCACTGGATTTCCTAACCCATCCCTCCTAGAGCAAAAGTAGCTACCACTGTGTGTGTCGAGTTGAGGTCAACAGGTCTTTCCCCTGCGAGATGCAGGATGCAGCTGCGGCGGCGATTGTCAAAGCAGAGCAGCAGGCAAAGACATGTCTCTGCCCTGGACGCCGCGCGCGCATCTTCCCTCTCTTTTTTTTCCAGCTGTACGTCAGCTGCGACTTGAGTGATCTGATGAATCCAAATCCAAGGAACCTGCAATAAGTAACCAGCCAAGTACAGTACTGCAAGAAGCAGTTGTTGTACCAGAGATGGACGCACTATCTCTGCACGCCAACCTTTTGCATGCTCAAGCTAAAAAATGCTTAGCCACTACTAGGCTCCAAAACCCCCCCTCATCGTGTTCTTTTGCCCTTGGCCCTTTGCCTTTGCTTGCTTTTCACAAAGCTTCAGGAGTTGAGTTGAGGTCCTACACCAGCCCGATTCCGGAGAGCACGGTGTGTTTTCCTCCTTTCTTTTTTTTTTTTTTGAAAAAAAGAAAAGAAAAAGTCGCCTCGCAACAGACCGCCATGCATGCGGTCCAAAGCCCAGTGCTAGCTAGCTTTATATATTCCAGAGTTCACCTTGCCTTGCCTCCAGCTTTGTTCTCTCTCGTCTTTGTGATCCTTTTCAGCATGCGTACGGTGTACTACTGGCAGTAGTGGTAGTAGAGATGTACGTTCAGAGGCTACTAGACTGCTTTTTGACAGGTACCGACCCCCCGTTCGTGCCGTCGTCTACCTGCAGCCTGCACTCTGACGAACATCTTCATTCTTCAGTAGCAGCAGGTCCACTAGAGCACTGAGAAGATGTCCATAGGAGCAATGCGATACTCCACGTCCCCGGGCAGAGACAACGGCAAAAGCTATTGTCATTTGATTGGCAGCTTTTCATTTCGGTAAGGTAATAGCTCCAGTCGCTAGCTTGCAATTGGCACGTGCGTGTGTGTGTCCGTCCGTTGCTCGGCAGTCGACCCTGTGTGTGGAGTGGACAGGGACAGGGACCGGGCGTGGAAATATAGCCGATCGACCCGACAGAGAAGCTGTGTGTCAACAGGTTCAGAGAAGGACACATCTACTACAGGTTCAGAGATCAAGAGACGATGTCAGCTTAATTGGTATCTGATAATGAGAAGAAGAAGAGGACTTGAGTGAGGCGGTTCCGCTGGACGGGCGGCACGCGGCGGCGGTCTCTCTCCAAGCAACAGGATCCACGGATCTGTCAGTCGTTCTCTGCAGATTGATTTATTATATCTAGAGATTAGTATTAGACAGAGGAGAGCAGCGAGAGCCGTGCGGGGTCGAGAGCCGTGGCGCGGCGGCACCGACGACGACGAGTGACAGGCCGCGGTGGCGACAGCTGTGCGGCCGGCTCGGCTGGTGCGCACGGCGTCGCTGTCGACGAACTCGTCTGCAACGTCCACCTCCCTCCCCCACAGCCCCAGGCCAGCCCGAAGCACAACCACCGCGCGTCGAACGCGGCTGCCGACTGCGCCCAGGCCCAGCGGGAGCCGCCACTACCCCGCGGGTCGGGACGTCGGGTGCCCAACCACCCGATCGGCCCTACCGCCGGTGCGTGTCGCCACCGCCGGCACCCGCCACCGGGAATATAGCCTTGTACTTGTGGATTCGGTCGTTCGCGTCCGGTTGCACACGATCCTATCCATCACTCGCGCGATCACGACCCACAGTCCGTCCGGCCGGCCGGGCAATGGTACGCACGCGTACCACCACGCCATGCATCGCCACGGTACGTACAGCACAGCACCCGTAGTGTACGCCGGCCACGTCTCTCTCTCTCCCTCTCTCTCCCGCTGTAGACCGTACGCAGTATAGGTAGGGCTACAGCTACAGATCGACCTACGTACGGACACTGCAGCTGCATCTCCAGTAAAGTAATCTCTGTCGTTCTTGGGACGGAGCTCCAGTGATCTTGTTCGTCTCCGTTCAACCCAACTTTAATTGAGAGGGCAGTCACCGCGCGCTAATTAACGCTAGCTTGACTTGGCAGGTTTCAATGGCACCTGCTCAACCACACGCGCGGCGGGCGGCTCTGATAAAACAAACGTGCGCGTGACAGCACTTTTTTTTTATTTCACACCCGACTGCATTAAAAGTTAAGGAAAATATACCACACAGCATTTGACCAGCTGGTAGGTACATAGCACAGCTGATCCACTGGAAACAACAGCACAGGAAAAGAAATTTACAACGAGCTCATTGTGAACAGTTGATGTGCTCTATTCCGTCCACGCTAGCTGCCGAGTCCCATTGTCAATGGATCGAGATGACGCTAGAACTCGACCAAGGTAGAAGCCAGTCCTCCGAGGCCTGCGTGACAACACTTATTAAGGCCTGCATGCATGCCGCGCAGCTAGCTCGATCGCCCGTATATTTTCAGCTAGCTGCTGCACAGTGTCGCCATTGGTTCTGCGTGCTCAACAAAGAATCTCATCTCATCACAGACTCTCCTTCACCCGTACTGCCGAGAGAAGAAATTAACAACGAGCCTATGTAGCTGCTGGACAAAATCGGCCGCCGGGCCGGGGACCGGTCCATCCAGTAGTCCGGCATCCGCCGGGTCGGAGGCTTGGCCGACTTGCCAATTGCAGCCAACAACCAGTCCAGCGGGTTGCGGCGGGGTCGATCGGTGCTCGTGCCAAACGTGTGTGTGTGCGCGGGCTTCTCCTTCTCCTCCGTTCCATTCATTACATTTCCACTCCGCCGAGCAGGGCAGCCGTTCCCACCTCGCGTGCTCCGCCCACATATTTGTTTTTTATATCTAAATTCATCGATATTCATCATGTAAAAATGTTTTTGTAATATGAGACCGGGAGTAAAATATAGGTAGCTACGTGTAACGATACATAGAGGTTTCGCCAAATTTTTTTTTAAGATAAATGAAGCTTTATTTTAAGATAAAATAATGTTCCGACCTCTGCATTTTAGAATGCACCCAGCCAAGAAAAAAAAAGTAACAAAGAAAGCTCTGCTCAACAGACAACTCACACCACATATCAATACAAAAGACGAAAATTGGTAAAAGCTCGATGCAACGACGTGAGATGGTTAAAGTCCATGAAAACTCTGTCCTCCTCATTAAAAGAAGTTGATGAATAGAGCATCTAAAGCATCACACAAAACTCTGAAGTACACCTTCTACGCTGATCATCCACGAGGTCGACAACTACAAACGATGATCGATACAAGAGATGGTCAGCAAACCATTGAATCTATTGAGCTGCATGCAGTTAAGCTTCTTCTTCCCACTTTGCTCCCACAAACAAGAACCCTCCGAAGCACATAGCCAAACCACCGTCATAGCAAGACGACCTCCACGAAGCAACGCCTACAACTAGGATATGACGTCGAAGATGCCGTCGTCGCCGACCGGGCTGAATCGGAACAATGGCTTTCACCTGGAGATCTTTGAATATGATGTGGTTGTAGAGGTGGAGAGCACTCATGTCGATGCCTCCAAGGAGGTTAGCGCCATTCGCAAACGTCTTCATTGTTAGCCCGACATAACATTGGGCATGGCTTTCGCATATGGCTCTCTGACCCACAGCAGTGCATCTTCTCCCAGCCATGACGAGAGGAAGACGATGACAACGTCGACCCCGAGCGGAAGCCATGGCCGACTGCGCGGAGTCATGACCAGATGCGTGGAAGCACGCCCAAATGGAGCGAGCCACAGCCAATGCGATGACGCAGAGGTCAGGCGCCGGATCCGCACCTCCTTCCACCAGATATGGGGTGGCCACTAGCTCCCAAAAAAGCCACCGCCGGCTGCCCGGCATAGCTCCCGGAGACCGCGTGTAGCCGACATTGATCTATTTGCCGGGCCAAAACACTGGCCGCCGACCGAACGGGAGGAGGCCGCGGTTCCACGTGTGGGTGTTATCGCCAAAATCTAACCGATTGGTGTTTGGGCCGGATTTGCTGAATGGGCTGAGTTGGCTAACCGATAGGTAGGTCAGATCGGCTGATGAGCTGTAATTGATCGCTTATGGAAGAGGCAATTCTAAGGGCCGGTAGGCCATGTATCTTATTTAGTTTGAGTCGAGTTAGGTCTAGTCCATTTAAAGTATGGTTTTTAGCTTTAGAAGAAGTTGGACTTGACGTCCAACTTTTCGGACTATAAATATGTACCCATACTTACGAAATAAAGTTGACGATAGACGTTCCTTAACAGCGGTTGTCTCCAATCTATCTCAGTGCATCGCCGCCCCTGAGCAATTAGGGTTTTCAAGGTAATCATCATGCTGCTCTAATGTTTCTTAGATTTGTTAGGGTTTTAGGGCGTGAGCCACATGGTGAGCCGTGTGCTGAAGCATTTTTTATGTCACTGTTTGCTAGTTATCCCGGTGAATCTCACGTCCAGCTCTGCTTGACGCGAGAGTTACCAGCTACCTAGATGAATCTTGTGTCAAGCCCTGCTTGGCACGAGGTCCATCAGTTATCTCGATGAATCCCGTGCCGAGCTTCGCTCGACGCGAGATACATCACATACTTCGCATGTTTGTCGATCTGTTTATGTTCCCTGCGCCTAGCGTCATAGATCGACCTATCTGCTCATTTTACGTTGCCTAATCGTTTGTCACAACCCACGCCATGTCGCTGCAACACGTGCATGTGACATGCCGATAGATCAGCGTATCACGGGCACCCTATCTATACACGCCGTAATCTGTATGTCTATCTAGATGGATTTCTTTGGAGATCCTAGTTTGAAGCCGATCTGGCTATGCAGATCTCTTATATCGTGCTTTTAGATAGGATTTATATTCACCTTATTCATGGTGTGGTTTTGGTTATTATATGATTTTATCTATACCTCATCAACTGTCAAGCATCTACATGTATGCCGACCGGAGTACACGATCTCTCGTGGTGCCGATCAGAGCAATCAGGCAAGAATTTAACGTTTAACTCTGTTGTGTATGCTTTACAGGGAGAACCAGAGCCAACTACCACATTCGCCCAACCTTCCTAGCTGTAAGGTCGAGCCAGGTGGCACGCCCGCACCACCACCGCCACCTAGATCAGCTTCGCTCGGAGCCGCACTACAGGGAGACGAGCGCATTAGCAGCGCGATCCCCAGCTCCTGGTGTGTCCTTGCCGCGTGACTCCTGCCCGTCGGTTTTTCGCGGCAACAGTGGGCAGCGGCGGCGCGCCGATGCCAGCAACCGGCGGCGGAAGAGGGAAGCGGAGGAGACGAGGAGGACGTCGGAGACCCGCTTGGACAGTAGTGGTGACCCGAGGCCGGATGGGGGCTCCAGATCCTGCCAAGGGCCCTGCGCCTGGCGGTGTCCATGGGCTAGGTCCCGCTTGGGTATTTTATAAGTTTTCTCTAAGACTTGAATTTTAGACTCTTAGATCTATGTTAAACTTTAGTCCAATGGTTCCTTTTGTTTCTTCATTGTTCATCCTTCTTTCTCTAACCTTGTTTCTCTACCACCACGGCCACGTGCGGAGCTTGACACTCTTCCTTTGTCCAACCGGTCTCTTCCATACCTCCACCACCACCAGCTGGCCGCTCCCACCATGCCTCACCGCCTTGCCCCACCCTGCGCCTACACCTTTCTTCTGGTTCGAAAATCTCTAAATCCCCAATCCTCAAGCTCCAATCTAAACCCTAAATCCTTATATAGAAAAACCGAATGTGGGGAGAAGAAGAAACATTCCAGTGTGTTATAACAAAGCCGAGTATATACCATATAATTAAGGGTGTGCTTCCTCATCAGATGACTGATATATGACTTTCCATCAGTCATATTTTACAACCATCCGATGTCAATCGAACGGATCTCTAGGATGACTGATGAAATTTAATCCATCAATCACAATTTACATGACCACATCGGTGATGATGAAACTCAATCCTTGAGCCGTACATCAAAATTACATAACACAATAAAAAATACAGTACAACAATAAATAGTTATTATATATATAGTGATTTAATAAAATAGACACAAAACTATTTGGCTGGTGGATAAACAAATATCAGACGACCTACGAAGACGAGTACATCTATGTAATTAAGCAGCGACATGCCGACATAGCGGCCGGCCGGGCTGATTTTTATTGACCTGACAGCCCTAACGCTTATGGACATAAAAAAATATGTGTGCTTGATTTGCCCAACATGATCATCAGCAAGCTATAATGCACGCGAACGATTCCTGCCGCAGAGAACATACATGTATTCCAACAAAGATCAGAAGCAGAGAGCAAGGACGACGACGACTATATATGATTGACCAAACTAGTAGTATATTATAGTGGTGGATGCATTATTTCAATCAAAATAGATATATACACAGTATGTATGCACGCAAGGGCACGCGTAAGGACCTGAAAAGCAATGCAAGCTAGAGGCGCAATATACTAAAGATGCAAACCCTAACCAGCAGGCCGGCAGCGTGTACGTCATTATCCTTCTGTTACGAAATGATCAGACAAAGCAGCTACGGGCAGGAGGGCGTCCCACCTTGGACACGGACGACGACTACAGAGCGAGCAGCTATCAAGCGCACGGCCCAACCAATACCAATATAATACGCCTAAATCCGATACGATTAACGCCGCTGATCCATCTGCTAATGCTTGCTTAAGTAGCCAGCCAGTACCAGCATTCAGCAGCAGGCAGTCCAAGCTCTAAAAGCAGCCAATAATGCAGACGACGACCGATGCAACAGCAGCAGACGCCCAATTCCCGGCGCCAACCGCAAGGGTTGGTAGAGGCAACCGAAGCTCCCAAAACGCCACCAAGAGTATTTCTTGAAACCAACTCCTAATTATTCAAATTACCAAATGAGAAGAAAGCGGACGCACGGGATTGGATTGTTTAATTTATTTATGAGTTAGACGGATTACTTCTGCGCGTGATTACGAAGCCACAATTGTTGTATATGTACAGTTAGTTCAGATCGAAGCCAGCCGGCCGTACTACATATATATCGTCTCAATTTCATTTCAAACTGCTTTAATCTGATATATGCATATATGGTGCACTAAAAGCAATTAGTCTAGCTCGTTATGCCATTTTACACCCGACAAGAAAGGTGTGTATGGCGTAATTGCACCACCACTACATCTCTCACACGTGAACATATATGGAAGAGTTTTTTCTTTTATGAGGAAGAAGCACGCACGCAGTATGCAATTATGCACGCACCACCTTACCTATTTTTTCTTGCTTAGCTCCCAAAGTAGCAGCAGTAGGACGTATATATGTACAGGTTAAGCTATGCATGAACTAATTAATGAGACGCATTATAATCTAATTACTACAATGTACCGATCGGTACTACTGCAAATAAAGGAGCCGTGTAAACAGCAGATACTTTATGTGTATATATGTGCGCACAGTACACCTTACCTACTTTGTCTTTCTTACCGTCCAAACTCCAAAGAGTAGTCGTACAAGTTAAGCTACAATGCATGCCCTGACAATTAATTAATGAGCCCCAATCTCTCTTGTTCAAATAGGAAAGTTAAATGGAAGGAAACACATGATCCATGTGAGCGAAGGAAGCTAAATACGTATATTACACTTCAATTCTGCACCACCCTATAGCTATAGGTAGGCAACTCATTGGTGCAACGCCTTCCTTTAGTTGTTCCTCTTTGGGCATGCTTAGATTCCAAAGCTTCACCCTCCTCTCGGCCGGCTCTCCGCCTCCCCGGGCCACCACCGTATGTACCTCCAACTCGATCTCCCCCTCCGGCGGCTCCGGTCTCCTCATCAGCCTTTTTCCCCTTCCCCTTGCCGTTGCCCCCCTGGCTTCGGAACCCTCGAAAAGACGCCTCACCCTCTCCTTTGTGTCCTTGCTAACTAACTCCCCATTAAATCCTTGCCTATTCATAAGCTCTACCTAGCTCGCTGCCCATCAGCCTGCTGCTGGCCACCATACTACGCACCCGACGCCGCCGCTTGAGCAAGAAGGCGGATAGTTAGCAGCTCTAGCCGCCGGCGAGCTCTAGCTCGGCGTCCAGCCGCGCGCTCGAGGAGAGAGAATCGAGTGATCTTTGACCATCATCGTCCATCCATCCGCCCATCGCCGCTACACATGCAGGGCGGCGGCGGCGGCGGTGATCACGGAGGAGGGAGCCTGGGCGTGGGGTCGTCGTTCGGCGGCGCCGCCGCCGAGTGCTCGTCGTCTTCGGCGACGGTGGCGGCCGCCGCGGCGGAGGCTGATGCGGAGGAGCGGCAGCTGCTCAAGGGGGAGATCGCGGTGCACCCGCTGTGCGAGCAGCTGATGGCGGCGCACGTGGGGTGCCTGCGCGTGGCGACGCCCATCGACCACCTCCCCCTCATCGACGCGCAGCTGGCGCAGTCCAGCGGCCTCCTGCACTCGTACGCGGCCCACCACCGCGCCTTCCTCTCCCCGCACGACAAGCACGACCTCGACTCCTTCCTCGTACGTAGCCTATGCCCTATATATACTAGCCAGCAATTAGCTCGCCATGGTTGCATCTAATCCACTCGGTGGTGAACTGGTGATGCATGCAGGCGCAGTACCTGATGCTGCTGTGCTCGTTCCGCGAGCAGCTGCAGCAGCACGTCCGGGTGCACGCCGTGGAGGCCGTCATGGCGTGCCGCGAGATCGAGCAGTCCCTGCAGGACCTCACCGGTAAGATATACCTACGCTCTAGCTCCAACAATTGTCTCCTTCAAATTTCTCTTTCCATCGCCCACGCCCTTTAATTTGTGGAGGCCGTCATGGCATTTATTTGCACCGAGTTTAATTTAATTTGGCTGCTCCATCTTTTTTCTCGATCGAGATGATTTGCCTATCTGGTGTGGTCTGGTGCACTTTTTTTTTCTCCATCTCTCGCCGTCCCTGGTAGTTAGTTTGAATATAATGGTACACACACGTTCACTGTTTCTTTAGTTTGTTGACGCCGTCCAAGCGAAGAAAGGGAGATCGAATTAGTTGCAGCGTCGTCTTCCATGGCCGGCTCTATCTCTGTCATAGTCCGTGTGTGTGCGAGCGTCTTGCGTCTGAAGGTTTCCTCGATCCTCCGTAGGCTTCCTCATCAGTCTGTTCAGATTATCGATGGACACCAAACACTAACTAACAAAGCTCGTTTCACATAACTTAGTTTTCACCGAGCAAATGCACAATCAAGCAGAATACGTAACACGCACGTAAGTACGTGGGCTGTGTGTTGGAAGACCGGGATGCTTTGGACTCGGTCGGGTGGTGAAGTTGAGGCCCACCTACAGCGAGCCCAACCGTACATGATGGCAAGGACAGGAGAACTACACCCTGCCGTCTCTGTTACTGTTACAAAGATACTACTCCTACACATAGGTTTCATAATTTTAGCATGGGTTTCGTTATTTTTAATGAGCGTGTTTTTAGGTTGTCTGGTTATTTATTATTACCCAGCTAAGAACAAACCAAAGCCCACGATCTATTGCCGCGCTAGAGGTACTTATTAATTATGGCCGATCTCGAAATCATGCATGTCTCTTAGCCAAAAGAGTTGGCCATTGGATCCATATTGAGATCCGTGCAGTTCAGGGGAGAGAGAGAGAGAGACTAACTTACCATCTATCATGTAGTGCACAGATATAAATGATCACCTAATGGTGTTATGTATGAGAACACATGTCCTTAAGGGCAAAAACTATGTTCGCTCTTGGTATAGGTATGCCGGTCATTCCGAGGGTGTTTGTATAGGTATGTGTCTTTTATGACGTTAGTTACCTTTTTTTTTTCTCAAAGCTATCAAAAGGTTTGGGCATTCAAAGCCGGTTGAAAAAATAGACTAAGAGCAGACCTCTTCAACATATTTGAGAAAAAGTAAAATCATCTCCTTGATCCCTCATCCATTCATCACCATTGATCGCCACACGAAACTATGTTGTAATAAGCTTAGTATCAGGAAAAAAAAACAGGCGACGCAATATACACACAATAGCATGCATTCAGACTTCAACTACTGTGTTGAACTTAATTTCGCGACACTTATGCCGTTCTAAAGGCTTTAGGATCACCATTTTGCTGCACCTCTACGTGTACTCCAGGATTTCTACTATTTTCCGTAGTTATTAAGTTGATCTCTAGCTTCACCTGGACACAAACAAAAAGCAACGAGAGTGAATCATTGTTAGAAATTACTCCAGCACAATTTCCCTCAACTTGATGCCTTTTTTTTAGATGTTCGATCGACGTACGTCTAGCGCTGCCTGTGTGATGTTATCTCTTAACCTAGCTATGCATGCAGTTTAAGCACATCCATGGGCATGCACGCACTATCATTCCTTCTAGAGACTACCTTCAAATTTCCAAATAAAGCGCGCCTAGATCTGGCATGTACATGCATGTAACATGTGTTTAGTTGGGTAGTACAGTACTAGTACTTTCCAAGTGGCCATGCTCAGAGCCCGTACAATTGTCTCGCTAGGCAGCTTCTCGCTTAATTAGCTGGTTGTCATGCACGTAACATTCCGATCGATCGATTCGTCATTCATGCATGTCTTCTCATCCACGTCCACAGAGCCTTCATTCAAGGATGCTGCATACCTCGGTGCCTCCGTACATATCTGTGAGGTGTCTTGAGGGTTGATTATGATTTGAATTGATGCAAACGGCTTATCTTGAGTAATCTTCATGTTTAATTTAAAAGTCGATCATAATATTAACGGTACGGTGGATGTGTGGATGCAGGAGCAACGCTGGAGGAAGGGACGGGGGCGACCATGTCGGAGGACGAGGACGAGCCACCGCCGTTGCTGGAGAGTGCCTTGGACATGGCCTCAGACGGGCACGACATGATGGGCTTTGGCCCGCTCCTGCCCACCGACTCGGAGCGCTCGCTCATGGAGAGGGTGAGGCAGGAGCTCAAGATCGAGCTCAAGCAGGTGAAAGCAAGAAAAGAAATCTTATCTCTATTTGAGCTGAAGCTGGTATGCACAAAACTGTACTAGTAGTACTTTGCTTTAAATTGATGTCAGGTCATGTCCGGATTCGTTGCAGGGTTTCAAGTCAAGGATAGAGGATGTGAGAGAGGAAATTCTGAGGAAAAGAAGGGCCGGGAAGCTGCCTGGGGACACCACCAGCATCCTCAAGCAATGGTGGCAGCAGCACTCCAAGTGGCCATACCCCACGGTGAGTGCATTGTAGCTATCATGCATGCATGCAAAGAATGCAACCGGCCATCTGCTGCTGTTACCATATAATCCTACCAATGCATGCATACTGACGCTGTGTGGTCGCCCTTTCTTAGCTACCTAGCTAGCTGTTCTCCATCCAACTTTTGCTGATTAAGCTTGTTGGCGATATTATTGCTCGTGGTCGTGGCATTTGATTATGTGTGGTCGTTAATGTGTTCTTGGGCCATGTGTTCATATCCTGAAGATGATATCATTTTTTGAGTGGCTGGTGGTACAGGAAGACGATAAGGCAAAGCTTGTAGAAGAGACTGGCCTGCAGCTGAAACAAATCAACAACTGGTTCATCAACCAGAGGAAGAGAAACTGGCACAACAACTCTCAGACGTCAACCCTCAAATCAAAGCGTAAAAGGTGAGCAATGCTGGCTGCTCCAATGATTAGATGCGTACATACATATATATCTCAAATGTAGGAATCGGAGTACCGGCTAGCAAACAGTAATATACTATTATCTGTAGTTCCTAGCTATGGTTTCTGATACAGATGTCCATGTACGTATGTGCAGGTGATGTGGAGAGCTATGCACAGTACACCCTGACACACATATACCAACACGCTAATCAAAAGAAGCTCCACCGTGCAGTTACTACTCACAAAAATAAGAGGGTCGATCGATTCAAATGTATATCTAGTCATTAGTCAGAGGTGACAGGTTCATGACATACACACACTAGTCTGACCACTGGCATATTTGTTTGCTGTGATTTTTGAGCTGATGTGCTCAAACCATATTTGATTCTTGTTGTGTTGTATAGCCATAGTTTGTCTACCAGTGTACGTACATAATGATCTGAGGATTAATTCATTCCCTCTGCGCCTGTATAGTGATCTGACCTTCATTCGTTTGCTACAAGGGAAAAAATAATACAGTATTGCATTCATGTTTGTACTAAGCTGCTGTTATACTTGTCAAATATGGTGGCTGCCAGTCACATATATACAGTTGGCGCAAAACCATACTCAAAGGGCTGCTACATGGATATGATCGGAATCTCCATCGCAGTGGGCCTTGTATCAGTTAGGTGTACCAAATTGAAATTGGACTACCGGTGGAGATTAATTGGACGATTAGGCCTAACCAAAACCCCAAGACAAATTAATAAGGCTGGAGCAAGCCAAGGCTCTCATGATAATACCAAAGTTTTTCCAGCGTATAACGAGCAAGCCTTGTCGCGAGGACGAGACCGATGCCGATTAAGGTCCACAGTTACATAATTAAGGACTCAACTTGTCATATATTCCAATCAATTAATTGCTGGAGCTAGCTACGTCTCAACCAAGGACAAGTCCGTTGAGACCTCGCTATCATGGAATCAACCTGATAATAGGTTTATAAGGAAAAAAAAACAACGATAAACATAGCTTGAAGGTTGGTGTCCGTGTCCGTCTATCCATCTCGTCCAATGACGACGATACTATGTATACAAGGCACTGCCCCATGCTCTTGATCATAAGCATTTCATTCCTTCACTCCATTATAAACTGCCACAAAGTTGTAATTATCACACAGATCGCAAGTGAACTCAAAGACACGTCATTCATTCAGGTTTAACATGACCCAGACACGCTCCCGTTATCAATCATTTGCTGGAAAAAGAGGACTATCAATCTCCAGGAACAATGTTATCACCAAATTCAAATACAGACTAACTTCCTACTCTGGCTTGCACAAGTCACCGCCA
The DNA here is from genome assembly GCA_030272315.1 of Paspalum vaginatum. Classification (NCBI taxonomy): domain Eukaryota; kingdom Viridiplantae; phylum Streptophyta; class Magnoliopsida; order Poales; family Poaceae; genus Paspalum; species Paspalum vaginatum. Next base: position 57,194,797 of record CM059012.1, on the reverse strand, counting down.
TTCCTTATTCACCGAATGATATACTCGACAAAATATGATCAGCACAAGTCGCTGATGACTTCACCAGAGAAATTCAAAATATTGTTCACTGAATACCACTCAGAGCAGCCACAGACTCTCAGCATCACCTATAAGGCTATAACGCTACAGCAGTCCTACTGTTTACATGTTCATAATATTTTCATTGCTTATCGTAGGCATCTCTCCAATTGTTGTGTTCTCTTCACTTGCCAGGGTAACCCTGTGGAGGGTAGGAACCTTGTGCCGGGGGATAGGAACCTTGTGGCGGGTATGAACCAGGTGGCGGATATGCACCACCGTGGGGATAACCTTGAGCCGGTGGAGGGTATGCACCACCCTGGGGGTAACCTTGAGCTGGAGGGTACGCACTGCCCTGGGGGTAACCAGCTGGCGGATAACCTTGGCTAGGAGGGGCCGGATAGCCACCATAAGGCTGCCCATATCCTGGTTGTGGTGCGTATCCAGCTGGAGGCGGCATAGGCTGATCAATGCGTGACATTTGTTGCACCGGAGGCACTGCCATGGGCTGTGGGCCAAACTTCCCATCCCTCTTGTCCATTTCGATTTTGTGCTGTGTCTGTATTTGCATTTCAATGCCATTAGATGGACATTTAAGGGTTTAGAAGAGCAACGATTAGTAAGGTTGCGAGCAGAAATGGATGTGCGTTATTTACCTGCATACAGGCGCAAACCCTGCACAAAAGTTGGCACAGGATTATCAGAATTCAGAACTGGGATATTACTGTGGAGATTTGAAAGAAGAGATTTGAGGGAGCTTACGTCCAGTAGACCATATCAGACAGACAGCTAAGGATCTGGGAAGCCTCTGAAAGTTCCTCACTACCAACAATGGCTGCAACTATAGAGAAGATGCAAGCAACTTGTTGAAGGCAGAACATGAAGCCCTGTAGTAAAAGGTTATAATCAATCCGACTGACAACAAAGAAAGAACAGGAAGCCCTCCACAGGACCTTGAATTGCATCAGACAGAGCAAATTTTAAGAGGGAAATGGGGTTACAATGATGCAGTTATCGCACTGAGTTGTCTGTATGTTGAACTCATCTTGCAGCAAGAAGCGGGTTGACGCAACTGAATTGCCAAAGCAAAGAAACACCTGAAAAGAAAGCACAAGTCCAATTTTAGATCAGGTCTTACACTCTTACCTAGGTTAGAAGGTACAGAGACAAAAGCACCGAAGGTTTTACTGTGAGAAGTGGAGCTGGCTTTACATCAGAATTGTCCCAGTTGTGAAGATAGTCTATTGATCTAATACTGAAACAAACAGATAAATAAATCTACCCCAAATTTTCAAGTATAACTGACCATCGGTGATCATTTGAGACTAACACATGGTGTTTCCAGGCATAACATGAATACATAACTTACACTGAGGTTGAGGTTAGCAAATATGAAAATTCAGTAAGATCATCATAAAGTTACGGGAATTAAGAGGAACCATCAGCTAACAAATCCGCATAAGGATTATTAGAAATGTTACATATGGAATCCAAGCACAGGTAAATCATATACTAATAGGTAGGCTGAGAGGAAACAGCTGGGTAAAGAAGCGAATTGAATGAGCCTTGTACCTCAGTTGCTAGACAGAACTCTGGGCACCGGCTCTCGCCACACCTTCCACTGCATGGCATATAGCCAGCACAACAGACATATCTACAAGACACAGAGGCGCAAAAGGGATAAGTGATGGATGAGGGGTGTTAAACAAGAAAATTCCAGCGATATTCATAACAAAAAAAAAAGGAGCGTGCAGTACCTTGACATGTCATTATAGAGCGCCCTTTTGCGAAGCATGTACGAGACACACGGTCCACTGAACAGAAACAGGAAACATGCAACAGGTTAACAAACCAGAAAAGAAACGTTGACATTTCCAGATGCTGGCCATGTCTAGCAATGCAAACACATTACAGCCTTGTTGCACATGTTAGATGAGCATGGCATGCTAGAACAGCGCAGCACAAAACGGTGTAAGAAATTATACCCTTTCTTCTGAAACACAAAGGTTTGGAAATGCTGAATGCCAGGCAAAATAAAGTCATATATATGGTTTGTTATAGAAAACAAAAGAGTCTAACGAGTTATCTGCACTTGTTATGATGACATGAATTCCTAGGGATAAGCAGGCAGGCCTAGTAGATTCTGCATCGTCGTTTATTTCTTATTTAGTAGTCTGGCTGGTAGTCAATTCGGCAACATCAAACTCCATTTCTCATTCAATTGTCTCCGTGCCGCCGCAGAATAGAATGAAATACACAAGGAATAAGTAACCGAGGATATGCTCCTGAAAAGAGCGGGGGATGCACAGCGCAGGATCCGCACAGAGCCCTTATAAGAAGTAAAATCCCGCCCTAAAACCCTAACAACATCGACAAATCGAACCATCCGCAGATCTACGAAATGCAAGGTGTTCGGAACTCCCAAAAAAAAAAAGCCCCCGCGGAAACGGAGACCGGCTAGGGTTGATCGATCGCTCACCACCACAGCGCGAAGCAGCAGTCTGCAACAAGACGGAGAACGCCATCGTCAGAGCACGAATTGAATTCGCGAGCGGAGATCAGATCAGGGTCGAGGGGGAGTGGGTAACAAACGAGTGAAGGAAACGAGGGGAAAAGGGGGGCGTACAGGGGCAATCGGCCTGTATGGTGCTCATCAGGTCGGTGTGCCAGACGTTGCGGTAGCTCTGGCGGAGGTGCATCTTGTCGAGGTTCGCCTGCGACGACGCCATCGCCGCTGCTGCCTCCTCCGGGTCCGGGGATCGTCGATCTGGGGAGGCCGGGAGACTTGGCGTCGACCGGACTGATGACTGGGGAAGGAAAGGGGGAGCGGCGGAGTGGCGGACACGGTGGTGGTGGTGGTGGGGATAATCTGCAGGGAGAGAGGCTTTTGGGCTGGGAGTCAAGTCAACATCGCGGCATATTTACCTATTTGCCGATGTCCCTCCTTCGTTTGCCATAGGTTGCGCTTTACGTGATTGCCATTAAACCAAAAACAGTCACTCTATCTGACGTGGCCAGCCACGATAGCATTTCAGCGTAGAAACAGAGATGTGAAAAACCCAAATTGCCCCTACCCCTCTCACATTATCCCATTGGCACCCATTCACCTAGACTTTGATTAGAAAAATGTTCGCCTAGACTTGCCGGCTGTCTTGACATGATAAGCGATATGAACACTGTTTCACATTATGTCTTAACAAATCATACACAGAACAAACAGTACTAACAGTACCATTCCTAGCAAATTCATCACATTGTTTAGTGAATCATCAACTAGACAGTTCCAACAAATTCGTCACATTGTTTAGTAAGCCATCAAAATATTACATCACATTTTTTAGTGGTACTATGATGTCTAATAATATTTCAGCCATGCAAACATAAATAAGTTACTCAAACGGTCCATTCACTACTAACGTTTAGTAGGAACTGGCAAGATCACACATCGAGCTTCCTAGTTGCTGCTGTCTTCTTCAACTTTGTGGTGCCCTCAATGCTTCCTTTAAATGCACAAAAAAATCTACTGAAATGCACCTTCGCATCAACTGTGGCTGTACCTATCTCTACCACACTTCTTGGTGCCCTTAACTCAATCTCTGCCTTCAACCTATACAACCAATCAAAGGAATCATCCCACTTACCGAAGATTTTATCTGCTGCCCTTTCTCTTCCATACCACATTGTTTGATAATTCAACTCAATTTTATACTTATCTCCTAAGATATCCAAAATCTATGCAGCTCCCATACTTGGCTTCCTCTTGAGTAGTGGAATTGCCCTCTCAGCAACCCAAGTTTGAGATGCCATTATCCCCTTGACTCTATCCTTGATGCACAGTTATGTTGGCCGCTGTTGATTTGGATCTGCAAAACAAGAAAAACAGTATATATCAGACTTCAAATATGTCATTCAAATGAAAACAACAAAGTGGTTAGGGTTTGTACCCTGACACTATTATCAGCTTGTGTCCTAGCTCTAATAAGCCATAGACATCTAGTTGACTTGCAATACCCCCTAAATCTAGTCTTATCAGATTTTTCAGTGCCAAGTTCAAATTCATTAATCATTGCATGTTGTCTAACAGCCAATCTAAAGTCATACATGCAGGAAAATATTGTCCCAACTGACATATCTGGATTGTCTTTATCCCAATCCATCACAGGCTCAGCATTAGCTCTATCATCTACATCCACAGCGGCATCCATCATATCTTTCTAGAGTTCTGTAGAGATGATAGGAATAGGAACCTCCTCTGTGCCCTGCTGCTCTGCTCTACCATCTGCCGCCTTGAACCCCATAGCTTCATATATCTTATCCTCGTCAACCAAAATATTAGGTCTCCATCAGCATCATCCTCAGGTATAATGGTCAAAGTACTCCAATCTACAACAAACTCAGCATGTTCTGACTGGTTAGAAGATGTACTAGTGTCGGCCACAGGTTCCTTCCTAATCACACATGATGTGCTTTTGACCCTACTGAACTCTGAGATGTAGCATTGTTATAATCTTCCTTCTCAACTACTTCAACTACCAGGTTAGCCACTTTCACATCTAACCTATCCTGGATCATCTGTTCAAAATGTTCATTCCTTCTCAATTTCCATTCAGCAGCACTATCTCTATCCACTGCCCAAACAGCAATTGTCTGACTACGGCCCCAGATGATTTTGCTAGCCATGTCACCAACAAACTTATCCAAATTGTACCCCATTCTTATATCAAACCACAGATTATGATTTTGCTCGTCCATTTCAATGTCACCATAGTCCAGGTTTGCCTTTTACTTGCCACAGCACACAACTAATCTAAACGCATTGCCAGGATCAATCCTAGCATATCAAATTTGAAATTATGGAGTTAGAAAAATAATTCCACAACACCTAGGGCTATCAAATCGCACTGCACAGTAAGGTTAGGGATTCGACTTACCAAGGCGGGCACTGTATGTTCTCCCCCATTATTATCTCACTCAGAACATCCATCCTGGTAGCATTCGCAAAAACACACACACACACACAAATCGGTACTCCAATCCTGATCAGAAACCTCAACCCTAACCAAATCTGAGAATCGATGGAACCAAAATCAAGACTACATCGAAGGATGGAGGGACCAAGACAGAGGACGTACCTTCTACCAGCCGTGTGCTTAGATCAGCAGCAGCCACCGTCGTTACCACGTGCTTCATCTAGGATTTCACCATGCGAGTGGAACAGACGGAGAGGAAAGAGAACAGAGAGGAAAGTGAGATGCAGAGAGCCGATGGATCTGACCGAACTGGTGGCCTGGTGAGCGCTAGCAAAGGGATAAGGTAGGAGGGCAGGGGCAATTTGGGCTTTCCACCTCTTCGTTTCCACGCTGGAGTGCTGTCGTGGCTGACCACGTCGGATAGAGTGGCAAATATGTAGCATTGTTTTTGGTCTGATGGTAATGGTGTAAGGCGCAAACTAAAACTGACAAACGAAGGAGGGACGTCGTAAGCACGACAAATAGTAAAATATCTCCAACATCGCGGAGCCGACTTAACGGAAAGAGAAAAAAAAAACAGTCGCGGGCGGAGGCGCCGGTTCGCCGTTGGTTTGTACAGTATTTTTTTTTTCCCAACGGCCCTTTTTCTGATAACAAACATACGATACGATACGATACGATACGATACGGGAGTTTAGTGGTAGGTGACGCTGACTGGGCTTTCCCACTTCCCAGCGGCCGTTGCAAGCGCAGTGCGGTGTGAACTGGGCTGGGCCCGAGGAGATTGGGCCGGGCGACCGTAAGGCCTCCTACACCAGAACTCCGTTGGGCCTTGCCGAGATGCTTTCTTTTTCGTCATTCATGCAGCAGCGTAGTACAGAACGCCAAGAGTCCAAACTGGAGGCATGATGATGTTGCAGCACCTACGTACAGTAGGTACGAGTTGATTGTGGGTAAGTACTAGCAAGAAGGTGATGGATCAAATCAAGTTTGTGTGCTACGAATGTTGGCCACGTAGTAATGTACGGGGTCCGTGGATTGGGTTGGGGCGGCAGGTTTGTTCCGTGCATCTGAATATCTGATGCGGTGGCGTTGTTGACAGAATGACAGCCATTATTTATACCAGCTGGGCGGTGGGCGCTCTAGAAAACGGCCGGATCGGAGGAAAGCAGATTAAGGCCAAGGGATCCGTCGTCCGATCAGGGGATGCATGCTACAAAGTCCACCACGGAGAGGTGCCTTGCGGGAGAAGTCGTGAATATACTGTATATTTTTCTCAGAACACTCGCCTGATGAAGACGAAGATCGATCGATCTGATCCGGCCGCTGCAAGTGCAGTGGAATTATTTCATTCATTCCCCGATCGAGATGAGAGCTGAAGCTGAATTAGATGAGCTAGGAAGGACTAGGAGGAGGTCGTCGCCACCATCGGCCACGCGCGAGTGAGATCAGCTCCGCCGTGTCCGATCCGTGTGGCGGGCGGCATCTGCGTCTGCATGTGGATGTGGCCTATCCTCACGCGGTTGACCCGAGCAGCGCGGCCCTTCTGCCGCCGAGGGGAAATTCATAAAGGAAACACGGTAGCTAGACACATGCATCATTGCGTCTCACCTGTTGCTTTGCACAGCCGTGCCTCACCATCACAACCTCTGATTTGGAGATGGAGGCTGTCTCTGATTTGGAGTTGTTGGAGCATGCATGCATGAGTTGGCCTGACGCCATGCCAGCCGGCGAGCGAAATAGCGAGTCCACCAGGCCGTTAATTCGGTTGGCGCAGCGTCAGGTATACTAGCGCCCACGTGGGAAGCAAAGCAGCAGTCACCGAGGAAAACGGGAACCTGCTGATTCGGACCTGTCCTAATCGCGCGCGATCTATTCTAGAACGTATCGGTGGGTTTCCCACCCTTCCATTTTTCTTTAGATCCCCAGCGGTCTGCTAGCTTCTTTTTTATCAAATCAATCCGCTTTATTTTTTTCACATTACCGTCTCGGAAAAGAAGGTTGTTGAAACTCTGACGACGACGGCCGTAAAGAAAAAACGAGCCAGCCGATGAGGAGGAGCTGAGGATAGTGGAGAGAGCTGGCTGACTGCAGACCGATCCACTGAATCGCTGAATGCCCGCGATGCGTGTAGAGGAAGATGAGGAGCAGACGGACGGACGGACGGACGGATAAAGATCGATCGATGTGACACCATGCATGCGCACTTGGTTTTGGGAATTCAGCTGGTGCGGCTGACGCCCTCTTGTTGTCTTACTTATCCTCGATCTTTTATATCGATTATTAATTATATACCATCGCCCTCCCTCCCTCACGCCGTTTTGCCTGCCTGTCAGATCCATGGACGGAGTTCAAATATCTAGCATGCCACACGTCAATCATTCAGTAGTAAGTACGGAGTATATTTCTTGCGTTTTTCTTTGGTGGTAGCTGGTGAATACTACTGTACGACCTAGTGTATCTAGCTGGACTAGGCTGTTTCCAAGGGCGCGCTTCAAAATGAGAATTTTGACACTGTTTCACACGGTTCTGGAATGGAGTTTGAAATGAGGAGGAGGCCTGGAGATAAGATAGCCTAAGGCTGGCCTGCGTAAGCTGTGAAACCGATCGATCGGCATCGTCGGCAGGCAGGTGGAACCTCCAATTTGTCTGTCGTCGCGGTGCATGCATGTGTGGCATGGCATGGCGAAATCGAGATATGTGTACGTACATGCGACAACATCAGCCCACGCGGTGTGTGTGGCGGGCTGGCCGGCTGGGTGCTCAGATTTGGAGCATTTATTCGGCAAGCAACATGGCCGGCGGTCCATGCAGCGCATGCTCAGATTTCTGACGATCGACTGGCTGAGTCGCGGCGGAAATATCGCAGGAATAGAGGAGCGCGCGCGTTCTGTGATTCCTGAAGCACAAACGCGGTCTCTCTTGTCCGTGTGTTTCCGAATGTGAAAAATCAGCCTGTTGGTCGTCGACGTCGATCGATATGCTGCTACACGAAGAGGGAATGCGGCGTGAAGGAAGGAGCAGCAGCGGACTGTACGATCGATTCCACGAGTGGGAATGAGAAGTCCAGGAAATTTGTAATGCCGCCTGCAGTCACCAGCAGGCTCAAAATAAACACCTGCTTGGCGCGCCATTCGTCCCTGGCGACCTCGACCTGGATGGAACAATACAATAGGAAGCCTCGCTCATCATCGTCACAGCTAGTCTAGCTACTTGCTCCATGATCGATGTTTGTCAAACAAGAAACGTATCAGCGACGCCGTCATCAAGAGATTCTCTGACTTTTAACCAATCAGCTTCTGTACTGCTTTGCACCCGGCTGAACCCCTGTTATTATATAATAATAATAATAATAATAATAATAATAATAATAATAATAATAATAATAATAATAATAATAATAGAGGTTTATTACGCTTGCTACCTAATGAAGACATTAATTAGACATGCCTTGTCTGCATCGCAGGCTTGCAGCCGCCGCCGCCGCCGGGGGGGCCATCCACATCCGGCGGCACGAGCGGAGTTTTGTTTGTTCCATCCAGATGCTCGTCTGCAGGTCCTCCTGGGAAAAAAATAAACTGTTCTGTTCTGTTGGGGTGACTGGGAGAGCGGTCAGAGATGTGACCAACCAATGCAAAGGCCGGCCGGCAAGTCGGCAGAAGGGAGAATCCACGACGCGGGCCGCCACGGACGACTCCGGAGCAGGAGGATTCGCCTCGGAGCGCCGGGCGCGTGGCGATTGGCGGAAAAGAAGGCCGGCGGCCGTTAACGGTTGCCCCGGCGCGTGCCGTGGCCGGCGGCTCCACATGGCGGGAGAGCGCAGATGGCCAACAAGTGGCTGGCGCCTCGCCGGCCATGAATGAATCTAGCAAGCTGCTGCATCTGCAATTGCCATGAATCATTGGCGCGGGCCATGTGGTTTGGGGAATTCGGAGGACGGATGGGCGCCGCGTCGCCAGTCGCCACCACCACCACATGGCTTCCATGTGTGTTGTTCCTGTACCATCATCCCGAAGCAGTGACTGCACGGGTTCTTTTTCTTTCTCGTGAGAAGATCATACAGAAGACCACCCTTGGGTCCCGTTCCTTGATGGTCTGCGTCGTAAAGTCAGAGTAGAACGTTCCGAATCGGCAGGTGGGAGGGATGTGTGGACAGACGATCTTCTAGAATTATTCTGTTTTCCCCGCTGCGAGCTCGTTCGTTCTTAAACATGACTGCGATGCCAGCCGTGCACGCCTCTTCCCCCAGAGTCCAGCAAAGGGTGCAGTGTACAAACCTCACGCCGTCTTCTTCTTGTACCAAAAAATTGCAAAATTCATCGGACAACATCACGGGTTCGCTCCGTGCCGAAAACGAAAAAAAAAAAATTATACAGAGAGCCGCCGTCGTCGTAAGCAGACGGCATGGTCCGACCCTAGCAAGCGAACCCGTGACAAATGGGCCCGGGCCGGGAGTCGTCCGTTTGCAACGCAAGCAGCCGGGCGGAAGCTTCTCCGCGCCCTCCCACGCGGGCGTCGTGGCGACGCACGGCACGCCCGCCGCCGCCCGGTCAAATCCCCCCGAACCCAAACCATCACGTCCCCTCCCCTGCTCGCGTTGCGTCCCAACTCCACCACCTCCCCGCCCGCCCGGTCGCCTTGTTTGTTGGCTTAAAAGGCTCGCTCCGCCCCGACCCCGACCGAATCCACTCTCCTCCTCCTCCTCCGATCCTCCCCAGCCCGGCAGGCAACCCGCGGCCGCCGACCGCCTCCACGAGTCCACAGCACACCACACCGCTCCGCGACGTTGATCGGATCCTTCACGTGATACGATGGAGAAGCCGAAGCTGCCGCTGCCGCTGCCGCTGGTGCACGGCGACCGGCTGTGGGCGCGGCCGTGGCGGTGGGCCAAGACGGCCTTCTTCCTCGTGGCCATGCTGGCCTCGCTCCTCCTCGTCTGCGCGCCGCCGCTGCTGGTGGTGCTGCTGGACCTGCTGCTCCCGCCCGCGATGCTCTCCAACTTCCTGCGCGCGCAGGCGCAGGCGCAGCACCCCGCGTCCTTGGCCGCCGCGCTCGCGGGCCAGGCCCGCGCCTTCCGCTTCGCGTCCTCGCTCGTCGACCTCCCCGCCGTCTCCGCCGCGCGCTCGCTCCTCATCCTCTGCGCCTACACCGCCTTCGGCGGCGGCGCCGCCTACATGTGGGTCGCCGCCGCCTGCAGCGCAGCCTCGCTCGGCTACGTCCTCGCCAAGGCCGTCGCCGTCTTCGGGGCCGCCGCCGCCGACCAGTGGCGCGGCAACGGCCAGCTCGTCGCCGTCCAGGCCATGTTCCTCATGTCGCTCGCGCTCGCCGCCGCGCACCTCGCCATGGCATACCGCGCCTGCTGCAGAGAGCGACGGCGCCTGCTCGTCTACAGGATCGACGTCGAAGCTGTGAGTAGCTTCCCCACTCCTCCCTCCTGTTAAGATTTGATTGGCACACACGGGGGAAAAAAAACAAATCTTTGCGATGCTTTTTTCGCGAGTGGCAAACTGGCAACAAGCCAAGATTCTGCACTGCTGAGGAGGCGTAGTAGTAATCCAGTTCAGACAGGCACTGGCTTTCCGGCTCAACGAAGGTGCAGCGCACAGCGCAGGTTGGAATCCGCTTTTCGCCGGCCAAAGCCGGCTCTCCTCTCCAAAGAAACTGTCAACACAGTCTGTGCTGTGCAGTCTCCACGACGACCCCGCCGGAATCCCAAAATCCATCTGTAGACGCGTTCATATTGCCCACTTTACATAAAAGGGTACTGTTAAGAACGGACCATTCTTCCATTCGCCTTGCCCACTGCCATAGTGTAGTCCTCCGGTAAACAGGCAGGCACAGTCAAATCTCAACAACCCAACCCTCTCTTCGACCAACTTGCGTTGGACGTCGCAGTAGCAGACGTCGATCAGGACAGGTCTCTCTTCTAGAAAATACTAGCAGCCATCCGTATGACGGACCGAGCAGGGAGCTCAATTGACATCACAACTGAATATCTCGGCCTTTCACAATCGAGATGGTTCCTTGACGGTTCGTTTGGCTGGCGTGATCATCGAGGCTAGAGCATCCCAGAGACTTGGTCAGATTCTAGCTGTCATGAAAGTGAACCGACGATCCGGCCGTTTCTTCAGTCTTGACACGATAATTTTAAATTTTCACGACTGCCTGACCAAAAAAAAAAAAAAAAACTGCAGTGGTTTACTAACCCTGATAATTTCCCAACCTTTTCAGGTAAGGCTAAAGGGAGGCCAAACGCCCAAGGCACTGAAGCAATGCATGGTCTGACACCCACAATGCTGGGAATGTGGGAGCCTGAAGAAAGATGCACGGCGCGGCAAGCCTTCCGGGCAGGTCCCCAAATTTTGGTTCGACAAAAAGCTGTGTATACCGATGATGGACACGTCCGTGCACTCCCTGTCTGTGCCCACTGAACGCCGTCCTAGTATACAATACGTCCGTCTCAAGTCTGTACATACGTACGTACGAAGCTAGCATTTGTGTGGTGCTTCGGCCTCCTGCAGCCAATGCCATACAGGATGAGCCGTGCAGCAGATGCTTGTTGCCCTCCAATTGTGAATACCCGTCACGTGCGGGCAGGGGTGGCAAGTAATGGGCATCTTTAAGTTTGGTTTCATGGTCCGTTTTGGAACTTCAATTCTTTCTGAGTTGAAACGCTACGAACGGGCCATCTGGGTGGAATAGACTGTCAAATTCGGACTTTGGTTTTGATATAGGTGTTGTCGTGCGGCCGTGTCTGAAATTGGGGTATGTCGTCGTCCTCTTATTCTGAAACGATCAGTGTTTTCAAAAGAACGAACGCATCTGAGACAGTGGTTCGACTTCGACAGGTTTTGCGTTGTCACAGTCATCTCATCTTAGGTGTCTCATTGTCCATTTCAAAAAAGCTGTCTCATTGTCGGCAAGCGATTCACTTGTTACTGAACGAGTAATGAGCCAAAAATAATGGCACTGGCGTTGATTCTAAATTCAGAAATCCAAATCCATATTGCACCAGGAATCGAAGAGGACACTATGCGATAGTTGATCAGAGGAATTGAACGATGTGCATGGAAGAACTTGTCTGGGCGCGCGGTTGAAGAGACTACACAATTATTATGCGGGACACGACACCTATGTGGCCAGTGTAAGAGCTTATTATGCTGCAGGTTAAGTCGTCGTAAAACTTTTTGTTCTTCTGTTCTTAACAGAACTACTGTCCTATGCATTCATCATTTTTATCGAAGTAACCATCAATGGATTTGCAAACATGGAGCTTGAAAGGCTGTGCTACTCCTGGAGACGGCTGCCTTTTTTAGACGAATCAAATTATTCGGGCCTTTTGCATCTGCATAACTCAGTCATCACAAGGTTTTCAGCTAAACAACAACTGTACAAATAATGGGAGAAAAGCTAACACAAACTAAAAAAACTACAAATCAGAGGCCAATTTTCTACGAATCATCTGTCTGTTCTTGCCAAAAATGTCTAAAGCAACCATCCTCAAGCGCTCTGCTCACCAAACATATCATCTCAATTGTGTCGTCCTCACGCCGAAACAGTGCCCAAAATTGCACCTAAGCTCCCCTAAGGTAGCCTGGGAAAAAAAAAAGAACAAGCTAATTCCGCACGCACCATACAACTTAAAGAATGGCCACAGCTCCCACAATGATCAAGTTTTTGTCTTTATTCCATATGCCAATTAGCCAGTTGTCGAATAAACGATCCATAGATCCTGGCAGAATAGCTATTTGAATAATTCACCAAATAATTGTAGTGTTGTGGTAATCAAAGTGTCTGATTATTTTATTGCATATACAAAAAACAACACTTTTTTTCTCTAGACTAGTTTATTTTAGCTAAATTGTCCTTTGTTAAATGAAGCTGCACATCTTTAGAGGCACCAAAAGGAAAAAAAATTTCTTTAAGGATAGCTCCAACTTCCAAATGAATTTATTATCGCAAGATGAATACTGTTGATTAGAATTTAGAAACATAGACATAGATCATATATACTGAAAGCTGACCACTCTTATATAAATTCTTTGTGGAAATTTAGGACATCTCTGCTGAAAACTTGTCGTGGTTTCAACTTTCACCTAACACTTGCACCACCTTTTGCCTCCGTGGAAATCTCCGTTCAACAATGGGTCAATGACGCACCTGACCAGCTGACCTGATGATTAAAATGGGAAAAATACCTTGCCGATGGTCAACAGAAGGGGGCAAAATTTTCCCGGTTGTCCAATGATCTTGATGATCTAGAGTATTGACCAAAGACAAATGGCTTTGACTCGTTGCTTGCTGCTTCTAGATCGAGGACTGGAATTGCAGGCTTCTTCACATAGCCGCGCACGCGAGTGACGTCGTTTTGCGCCAGCACTTCAAAGTCAGGAAGCCTAGCACTCTAGGTCCAGACCTTGTTGGGCCTAAAAGTGGCCCAAAAAGAATAGGGCGGTACATGTCTATTTTCTTTCTATTCCGTTTCGTGTGACATGGGCTTCCTCTATAAGAACATACGGAGTAATTTATAAATATCCACATGACTGATTAGGTATCGGGTTTTCGTTTTTTTTTTCCTATGGCTATGATTGTATCAAGATTCGTGATTATTATATTAGTCTGGTGAAACGCTGAAGAAGCAATGAAATATGAATGGTTTGTTGTTGGTTTTTTGTTCACTTTCTATTAGATGATGTATCTTTGTATATATAGTACTAGTATATATAAAACCAACTTAATTTCATTTACTTTTCTATCATGTATGGTAGCTTACAGTTTTTATGAACTTTGAGTAGTTTTAGTTCTTGTTGTTGGGCTGGTCAAGGCATGCTGCATGGGCTTCGGCTAGGTTGCCTGCCCATAGGAGATTCCCTCAAGCCTAGATTTTCGTTTTGGTTTTGCGCACTGAAGTAGAGTGGCATGCGCAGTGAGTGGAGCAGATTTGGGACAACTCCTCTCATAGTTATTCGTCAACTGGAAAAAAAAATCACGCGTCGTCGTTAAGATTTTTGTATGCAAAGTTTGTGAATCAGTGATTGGTCCGTGTACTATTGGTCTGGAAAGTGAAAGAAGCTGAGAACGAAATCATAACCCGGCTGATAATAATAACCGGATAAGAAAAAGGCAGCAAAGCGATTTGATTCAGAGAACGTGACAGTGGACATGCTGAGGTGGGGTGGTGGACAAATTGACACTGCCGCGCGCGCGCGCGTCGAGATCATATGTACTAGAGTAGATGAGTAGATAACTGTGGGAAAGAATCGACAACTTAGCATCAATAAGACATGCATCGGTCGAAGCTGCTCGATCTCCATGCATCCATCCTGAAATAAAGCTAGCTAGATGGGATGAACACATGCACCGGTCGCATTGTTGCTCGTCCAAAATCATGGCGCGGCGTCACCTATTATTCCTCCGCCTCGTTTTCGATCTCTATATATACACGAGCCGTCGTCGTTATCTATCGTGTCTTTACCTGGCTATTAGTCCGTGCATCATCAGGAATATATTCACCATTAATCTGATGACCCATGTGAAGCCGATCCAGAGGGAACAAGTAGATAGGGCATGCACAATATATAAAACGGCATATGCAGCAAGTAGGCCGGGAGCGCACAGTATATAGAAAGCTAGCACTGTACATTGGACAATCAAAATCGTCGTCGGGCGTACGTGCAGGTGTAGTCAAGCGTCAAGCCCAGTGGCCGGTTGACTTATGATTAGGATGCTCATTGATCGATCAACAAAGTCGTCGTACATATGTACGCCAATCTGTCAATGCAAAGCGGCTTTAATCGATCGCGCTCATATGCATGCGTGGGCTTGAATTGACAAGCTAGGCTAGGCTAGCTACTGATGATGGCTTCAAATTAAATGATGCTTCCACACTCCTATCTGAATCTGACTAGCAGTGGCTAGCTTGGAGGACAAGAGATGCTGCTATGCTAGCTAGAGCATCGATCCGTGTCGGCAAGCAAGCCCTAAATAAAAGGCTATAGTCATGCCACGCATGCACCAACAAGCTAAGACTGACTCAGCACATCATCTATCCTACTCTTCTATTCACTATTCTAACTATCTCTGATTCTTTTCTAGTGAACAGTATCATTTTATACTATACACGACCGTTTATACGATCTGTTGAATTCAGTCTAATAAGCCACAAACAAGGGCGAGGCTAGGCGAATGCATGGTTTGAATGGGTAATGCGGAAATGGCAGCGAGCGAGGTAGATGGAGACGGGGGCCGGTGTAGCGCGAAAGGCGCGGTGCCGGCGAGTGTCCCCCGGGGATCGCACACACATCGTGGCCGCCCGCATGCTTGAACCGGCCGGGACATCGTGGTCGCGCTGGGCCTGCTGGGCGTCGCTGCCGCCACTGTGCTGTGGGCGTGCGTCGTCTAGCTCAGCTAGCTCCATCGGCCCCGCGGCCCGCGCCCCACCACCACCGTACTGTACCCATCTCCGACGATGGGGACGCCGGCATATATATCATCTCGCTCGCTCGCTCGCTTCCAGCTGGCCTTTTTATATCGCATCTCCCCATATATATATATCCTAATATATAGTAGCTGCTAATAACATGCATGCATGCGTTCGTTGCATGTCAGCACGCAGCTGGCTAGCTGACAAGCATGCTTACTGTTCATTAGTATTATTCATATACGTTCTGCGGCGGTGCTACTGGTGGAGTGTATGAGTTGCTGCATGCATCAACAGTCCGTCTCATCGTACCTACTGTGCGGCCGGCGTGCGTACGTGCTGTGATTTCTGATGACAGTAAAATTAACTGCCAGAGCCCAGAGCGTGCGTCTCGATCGGCAGTAAACTGTAAATTAAGATACGGTGGCCAGCTCCTCCTGCCATGCCTGGGCCTCAATCAACCTCCGGTGCCGTCGTCGGTGCCGACCGACCGACGACTGGCGGTGGACATAGAGCGAGGCATCTACTCCTATTTATGTGTTTGCTCCATGCATGTCTGCACAAGAGGTGTGACGATCAAGTGGTGGATAGGATATATATTGTCCTCGATCGCTCTCCAGGTGACTCCGAGATCCATCCCCATGGCAGCTTGGAATGCACACACGATCTCTAATTGGCGCATCGAGCTAGATGGAAACACTTGATCCATCGCGCAAGGACACACAATGATTTGCACGCATGCATGCTGCTGCGGTACGACTATCTGTATGCAGCGTGTACTAGTCATGTAGTAGAACAAACCGTCACACACGTGCACACGGTCAATCTGAGTCAACCGGCCGGGCCACAACACGTACACGTGCCTGTCGGGAGCTAGCTCTGATCCGATCCAACGACGCGACGGGCCGGGACGGACTGGACCTCTATCTCTATGTGCCTTGGCAGTACAGGATGCATGCATACCATTTCAGCCGGAATTGCCGGTGGCGGTACGGTCATCATGATGATCTCCGGTCGAGCGGCGACCGGCGAGTCGAGAGCACAAACACCCGCCGGCCGGGACAGCTAGCACGCAGATGCAGATGGATCGACTCCGATCCGATCCGATCCGGGTAGCTGCCGGCGGCGAGTCAACATGCCTGCTAGTGCCAGTGCCAGTGCTTACGCGGACACGAATAAGAATCAACGAACAGCCGTCCGCGGATTCCTCACCACACCTGAACGGCTGCAGTCTGCAGTGCAGGCCAGTAGTCGTCGCTGCTAGCTGCTGGTGGCGTGAGCGGAGCGGAAAGACGACGACGTCGTCGGCGCCGGAACGAACGCGCGACGCCGGCGCGCGCTCCGGTCGCCGTCGAGGGCCCCGCCCTGACTTATTACAGCGCCCGGGACAATCATGAATGCATGAGCGTCGTCTCTCCGCTCGCTCCGACGATATTTCATTCCATTGGTGGGTAGTAAAGCTAGCTGCTTCCGATCGAGGGGAGACTCATCGAGCGAGCGAGACGACTTTGCTAGCTTTAATTTGCTCCTCAGATCATCATCTCGATTGATCCCATATCTTGCGGCGAGCAACCGGACCGTTATCAATCGCATGGAAGATTCGGCTACCGCAAGGGCCCACGTACGTACGCCCACGAGGCAAGGCAAGGGCGACGTACGGGAACTGTATACGATATGATCGATGGATTATGCCTCCGTCAGTGGCAATGGGACACGTCACATGAATATGCACGGCCGCGAGCGAGTGCGACTGAAGAGAGCGCCATTTTGCGTTGTCTCCGTCTCGATCTGTGCATATATACGAACAAAAACATGCGACGATTCCTCAAAGCATATATAAAAGCCGCCAGCGCCAGTTCAAAGCAAAAGATTCCACACCGAGACACGATATATATGCTACTCCTACCTAGCTGGGGATCGATGCTATACATATTATCTTGGCCTATTAATTTTTAGATCAAGGAATCTTGGCCTACGACTATATATATTTTAGCTCTTGAATCTTCGCCTAAGTACGTACACGCACGTTATTAATTAATATTTCTTCTTCTCTTGAGGACTTGGATTGTGTCATGGGCGACGCAGCCATGACGTGCATCGGATGGAAGAAGAATGAGCTGGGAGCGAGGCCAGCTAGCCCAACAAGCAGCTCCACGTGAGTGCAGCGCCTTTTTGTTTTTTCCTCGGGAAGGAAGTGCTGAGCTAGTAGTGTCGTTTGGATTATATATATGCGATCACTGCTGATGATATTAGGCGGCCTGATGACAGTATTACACAAAACAGGAGAAAAGTTTGTACGTAGACAGTGAGACCGGGCAGGGAAGGGACGGAGCGGCGGGATTATTAATCTTTATTAATCTTCTATCTCTCTAAAATAGGTGCGTCCCACTATGAGATTTCTCTAAACACGCATGAAGCCACATCATCAAATGGGTCCATTTAGTAGCATGCCACATCAAGCATCTCTTGAACCATTTATTTATAACTTCCATCGATTTTCTATGGTTATACATGCATGCAGTACTATTACGTGGCATATGCACGGGTAGCACTCAAATTCCCACAGCAACGCGTGGAGAATTTATCTAGTTAATAAATACTCGACGTACATCGAAAATGCTGTAGGGATATGGATGAACGAACGAACAAGTACTGATGATTGATTAATTTAATTACATGCAAGGTGCCAAAAATGAGGAAACAACAAAGATGCACATATATGGCTGGCCGGGACCCAATAACCTTTTGTCATTCCGCGGCGCTACTGATAAGTTCGACGACGTTGAATAGTACTACTTGGGACATTATATATATCACCGATGATGAATTGCATGCGTTTAATTTTGTGGAAAAATATATAGTGCTCTTTTAGTTTGGTATCATCGTCGGATTCATTTAATTTACGAGCGAAATTGTGTCTCATCGCCGTACCTCTTTAGAATTTTTATGATAAATTTCGCGGTGTGGTGCAATGCAACTCAATGTATACGACATGAAGCTTAGGTTTCTGAGTGAGCCATACGAGCTTGCCCATGCATGCATGCAGGCCACACAATATAAGCCGCGTTTTAATTTCCTACTCACACTAGTCCGGAGATATATGGTCGATTTCTTTGAACTAGCTAAGCCAGGCCACAAGGCCATGCATTGCCCAAATCCTTGCTTGTTATGTGCTTGGCCGGGTAACCAAACATCAGACAACCCACTAGACGACTAGATAGAGTGATGGGCTATTTTTGCTCGGATAGCCAGTTTTGGCCACCCAACCAACAACATTGTGCTACTGTCGTCGTAGGTGCAAGACTCGTAGTAGGGATAATAATAATAAATAATCGAGCAAAACACAATCTGGTAGAACCGTAGAAGATGTGTAACTAATTAAACAAGGAAAGGTAAGAAAAGCGACGGAGATGTTGATGGCCCCACAAATAGAAATGGTCCCACCGGTCTTTTTCAAGCATAGGCTGTTTTAATAGCAATTAGTTGGAAACGGTGGACCACGCTCTTGCACCAGTTGGTGCCAGGCCCTACTCCCAGAATATTTTGTGGGGAAGGCAAACTGTTGGTGCACAGATATGGCTTTCAAAGTCTATTTTGTTTTTTTTACCAAATTATTCCCGTGTTTTTAAAAAGATTCGTCTACTTCTTTTATATAAAAAATATATTGAACCTAGAAAATAAAACGAGAGAATGTTTTTTTTCTCGCGAACGTATAAAGCACGTTTTTCATTAAGAGAAAAACATAGCAAATACAACAGTCTTGGTAAGTCTAGACTAACCAAAACACGACCACACCAAACAATAAAGATTTAAACTAATGTACATCCCAGAAGTAGCAGAGGGAATGTCGAACTTGTAACCTCCCCAAAACATCCTTTAGTTTCCAGGACAACATATACTTACTGAAGAAAAGGATAACTATTCTGGACCTGTGGTAGAAAATAAAACCAACGTACTAGCTGTGGCTTTTTATTGTTGCAGACTTGCAGTGGCTGTATATGGAGTTTAGCCATGCATATGCTGGATTGATTGGCATGGCATGTGTGTGGACGTACGTACTGCACACGTAAAAAATAGTTTTATTTATGCCTTGACTTTTATAAGCTCTAGCCCAAGCTCAATCTTATACTCTCAAGAATGGCCAGCTTTTCCCCACACGAACAGTTCTCTAGATAGAACATTTGGATCTTAAGAATGG
The DNA here is from genome assembly GCA_030272315.1 of Paspalum vaginatum. NCBI lineage: Eukaryota > Viridiplantae > Streptophyta > Magnoliopsida > Poales > Poaceae > Paspalum > Paspalum vaginatum. Next base: position 57,175,170 of record CM059012.1, on the reverse strand, counting down.
ACAGTGATCGATATCAATGTCAATGGACCGTAATACGAAAAGATTACAAGGTGTAGGTGTGCGGGTAGGTGCCTTTTCCCGCTTGAGATTGGGGATGTACATCCTCATCTTCTAGATTTGGGTCCGATACGGACTCATACGCTTTTGTCTTTATATAATCTTGTATATCTTATTAACAAAAAGCTATATTGTCTTATTAACAAAAAGTAAGGTATAAGGTGTGCTAATAAGAGTAGAACGGTTGGTTGGGAGTTGTGTGTGATCGGTTAGACTCATTATGACTAATTTCCTAGCATCATTTTAACTGATGTTAAGGGCTTTGGATCAACTTTTCCTAATGGATCTCTATATATTGTATTGCGTGGCTGAAGCTATTTATATCCTCTGAAGGGTCTTGGCAGAGTAAGTAGGAGATCCCTAAGAGTGTAGAGGTGCTACCCAAATATTCAGAAGTGATAAAGATTAGTATTCTATCCAAACTCAAGAGGGCTTCTGTAAGTGTGCTTAGCACATTGCTTAGGCCTAGCTCTTGCGAGAGTTGATGTCAAGAGAAGTCTTGCTACACCAAGAGATTTATACTCATCGTGGATCCTCTGACTTGGTGTGGAGTGGCAGCTACATTTGTGCAGGAACGGAGAGATCCTTACTTGTGTTAATGCTTTGCAATGAAGACAGTGCCGCGGTGATCGAGAGGCGCCAACTGTGGTCTTGCTGACTTTGTGGCACTTAGCCTTAGCTTGCCAATGAGCCTTTGGTGGCCTGAGTAAGACGATGATCAGAAGATTCCTTCTCGGTACGTACTTATATATCACAATTGCCTAGGTGCGAGCCGATGTGGACTTAGGAGTGGTGTATTAGCCTAACCGAGCCAATGTGTATTAGCCAATCAGTGTGGGTGGAGTATTTCAGTTTTGTGAAGTACGTTTTCCTGATTGCAGTTCTGAACTGTTTGGACTTTGAAACAATCTGCTTCACAGGAAACAGGTCATGCATTGTTTTTTTATATTTACAAGTAGGCTATCATGCCCAAACAATCCTGTGATTCGGATAGAGCTAGGAAAAAGAATATATCAGTTGCAGTCCATTCATTTTTAAACGCGGGGAATCTTAATTATTTCATATAATGTCGGTACATATTTCACGACACCAAATACGTATATATATGTACACACATGAGAACATATTTGACGACGAATGAATGATTTACTAAATTTATTGAGATCTTGACCGAGAACTGTAGGTTCGTTTGTGGAAATAATTGAGAGAACACGCAGTGGCCCAGTGGGCAGTGATTGATTAGCCGTGGGTGACGCATGCAATTATATTACCCCCCCCCCCTATCCCGCAGATACGTATACAAATATATACTGCCAGTCTGCTACGACGACTCCAGTCGTGAGCTAGCTAGTCCGTCCGTCCAGATATTTGGATGGGGGGCCGGATGCTGCATCGTCGCAGCGCAGAGAGAAAGTAGAAGTAGAAGTAGGCACGCCCAGCCCAGAAGCCAAGTCGGAGCAGCCGCAGGGCCAGAGGGCGGGGGGATCATCGACGAAAGCTCGACGCGGCAACCACCGCTGCGGACTGCGCACTGCACTTTGCACCTCTCGATCAGCCGAGGGGAGGCGATCGATCGAGGTCCATCCAGATCGACCAAGCCAAGCAAGACCACCACCACACCCAACACCAACACCAAGACAGAGGAGAGCAGGCAGGCAGGCAGCTGAAGGTCGAGCGATCGTCTCGGCGGCACGGCAGCCATGTACGTATGCTTTTTAATTTGCGGCGTCGCGCCTTTTCCCTCCCCCGTTTGCTTGCTTTTCCGCTGCGCGTGATGAGATCTTTCTTCGGTTTGGTTTGGTTGGTTTCTTTAAGACCTGAGCGTCCAAATCGCACCCCCTGCCTTTTGATCCCAATTTCCTCCCTTTTCCGCTTCCCTCCCAAAGACAAAGCAAGATTCTTGCTTGGGCCAGGTAAAGAAGCTAGCAGAGGGGCCTATAGTATAGCCGAGCTATACTATACCTGCTGCTGCTGCTGCTGCTCATCCTGCTATTCTTCTTGCCCGCCCGGTCAGATTGCTTACTGCTTGCAACGCATCTCTTTCTTTTCTTTTCTTTTCTTTTCTTTTTGACTTAATTATTACTCCTGATTGCTTGTGTTAGTTTTCCATGCGTGTGTGTTCTTTTGTCGATCGATCGTATCACAGCTAGTGCTGATGGGTATATATTAGTAGTGGCGCCCGCCATGGATCCATCACTGGTCTCTGCTGCCGCTCTCTCTCTCCCCCAAGCACTTGTGTTCTGGAGTAGTAGTAGCTAGCTATGTCGGGCAGGAAAGATTTGGTCGGCCCACCCCTCCCTCTCCCGGCCTCCCCCTGTGTGAAATTAAACACTGAGGCTCTAGCTAATAGCCACCAGCCACTTTGCACCACAAAAAAGTGACTTCTCCTTTTCCTTAGCTGCTTGTTCCTACTACTCCTTGTTAATTTGTTTTTCCTAATTTCCTTCCGATCCCGGCAGGCGTCTCGGCCGTGCTTTGCTGCGTTGTGTTGTGTTGTGTTGTGTGTGTGTGCGCGCGCGCGCGCACGCGATCGAACCAAGCCTTGGCGCGCCTTTCTGATCATCGGTGGCCGCTGCAGCCTGCAGCCGAGCCGAGGAGAGAGAGATCATCGATGGCGCACGATCCCAGCCTGGGCTTCGCGGACTACTTCTCGGCGGCGGCCGCGGACGCCGCCACGGCGATGGAGCCCGCCGCGCCGGAGCTGTACGGCCTGCACGCCGCCGACATGGAGCTGCTCGGCATGCGGGGCCTGCAGCTGCAGGCGGCGGCCATGCACAGCCACAGCAGCGCGGGCCCAGATGACCCAGACGGCGCCACCATGCGCTTCCTGAGCGCCGCCGCGGGGCAGCAGCCGAGCCAGGCCCAGGCGCCGCTGTCGCTGTCGCTGTGCCGGCCGGACGGTGGCGCGGCGTTGGACGGCCACCACCACCACCTCGGTGCTGGCGGTGGTGGCTCGTCGTCCCGGCACCACCACCAGCAGCAGCAGCAGCCGGCGGCATGGATGGCCATGCAGCAGCACCAGGCGCACGAGTACTCGGCGGCGGCGGCCGGCGCGTGGCACCTGCGCAGCTCCAGGTTCCTCGTCCCGGCGCAGCAGCTGCTGCACGAGTTCTGCAGCCTCCCCGTGGACCAAAGCGCCGGCAACAACAGCAAGCGCGGCGCCAAGCAGGCGGCAAAGCCGTCCGCGCAGCAGCAGCAGCAGGAGGAGGACGGCGGCGAGGGGTCGTCGTCGTCGGCTTCCTGGGCGGCCCCGTCGCCGCAGATCCAGGCCATGGACGCGCTGGAGCTGCAGCGGCTCAAGGACAAGCTCTACATCATGCTGGAAGAGGTGAGCTATTGCAGTACGGAGTACTACCTATTAGCAGAGACCGAAGCGCGCGCGCGAGCTCGATCGATCATCGGTAGCTGATAGCTAATGAGATCAGCCAGTCCTGAATAATCCTGATCGATCGAAATATTAGCTCCAGCTGCATGATGCTTTGGTCCAAGACGACGACGAATCTGAGAGAGAAAAGGGTAACAGGAAAGTACTAGGACTTCAATTATGGCGCTGCCGGAAGGGTGCACCTGCCACTAGGGCAGCCAAGGGCCGCTGTTCTGGGGCCTCGCCCTTCGCTTTTGGAAACCTCTATTCCCTCCCCACAAGCTTCCATCTATCGCTTCCTTCTTTCTACACGGGTCCCCTCCTCTACCAGTCTACCCTACGGCCGGCCGGTCATATACATGCAGGCTGTTCTGTTCTGTGTGCTGTGCCGCTGCAGCTCTGCACTGCGCCAGCAGACTCCCACGCACATCACACACACACAGAGTCGTCTCTACTATGCACTGCTGCAGAGAGCACAGTGCACAGCGCCATGACTCTGCGAGTGCAAGAGCTGCATGCCTTTCTCTCCGGCATGCATGCTGCTTCGCTCCACTACCTCCTTGCATAGCCCATCCCTTGCCATTCAATGCCACGGCTCGATCGATCGCCTCACGCACACACACCGAGCGATTTTTACTGGTATACTGTGCTCAGCAGTTGCACCGGGCAGCCTGCTCAGCTCATGTGCGTGTGAATTGGACCGGACTTTCCAGAGTTCGGTCTAGCTAGGGCGACCGTACCAGCAGAAGGTCAGAGAGCTAGCAGCAGCAGCAGTGGCAGTTGTTACCGTTTCACTGTTACATTGGCCATGCATCCATCCACGCACCACTACGTCTTATTACGTACGTGCTGTATCGTCTCTGTGTTCTGCCAATCTGCTTGCAGCCTGCACTTTGTGGTGCCTGCTGCTAGTACTACGAATCTACCTAGCTTACAGGAGTACTGTAGAAAAGTAGCGTCTCTGTAAAAATGTCAACTAATTACAGCATGATTGATTGACGGATACATGGACGGCATTGTACGTTGATTGGCGCGCAGGTGGACCGGCGATACCGCAGGTACTGCGAGCAGATGCGGGCGCTGTCCGGCGGGTTCGAGGCGGTGGCCGGCGAGCGCGCGGCGGCGGCGTACACGGCGCTGGCGTCGCGCACCATCTCGCGGCACTTCCGCAGCCTCCGGGACGGCATCGTGGCGCAGCTGCGGGCGGTGCGCAAGGCGCTCGGGGAGAAGGACGTGGCCGTGCCGGGGATGACGCGCGGGGACACGCCGCGCCTCAGGGTGCTGGACCAGTGCATCCGGCAGCACAAGGCGCTCACACAGGCGGGCATGATGGAGAGCCACCCATGGCGCCCGCAGCGAGGACTCCCCGAGCGCGCCGTCACCATCCTCCGGGCGTGGCTGTTCGAGCACTTCCTGCACCCGTAAGCACTAACTAATTAAGCACACATGCATGCATGCATGCATGCATCATATACCATTATATTTACACATGTGCAACAAAAGTGCAAGTGCTATATATATGCATGCATGTCTAGGCAGCTAGCTATACTAGCAGATTGCTGCATGCGGATGCTAAGCTCTACTAGTGCATAACGATCATCAAGCTATGCCAGAGAAAATTAAATAAACTTGTCACACGTTCATGCTATTTGCAGCTAGAGTAACTAAGCTGGCGCGTGACCATTATAGTTATGGTGGTATCGATCTGCTAATTAGCCCGCTTAATTAATTTCCTCGGTACGATTTATTCCACTACGTACAGCATTGTTCTTCCCGGACCACAGTTTGTACGTCTTTGGCCACTAGCGCGCATCGAATGCTTGATCAAATGGCCATTTGCCAAATCTGTCTAGTGGATGCTACTTAAGCACAGACGTAATGTCATTGATTTGTCCTCACTAATTCAGTGATGCCAGCCAGCCACCAGCTACTGCCTTGCTGGTGTACATATCACGCCCACGAATACATATATCATTCTCATCTCATCCTTACTTATTAATTATATATGCTAGGTTTATTTTTTAACTACAAAATACATATACTCCACGTAATTAGATGTGTTTGTGTCCCGAGGGTTGTTCTTCACGCACTAGTTTTTTGTTTAATTTTGATCTCGGATACATATGCATGCTCATAGATAGTATCATCATTTTGTATTTTTTTTCAGAAGAAATTAATAAGGAAGCCAAGCAGACTAACGTTCTGTTCGTACACATGCCCCGTTCAAAATTATCTCAGGTATCCAAGCGACGTGGACAAGCATATCCTGGCTCGCCAGACGGGCCTCTCACGGAGCCAGGTACGTATATATGTACGCGCATCCACTAGAAGTTCAGCTATATATATACTGTATGTAGTGTGCGACTTCAACATTTGCTGTGTTTCGTTCTTTGCATCGATATCGATGGGGCGTTTTTTTTTCCCCTAAGTAGATAGAATAGTATAACATGAACAACGCGTACGTACGTGCTACATCCATATATGCAATTGCGTGTTTGCATCCCCGGGCGGCCGGCCGGCCCACTGATTCCATCGATCCGCGTCGCGTAGATGGCACATCAATTCATTGGTTGCCATGTCATGGTCGCGCCATGTCCTCTTGCGCTCGCAAATGTTTGGAAGAAAGATTCTTCAATTCGTTTAGGCATCCACCACCACCGACGCACGCATGATCTCCGCGCGTACCTCTCACTACAACGACGCGATCGATTTACATTCGCATGCATGGTGCCGCACGCAGGTGTCCAACTGGTTCATCAATGCGCGGGTCAGGCTGTGGAAGCCCATGGTGGAGGAGATGTACGTGGAGGAGATGAAGGACGGCAGCAGCCAGCAGCAGGACGGCGGCGACCAGCAGCGGAGCATCGACCCTAACAACCCTAGCAGCAGCCAGGCCTCCGGGGACCATGACGGCGCGGACAACGGCGTCGACCGGAAGCCGACGCGGGCGCAGCTCCTGCACGACGCCGGCTCGCTCGCCTCCGTCGTGAACAGCGGCGGCGGCGGCGCCGCCGCCTCTCGCGTGGGCGTCCCGCGTCTCGGCGACAACTTCGGCATAATGGACCACCTCGACTTCGACGCGCCGTACGACCAGCAAGGTGACTTCGGCGGCGTGTCCCTGACGCTGGGCCTGCAGCAGCACGACTCCCACGACGGCGGCGGCGGCGGCGTGAACATCGCGTTCGGCGCGCCGCCGCACCACGGCGCCGCGGCGGGGTACCTGTTCGCGGCGGCCGGGCAGCATCAGATGGACGGGCACCACCACCACGTCCAGTTCGGCGCGGGCAGCATCGACGGCGAGGCGCCGCACGGGCAGCAGGAGCACTACCGGAGCCTGGGCGCCGGGTTTCACCTCCTGCGTGACCTGGCCGGGTGACGACCCATATGCATCTCTGCGGCCTACCTGCGTATGAGTTGGGGTCGATGGGGATGTCGCACCAGCCGGCCGGCGCGTCGCGGATGCCGGATGGCATGCACGCGACGTTTGTTTGGCTTTTTGGTGGCTTTGCTAGCTGCTTGCCCCGGCCCATGCATGCATATGCCGCTCTCGGCGGCGGCGCGCGGCAGGTCTCGATCGATCGCCGCCGCCGGCCGAGTTGGCCGGGCCGGGGGCGCGGCCAAACTATTGGCTAGCCGCCTGATTTATGTAGCATGTACAGAGTAGCAGCAGCATGCATTTGGGTGCGTATTGAGCTAGCAGTTTGGACGCGAGCAGGTGCAACTCGTAGCCGGCCGGAACTGTGTATGTAGTGAACAGATGCATTTGCATGCAGTTTATTGTTTGTCAAATTGGTGAACGATTCAACAAAAAACTCAATTTATGCCAGGGCCGGGGACATATATGCTACTCGTAGACTATTGTTCATCAGTCCATGTACGTATGTCATGGCCATGAATTGTTTACGCATTATCTGTGCATTACTTCTCCATAATAGCTAGCGAATATGGTGCTGGAGATAGAAGTATAGGCCTCCACCTCCACGGTTCCTGTTCGCTTAATCGCTTCTTCATTACTCAATCTGCTGCAGTTTACAAATTGAACATGCAATATGCACCAGGATTGAACCAAAGATGTAGCCTTATGACAGTGCATCAAATACATAAATAATACCAATGTTGATTTCCTCTATAGATCTCATGCATACATGCATGTACACACTAGCTAGCGCTTGTCGAGAAGACGTAAACAACGGCCGGCACCTCTTTGTTGAATCTCACAAAGACTTCACTTATTCTAGCTAGCTTTCAAATGTCCCAGGAAAGAATATAGGAGTACGTGTTTGTAACTTTTAGACCACCTAGATTTTTTTTTGCGCATTTAATCACCTAAATTTTCTTTATCAAGGTGCATGAGTGCATTTAATTGACAAATATTTTTCAAGTTTCAAGATGTATTTCCTTTTTATAAGGCACATGAACATTTAATCATCTGTTTTTTTATATTTTGGTTCATTGACATTTGATTGAGATTCACATTGTTGTAATTAATAAGGTTGTTTAGGTCATTTCTTATGACTACTAATATGCCTAGATTTTTTGTATATGCACTTTTTTATGGGGAGCAATAAATACCTGGATAAGTAAGTATATGCAGTAAATCAAATATGCATATATAATTAACCAGTGAGTACCTATCAACGGTTTAGAAGAAAACTAATATAAAAAGCAAGATCGCCAGACATGCCAAATACATAAATAGAAGAGAGGTCGATCGCCATCGCTGCCCAGCCCAGCCATGCATGTCGAATAGTTAATATTTCGGTTGCTTGCCGCAACACTGCAACTAGCAGCAATCATTAGGGATGCTTAATAAACAAAACTTGAATTATTTGCTGAGGTCACAATGACGGATTTGTGTAAAGCTTCGGAGATTTGGTCTGGTAGGATGTCACCATCGTATCTGAAAGTTCTAGCAGCGTCACATAACAGGGAGAAGAACAAAAGATGAACATCACAAATGCTGTTATCTCAGAATGAAACACCCTAGCATCGTGCTTTACATATTCAAGATTCGTCATTGTACCCGAAATGGTGCAAAACACCTTCTCTGAGAGAGGAATGCAAAAGGGAGCCCTAGGTAGTGCACCAATGCAAAACACATTATAATTACACGTAGACACAGAGTCACTGTTTTTTTTTCTTTCAAAAGAGAGCATCTATGTGTGTCACGTGTGTCTCAATCGTCCCACAAATTGCACAAACAAAGAAAAATTAACACCGGACAATCAGCTGCTACACATGACCCTTTCTTGAGTAGCGATCACCGCACGCACCAGCAGGTAGGCACAAAAGATCTCCTAGGCATCGCCTTAAAAAGGAACGCGGTGTAAATGCTGTCACTGCCCGGCATAGAAAAAATCTAGGTAGAGATTCCTCCGACGAATCCTACCAGAGACAGTGCCATGACTGTTTCAAAGAAGAGAATAGAGCCCAAAGGGTGTCGTTGTTGTCTTCTTGATATTTTGTCACGGTACCATCCACCATCTCGCTCAAGAAGCCAACTGTGTTTGTGGGTACCCCTTGCGGAGCCACAAGTCCTCGTCGTCATCGAAGCGGTGGCCTCCCACATCCAACACCACCAAGAAGGAAGATTGCTGCCTAGCATCGCCGCCATGCCGCCTACATGGAGGCCACCCATCGCCAACATCATGACCCCGCCGGAGAGAGGGTCACCACTGCAGTTTTCTTTTTTTGAGTTGTCATCTGCCCTTAGGGTTTTTTTTGCCAGCTTTCCTGTTTAATTAACCTTGCAATTGTAGGATTTTCTAGCTCAATTTTCCTCATAAACAAGGCCTACTATTTTCTACCTATAGCGAATAGCAAATTCTCTATCCTTTTTGGAGGCTGCTTTGAAAAAAAAAAGCATGACCCTTTCTCCCGCATTAAAAACACTAGACTTTTGCATAAGTAAACTTTCTAAAACAAAACATTGTTGAAAGATTTTTTTTCAAAATAAGGTAAAAGCGTATAACCATAAGTTGTCTACAAAAATTATGTAACATGAGTTTTGAGTTGTATAAAAAATAAAAATATTATAACCATAATTGTCTTGCAAGAAAACATGGACACAAGTTGTGCATAAATTGATATATGTACCAGTCTAAAAATGAAACTTCATGGAAAGGTTTTTCCCTAGGAAAAGGAAAGTGTGCTGGACCAAATAACAAAAGCTAGCACTTTTGCATGCCAGCCATGGGCCCACTTGTTTATGGGCCAACCATAGGCCAAATAACAAAAGCACTTACGGATTGACTAAATTTTATCTGAATTGGTCGAGCTATATATAGTGTTAATTAATTCTACGTGTACTTAGGCCATGACCCTTAAACGAAAGTTGTAGCTCGTAAAACCTACTACAAAATTGACATTTCCGTATATTTTAAATTGTTTTTCTAATTGCACCGTTATGTTTAAAAACACTTGGAACGATGGAATGAAATAAAATTTGAGAATGGCTAATCAGGGCGAGATTTGCGGAACCTGTGGGGTGTGCTTCGACGATGTGGACGCGCTCCGTGTCGTGGTGATCCACGGCGTGCTGTCGCCGTGGGAGACGGAGACGCCGATGTGCGCGTTCGTCTATCGCTACCGGCGTGCCTGCCGACTACACGGGCGCACGCGCGCGGTCAAGATGCAGGGACGCAGCCTGTGTCGCGGCAGCCGTGCCAGAAGCCACAAGCAATTGTACTAGCTAGTTGCGGCAGTCACGGCTGGACTGGATCGGCGGCGCAGCACCACGTATGGTGATCGACTGATGCTGGCCGAGTACCAGCGGCGGCGCGTCGTCCCAAACCGCGTCTTGTCGTGCTCAAGAACGAAGAGCTTGACACGGCCGGGTACACCTTCGATGGTTCACGTGTCCAGTTCATTTCTGTCACTTCTTAAACGAAGGAGCACCGCAACTAGCAGATTGTGTTTCGCCTAGTGTGGCGCACACAGTGTTAGAGGTTGATCTCGACTCGGTCAAATGACCGAGTGGGATAAGTGCCCTGATCGGGGTGCTCGACCTCATCCTTGGTTGTGGCCCCCTAGTCACACGCGCGATAATAAATAGGGGCAGAGGTCGGTGCACGTGAACCAACGTTCGTCGTGCACACAGCTTTGTCCATAGTTCCACACCCACTGATCTAGGGTTTCGTGCGGAGTGATTGGAAGGTCCATCTCCGCCGCCACTCCTCTCCCACTACCGCCACCCTACACCGATGCGATGGCCGGAGACGATGCCACCGTCGCCACCGCCGCCCAGGAGAAGCAGCGCCTTGAGCAGCTACGCCTAGACGACCAGCGCCGTTAGGAGAAGCAGGTGCGGCTCGACGCCGAACGCCGCCGCGCTCAGCCACCTCCCAATCCCGACGTCGGCATTGAAGGTATGAACCCGCTCCTTTCCCTCTCCCTCTCACGAGATCTATTCTACACTATGATTACTAGAACGCACACAGGGTTTTGGGAACCAGATCTATGCACTAGTTGATTTCTTTCAATGGTATCAGAGCAGCTCATGGCTCAATGTGTCCAAAAAGAGGAGAGACTTAAGTCCCGCAGGGCTGATTCAGTCAACCTTGCTAACTTAAAGAAAAAGAATGTCAACTCCAAGCTGAGTTTCAAGAAGCCAGGCAACAGTGGACAAGGAGGCAAGGCTCTACCAGTAAGGGCGAGTCCTCCAAATTGACTAATAAAGATGGCACCGAGTCTTTCCTAGTGCCCATAGATACCTATCTGCATTGCAAGAAAAAGGGACATTATAAGAGAGACTGCCCTGCCTTCTTGAAGTCTCTGATTAGGAGAGGTAATGATCAAGTACCTTTTATAGATGAATCTTTGTATTTAGAATATTCAGTCGATACTTGGTGGATTGACTCTGGTGCAACTGTGCATGGTGCAAACTCTTTGCAGGGATTTCGTACAAGGATGGACCTTCCAAGGGGCCAAAGAAAGATTAGTGTGGCCAACGGGAAGGAAGTTGAAGTCAAAGCCATCGGATATTTATGTTTATCATTAGATAATGGTTTTGTACTTAATTTGAGAGATGTTTTATTTGTACCCTCCCTCAGGAGAAACTTAATTTCTGTTTCATATTTAGATGACTATGACATTCATTGTCATTTTGGAAACCATCGATGTTTGATTCGATTTGAGAATAAAGATGTAGGTCTCGTCATCCGACAAGACATGCTTTATTTGCTTTCTCCATGTAATGTTGTGAATACAATAGAAACACATGATTTATAAATAGAAGCAAGCAATAGCAAGAAAAGAAAAAGAAACGCTTCTAGTGATGGAGAATCTTCGTCGAAATTGTGGCACTGTTGCTTAGGCCACATTTCGAGGGGGGGATAGAATGCTTAGTAAAAGAAAATATTCTGCATCCCTTAGACTTTACATATTTAAAACTCTGTGTAGATTGCATTAAAGGCAAATTTGCTAAGAGAATTAAGAAAACAGTGAAGCACAGTTCAAGAGTTTTAGAAATTATTCATACAGACATTTGTGGTCATTTTCCTGTGACCACGGTGGACGGATATGATTCATTTATAATGTTCACTGATGATTATTCACGATATGGTTATATATACCCTGTCAAAGAAAGATCAGAGGCTTTAAACAAATTCAAGATATTCAAATTAGAAGTAGAAAATCAGCTCGATTCAAAGATTAAAATTGTAAGATCCGACTGGGGGGGAGTACTACGATCGCCATACACCGTATGGTCAAGTTCTAGGGCCTTTTGCAAGGTTTCTGCAAGAAAATGGGATAGTAGCCCTGTATTCTACACCGGGTGAACCTCAGCAGAATGGAGTAGTAGAAAAGAGAAATCGCACTTTGATGGACATAGTGCGAAGCATGCTAAGCTACTCCACTCTACCTGTAGGTCTGTGGATGGAGGTACTTAAAACCGCCATTCACATTCTTAACAGGGTACCTAGTAAGTCAGTGTCCAAAACTCCGTATGAGCTATGGACAGGAAGAAAACCCTCTCTAAACTATTTACACATTTGGGGATGTCAAGCTGAAGCAAGGTTATTTAACCCTGCACAGGGAAAATTAGACGAAAGGACAGTGAGTTGCTATTTCATTGGCTACCCTGAGAGATCGAAGGGTTTTAGATTTTATTGTCCAGATAAACATATAAAGTTTGTAGAAACTAGACATGCCGTTTTCCTAGAAAATGACATGATCAAGGGGAGCATGGTACACCGAGAAATTGATTTAGAGGAGAAAAGGGTGTATGCCCCAACTTCAATAGTTGAAGAACCATATGTCTCGCTGCCTTGTGTGGTAACACCTCTAGTTCAAAGAACCATTGTTGCTGCCCCTGCTGTGAATGATGAACCATCTGGCACAACTTAGAATGAAGAAGAAATTCCTGAGACTTCAGCCCCAACGGCGCCTGAGCCTCAAGAAGAAGAACAGGAACAAATGATTGTGCCTGGTGGCTCACCACCGCAGCAGCCCCAACAACAACAAGAAATAGAAAATGATATTCCCACCAGAAGATCACAACGAGTTCATAAACCAGCAATCTCTAGTGATTATGAGGTATACATACTTCAAGATATGAACTCAGAAGATGATCCTAATACTTTGAGGAAGCCATGAAAAGTCCTCATTCGTCCAAGTGGCGTGCAGCCATGGAGGACGAGATGAAATCAATGAAAGCAAACAAAGTTTGGGACTTAGAAATTGTTCCTAAAGGAGCCAAGACAGCAGGCTGTAAGTGGGTCTATAAAACTAAGCGTGACTCCAAAGGAAACATAGAAAGGTACAAGGCTAGATTTGTAGCCAAAGGCTTCACTCAGAGAAAAGGGATCGATTACAACGAAACCTTATCTCCAATTTCCACAAAAGACTCATTCAGGATTATTATGGCCTTAGTAGCACACTTTGATTTAGAATTACATCAGATAGATGTTAAGACAGCTTTCCTTAATGGTGAACTGTCAGAAAATGTTTACATGGCTCAACTAAAAGGTTTTGTCATAGAAGGAAAAGAAAACATGGGGTGCCGCCTAAAGAGATCCATTTATGGTTTGAAACAAGCCTCCAGACGGTATCTCAAGTTTGATGAAACTATTAAAAAATTTGGATTCGAAGAGAACAAGGAGGATAATTGCGTTTATGCAAAGTTTTAAGGAAGAAAGTATATTTTCCTGGTTCTGTATGTAGATGACATCCTCCTTGCTAGCAGTGCTATGGCTTTGCTGCTAGATACTAAGAAATTCCTATCCTCAAATTTTGATATGAAATATATGGGGGAAGCCTCGTATGTTTTGGGAATAGAGATTCAGAGAAATAGAAGTAAAGGCATACTAGGGCTATCACAGAAAACATATATAGAGAATGTCCTGAAGAGATATGAAATGCATAGAAGCGAGCCTAAGCCTACTCCAATTATAGAGGGCGAAAAGTTTGGAACTTTCCAATGTCCAAAGAATGATTATGAGCTCGAGCAGATGAAGTCAGTGCCATACACTTTTGCTCTTGGAAGCATTATGTATGTACAAGTGTGTACTCGCCCTGATTTAGCACTAGCAACCGGGTTACTTGGCAGATTTCAATCAAATCTAGGCAAGGCTCACTGGAAAGCAATTAAGAGAACTCTGCGATATATGCAGGGAACTAAAGGCCTCAAGTTGACATATAGAAAGACAGATACCCTAGAGACAGTAGGGTATTTAGATGCCGATCTAGCATGTTGTAAAGACATCTTAAAGTCCACATCAAGGTATGTGTTCTTGCTTGCTGGAGGAGCGATATCTTGGAAGAGTGCTAAGCAATCAGTCGTTACATCATCGACAATGTACGCTGAATTCACGGCATGTTTTGAGGCAACTGGACAAGCAATGTGGCTAAAGAAGTTTGTTCCCGGTTTGAGAGTCATAGACAGTATAGAGAGACTACTCAAGATATACTGCAATAACAAACCATCGGTATTTTACTCCTCCAACAATAAATCAAGTGCTGCTGCCAAGCACATTGAGCTAAAGTATTATGTTGTTAAGGAGAAAGTCTAGGATCATACAATATAAGTTATACACAAGAGCACGAAAGAAATGATAGCGGATCCGCTTACAAAAGGCCTCTCACCCGATGTGTTTAGTAAACACGTAGCCGGCATGTGTTTAAGAGAGAGCCTCTGATTCTGGACAAAGGGGTCATTCAGAAATAACCTCTCCCCATAAGTATAATGTTTTGAAGCAGAGAGATGCGCAGTGGTTAGTGAACTCGGGGGAGTAGCTAACCTCCGTATGGTTCATTCATCATCTGTGTTGAACTGTGGAAATTCATAAGAATTAAGAGAAATAGAAAAGAAGTTGAACAAAAGAGAAATAGATACACCGAGATCAAAGAAGAGAATGTTAGAGGTTGATCTCGACTCGGTCAAATGACCGAGCAGGATAAGCGCCCTGATGGGGGGCGCTCGACCTCATCCTTGGTTGTGGGCCCCCGGTCACACGCGCGATAATAAATAGGGGCAGAGGCCGGTGCACGTGAATCAACGTTTGTCGTGCACACAGCTCTGCCCACAGTTCCACACCCACCGATCTAGGGTTTCGCGCGGAGTGACCGGAAGGTCCATCTCTGCCGCCACTCCTCTCCCACTGCCGCCACCTACACCGATACGATGGACGGAGATGACGCCACCGCCGCCGCCGCCGCCCAGGAGCAGCTGCGCCTTGAGCAGCTGTGCCTCAACGACCAGCGTCGTCAGGAGGAGCAGACGCGGCTCGAACGCCAAACGCCGCAGCCTCCCAATCCCGACGCCGGTACCGAAGGTATGAACACGCTGCTTTCTCTCTCCCTCTCACGAGATCTATTCTACGCTATGATTACTACAACGCACACGGGGTTTTGGAAACCGGATCTATGCACCAGTTGATCTCTCACCCGTTTGTACGCTGCAATCACGAGGCCACAAACCCGTTTGTACAATCACGTTTGTACGCTGTTTTGTACCGGTGCAGACATGGAGTCCTTGCAAGTTGCAATTCGACGACCTGTGACATGTGACGTTCTTGATCAAATGTCTGGCCTAGCCGGGCTCGGATAAATTACTGTAGCAGTACGCAGTAAATGGATTATGCGGTAGGTCTGGAACACGATTTTTTTTTGACGGTCAAAGAACACGATTTTAGGCGTCGGCGGGTTCCAGCTTATATTAGGTAGGTTTATAAAAATAGGTGCTGTACGTGTTAGTCCATGTACGAAGTTGGGTTGCACTGGGCCTATTTCGAACGAGAAAGTTGTGGACTAGGTGGAAATGGACGGCCTGCTAGGAGTGATTCATTTTTACCCTAGTATATATAATAATAGAACTGAATTTCTAAAATCTCTCGTACTCTTTTCGGTCAAGTAACTAGAGAGGATTGTTCAATTTTTGCAGCAATGTCATATGGTCGACGTGTTGTCATTTCCGACATGTAATATGGATCGGAGGATTACGTACGTTGCTATTCTTTTATACGAGGATGGAAAAAGTACTAACATTAAACCATCAACCTTAGAATGCACTCTTATGAAATTCCATAAGAAGCCTATCCTTAGGCAAGCCATCTCAGTTGTAGAAAGAAGGCAAACCTAGCTTATAACACGAACATGCACAAACGGAATGTTTAGCCTCAGAGATGGGAAATGTATAAATTTCCAACTCCCTCTTCATTATATAAATAACAAGCCCAATGACAAACGGAGAGGGACTTTTGCCTATTTGCTCACTTGTTTTACCTTGCTTACTCCACCTCGTATCTCTTGTTGAGGAGCATATATCTCCCCACATCACTAGCCGTCGCCTATCAATTATGTTTCACCTATTCTCCTCTCTTATTTCTTTCCAAGTGAATTTGTTTTTCAAGTTGTGCCATCTTGCAGAAACTTTGCATAGGAACTTTAGCGTTGTTTTAAGTTGGTTAGTTTTGTGCTTTTCTGAAAACGACAGACTGTGTAAATTTTGCTCTTCTACTCAAATTATTGCTACCTTTGACAATAAAAGAGTGACATATATCCTTCAGACAGATGAGTAGTATATTGCCTTAAGCTTCAAAACACAAGGCACGATCATGGTTGCCATGATGCTTCATCACGGATACATCATACTTTTTAGAGTATCCACAACTTTGATTGTTCATCCTATTTAAAATTTTTGTATAAACATATAAGAAACTACTAGTCACGCTCAAACTCTCTACAATGATAAAATAAATCACAACAAAATTAATAATAACTTATATTATTTTTTGAGTAAGATGAATGATTAAAGTTATAGAGAAAAAAGTCAACAACAAATATTCAAAAACGTAGGGAGTAGATAACAACAATTGTAAGTGAAAAAAGGTCAAGGTTTAAAAGCCAAAAACTAGATCCATGACGGCATGATTCATGGGTTGCATGAAGAAATCACATAACTTAAGGTATTGTTGAATTGTGATCCAAATTCAATGAGACGGCCAAATTGGGTAGCAAAGCGGAGGCCCGTCACCCGGGAGGCTTAGATTAGGGTTTGATATATAATCCTCTTGTAAGCCGCTGGAAAACATACGGCGTTTTGTAAACACTCCACGAAAATAGTGAAAGTTGTGGTTGGCTGGTGTCCGTGGTTTTTCCTTTCGCCTTGGAGGGTTTTTCACGCTAAATCCTTATGTTTCTATGATTGGTTTTGATTTTCTTCGCTTCGTTTATTTCTTGTCGATCTCTAACGAGTATCCTCAGCTAAACAATTATTGAAAATATACTGAGACATGGTAAAAAGGAGTTGAAATCATATACAGTAACACTGAATTTACCTCAGCTTGATACATGTTATTTACAAAGTATATTTATGGGCATTGTGTTAGAAAATGAACCAAGAAGCGGTGTGTAAAGATAAAGAATTGTAGTCTCGTAAAAAAAGTTAAAGAATTATACGATTGGTTGTAATTAACAAATGATTCTCGGAGAAACACGTGTTGATGTGTGTACGCGTGCGCATGTGAACACGTTTGCTGTTCTCTCGTGTAAAGTTTTGTTTTTATTCCAATATATATGTACGCATGTCATTTGAAAGACTTGCATTTTGTGATCATGATATTTTTACTATTTTTTAATAGACGTGGTTTATAAAAAATGTTATCACATACAAGTAATCATGAGTATGCCGGTAAAGAAGCAGTACTCACTTCGTATTTTTCATTTTTTTCCCAAGGAAGAGAACAAAACTCAACGATGGCCGCCTTTTCGTCCGAATGGAACACACGGGTGACCAGCGAGTCTCAGCCCCGCCGCACTACACTCGAGTCGAGTCAGTCCAGGCTCCGGCACGCTCATCAACATGTCCTCCTCCTACTGCCGAGTGAGTGCCGACTCCACCTTCCCCCTGCCCGACTCCACACACCACCACTCGCCTATCCTCTTCGTCGTCGCCCGCCATCCCATCAGCCGGCACGCCTCCACTGCCATCTCAATGGCTGTCCTCGTCGTCCTCCTCCTCCTCGCCACCTTCCTCCCGTCGACCGCTCTCGCCGCCTTCTCCCCGGCCTTCTCCTTCTTCCTCGCCTGCGGCGCCGCCTCCGACATCTCCTTCCCGCGCGACAACCCAGCGCGCAACTTTACCCCGGACAAAGACTACTTGACCTCCTCGCACGTCCCGGCGGTGACGAACGCCAACGCCAACAGCGCCGCGTCTCCGCTCTACGCCGCCGCGCGCGCCTCAAGCTCGCCCTTCTCCTACAGGCTCCCTTTGCCCGACACCGCCGCCGGGCAGGCCGCGTCGTTCCTCGTCCTCCGCCTCCACTTCTCCCCGTTCTCCACCGCCTCGCAGTCTCCGGTGAGCATCTCCTCCGCGCGCTTTACGGTCTCTGTCCTGGACGCCTACACCGTACTGTCCAGCTTCTCGCCGCCGAGCGCCGCCGCCGTCGTCAAGGAGTTCTTCGTCCCGGCGGGCGGCTCGGGCGATTTCCGCATCACGTTCACGCCGGACACTGGCTCGGCCGCGTTCGTCAACGCCGTCGAGCTGTTCCCGGCTCCGGCGGAGCTGCTGTGGAACGGCAGCAACACGGTGACGCCGGTGGGCGCCGTGGCGGCCCCCGACTTAGCCACGTGGGAGCGGCAGGCGCTGGAGACGGTGCACCGCCTCAACGTGGGCGGCCCCGAGGTGACCGAGGAGGACGACACGCTCTGGCGGACGTGGCTCCCCGACGGCCCCTTCCTCTTCAGCCCCGCATGGGTCTCGACGGTGGAGACGACGAACACCGACATCGACTACGCCCGTTACGACAGCGAGGTGGCGCCGGACGTCGTCTACAAGTCGCAGCGCGCCGCGAACGTGTCGGCGGCCGGGGTGTCGGCGACACCTTCGCTTTTCAACGTCACGTGGACCTTCCCCGCGGATCCGGGGTCCCATTACCTCGCCCGTCTCCACTTCTGCGACTATGAGGCGATGAGCTCCGTCGTCGGAGACGTCATCGTGTTCAACGTCTTCATCGGGCAAGACATTGGCACCGCAGACCTCACGCCGACGCAAATGGAGCCGCAGGTGAACCAGCTGGCCTTTTACCTCGACTACGCGGCCGCCGCGCCCAGCTCCGGAAACCTCACCGTCAGCATCGGCATGTCCAAGAAAGGCAACGGGGAAGGGGGCTTCCTGAACGGGCTGGAGATCATGAGGCTGCGGCCTTCCGACCCGAGCTTGCGGGCGTCGGGGTCATCATCAGGCGGTAGCAAGAGGAGATCTGTGATCATCGCGCTCGCGGCCGTGCTGGGCGCCTCTGTCCTGGCGTGCGCCGTGCTCTGCTTCTTCTTCTTCGCTGCGCGGAGAAGGCGGCTGGCGCGGCCCGCGCCGGAGGAGAAGGAGGGCAGCAAGGCGCTGCCGCCGTGGTCGTCGCCGTACCCGGACCAGGAGGGCTCATCGTTGTGGGTGGCTGAGCAGTCGAGCCGGTCGGGCGAGGGCACGATGCAGCGGGTGAGCACGCAGCTGCACATCCCGCTGGAGGAGCTGCGGGCGGCCACGGACAACTTCACGGAGCGCAACCTGATCGGCGTGGGCGGGTTCGGCAACGTGTACCGCGGCGCGCTCCGCGACGGCACCCGCGTGGCGGTGAAGCGCGCGACGCGCGCGTCGAAGCAGGGCCTGCCCGAGTTCCACACGGAGATCGTGGTGCTGTCCCGCATCCGGCACCGGCACCTGGTGTCCCTGATCGGCTACTGCAACGAGCAGGCGGAGATGATCCTGGTGTACGAGTACATGGAGAAGGGCACGCTGCGGAGCCACCTGTACGGGTCCGGGTCCGAGGAGGCGCCTGCGCCGCTGTCGTGGAAGCAGCGGCTGGAGATCTGCATCGGCGCCGCCAGGGGTCTGCACTACCTGCACACGGGCTACTCGGAGAACATCATCCACCGCGACGTCAAGTCCACCAACATCCTGCTGGGCGAGGGGTTCATCGCCAAGGTGGCGGACTTCGGCCTGTCGCGCGTCGGGCCGTCGTTCGGGGAGACGCACGTGAGCACGGCGGTGAAGGGCAGCTTCGGGTACCTTGACCCGGAGTACTTCAAGACGCAGCAGCTGACGGACCGGTCGGACGTCTACTCCTTCGGCGTGGTGCTGCTGGAGGTGCTGTGCGCGCGGCCGGTGATCGACCAGGTGCTGGAGCGCGACCAGATCAACCTGGCGGAGTGGGGCGTCAAGTGGCAGCGGCGCGGGCAGCTGGAGCGGATCGCGGACCCGCGGATCGCGGCGCAGGGGCCGGTGAACGACAACTCGCTGCGCAAGTTCGCCGAGACGGCGGAGAAGTGCCTGGCGGACTACGGGGAGGACCGGCCGTCCATGGGCGACGTGCTCTGGAACCTCGAGTACTGCCTGCAGCTGCAGGAGACGCACGTGCGGCGGGACGCCTTCGAGGACAGCGGCGCCGTGGGCGCGCAGTTCCCCGACGACGTGGTGGTGCCGCGGTGGGTGCCGTCCTCCTCCTCGAGCTTCTTGACGACGGCCGACCCGGACGACTCGGTCGTCACGGACGTGGCTGCCGCGGACAGCAGGATCTTCTCCCAGCTCAGCGGCGGCGAGGGGCGATGAGGACACGACGACGCTACAGCTACAGCTGCCAAACGCATCCAGAGCAAAATCTTGCGCAACAAAAATTCCTGCCCCTTTCCTTCTGCATCACGGACGGGGCAATCCGTGCATGCTTGTTGTAAGCGTGCATGCGGCCAAAACACAAATTGACCCGTGGCTGTCTGATTGATTGAGCTACACTGTAGTATCTAAATTTCGGTGGTGGTCATCACCATGTACGATTGTTCGCCGCATGGCAACAAAGCCTAGTGGCCTTTTTTCCTCTTCGTCTCAGGCCCTCTGGGGTGAGTGAGTGGTCACACCACGCATCCAGGGTGCCAAACTGCCAAAGAAAGCTGGCCTGAAGAACTCCACCACCACCTCGTCCACTGGTCATCAGCGTGTGCTCAACGTCAGTCTGATGCTCGCCGACCGTTCTGTATTCTGCCGAGGGCCCCCCCCCCCCTTCCGATTAGATATGATGGGTTGGGTCTTGGTCATCAGGCAACACACACAACCGGCTCGGAGCAATGGACAATCTCTGGACTGGATTAAGCATTTAAGCGTGGCGGCCGACCTGCCGTGGATGCCAGGGAAAACAAGTGTCCAAATCGGAACACGGTTCAGGGTTTGGATCGGAGGAAAGATAACGATCGACGCGCGCGCTCCACTGGTCAAAAGTCGTACCGTCATCATGCGGGCGTTTAGTGGGCATAAATCTTCAGAATCTTGGCTTTTCTTATGCTTTGTGTTACCATCCGACGACACGGGCAGGGAAGGAATATAACAAAGTTTAGACTGTTCCCGGTGCTTGTTTTGGTCTTGCACTAAGCCATATCATACGCATGTTCTCCCTGCCCAAAAAAAAAAAAAAAACCCCATCCGTCACAAATGGTAAGGATTCTATTTCTATTTCTATTTATCTACACTCAGATAGATGTTGCTAACTGAAGATACATATTGAACGCACGTATACGGAGAAATGAATGGATCATTTACAATTTGGAACGAAGGGAGTATTAAAGTACACCAAAGCAAAGACAATCATAACCAGCTCAGCTGAGATACACACACACTTGTTCGCGCCTACGGCAAGAATGGTTAACACCGTGTTAAAAAGCAAATTAGAAAAGATGGAAATGATGTGTTTGGGCCGAATCATGTACTTTCCACCCAGTCCATCGTAAAGCTGGACGCCCACGCGAAGAACTTGGGGCCCAACAAGAGAACGCGGCCCGTGCTGACCGACGCGTTGGAAATTGGAACCACCCCACCGGCACGGCCACGACGCGTAGGCCCCGCCACGCCACCGGAGCGAGTCGTCTCTCCCAAGTCCCAACCCAAGTCGACCTCGTCAAAAAAAAAAAAAAAAAAAAACAGCTCGACGCGCTGAATTGATTCCTCCACTCCGCCCCCGCCCGCCGATCTAGCTGTCCTCCAATTTAATCATCAAACACCATTTCTGCATTTTCCCCCCTCCCACAACTCAACAAATCGCCACCCAAATCCACCTCCTCCCCGTCGCCGCCGCCGCCACCATGGCTTCCTCACCAACCCCTTGCCGTCTCTCCCTCCTCCTCCTCCTCCTCGGCGTCCTCTTGTCCGCCGCCGTCGCCGCCGCGCGTTTCGCTCCGGTGGACAACCACCTCCTCGCGTGCGGCGCGTCGGCGCCCGCCGCCCTCCCCGACGGCCGCCGCTTCGTCCCGGACTCCGGCTGCGCCTCCACCCGCCTCCGCTCCTCCTCCCCGACCCTCTCCTCCGCCGCGCCGCCCGGCTCCCCGCCGCCGCCGTCCCCGCTCCACGCCTCCGCGCGGCTCTTCTCGTGCCACGCGTCCTACGACCTCGCCGTCCGCCGCCGCGGCCACCACATCCTCCGCCTCCACTTCTACCCCTTCGACCCCGCCCTCTCCGCCTCCCGCTTCCACGTCGGCGCCGGGGGGTTTCTCCTCCTCCACAACTTCACGGCCTCGGCCCCCGTCGTCAAGGAGTTCCTCCTCCCCGTGGACTCCGACGTCCTCGTCCTCACCTTCGTCCCCGACTCCGGCTCCACCGCCTTCGTCAACGCCATCGAGCTCGTCTCTGCGCCCGAGGAGCTCCTTGGCGACGCCGGCACCCTCGTGACGCCCGGCGGCGCCGCTCAGACCGACGGGCTGTCGGCTCAGGTGTTCGAGACTCTCTACAGGATCACAGTCGCCGGGCGCAAGGTGACCCCGTTCAACGACACGCTGTGGCGGACATGGGTTAACGATGGGCAATTCCTCGTCGACACCGACCCGGCCAGCTACATGGTATGGTCCTTCAGTGGCCGGATTGCTTATCCCATGGGTAGCAGGCTGATGACTCGGGAGGTGGCTCCCGACAATGTCTACAGCTCAGCGAGATCGGTGAGGCCAGGGGCCAACGTGACTTGGGGTTTCCCCGTGCCTGCTGGTAGCCGGTACCTTGTGCGTATGCACTTCTGCGACACTGTTAGCAAGGCGCTGTATGAGCTCTACTTCAATATCTACACCAACGGTAACCTTGCGGTCAAGGATTTCGATCTCTCCAGTGCCACCGGATTCTTGGCCTATCCTTATTACATCGACTTTGTTGTTGACGTGGAGGATGAGGGGATGCTGAGATTAGCCATTGGTGGCCTGAATAAGAGCCGATCTGATGAAGCGAGCGGTATCCTTAATGCACTGGAGATAATGAGGATGAACAAGACCAGTGGTGGTATGGATGGGGACTTCCCTATTGCTCTAGACATGGAGTATGTGGTGCGTAAGGCGGTTGGGGAATTTGCCCGCTCCCTGCTTTGCGGCTTTGTCTTTGCTGGGTTGTTTGTTGCTTTAGTCATGCTGGTGCTGAGGTTGAGGACCGAATTGAGGAATAATGGTACAGCTTGGTCTTGGAAACCAATGGACTCCGGTGAAGGGAAATTGGCTAGAGCATATCAGCTTGTGCCCAGTAAGACAGACTATTGAAGGATCCGAGCTTATTGTCTTTGAGTGGCAAGCTACGGGTTCTGTATGTATCTAATCACATAGTACTTCTACTCAGTTGTAAGTATTGTAGTTTTATTACCTCTGGAAAAGGAATTGTAGCTTTACATCTTTACTCCTTTCTTGCTGGAACTTTGGATTGTCTGTGCTTTGCTAATGGAGGATATGCTCATTATGTTGTAATAGTATTTTTACCCTAGATGTGCCTGTGTTGATATTATTTCACTTATTCATTTCAGTTTCTGAAATATGCTTGAATGAATGCGTGTGGTATCTATAATACGAAATGTGCTGCTGTGGACTCGTGGCAGTGTAGTCTAACATTATACTTTTGCGCTTAGGAGAATTAAGCGTGAATACAGTTTGTTGCCGTGGAGACATAGAATTATAGAAACAAGTCGAATAGCTGCAAAAGCAAAACCCATCATTCCATTGCAGCATGATTTTGCTGTTGCCATTTTCTGCTTCATATGGGTTGTGTTTCACTTCACTCTGAGCCCCACAAGGACATTATCTTTTAGTAAGTTTGTTATCCCTCATCGAATCATATCTGACTTCAACAAACCCTTTAAATCTGAATTTCTCCTGCAAAACTCATCTGATCATCTGATGAACGTGTATTTGGTTGCTTAGTGAGTTTGATCCTGCCAGTTTTACCATTTTTACTGTGGGATATGCCGAGGCTCAGGACCCTGCTCAAATAAGGCCTATTGTTTGGTTGATAGGTGCTTCGTTTGCCATGCTACTCTCTTGATTTGATACTTTAACGCGCACTTCTTGTCTGAAGATGATTAACACAATGTGTCGTAACAAGATGGAATTATATTTGATATGATTATAGGTGTACCTAGTGCTGAAAAGGTGCACACATTGTGGGGGTCTGAGGAAGGGAATTTCTAGGCATCCTTACCTTTCTTTTCTTCTTTTGCAAGGAGGTCAATTTGTGTTTTTACTATTCCCCACATTTTCCTGCTTACCATGTAAGGTGCTTTGATATTCTATTTTGTCACCCAAAAGATCAAATAAGAGTAAAGCTAACCTCTAATATGTTCATGACTATAAATTACCTCTATGATGATGATCTAGTGCTTTTGTAAATTGTAGAGTGCTATCGGGCAGTTGCCTACCTATTTTCATTTCCCAATACGTTACTGTGCCTCTCCATCCGGTGAAGCTTGTCCTTTTCTTTTTAGTTCCAACTGCTACACAAATTTTCCTTTCATTTTACATATCTATTGTCCTTATCTTATTCGATATCCTTATATTTCCATCATTAGTTTTACAAACTAAAATGGATCTATGTTTATGAGCGTCTCACCATGCTATGATGCTTTCCAATGCTCTTTTTCCATTGTATTTTTTGTTTTAAAGGGGTAATTTGTAGTACCATGATTCCTTTTCTTTTAAATCTTTCAATAACTGAGGAAATTTTATCATAATCCAGTGATACTACTTCATCTACTTTAACATTTACATTACATGCTTTTTCTTTGTCAAATTCTAGATTGCTTTCCGATGCATTCCTGAAGATGAGATTTAGTTACTATTTGGGTTGGATAACTGAAATGTTTATCTGGCTAATCAATAATAAATAATCTTCTCAATGCCCATGGATATTTAATTTACTGTTTTAAAAGTATGTCTCCACTGATGTGATAAACTGAATTAGCTGAACTTTCTGTTCCCTTTACCGTGTGAATGCACTTGTTTATTGTTTTTTCATCTGAATCTGTCTGTAAATCTGTGCGCCTCACTTCTTTTGCCTTTTCGGCTCTTATATAGGTTTTTTAATCATTAAACTAGATAGTGTGTATGTATGATTCACGTTTTTTGGAACTTTTGAAAATCACAGTACTCCGTAACCACCAATAATTACGTTTACTTGTTCATGCGATTTCGTCTTCCTTACTGATTCAGATCTGGGTTGACTAGGGATAGATCATAGATGGGATAGCACTACGGCAGTAAGGAACTGACTAATTGCCCTCCCGGTATAGGCTCTGAGTGTCTTTTAGGGTTTCTTCTTGCTTTGAGCTTTGCCGATTACAAGGTACAAGTCATCCTCTAATGGCCACTAGCGTCTAACAGATAGGCCTAGCAAAGTAACAAATTGATCTTCTTGCTAACTAACTAAAGATAAGCCTAACAAATGTACGCAGTAGTAATAATTGCGGAACTTGTCGTGCATTGCCATGCTGCTGCTAATCTTGTGCATATGCTGCACCTGCCTGGTCGTGCACCACCGCGCAAGCGCATATGGCCATAACAGATTGTCTTGATTATGAGACTGCATTATTGTATTGGTCACATGATGGTTAACATTTTTGTTTAACTCCAAAAAAACACGACCATTTTTGTATCTGGTTGGTTGGAGCATTCTCTTGTTGGATTTTGTTGTTCTTTCCTCCGTTTGATAGTTAATTACATCTTTGAGATATATGCTGGCCGCTCTGTTACCTGTTTTTCATGTTATCCTCATCCCTTATAAATCATACCTCATATGGGATCAGCCCATGCAAACGTGACTGTCCTGTCGTGCTCAACTAGATTTGAGCCATTAGCCCATTAGCCATGGCCCAATGTCATAATCTTGTGATAGTGTGTGGCGGTGTGGCGTGCATAATGCAACTCTAATGCTGTAAACAGCCTAACCTGCCTAGGGAAGGAATTTTATTTATTTATTTATGGTAATGGGGAGCCTTTTTTCTGTAGCATGTACTGCATATCATTGTTGGCAATTTACCGCCTGTATCCCAGCTGATGTGAGCTCATGTAACATGTTTATTTTTAGGGTTCTTCATACCATGGTTAACTCAATTGAAATGTTATTTTCCTACATGAACAGTAAATCATTGCTCTGTGTGGTACCAAGATATCCATATTTAAACTGTATGCTAATATGACTTTGGAGCATACCCTTTTATAAAAAGAAAGTTTTTCTTGGAAGCATTGTTTTATTTTGATTCATCATGTGAGACAACTTGCAGCTTTTAGTATTTTGATTGCTATTGACTGGATTTTATAAGCTACTGGGTCAACCGGCATATGACCGGTGTTCCTTGTTTCAAAGGGACACTCATAGCATGCTACACTTGCACGATACATCGGAGGGTGTAGTTGTACCAGTTAACAACCACTAGTTGACAAGGCATGCTGATTACTACTGTCTACTTCAAGCTTGTCTTTGAAAATATCTGGAAACGGAGCAGGAGCGGCGTCTTACCATTTTCAATCACATAACTATTCAACTAAAATTCATCAGTGATCGCACGGTCAAGACCTTTTAGTTACCTTCTGGTAACCAGCTAGAGCCTGTTTCTTTTTTTTTTTTGACCGAAAGCTAGAGCCAGTATTATATTTTTTGACTTTGCCTGTCTAGTTCATAGAGACATTTATTGGGTGAAAGGTTCCTATTCTACTGTCATATGATTTTCTGGAACCCTTTGTAGCTAAAATTTTGTCAAAACAATCCAATTCCAATTTTAGAATTCAGCAATTGTACTAAAGCACTTCTTTTCTTTCTAATTTAATAAGTAATAATTAGTTACCCCTTTCTTTCTAATTTAATAAGTAATAATCAGTTCCTTTGTTTGTGATAATATGTCTCTAATGATTTAGCCTTTCGATACAAAGAGATGCCAGCATCAGTTCAATGTATGGGCATTCTTGGGGCCATACATACTTGTCGATATTATGATGCAACAAAGTGCTTTGAGTAAAGAGACGGATACCACAAATCCTAGAAAGATATAACCTGGTGGGGGCAACATGTACCCCCGTGTTCCACAAAAGGATTACCAGAATGTGCCATGTTCAAAGGCATGGTCGGCTCTTACTTATGCGCAGCTGCTGTCTAATGTTGACATCAAGTGTTGGGAACAAGATCTTTGGTAAAATCCAATGTAGGGCAGTGGCCTCCTTGCGCCAGTTCTTTTACCACCATTACCCAATTCTTGCAAAGTTGCACCTGCTCCCACATCGGCAATTTAACAACTCTGTGTTGTGAGCCTCTCGATTTTTCAGGGATTCATGTTCCTATACAAAAGGCTCTGTTATGCTGGAGCACAAAATGGCATCATTGTTGAATCATTGTACACTTTGGCCTTCTTAGATGCTTGTTGCAACAGAAAGTGCCAGGGAAAATTTCTGTGCAAATCTCTATGTTATGAAAAAAGATAGAAGGGAATACACCTTTTATGTCTCCTTTTTCTATTTGTGATCACTATGCCCGACCATTTGTAAAAATACAAAATTGGTGCAAAAAAAGTTTTGAGCTTTCACTTGCGCGCAACAGCTGAGGTTCTTTTTCCGAGTGGCTGTGGCCCATAGAACTGTCGGCTTTCCTTTTAACAACTTAGCTGTCAATTCTCTGCATCGGGCAAAATAAAATCAATATGGCAAATTGCTTTTCTAAGCATGAAAAGTCAGGCATGTACTGCGTCAATTGCTTCAAGAGATAACGTACATGATCGAACTGATGCATAGTCTATACTTTTTTTCTTTTGACATTTTGAATACCTTTTATCTGTGCTTTAATTTTCTCTTTCTCCTCCCATCTGCTGATGTCTCTCTGGACAGTGTAGTGTATGACCTTTACATGCTAATCTGATATAAGTTCTTTTGTTCATTATTGGATGGCAGCAGCTCTCCTACCTTCTCTTCTAGCTGAATCTACACCCCTCCCATATGCATCTAAATTACTGCTTAACCATGTGCTCGTGATCCATCAGTGATGGCGCTGTCTAGAATTTGTGCCATGTCATGTATATGTATATACTACCAACGTAGCAATTTTCATGTCAAACATGAAACATCCAGTGATGTTCATGTACGTCTTCAGGACATTTATATGCATTAGCATACTATACATCAGATATATTTTGCACTGATAATTTTCATGCATTTAAGTAGCTCTATTTTTCTTCTCTTTCTCTTTTCTCTTTGCAATTAGTCTTGACTTCATGAACAATGTTCTTTCAAACAAATCATACCAATACTTTATGTAATGTTCAGTAGTTATGTTCTTTTACCCTAAACAGGACACTTTGGACGGCGGCAGCAGCTCTCCTACCCTCACTCCCAGCTGCATCTACACTCTATCCCATATGCATCTAAATTACTGCTTGTGCTTGGCATTGTGCCTGTGTCCAATGATGGTACTGTTGAGAATCTGTGCCATAGACGTATATACTGCCGATATGACAATTTTCATTGCCAAACATGAAGCATCCCGTGATGTTCATCCTACGTCTTCAGGACGTAATATACATTTCCATGCTATATTCCCTCTCTCCATCCCAAATGTTAATTCAGCACATGTTTATATGGTGATAAATTTAGACACATACATAAAACACATATGTAGAAAATTACATGAATCTATTTAAAGACTAAAACCCTTTACAGTTTATGACTGAGGGATCACACCACATTTATTTTCTATCTATTTTCATGCATTTAAGTAGCTCTCGTCTCGTCTCGTTTCTTTTTCATTCTCTTCCCCATTAATCATACTTCATGAACACTGTTCTTTTCAAGCAAGCTATCATAACACTGGTGGTAATTTCCAGCGCTTATGTTCTTTTCCCCTGAACAATTCTACTCCCACATGCATGCATATAAATAAACTAGACACACACATCACCATGTTCAATACTAATGCCGTCTAGGATTATGCAGCTACTAGCAAGCATCGATGCTGAACCTGTCGCTTGGCAGCAGAGCAGCACCCAAGCGCAGACAGAACCGCACGAGTGGAACCTGAGCCTAGAACGGAGGGCTGGTATGTCCGTGTGTCGTTACTGCAAGATGATGGACGGTACACAGACAGTCTCCCTTGTTCAAGGGTCTCAAAAGCTTTTGTGCCTGGAGTCCTGGACCGTGCGTGTCCTGCTCTTGATCCTCGAACCGTATTCTATTGCCCACCATCATAACCCAAGCCTCTGCTTCCCTGCCTCGTCGATCCGATCGCCTCACACACGTCCCCTGCTCCATGATTTGAACGCTGCAAGTTGATGCCGCGTGCTTGGGCTGGCCCCAGTCCGAGATTGGACAACGTGAGATCGATGATGCTCAGATTTTTTTTCCTTCTTTTCCCAGCAACTTGTGGGGATCTGCAATTGTGAGGAGAGGACCACACCTGCTGTTCATGCGTAGCAGCTCTGTGTTTGATGCTGCTGATGCAAATGGGCTTACCCACCCACGATGAGAAAATTTTCCTAGCATATATTCATCGGTTCGTGGACAAGGCCGCTTGCTTTCCAATCCTGCAGCTCGATCCCAAGATTGTTGTGGATCTCGGCTGCCTGGCACGGCAACACGCATTGCTATTCCTGGTGTTCGCAGCTTTGAATTTGGATGGTCATCAGTATCGTTCATAACCCGTTGATCCGGCGGGCGGAAAGGCGTATGCAGCCTGGGACACGACGTCGTCCGGCTGGGGAACGGGGAAGGTGGCCGTGCAGTGCCGCGGCAACCTTGTCGCGCGTTTTTGGCAGGATTATCTCAACCACCCGACTGACCTCACCAATTGAGTATGTTTAATCTTCTTCTCTTGGCAACATAAGTTTGTCTTTGACAGGCCCGGGCACTTAATTTAGGGTGCCGGATTGGATTAGATGCTTGGATGTTCGTCGTTTTGCCTATTTAACCTGCTATATGAAATGACTCGCCAACGTTGCCTTGTACTCTTACGCCTGTTTGTAGGCTTTGCCACGACCGACCGCACATAGTTGAGCCTTCTGAAATCTCCACTTATCTTTTCTTAGAATAATACACCCAGTTTTTAATATATGTCGCGTTTTTATACAAAAATAAACTAAAAGGCGATATATATTTAAAACCGGAGGAAGTATCTGTTTATCTGTTGACATGTTGCTAACCATTGGATTGAAATCTAACAGTTTGGGTTTGTCTGTTTATTTGTAATAGTTGTTTCCAAAGCACAAAACGTGGCAAATTTTTTGGTGACATTTCTGGAAAAAAATATTTCCCTACTAGGAGCGTTTTGTTTTTCTTACTGGAATATTATTTCAAATCTCAAAGAAAAAATTACCATTTAATCTAGTGGAACTGATTTTCAGTAATTTTGCTTCTTTACTAGAGCATTTAATTTGTCTATCAGAACATATTTATCCTAGACTAGAATATTATAGACATATAAGATTTTTCAAGGACAAGAGGCTGGAGTAGCCGCTATGATCAGATGGCTTCCTCTATCCAGCTTTCAGTATCTGGCTCAACATAGGTACTCTCATTTACCGCTGAGGGCTAGTTTGGCAACTTCATTTTTTTCAGGGAATAGAGGAAATTTAGAGAAATTAAGAGAAAAATGAACTAATTTGTTCTCTTTCTCCTCCATTCCCTGGGGGAAATAAGGTTGATAAACTAGCCCTAATTGTTCTTTTATAGGTAGGCGAGACCGCGAGATGACTAATCAATAAAGGTTGGTTGGTGATTTCAACAGCTTTAGAATAGGCTAGTTTATATTAGTTCCTCATATATGATCATAAGGTTAGCGTGTGAATGCCTACTAACACAATTTTGTTGACAGCTCCTTTGTTTCTCCGACGGGTCATTTTTCGCAGGACCTCCTTATGTGAACCACTTATATAAGTCTTATTCACAAAAGTTTAGAAGGAAAGCATAGCTATTGCCATCATCAATGACTCTTCGGTGTATGGTGAGAAATACTTAATGGACTCAGTTTCGGTAGCTCATTTGGTCAGATTTCTCTACCCCCGCTCTCAAGGTGGTCTAATGGAGTTTTTATTTGTGCGTGTGTGTCTACGTCGACATGAATGAATATATCGTCCAATGAGATGAATGGATAGTTCCTGAATATACTTATACGTATAATAAATCCTGTATACTTTGTATGCTTGTATTTGTCCAAAATTCGTCCGTGTACAGCGACCTGATCATCGAAACCCGATAGGTTTCAGTTTCTCACGGGACAAGACTTGAATCCATGTTGCCATGACAGCGAAAAGCGTAAACCCCCCTAAAAAAGAAACAAATAAAATGCCAGACAGGCGCTACGGGGGGTAACATGCACATTGCGCCAGATGCCACAGTGACGAGCGAGGCGCCTATATGTGTGCGTGCCCCCGCGCCCGCCTCAGCGGTCAGCGCACGCACTTGCTCTCTCACCACATCGCCCGTGCACTGAGACATCGCCTCTCGTTCTCCTCATGGAGGCCGCCTCGCTGCAGCGCGTCGGCGACAGCTTCTCCCGCGGGTGGCTCGAGCGCGGGGTGCAGGCGCCGTCGTTCGAGCGCCTCGTCGTCGACGCCGGGTGCGCCGACCTCGGGCATTCCTTCGGCAGCTCCAGGTCCTTCATCGACATGGACCCCGCGGAGCTCTTCTCCATGCGGTGGACCACGACGTCGGCTCCGGCACCGGGGCCGCCGGCGAGCGACTTCGACTTCGGCCTGCCCGGCGGGGGCGGCGGCAGTGACCCCCCGTCCCCGGTGCTGGTCAGCGCGAGCCGGATCATCCGCAACGGCCGCCTCCTCCCCAGCGAGCCCGGCTGCCGCCGCCGCTCCGGGCTCCAAGAACCGGCCGGGGACCGCGTCGCCGACCATCATCCCGGCGGCGCGCCGTGGTCGTCGCTGCCCTCGTCGCCGCTGTTCCACTCGGCCCAGAGCACGCCGGCGTCGCCGAGCTCGTGCCCCACCCCCAGCGGGAGGAGGCGTCGCCGGGCGCCGTCGTGGAAGATACTGCTGCAGTACCTCCGGTTCCTCATGCCGCTGTACCGGAAGGTCAGGGCCATGCGGCGGTTCTCGGCGCCCAGGCCCAGGGTCGCGCCCGCGAGCCCTGCGCGCGCGTCGTCCACGTCCAGCATCGACTGGTGCCACGGCAATGCCGACACCGCCGTCCGCGACGCCATCCTCTACTGCAAGAAGTCGTCCAGCGTATGTCCATGACTCCTCCATCCGATCCACCAGCGCATGCGCACAGATCGATTCGTTCGAACCCAGCATAGCGATAAAAAGGCATGCGTTTTCTGATACCATTTCTCCATACGTTTTCAGGGACAGGACGCATAACAGTATATCGTCGCACACATGCACTTGATGTGTGAGGTCACTCACGAGAGAGAGTCAGCTCATGCTCAGCTCAGGTTCCTTGTTTGTATCCTCGCTTGCCCCTCCGACATGATGTCTTGGCGTGTCTAGTATATATACCCACACAGAATTACAGTGTACGTAGTAGTATTAAATTTCACCGCCGTGTGAATGACTCGTGTACAGCTCCATTAATCAATAGACGGTCATCTTCCTTACTCGTCGTCTTCCTTCCTCGTGTGTACTACGTCTTTGCTGATGAGCTCATATATGTCGCTCCTCCATGGAATTCACCTCGTACGTGTGGGGCCATTCCGTCCATTGATTAGGAGGAGGGGCCGGATAACAGATTACGGCGACCGAAAGCATCCCATTTGCTGGCTCAAATCATTCGCCTCCTTTTAATTTGAGGGCGTAATTGCATCCATTCCTCTAACCAAATCCGCGGAAGCAAAGAATTCTCCAATTTTATAGTATTGTTGACCCGGCGCTCGTTTGGCACGTTGCGTTTGGCGCTTCTGATCGGACTGGATAGCATACAAACCGTTAACTGGATCGCTAGGATGCGTTTGTTTGGTCGGGTCGGTCCAACAGATCCAGTTGCTGTTGAACAGAGACCGCTATGTATTAAGGGCCGCCCTTCTGAATTGTGAGCAGGGTTCAGAAACGCGTACTGGTACAGATTTGGACAGTAATCTAGTCCTGAAAATGTGTCTCCATCTCAATATTAGCATGCATATATATCCTATAATAAACAATGAGAAGGATGAGTCATACTCGTATTTTACAAATAAGGCTCAATTCTGACCCTGCGAACACAAGCGATGACGCACCATATATATGCACTTATAAAATCGCTAGCAGACTTGGTCTGGAACAAAGGAAATTATTGCCCCCAAGATTTCAATCAAATGAAGCTTCCGTTCACAGGCCAAGCAAATCAACCGGCAGCGAGAGGAGAGGTGCACGTACGGGCTCGCCTAAGCGCGCCATTCGGACTCTCTAAAAGCTAAGAAATGGTGCAGGACGTTGTTGGGGGGTTGCTCAAATTTTCCCACCAACCAGAGAGAAACGGAAGATCGAGATCAATATAGTAGTATTTTGGGTCCTGTCCCTGTCGAATTACGCGGGAATGTCCCGAAGAGGGACTCGATCGATCGATCCGCTCTGCATGCGCTGCGCCGGCGTCAGCGGCATGAACTGTGCACGAAAGCAACTCGGCGGATGTCAAGCCATCCCCATCACCCCCTTAATTCCACGCTTGTCAAATGAACCCTGCGCACGCATCAGATTTTAATCTAGGACATAATTAAGCAGAGGGACGAGCCGTCCGTCGTGAAAGAATCCCGCCGGGGTGATGATCATGCGCGGACGACGACGATCGATTCGATCGAAAGGGACCTCCGGCCGGGGCTGCGAGCACCACGCATCAGATATTCAGATGATGATGCATGCATCCCCTACATGGACGCACATGATGATCGGCGACGGCAAGGCAAACAAAACAAGCATGGGCCACCTCTTCTCCACCCCACCCGTGCTGCCGGCTCGAGCTCGGTACGACGCCGGTTACGTTCGTGGACTATTCGTCCGATCGATCAGAGAATTCGCTGATGGGCGGAGGCGAAATCCGAGTGGTTTGTCACGTCCCAGCGGCAGCGGCCGGGGCCTACGTGCGCGGGCGCTTGGGGCGTCGCCGGGACCAGGCGGTGTCATCGCATCGCTGCCCGCAGACATGTACGGCGACGCCCCTGGAGTCCTGGACGCACGCGCTGCCACCTGCGCGGCCCCGCACGTCGCGTCCTGCCTTGCTCGTACAGCGTCACCGCCGGCTCTCATCTGATGATGGATCGGATCGACGTACGTCCCGAATGAAGCCGCTCCGCACCGCACAAACAACAAACGTAGTTGGAGGCCTTATGCCCGGGCTCTGGTCCACTAACACATGGAGAGCTGGCCCTCTCAAACAAAGCCATCAAGCCTTGAAGCCTGGGCACCGAGCGGAGCGAAGCAGCGAACAACAACAAGCAGTCTTCGTAGTTCGTAGGTCACGCCACCGCCGCCGCCGCTGCTGCATGGAGCCGCGGACCAATGCCGGACCAGCTCGTGCCCCTTCTCCGCGGATCGCGCCTCCGCTGCAGACTGCAGGCGCCAGTGACTTCTTCCTCTTCCTCTCGCATCTGCCTGCAACGCTAGGAGGCAAGAGTCCAATAAAGAAGACAGAAGCACCGGCGCAGGACTGGATGCGTGGTTTGAGCTGCTGTCTATCTGGAGAATACAACAACGGAGAAAGAAAGGTTCTTGCCATTTGCTTTGTTGCTTTGTCCCTTGTGAATTTTTATTTGTCTGTGAGTCTGTCTGCTGGAGGTCTCGAGTGGTCCAATGTCAAATTAAACAATTTAATAAGCTAATTGTCTACGAAATATTTCAGTGCCAAATATGTTAGATGATATCCCAGTTAGAGGCCGTGCAAAGTGCCTGAAATGAGATTACTACTTTACTTCATCATTATCATGCTGGGATTTTCTTTATGACTTTTGATAAACTATGTGTTGAACTGAATCATCGGTTTGGGGAATCATCTTCTATTCATCAGATGAATTGACTTTTTTTTAGCCGAATTGAATTGGCATTGATATTGCCTGTCTACAGCATCTGTTGAAAGAGTGTTTTCAGCAATGGAAATCATCAAAACAAAATTGCAGAATAAGATAGATGATGATTGGTTGAATGATTTGTTGGTCTACTACATCAAGAAGGAAATATTCAAAAATACTTGATCAATCTACCACCTTGCTACTGGTTCCAAGGCATAAAGAATAGAAGGATGGATCTGTCTTGTGGTCTACCATCTAGAGTAATTCAACGTGTTTCCTTTCATTTAGTAAATTTGATTTTAAATATCATAACCAATGTTAAACGTTGAGTTCAGTGATTTAAACTATCGTGTTTTAGGAAAAAATGGTTGTGTTATATTTATATGTTTTAGCGAATTTTAGTGGTCTTCATAACTGTGCCTAGGCTTGCATTTTGGGCTGGCTCCGCCACTGGTTGGAGGCGACTGCGTGCTTCTAGGCCGGATCGGAGCAGTAGGCCGGCGTTGAGGTTGAGCTGTGTTAGGTGCCACTGTTACTGACTTTCGTGCGTCCAGTGCAATCCAATATTGCACGCGCTGCCTCTTTCAGTTGTTACTGAAGATCGAGGTGAGCCCTAGGTACGTGTTCCTGGTCCATGGTGTTCTGTTCGATCCCATCCATGCTGGCTGCTGCATGCCGAAAAAGACTTGCACAGTACACACGCTGGCGTGTCGTACCCGCGCGCCGGCCGGCGGCGTGTGGTACTGGACGGTCGTCCCGTCCGGGAACGCTCAGCTCGCTCTCGGACAAATAAACTCACGCCGGCGCTGCTCGCAGCCACAAGTGTCGTGCAGCAGGAAGCTGGTTCCTTCACTCGAGCTCCCATCGTCATCATGGCCTCGCCCGCCCTCCGGCCCCGGTCCGGGAGTCGGGACACGGCGGCGGTCGCCGTCAGTCCCACACTCCCACGTGAAGGGCACATTGGCAGCAAGGGCCAGGGGTGGGATGAAGGGGACGGAGGCGCGTCCTGCTCGTGCGGCGGAGGACGGCCGCCGTCGCTGCAGCTGCAGTGCAGCTAGTAGCTGCGCGCCAGGGCCAGGCCAAGGGGCGGGGCATCCGATCCGCGTGCCGGACTGTTGCTGCTCGCGGACAAGACGGGCTTTGAATGCCCGCGTTGGCGTCGCCTGCGCACGTCCGCCTCGCGCGCGGCCCTCCAACAACAACGACGGGGCGCGGCTGCTCCACGTATTCAACTGCTGCCTCACCGGCTTGTTTTGTTCACCGTGATCAAGGTCTTGCTTGACAAACCCTTATTTGATTCCCGTTACGAATATGCGAGGGAGCGTCCCAGATTTCCCAAGTTAAACCGAGTTTCATCCATTGAACCCTCAATTTAACCTGAGCGACTCCGGTAATCTACAATCCTAACACAAGGATCTTCACAACCATGTTACAAATCATGCATCATCACAACAAATCATTAAGTTTTACAAACCAAATTCAACAATACATAAAAAGGTTCAGAGTTTGCAGTGGAATTGTTTCATCATCGCCCTCTCATACGACATACGACAAAATAAGGAAAGTGTCTCATGCCACAACACAATCCCAAATCCAACACAAGCTCATCACTCTTGGCCATCGCTACCCTCGGCGGGATAGAAGTAGCCATAAACGGTATCCGGCTCACCTGAAATCAACTTAACGGCATCACCGTTAGTCTTATCCCATAGACACAAGTATTTGGTGGAATGCAAGTCTCGTTCATTTTATTTTAACACAAGAAAATGCATTTGAGAAGTTATAATGAGCAAAAGACATAGCATCTAGCCTCATTCTAAGCATTCACCAATACAAATGTATGAAAGTAAATACAATATTCAAGAGCCAATCTTCCATAGCTCCCGTACCAAACTCTATGTTGAAGTCAACTGAAATGAGCGTGCTCAATGACCGAGAGCGCGGCTATTCGAATAGATTTTATCACCGGCTGGAGTGTACTCCTTTTCCCACACGAGGCACAAGACCGAACCTCCATACCTTGGGCCGGGAGTAAAGGTTGATTCATGCCCTCAACCTTTCGCATACCAGCCCCAAACAACCTCTGAACGGATGGGAAAGGCTAGGTGCACCGAGCCTTAGTATGTCAGGCAACTCCGGCTATACCTCAACCAACTTCGCCCGAATCCATTGGATGCCTCGGGCGACTTATGTTACTAAGCTTCCCATCCCATAAATAAGTATGTGGTGAGTACGGAAAGGTGCTCAAAACCGAATGCAACAACTAGCAACCTTATTTGGCTTGAGCAAGCATCACCTTGCACCAAGCCCAATTCACATTAAATATTATCATAGCTCCAATTTTATCATTCCGAGACGAAGTTGATTAAAAAGCAACTTCTAAATCTCGCGAGAAGTGGTGACCTTGCCACCCCTCGACTTCTACCTATTCTAAGCAATTATAAGCAATTAATTCGAAACGCCTAACAAGCATACTCAACTAGGATTTGTTGTAGAACTAAGGGATATGTCTATTAGGCTTTACTCAATACACATGTAATGCACAAATATGTAATCACAATTTGATCCAAAATAGATTGAGTATATAAGGGTTCCTGCCTTCTTGCTCAATGGAAGGGACGTCACTCACGGGCTCCGGTGTGGGTGTAAGCTCCACTTGATTCACCGGCTCGGTCTCTACACGAGTGCATATGATGCCAATATAAGAATAATGCTATGCTAATGATGCGAATGATATGATATGAAAATATCATGAACAATGCACTTAAGTGGAAGTCAAGATTAAATATCCCCCTTGTTCATGTCTCATATAAAGCATAAGAATCACTAGTTATGTTAAATCAAGAATAAACCTCACTCAACCCATTTGTGAAACTACCTAGGTAATGTCATCCCACAAGTCATCAACATGTTAAATCATCCTAATATTGCACCTACATTCCCATGCTAGGGTTAGAATTTACTAATACACCACGTGCATGAGAGCTCCATGGACACCACGAAATCCATAGACACAACAATGTAACTTATCCCCCCCCCCCATGAAATTGGGTTTACCTAGGGTGGAGGAAATGCTTAGAGCAGCCCCAAGTGTTGGAAATCAAAGGGGAGAGAGATCAGGCCACGAGCTCCTTCTTGACCTAGAGAGATAAAGCACAAGGAAGAGAGGGGATTAGGGTTTCCCACCATGGAAACGTGGGGAAAAGTAGGGGGATTGAGGGAGGATCACCTTAGGAGGAGGGGAGAGGAGCTTCCAAGATCTCCAATGGCCTCCAAGCTTGGATCTTGAGGGAGGAACTTGAGGGAGAGCCTTTCTTCCTCCTTGGGCTTGAGAGAGAGAAAAGAGAACGAATGGGTGAGGATGGGGTACGAGAAACCTTCCCCTCGGGGTTTAGGGGCGAAGGGGTGACACGCAACCCCCCTCCCCCTTCTCGCATGCGCTACAGCGCGACACAGATGTGCCAACGCACGCCTCGCAGACAGTCCGCCGTTACCTTTCCTACCCATGACTGGGACGGTCCAGATAACTGTTAAGTCATCAAATTTGCACTGTGGACTGTCCGGCCATAAGCCCCGGACTGCCCACCATTGAAAAAAAAAACGAACCTCGCAGTGAATTCTAAGTCCCTGAAATTTGAACTGAAGATAGTCCGCACCTGAGGCGCGAACAGTCCGCCATACAAAATATTTGTACTGAAAAGAGTCCGCACCCAGGGCCCGAACAGTCCGCCATACAAATATCCAAACTCGGCAGAAACTCTAAGGTTTCTGTCGGCCGCGAAAACTAGTACTGCGGACAATCCAGTCCTTTCCGTCGTAGAAGGGTCAAAACCACACAAAGTTAGCCTCAACTCTATGTTTCCCTATGGTTAGCCTTGCGGACAGTCCACCCTCTGGGCCGGACAATCCGCCATTGGAACTCCCGAAACGATAGAAACTATTCCGGTTCTGTGTCATTCCCAAGTTAGACTTGCGGACAGTCCGCACATAGTCCCAGACAGTCCGCCGTTGCCGGCCAAAAATCGATAGAACCTTCAGCCGGTTTTGGCACATCTTCCGGTTAGAATTGCGGACAGTCCGTGGTTAACGATTTCAACAAGAATGTTTACTGTCCTCACACAAGTATTTTGAAGCTAGTTTCTTGTCAACGTTCTAACAATGATTGTTAATGCAGATGATGAATGAAATGATGTTCACGTATGCTCATCCTATAATTAGTTCACTTAGGCCGTTACAGAATACAAGTATTGGATGCGGAGCATAGGTTAGAGTGGACAATGTTGGTCACGAATATTTTCTCCATATTTGCTAAAAGCAACAATTATCATTTCACACGTGTCTGCTCTTTTAATTTGTTCACTCCACGAGCCCAAATAAAAACTAGATTGTGCTTAAACAGGCAAATTGAAAAATAGTTGACATACCATTTACAAACCACTTAAACATATATAATACTTCCGTTCTCTCGAATATTTGTTGGCGGTTAGTTTATTTTTAAACTAAAAAACGTCAAATGAAGAGACTAGTAGTAGCTAACGCGATGTAGCCAGGACCTAATAATAACGAAAAAGAGGTATGAACCCCTGCATACTATCTCAGGCAAGCAGCGCCGGCACTGCTGCGGATCGGCCAATGGCTGATGTAGCCAGAAAAATGGCCGAAGTAGATTGGGCTGAAATACCCTTGCAGGCCGAATTTGGAACGTGTTGGAGCTGGGCCGGGACTTGGTCATTTCGGCGGTCACGCGGCATGGGCAGGTAGGCAGCGACGACAGCGTGGTCACGCGCACGCACGAACGCACGGGCGCACAAGTCAAAGCGTGCACTAGGATGCCCCGGCAGCAGGCATCGCTGGCTGGCTGACTCGCCGTCCCCCTTGACTGGCGACTGGCGTCTGCAGTGCGTGCAGCCTGCAGCTAGCTAAGCTCGCCCAGAAGAAACCTTAGGCCGGGAGCCGCAAACGACCCCACCTGTTAGTTCCAGTTCCAGGCATGGCATATCCAACGGCCAACCGCGGGATTGGAAGACCGAGGAAACACACTCAAAATCCTCGGACTGCTAGCTGCTGTGCCTTCTTCTAGAACTCGAGATCAAAGCCAAGTCTACCAGCACCACCAGCGTTCTTACAAGTTGCAGCACAGCTCATGACAGCCGAGATCGATTCCGAGGAGCCAAAAGGAAAGGGTGGTTAATCATATATAGGGTCCGGATCGGAGCAGAGCATGTGGTCGCCACTGCCGACAATTTTTCAATAAACAGCGTGCTGCTTTGCTCACAAGCAGAAACCACGGCCATACAGTGGCATGCATGGAGGGATGCACACAGCTCAGCCTTGTGTGAACATAATCCGACACTAATCTAGCAGCATCAGTTCATGAAAAAAGCCGTGTGGTGTGGGTCTGACCTCCCGCCGCAGCTACACAAAGATGGTTTCTCCGGATCCAACGAATATTTGGTCAGAGTTTAATTAGAGAAGCGGAAAGGAGGCCTAATCAAACACATCGACTAAACTAGTGTGAGCAGCTAACACCACTACTACCATACCACCACTTGCAGTGACGAGCACCGCTATAAAAGGGC
The DNA here is from genome assembly GCA_030272315.1 of Paspalum vaginatum. Classification (NCBI taxonomy): domain Eukaryota; kingdom Viridiplantae; phylum Streptophyta; class Magnoliopsida; order Poales; family Poaceae; genus Paspalum; species Paspalum vaginatum. The sequence continues at coordinate 57,134,501 of CM059012.1, read as the reverse complement.
CACTAGTCAGCGTGCCTCTACGCCACAACCACACGACAGAGCTTCCATCTACTCTAAGATCATCGCAAGCTTCGGGTTCAGAGAGCAGGCCCGGCCACCTTCGTTCTCCAAGCTAGCGACTCGACGAAGATGGCCGACCATGCTGCCGCCGCCACCTCCGCCAGTGTTCAGTGGAGAAGCGGCGGAGGAGGGTCAGGTTCAGTCGGAGGGAGCACGAGGCACATGCCGAGGCGTGGGCAGATCAAGGCGAGGATAGCGTCGGCCGCCGTGCATTCCGTCGCCTCGGTGCTCCTCAGAGCCATCCACAGCAGCCACATCCTTCCCAGGAACCCTTTCTGAAAATGGGAGGTTTCCATTCCAGCAGGATGAGCTCTTTTTTTGGATCAAAGCAGTCTGGGCGTCAGAGAGTAGTAGTAGTGAGTAGAGTAAACAAATGTGCATTTCTCTTGCTCTTCTTTTTTGTAAACGGGAAAAATAGAATCAGGCATGTCATTTGTGTTTCTCAACATATCGGTATTGTCTACAGACTACCCGAGTGACCAACGGTTAGTGGGTTATACCCATTCTGAATTTCTGACAGTTCTATGCCATTTTGGCCCTGTAATTGGGAATTATCCTCCGCCTCTCCTGAAAAGTTCCTTGCGGTGCAGGTTGTAGAGGGCTCGCGCCGGCTGAGACCGTGTTCTTGAAGAACCAGTTGCCCTGGAACCTAAGGCTGCTTCGGTTCGGATTCATAGTTGGGGATTCTGGATCATCCCGATCAGCTTGACGCAGGCCTATAACAAGTCTGCACCCTGCTCTACTGCCAGCTACTACCTCTGATTTCGCATGTCTAAACCGCAAAACACATAAAGATGCAAAACCATGTCAGTCAGTCAAGTAGGAGTTTACATAATAGCCGACCAGACACAAAATTGCATCAGCTAGTTGAATCGTATCACTGTGGGGCATTCATGATCGCTAGCTAAACAATTTTGCATTCGCTTATCCGCTAGTATTTGTGATTAAGGGATGGAGGATGCACCAAATCTGAACAGGAGACGAAGGTGTATGCAACTATGTTCGCTTCTTTCCATCGAATAAAAAAAAGAATAGTGCGGAGCAGCAATGGCAATATGGCATATTGAATTTACATGCAGTGGATCAGTTCCAGCAACAGCATCATTAGCTGTATCACGCACCAGCATTTGCAAAAACGATTAACCCCACCTCCAAAGTTGCAGAAAGAAAGTTAGCTGAAGTAAAAATACACATGCCTTTAAAGTTTAAATGAGAAATTGACAATTTTTACAAGTGCAGCTATACCATGATATGGAGTTATTTAAAAATTTTTTTTTGAGAAACACATTACATACGCAGACGAACAAAGTCGTTAAATCTTAGAATATTTCGCTCCCAGCGAGAGTCGAACCCAGAACACAGGTGCCACTCGAGCTGATGCAACCTCTGGGCTACGTGCCCTTTGGCATGGGGCATGGAGTTATTTAACTGTTTAGCCCAAATTACCAGGATGGGCTGTGTCACGGTTGGACCGCTGGTGCGCCCAAAGGAAAGCACGAACTGGGCTGGCTTGCTGTGGCCCATGGATGCTTGCAACAGTGAATCGTTTGGATAATAATGGGATATGAAGGTGTATTTTTTTTTATTTATTCCTCTGTACAAAATATGATGAGATGAGTGTCATCTACGAGAAACATAGAGTACGATAGGTGGAGAATGATTTATCGGATCCAAATCCAGGGAACACTCGATAAGGCGGCCTAGTTTTGTAATCCTTGAATTGGAATGAATCAAAAGGATTGAGGAGTAATTAAATCCGTTAATTGTAGATCAAAATCTTCCCCAGTTCCGCTTAATCAGCTTCAACCCCTCTCAGAGTTGCCAAAGCCTAGAACGGAATTGCGGAGAAACAACAGGCTGCAGGCATGGTCGAATCCGTGATGGCCTCACGTCACGTGCGATGTGCCAAACTTGTGACCACATGGAGGGTCAGATCAGTTTGCTATGGGACAGTGTCCGTTACGAGTGTCTTCATTTCTTCCGCCAGGATGCGAAACGGCAGATGCCATTTATTTTAAATTGTTGTATCGCCTTCTTTTTGAAAAACATAGTAGTATTGCATCTAAGGTACTACCGTAGCACTGGGCATCTTTTTCGATCGGATATATACTCTTGTTCGCTCAGAGTCAGAGTCACAGATCGAGGTGTGCCGCGTGAAACGAATCTTTGATCGGTTATTATTCGCTACACGCCTTCCATTCCATGGAGTAGATGACAAGTGCTTGAATCCTCTCACTCATTGCGCGGACAAACACAAGGCAAGAAATGATCGGTCCGTCCATGAATAATATCGCATCGAAAGCCACCAAAAACAGCTCACAAGAAGATGGCTAGCTTGCACTCCTCACCTTCCTCACGGCGCCCCACACTGCTCTTCACTTGGCCTTGCAAGGCAACTCATCAACTCCTTAGGCTGTCTCCAGCGTTTTCCCATCCTCCCATCCTCCATCACTATTCCAACTATCTATCTCTCTCTGTCTGTATAATGCAGCATTTAATTTTTCAGAACCATGGAGAAACCGCCGGAAGATAGCCTTATCCTGCCATGGAAGCAAAACTTGGGTGCAACAAGTCCTTGGGCCTGTGGGGGCAAACGCCGGACCCGGGTCCACTGCAGTGGCGTTCTGTGTAGGCTGGCGCCGTGGACCAGGCCCACGCGCGCAGCCGCTGCGCTCGCGTTCATCAGCACTTGCCACCTGCCCCACGTCCAAAAGCACCAGCACTCCAGCAGGTGTTTGTGGCCGCGGGCGCGGGAGCGGCAGCATTCGTGAAATTAAGGGCAGGCAGGAGGAAGGGCAAACCCGTAATTCTCGCCCGCCTCCTGCTCGTCTTCGTCTCTCGATATAAACTCCACCGTTTCCGCAATGGCCACCTAAATCCGCTCGGGAGAGAGGGGGGGCACGCATCCGACGCTTGCGACAACGAACGAAGCAGGAGCAGCAATGGCGGCGGGGAGATCTCTACGCCCCGTAAATTAACCCACCCTCCCCCTTACATTTCTTCGATCCCATTCGATCGCTGTGGATTGTGAAGCACTGGCTTGACCAATAGTTAAGCAGCGCGTCCCTTGTTGGTTGCCGTTCGAGATCGCATCATGCAGGCGGCGGCCGTGGCGGTGGCTCTGTGCGCGGCGGCGGCGCTGCTGGCGTCGTGCGGCGCCGGCGCGTCCGGCGGGGAGGGGTGCCGGAAGCACGCCGCGAGGGTCACGGAGTACGGCGCGGTCGGGGACGGCAAGAGGCTCAACACGGCGGCCTTCGCCAAGGCGGTGGTGGACCTGGCCGAGCGCGCGCGCGACGGCGGCGGCGCCGCGCTGGTGGTGCCCAAGGGCAAGTGGCTCACGGGGCCCTTCAACCTCACCAGCCACTTCACCCTCTACCTCGACGAGGGCGCCGAGATCCTCGCGTCCCAGGTGAGGAATTGATGCGCCGGCCGGGCCGAGCCGCACACATGACATCCTCCTCTCCTCTGTCCTCTCGCTCGCCATTTCCGTCCCCTACCCTACGAGGGAGGAACGTAACTCAACCGCCCCTGTAACGTAACGGTGCCATTAGGAGCTCGTGATCATGCAGTAAATTGGTATGGCATGTGGGGCCCGACGACACCGGGCCTCATCACGGGGACAAAGTTCCATTTGCGTAGGTCGGTCTCTTTTTCGCTAGGGACAATAGCTTTTTGGCTCGGTGGCCCTGAACCCGGCTGGACACTTCTTTTCTAAGCAAACCACTGCCGATCTGCTATCACTGGCACCGTTCGTTCGCTGCAGCTACTTTCAGCTGAAAATACTGTTCCATGGCTGAATGTTGTGAGAGAAAAACAATGTTCCTCTATCTGTAGTTTTACGGCTAGTTTGACGGGCTCATTTTCTAATAGAGGGAAATGGGAAAATTAGTTCATTTTTCTCTCAATTCTCTCCGTGCTCTAGAAAAAATGAGGTCACCAAACTGGCCTGTGTTTTTTTCTTCCCCAGACGGGTAGTAGTTCATGAAGCCATATTTACGTGATGAATTGCATAATTCCATCATCATGGTGTGCTTCTTTGCATGGCTCTGGTGAGAAATTTTCTATGGCACAATCCATATCCTGCAGATCTGAATAGAAGCCTAGAGGGCATGGAAACCTTTGTAGCGTACAATCCATTGAGATTCCAGGACATTTGAGGGAAGCAGAAATCAAGTACTGCCTTACTGAAGTTGCTGTAGTCTGCGACTCTGCGTAATAAGGGAATGGAAATTTCAGAAGTGTGTCATGGATCGATAATCCAATATAGTAGGAGTATTTTAGAACAAAAGGTGGTACTGTAAATCTGCAATAACTTTATTGTCTATCTAGGTGGCGCTTAAATATGTACCTCCAGGGACTCGGTTGGGCTTTGATTGAAAGCCCGTCTGTGTACTTGCAGTGGTTGCAACACCGAAAGGAAAAGGTGGCGCCTATTGAATACTTGTAGTACTGCCTCAGTCCTTCCCAAAACAAATTCTGGCTATGCATGCAGACAAGAACTAGTCTAGATAATGTAGCTACAAATCAGAATTGTTTTCTTTTTGATTTGAAGATAGTACAGCCTTTGATCAAACAATCACTTAGTATGAACCAATACTCTAGAAAGGTCGAGCCCTTTTTTATATGATCTGTTTTCATGTCTTGCCAATTGTGACTTGTGGGACTGAAAGCAAGACATAACTTTACATCATCTAGTATCTTGCATCCTTTTTAAATTAAACGCGATCCATGGGGGAAAAAAACATTTGTTCCACTGGGATGTCTGGAATTGTTAGTGCTAGAAATTCTGGTTCTGTTTGTTCTGATATTGTCAGCTATTCATCTTGCTTGTATACCAAGATCTGGAGTACTGCTGGACTATCAGCCTAAGCCGATTATTCATCTATGTTATTCAGGACATGAAAGATTGGCCCCTCATAGCACCCCTGCCTTCCTACGGGAGAGGGAGGGACGAGCCAGGCCCAAGATACAGCAATTTCATTGCCGGATCCAATCTCACAGACGTCATCATCACTGGTAATATATATACCTCCTACCTGCTACATCAAGATCAGGTATCAGCTGCAGAAATGTTATGACAGGCACAACATTTCAGGTAAAAATGGGACTATCAATGGGCAGGGGCAAGTCTGGTGGGACAAGTACCACGCCAAGGAGCTCAAGTTCACCCGCGGCTACCTTCTAGAGCTCCTCTACTCTGACGGCATCATCATCTCCAATGTCACCTTCGTCGACTCGCCGTCATGGAACCTCCACCCCACCTACTGCACGTATGGCTCTAAACTCTGAACTCAAGTCACCCCAAGTTCCCAACACATGGCTCTAATAACTTAACCGGGTAGGAGTATTTCGGTGGTGAATCTTATTACCTGCCATTGTTTTGGGCAGCAATGTGACCATCAGTGGCGTCACCATTCTGGCGCCTGTGCATTCGCCTAACACCGACGGCATTGACCCAGGTTGATTTGTTCGTCAATATAATAATGTTCATCTGGCACGGAGAGAAGCGCCTGTTCTGATCGAATTTGGTGTGACCTTGCGTTGCCTGTGCAGATTCTTCCTCTCATGTCAGGATCGAGGACTGCTACATCGTCTCCGGCGACGACTGCATCGCCGTGAAGAGCGGCTGGGACGAGTACGGCATCAAGTTCAACATGCCGAGCCAGCACATCGTCATCAAGAGGCTCACCTGCATCTCCCCCACGAGCGCCATGATCGCGCTGGGCAGCGAGATGTCCGGCGGCATCCGCGACGTGCGCGCCGAGGACAGCGTCGCCATCAACACGGAGTCCGCCGTCAGGGTCAAGTCCGGCGTGGGGAGGGGCGGCTTCGTCAAGGACATCTTCGTCCGCGGCCTCAGCCTCCACACCATGAAGTGGGTGTTCTGGATGACCGGCAACTACGGCCAGCACCCGGACAACTCGTCCGACCCCAACGCGATGCCCGAGGTCACTGGCATCAACTACAGCGACGTGTTCGCTGAGAACGTCACCATGGCCGGCAGGATGGAGGGCATCCCCAACGACCCCTACACCGGGATCTGCATATCCAACGTGACCTGCGCGCCTCGCGCCGGACGCCAAGAAGCTGCAATGGAACTGCACCGACGTCAAGGGGGTCGCCTCTGACGTCCATCCCAAGCCGTGCCCGGAGCTCGGGGCAGAGGGCAAGCCCTGCGCTTTCCCGGAGGAAGAGCTCGTCATCGGACCACCCTAGTTGCCAAAGTGTAGCTATTGAGGTAGGTTGCCAGAAGAGGACATACTATATAGTTCAGTGATAGTCTAGACAGGCAGTGGAAGAGCTGCAGATGGAATAACATGGTTGGTTCTATATAGAAAAAAGTTGTGATTTCTCTATGTCGTTGTACCCACCTATGTCCTATCTACATAGCCCGGGAGCAGGTGGTCATTGTCATTGGCTCATGGACAAGCACAGAGACGAGACACTAGGTTGTCTCCTGAGTGGACGCGCATGATGCAGGAGTATAAAACGACTGTTAGCATGACTCAACCAGGCCGGGTGCTAATTCTTGTGCCACAGCTGCAGTTATAAAGCAATTGTAATGTGTCTTGGACGAATTCGGAAACATATATGAGTGAGCCGCCTTTAAGCTGTGCTTTTTGTTTTTTTGGTTCCTAAACATTCTGCTATTCAGTTCTTGCTATCATTTGCATGCATGATATAGGAGACAAGAGAGGTTTTAGATGGACCTGTCAAATTAGTTAAAAGAGACCAAGCAATTGGCATGAATTGGAAATATACATTTTCTTTTAGATAATGGAAAAAACAGCATTCCAGCCTCGATCTATCCTCAGCAATGAAATACAGAGGTAGATTTAGATCAACTATAACAAAACTCGGCCTGTCTTTTGATTCCACATGTCACGTGTACAGTACCAGTGCTACTACCTGGGATGATGATCCCCACGTTTACCCGATAATTCTGTCACGTTCAACTACTTACTCAGATAGAAGCCTCATAACCTCATCTTACAATTCTTGTTCCAAGTCTTCTTGCTCTTCCTCCAGCTGGTGGCGACAGAGAGGGCAGACAGCGTTACGACGAAGCCACTGGAAGATGCATTCCTGGTGGAAGGCGTGGGAGCAGGGCATGGCTCTGAGCTTCTCCTCCTCGGCCGCGTGTAAATCCCGAAGGCAGATGGCACACTCCCCACCACCTGAGTCGTGGTCGTTGGTGACCTCCTTGAGGCCCCAGGATGGCCTTGCTGGAGGCAGGTGCAGGAGCGCGCTCGTTGCTGGCCGGATGAGCAGCGGCGCGCCGGAGCCGGCCGAGGGCTTCGTAAAAGGCTACGCTCGGCGACGGCCTCGACAGGGAATCGTCATCATCGGCGATGCGAGCTGCCAGTGGAGGCGTCATGACAGAGATCACCGGCTGCCAGGTGGTATACCTCTGGCCATCACGGACGTACGAGCCTGCTGGCTCCATTCGTTGGGGAGTAGATAAGTATTGATCTAGGGAAGGGACGCCATAGATGTACATGTACGACCCTGTTGTTGCCTCCATTGAAGGGGGAGAAGCAGCTAATTGATCTAGGGAAGACGGACGATGTACGACGAGGGCCAGCCAAAGCAAAGCAAGCGGATGGGTGAAGGGCGGGATATGATCGGTGGATTGGACTGGGATCTCCCTCTCTCCTGAGCCTTGTTCTACTTATATAGGCGGCGGCAGATGGCCATGGGTCGGAATCGGACACAGTCGGGGTGGATCGGAAGCGTTGCCCACGTCTACAGTAGCAACGAACGGATGGACGCGTGGCGACAGAGGAGGTCTGCCCGAACATCCTAGTCCTACTCGGATTCCCGATACCCGATATGATTCTTCGCGGGGTTTGTATCTTTTTGTTTAAAATTTAGCTTCATCGTATTGGATATTTGAAAATTAGTTAGAAGTATTAAATATAATTTAATTATAAAATTAGTTATACAGATTAGGACTAAACGACGAGACGAATTTATTAAACCTAATTAATCTAAGATTAGCAAATGTGATGCTACAGTAACTACCTGTTAATCATGGATTGATTAGGTCTAATAAATTCGTCTCGCATTTTACTACTCATCCGTGTAATTAGCTTTCTGATTAAACCATATTTAATACTTATAACTAGTATCTAAACATCTGATGTGACGTGTGCTAAATTTGAACCCTCAGATCCGAACACCCTTTCGTCGAATCCAAGTTTGAGGATTCTCAAGGTGTGCTTCCTCCCTGCCAACCCACGAGGCGGCTCCCGTCCCGACTTTCGACGACGCGATGCACACCGCGCAGGTCCCAAGATGCTCCACACCCTTTTGTGCTGCCATACCATCCCAGCTCAGGAATGCATCCTCGTGTCGCCATTATTTCCCTCCCCTAGCCTATTGCTGTTGTGTCCCAGATCTGCCACCGTCCTAAGACTGTCTGCACTTGGTTACTCCACTCCTCCCGCTGCTCTGCGTGGTGTAAAACACTACTGGAGAACAGCCCACTCGTCCCGGTCGTAGGAACCGGGACGGATGGTTGGAGTTTAGTTTCGGATTCCCAACCAGGATTATGGAAACGGGACTAATACTCTTAGTTTTTAGTCTTGTAGGAATCAAGAACGATGGTTTGTAAAAAAGCTGAAAATTGTAGGAACCGGAACGGATGGTTGGAGTTTAGTCTCGAATTCCCAACCATGATTATGGAAGCGGGACTAATACTCTAAGCTTTTGGTCCTGATTATAGGAACCGGAACTGATGGTTTGTAAAAAAGCTAAAAAAAATATGTTTCTATTAGGGCTCGAACTCAAGACCAACAGCATCACGCGAGATCAATTCAACCACTGCAACTCACTGTCACATCTAACTATACAGAGGATGTTTTTCTTCTATTATAAGTGTCTGGAAATCTTTAGTCACGGTTGGTGAGGCTTTAGTTTCGGTTGGTGTTACCCGTTGGTGTTGGGACTACAGGCTTTTGTCACCTCTAGTCTCGTTGGAAATACACTCCGGGACTAAAGCCTCTCTAGGAGGTACCACATTTCGACCTTAGGACTGATTCTTCTATCACTTCATGATTCTATTTCGTACCGGGACAGATTTAGAGGACGGATTGTCCATCCTCCAAGTAGTAAAATGTAGAGTAAAAATCGTTGTAGCCCATCCAGTCCACGCCTTCCGCTACGGTGCCGGAAGTCCGCCGTTCCCCCAGCATCTCGCGGAAATATAGAGATTACTCCATCGTCTCTCTCTTCTCCTCCACGTCACCTGATGCCCGCGTTGCTGCCATGTCTGGAGATGGAGAAGAGGAGAGGCCGATGCGCGTTGGAGGCGGGGAGCCATAACCGGCGAACGAAGGAGGCGGTGAGCTACGGCCGCGGCGTCGGGCTAGAGCCAGCGCAAGCGTGCGGCGACGGAGAGCGGGGGGCGCCCAGGAGAGGAGGAGAGGCGTGTACGGACCTCATATCCGGCTGAGCTACATGGCTGGCGCTCACGGAGGCGGCGACGATGGAAGCAAATCCAAGCGGGGCGTACGATGAAGATGAGAGGGCGACGACGGTGGCAAATCTAGGTGGGGCGGTGGCGTTCGCGGCCGACGACGGAGAAGGTTGCGGACCGGTGCTTGCTCTGCGCCGAGCGCACCGCGTAGCGTGGGGGGAAGGAGCCAAGGTGAGGAAGGTTCTGGCCGGCGGTGGGCGGATCCTGGAGGCAGGCGCAGCGCCGTGGGGGAGGATAGGGGCAGCGGAGAGGGCGGCGCTGTGGGGAGGATAGGAGCGGCGGAGAGGGCGGCACCGTGGGGAAAAGAAGCAGGTGGCGGAAGGTTGGAGAATGGAGATGGAGAGGGAGAGCGGTGTGGGCCGAGAGAAATTGAGGGTTTATTTTCTTTTTTTTATTATGGAAACGATTTTGTAGTTTTTATATTATATTAATATTTTTTCAATATTTGTAATGCTCACAATATTTTTCTAGCGCTTTAAAAGTATTTAGTAGTGCTATGTACATTAATTTAGTGTAAAGATGAAGGAGATGGTAGTTGGAGGTGGATGAATAAAATATCGGTTAGTTTAATGTAGAGGAAATATATAGAGGAATAAGAGTGTGGGAAAATTAATTTTGAGAAAAAAATTTTACTGACTAGACTGAAATATTCCTTTTAAAAAAAAAATTTAGAATAACAGAAGTACAGCTAGTCCAAGCCTAAATCGTGGCTTGCTTTGGCAGGCCCGTAGGTCCTCTACCAATGTTTTAAAGAGTTTTGTGAAGACCTTTAAAAAAGGTATGGGATGCTATAGCACGCTATACATTAACATCTACATTGTAATATAAATTAACAGAAAAAAATACGGTGGTTCTAATGAAACCTGATTTAATATGATAGATGTTGGTTCTCTTTTCTAAAAAGCAGACGAAGCCATAAAAGTTTGCCTTAGAACAAACTAAAAAAACTATATTTCAAGTGGATGAGCTATATCTAAAAATTATTTAAGTGCAATATTATTATTAGACTAAGTAGTTACTGAATTATAAAGCACCATATCGTACATCTTTGGTTGGATAACGTTCAAAGGAGTACTTCAGATAGGCAATGTTTTTTAGATCCTATACATCAATATATGAAATATTTTTTAAATATGGCTACATCCTCAATATTTTAAACCATGAAATATGTCCTAAACATGTAAAACCAAAATAAAATCCAAAGGAAAAAATTGTGTTAGGACCAAGAAACATACCAATATTTATAAAAAAAAAATTTCAAACAAATACAAAAAATATAAAAAAAACTAGCAACCCACACTACTTGCGCGGGCCCTCTTGCTAGTTTCATTATGATCAAAATGTAAATTGTGACTCGCACGGCATGGTATGTATATCATATCTACACTATAAAAAGGAGTTTTCGCAATACTATTTTCACCCAACAAAAACATATGTACCTCTCGTATTGGCCCCACTTGATAGGTTGGAAGGATTGTAAAGGATCTAAAATTGATAGAAGAAAATGTTTTCACCCTTTGATCCTTTATTTTCTCACTGCATTTTATATCCATACCCACCAGATAATTTTTTTTGTCTTGAAATTAATGGAAAAGGAAGGACATCAATCAAGCCGGTCTTCTTTCTTTTGATTCCTTATTTTTCTTTTTTTTTCCTCCATTAGATTGTAGGCTAGTTAATTTATCTTTTTTCTTCGACGTTTTGGATTTACCACGTGTATAGTAGCACGTATCTATATGCTAGTATCAATAAATGTTACGGTGCTACGCTATATCTTTCAAGGGTCTGTTTGGTTAAGGGTGCTGGATGGTCTGACCAAATTTTAACTAAAATTTAACAACAATTTCACTCTATATTAAAAATTGTTTAAATAATAAAACTTTCATATACGGAAACAAGCAATGTGATTAAAACAACATGTTGCTGTCAAGATAAATTTTAGTATAAAACCTATCTAGTCTGAATACTGATTCTCGTCGCCTGTGCGTCAGCCGTCAGTCGGTCAGTGTGTGCACATCGCTGCCCTCCATATGCTGAGCAGCGAGGCGAGGCGAGGCATGCTGCATTGCTGCATACGTGTGATCAAAATTCAAAAGGCATATCCAGCACGGAGACACGAACACGCGTACTCTGATTCTCTCTATTTTTTCTTACGCAGGCGGGGCCCATGTCATCTGGACAAGAACGTGGTGCATCCTCTTCCACCCGTTCTCCAGCTTCTCTGTTCAATTCCCCAGTTTCGTCTTCACTAGAAACCTAGGGCGCGGCGTTGCCGCGCTTTGTTGCAGCTTGTTGGCAATGATCTTGCAAAGGGTCTTAGACCTTTTAGAATTTTGTGCTGGAAACCCAGGGAGAATATGATCATGAAATGTAGTTATTGGGAAACACATGCAGATAATGCATGAAGACTGAATATCATATTTATTGAAGTGAACAAGCACGCACGGGCTCCTTATGCACAATTGTGGTGATAGTGTTGTAATATTTGGTCTTACACTCTTTACTTGAATTGACTTTGCAAATCAAATCAACTGAATACATTGCTTTGTTCTTAAATCAAATGTGGCCTCTCTTGAGCAATCAAGCAAAGAGTTTGCAAATGTTCACAGTACACTTGAAAGATGCATAGACCTAAGGAATATTTCTATCTCAGCTGCATGGGTGCAGCCGGTATTGTAGGAGATTGAGAGCTTTCCTTCAATGATACAATGAACTATCCTGATATGGGATCACCCCATTTATCCCAATTCTATTGTCCATAACCATGTTTAAGAAAATCAACTAAATTATTAGTATGTTTTACAGAAATAGAAATACAGAATGGTGGGGAGTGCAATTATAATGCAAAATATAGTAACATACCTCTGAAGTCTGGCATCAGAACCAAGAGCATCCTTTCTCGGAAGAAAATGTGAAGATTGCAGTCAGGTTATGATGAATAAGAGCTGAGAATTAACTGTATTTTTTCATTGTTGTGTGGAATTTAATATTTATTTGCATACCTGAAAGGTAGGATCTAGGATATACGTGTTATACAAAAAATTGTTGTAGATAAAGGATAAAATGTTGTTTCCATAGCAGCTGCATCTGCATGGAAAGGTATTTTCATTGTTAATCAGGTATTAAAGTGCCACCAAGACCATATTGATAGACTGCTCACAGCATGCTCTATTGGTTGCTAACAAACAGCTTCATAAGTTCAATGAGCTTCCTTATTTTATTTTATTTGCGATTTTATGAGTTAACAATGTATATTATATTTTGGTTTAGCCACTTGTGCTCCAACATGATTAGTGGTACTGCTAACTAACATGCTGATTTTTATGTCTAATGCCATCCCCTACCATGTCTAAGACAGCAATTAACATGCTAAGAGTAAGTACAAGTTCCTTGTAGCTCGATGACAGGAAGCCATGGGCAACTAACATAAACTTCAACAAAATATAATTCTTATCGATACATGTCCATTGAAATTAGAAAAATAATTGTGAACACTAAATTTGAACAGATGTTGCAAATGAATGAATGGTACAGAAATACATATGACGGTGCCATCTCTGATATGGCCAGTGTGATGGTGGTGTGTTTTTCAATGTACAGCCAGATGTGGGTATTAGGGGTCGTCACAAACTCAAAATTGATGACAAAAAAATGACAATTGACAGAGGAGTGCTTCCTGTTTTGCAGTATCTTCGATAATTCTCATGCTGGCGGATGGCAAGCAGCATCTACAGAGGTGGTAAATCAAGAGCAAGAAAATAAAAAAGCTAAATCTTTTTTTATCAGGGAAAAGGGTGAGGATAAATACCTGAGCATCAGTGTCCTGATTAAAAGCAGAGCTGGAACTGGGAACGCCATGGACGCGCGTGAGGCGCAGCAACAGCAGCAGTGGAGCCGTTCGGGCTGGTACGACGAAGGACCCGCGCTGGGTCATTGCTCTCCGACATCCTTGGCCATCATGACCGGGACGCCATCGTGCTCATCTGCGGTGGCGCAAAACTGCAGATCGAGCTGGACTATAGGGAGATTCTCGCTGCTGCGCGCGCGGGCTAGGCGCGGCCGCTGTGCGCTCCAGGCGCAGCTTGCTGGCAAGTCGCCTCCGTTGCGCGTGCCTCGCCGGGTCGCCGCCGCTGCAGCGGATCTGCCATGCCAGGCCCGGATTCAGAGGATGGCAGCTGCGGTTCGTGTTCACGGCCAACATGGTCCGTGCGGCGGCGCACCAGCCGGTGGATCCGGCTGCGCGCTACAGGGTCACGCCCTTCTCCGACCTCAAGGCTCAGGAGTTCGAGGCGTGGTTCACGGGGGGTCGACGCCGACGAGAACATCCAGCGGCGCGTGAGGGCCTCAGGGCCATACCGGCCGCCCCGCCCCGCTACCTCACAGGAGGATGTGCCCCGGCTCCCCGCCAACTCCGTCACCGGCGTCAAGATACAGTGCAGCGCAACAGACGCGTACCTGTACGCGGCCACGGTGGAGGTCGGAGCACGATGGACGGTGGAGCTCAGTGCGACAGGCAGAGCTGAGGTGGAGGCGCACTGGTGATGACGGTGACCAAGGAGCAACCGGCGGCGGAGCTGGACACGGGAGAGGAAAGGTGTCGAGGGTACGGGAGAGCTCGGGTTGGGCAGGAGACCCGTTAGCCTTGCATCCGACGGTTCAGACTACTTGCTCACGGGATCCAACGGTTAACGGGCTATGGGTTGACGTGGAGCTCCTACCCGTTGAGCTTTGGGCCCCGATTTCGTCTATTGAAGATGTCCACTCGTGTAGTCAGCTTCAACTTTGACTGATGTGCACTGCAGCCGGTGAGCGACACAGGGCGCAGAGGCTGGATGCTACGGCCTACGGCGAGTGAGAGGACTGGGAGTGGCGCGAGTGTGGATTTGAGCCCAAGCGGCAGACTTGAGCTCCGTGGCGAGCGAGGGCAGTATTAAGGCTGAATCGAAAGGTGTATTAAAATTAAATATCGTAATGTTATAGCATTATTCTACCGTTAGCAGCGGAATGGGTGCAGTTGGAGAGACGCAGCCGGCGCATCGCATGCGAGGAGAGCCGTGCTCGACAGGCAAAGACATTCCCAAGGTCATAGCGTCATACTAATCGATTTGGTTCGTTCTTGATTTGATTACTGAACTTTGTCCGCTTGAGCTGATTTTGCAGATGGTACACGTAACTGATCAACAGACCGCTAGCAACGGTGTGGATGCCTGACATGATGCGTGTCATGGTCGCGCCGAGCAATATTATCCTCTCGGAGGTGATTATCCCTGTCATGAACTTGGGTCACGAGCAATATTACCGTAGCAATTGCCTATGACAATGCATTATTTTTGTCAGTTGCAACATAAGAGCAATTATCTGGTTCCGAGATGCTTTGGCTGCTCCCTTTGCGCCGTGATGTGTTATTTTCCTTTCTGGGATTTTTGTGACTGAGAAATTGTCATTTGCCAACGCTGCCTCCGAAAGACCGAAACAAATGTTTTACTGCCAAAGAGGCAAAAAAAAAAAAAGGTCGGTACAGAGGACTGGAGAAGGTAAAAAGAGTAGTAGACGACACATCTATCTGTACTTTACATCGACATGCCCCATCAAAGCTTTGTTGCCTTCCCATGTTCAGAAAAATGAAAGATCCTACAAATACTGCTGCAGCTTGTCAGAAGACAGCTCTAATCCTAGCAAGACATCAGTATCAATGTGGTCAAGAGGGCGGGTTGTTCTCCAAACCCAACACTCACTCTTCTATGCGCGGCTTCTCCATCAATACTTCACAATTTTCATTGGCTCTTGGATACATCTCCAAGTGAACGGCGGCTGTGGCCGCTTCCGTTGTCAGCTTCGTGTCTGAGATAAGAGTGACTCGAGCGAGGTGAGTAGCTCTGGCAAGCATCCCGGCGACGAAAGCAATCTCATTCTGATGTCCTCCAAAGTCGCCCACGCTGAGATGATGCAGAGACAGAGTAACACACGGCACCGTCTCCATCGTCAGGCGGGAAGACAACAAGGCATCATCTTTCAAGTCTGACGAGGTGGAACAACGACTCTGTGCAGTAGTTATTAGTGTCAGTGTTGCCACCAAGAGAACAATACAGTATAGTTATTTAGTTATTTGAACCATCCACCTATTAGTTAAAAAATACTTACCCAAACCATAAGGTCAACGAGCCTTGGCAGGTGCCATAATAACCTCAAAAGTCTGGCGACCTCTTTTGGACTAAGCATACTGATAACAGTCAAACTCTGAAGAGGCAGAAATGCCATCATCCGCCGGCGCCCAATCTACGTCAACGGAGAACCAAATCAAGTACTACACATATAGTTATCAATTTGTATTTTGAGCCTTCACTGGCTAGAGCTTCACATATCAGCAAGCCTATGTACCTTGAGTTGTGCGTCAAAAGAAACAAACAAATCAATTGAATCCGAGGCTGTTGAAAGATACAAGAAGACAAAAGAATACCAGATGGTTGGATATTGTGATGCCGATTATGCTAGAGACTGTGTCACACGGAGATCAACCATGGGATACTTCTTCAGTCTCGGATCAGGAGCCATATCATGATGCAGCAAGAAACAACCTACTGTGGCATTGTTTAGTACTGAAGCAAGCAGAGTATCGGTCAGCTGCAATGGCTGCTCAAGAAAGCACTTGGCTCAAGCAATTATTTAAAGATCTTTATCAGTCCACAGAATACCAAGTAAGGATTTTCTGTGATAATCTATCCTCTATTCGATTGGCAGAAAATCCAGTTTTTCATGCAAGAACCGAGCATATAGAAGTCCATTATCACTATATAAAAGAAAAGGTCTTTGAAGAAAAGATTGAAATGGTACCCATGAAGCCTGATGATCAAACGGCCGACATTCTTAAAAAAGTCTCAACAAGGTAAAGTTCAAGAAATTTCGAGAAGCTCTCGACATGGTTTGCAAGGCAACTCTTCAAAGAAGTTTGCATTGAAGGGGAGTGTTGAAAGATATGATGCAAACTTCTAGAAGCTTCCACAAAAATCAGGATACCATGGCATTCTAGAGATATGTTGTCATGGCAAACTTAGAGTATTCTAGAATCTTCTACAATAAGCATGAGTAGCCATGAAACGTTAGATATTTGTTTCATGGCAAGTTTTAGAATTCTCTAAAATTAGATATTTGTAAAAAGTTCTTTAGAAGTGTGACATATGGTACTCATCCATGAGGTCTTGTGTGCCTATATAAGGAGGGTGTCACCCCTTGCCATGACACCACAACACACACCACCAACACACCAATCCACCACCACTCCAAGGACATGATAGAGTGTGCTAGGTTAGCCACCTCAAAGTGTGTGAGTGTAAGAGTCTTTGTGTAACACCATCGTGTTGCAATAAAGAGTTTTTGTGTAAGTGTGAGTCTCCGGTTACGCCATATAGTTTCTAGTTACTTAGTGCATAGCTTGTGATCTATTTGGAGTTTGACTTTGCCTCCTAGGATCACAAGGGTCTAAGCTTCATCTGAAAGTTGGCACCGCTACCCGAAAGCTAGCTTCATCTGAAGATTGGCTCTGCCATCCGGAAGCGAGAAAGCCGGCTCTGCCGCCAAAAGACCCAGTGCACTAATTAATTAGAAATTAAAGAGCTAACTGACTTCAGTGTGAATTAGTGTAGCTAGATGTTGGTCCTCTTAAGTAGGGTGTCAGACCCATCTCGTTTCCAACCAAGGCCGTCATACGAGAAAAGAGCTATATTTACCTCAACAAATGGACGATCAGTTCATTACTAACTTTACCGGTGACTATCTCTACCTATCAGTACCTAAGGATAATATATCCTAAAACTCAGGGATTTAAAAGGACACATAATTGCTAAAAGAGTTTCGGATTCGATGACAACCAGCCACTAAAAAAGGAATAAAGAACTGATGGTGGCTTCTCAATTGAGGAGCCGCAAATTGCACAAAATAATTCATGCTGTACTAGAGTTCATGCTGTCAAACCAACTCCAACTAAGATATATAGTGTAGTAGCATATCGTTCATCACTAGATTCACTGGATTGAACTAGAATGTACCTTCACAGTGGATGCAGTTTTGAAATGAAAGTCATGTTGATGCAGGGCGAGTCCATCAATGTGGCTCAGTGCATCTGAATACCAGATGTCAATCAGAACGGAGGAACCTCCATTTCTGTGCCGAGGCGAAGTAGAGCAGGCGCAAATTGTAGAGTGAGATGGTTGCAAGTACAGTTCCACAATTCCAATCAGGTCAGGCTCAAGGAAACGATGCTGAACCCGCCGTCCTGTGCTGTCAACTCTGAGAAACCGATCTTCAATACCTTGAGGCAGTGGAGATCACAAACCACTGCTGATAGTGCTTGGCTATCAAATGAGCAGCCAGTAAGGGAAAATGCAAAACCACATGCATATGTGCTCACAAGCACAATCGTGGCCGTTCGTTCCCCTCCTGTCGTACGAATTGCAACACATTATCCCCTCATCTATCTATGATTCTCACACCTACCTTTTGTCTGCACCGATCTCGATGCATATTCAACGGCTACGATAATGTATGTGTGCATGTGTGCATTTAGAAAATCCGCTTTGAGCCGGTAAGCGTAAAAGACGTCAGGGAGTCGCTGTGCCAATTGACCGCGCCCCTGATGGTGACGAAACACATGTCAATGTCGTTTATAGCATTCATAATGATCAGGTGGACGACTATTCGTCATGATTAGTGTTAGATAGTGTATGTATTTATATTGTGTACAATGTACCATGATGCATAAACATTGTTTTCTGCATCCGTTTCCACCGCCTGCTGTCCATCCACCTCTCCAACTGCTCTGTATCTGGGAACACCGAGGAGTCCATGCGAAAGTACTGAACCGGTCCTCGATTGTCTACAATGACTCAATCAATGCTGTGAGGTCTAGGTGGCCCTTCGCCACGCCGCCGAGGGTCGACGCCTTCACGAGTCCCGCGTCGTGCAGTACGAGCGGCGTGCTTCTCCACGTGCTGCGCCAATCTTCTTGAGGTGGCTTCCCATATAGCAGAAGATCTGGATATGGATCATAGCTGGTCGTCAACATCGGTTCCTCCGGCGCGCCGGGGAGGTCGTTCTTGGCGCCGTCATTATTAGTGCTGCGGAGGTCGTCATTGTTAGTGCCGCGCAGGTTGTCGTTCTTGGCGCCGCGGAGATTGGCGTCATTCTTGGCGCCGCGGGAGCCCTCGTTATTGGCGCTGGGGTCCTTGTTCTTGGCGCCGGAGAGGAGGCCGCGGAGAAGGCCGTGATTCTTGGCGCTGAGGTCCTCCTCGTTCTTGGGGCCGCGGAGGAGGCCGTCGTTCTCGGCTCTGAGGTCCTTGTTCTTGGCGACGGGGAGGAGGACCTCGTTGTTGGCGGCGGGTGGCGGCAGAAGAGCGGCCACAGCTCGACGGATGAGCGCCGCGTTCCGCAGCACCCTGCTCGCCATGGGATCCTTTCGAGAATGCTGTAATTCGATTGATTTTACTATTCAGTTAGCTCTGTATGAACTCCTCCGTATACATTATATAGGAGCTCTGGAACCTCAGCCATGGAGTATTAACTAGAACGGTCGGCGCGCCAACCCTTGTTGGGCCGGTGTGACTCGTTGTGCAGGCTATTGGGCCGGCTGTTTTTATTTTGTCGTCTTCTTCATCTGCAGACGCCTGCACTCTCTATTTGGATCTAGAGCGTGCAGAGGGTGAGGTCGCAGATCGAGAGCATAGAGGGAGGGAGCGATGGGGAAGCCTCGCGATCTACGGGAGGAACGGCGGCACGGGGCCTGAGCAGCAGTGCGCACCTACGCGGACACAGGTTGGACCGGCACGATCCGGCGACGGTTGCGATGCCATTGCCACCACATTCTCTTCACGCCGGCTGCAGCACAGTGAATCATGGGATCTTGGTAAGCTAGCGGGATATGAGATGTTTCTTGGATTTGATAGTTTGATTTTGTCCTTGGTCTTGTGCTTAGTAGCTTTGCTAGAACCAAAACTTCGAATGGTTATTTCATCTGTACACAGGCGTCTGGTACTCGAGATTGGGGATCTTCATTTTATTTTTTGGCAAATCTCAGGTGTTTATTCTAGATACCTATCGCTTAGAGAGCGCTAGCTTGATTCGAAACCGTCTGTTTTGATGTAATGTCTGATAGTGCAAAAGTGAGTTCACGACTAGAGATGCCGCTGAGTTGCTATCAAGCAGCCATATTTATATGTACTTATATATAACAAAACACAAAAGAGTGTTGTTACGTGGCTGCATAAAGGGAAAAAGTTTCCTTTCAGAAATAGAACTGTAAGTAAGCATGAGGCAAAGGTTTGTTTCTCTCAGAAGTAGAACTTGAGGCAAGTTATTGCCTTTCCCTAGTAGATGCCAAAAGGGTGGATATGTCGCTGGTATCTAGTCCTTCTTCCTCTTCTCTGTTTTCGCAAAGGTTGTGCCTAGGAGAGTGGTAGCCTCTTCATTTTTGAACATAGGAAGGAGTAGATCTTTTCCATACCTATTTTTGATATTAAGAATATCAAATGTTGGATCTTTATTGTCTTTGTTAGGTCCTCCTTTGTGAATAATACTTTTCCCCAAAAATACCTTGACGACAACTGTCAAATTTTCTCCCACAATTGCTGATATCTCTGGTGGTAATTCTTATTTGCTGTTCTGTCTTAGTAATTTCTCAGCAGTTTTACCAATAAGTGACTGTCCCTCTCTCATCAAAGAGCATAAATTCTAGCTCACAGGTGCCATCAGTGCCATATAGAGATATTCTATACCTGTTCAGAGTGTAGGTTATAGATATTGATAAAGTAGAACAAATTTTGTTCAGAAATATTTTTGTACAGAGAGTATACCTACGGATCATGTGAGATGAGATATGGCCTTGCTTGTAGACATATGAGTTTCCTTCGTATCTTGTTGATGTATTGCGTTTTGTGCATCCTTGGTAGCACAAAACGTTTGGTCTGTGCATGCTATGGTGCAGTTAAGAAATTCTTGGTACTGTTATGGTGCATTTGAAACGTTTGGTCTGTGCATGTAAGCATTATTAAGTACGTTCGTAAGTTGGTGAAATAATTTTTAAAAATCTGTATTTGATTGAGATTGATGTAGGGTATCTGACCATCTTGCTCTGTATCTCGTTCATTGTCTGAATATGAAGCTTTTGGATCGGTTGGTAATGTTCGCCAACACTACAGATATGAAAGTATTGTAGTCTATTTTTGTTAATTTATTAAGGGAAGTGCAGATCCGACTTTACTGGAAAGTTATAAGCCAAAAAGAGTATTATCATACTTGTAATGTTGCAAGATTATAAAGTGAGAGTATTCAAATTGCAAAAGTATACTTGTATATCCAAATTAAATAATGGTGGATAGCATATCATAAGACTGTCCAAACATAAATAACGATAGATATCTTTATCATATAATCACAGTATATTCAAGCACAATGGTGATTGAATATTTGTATCGTTTAGTTTTCAACTTTGCATTAAACCTTAGTACCCACTACTCAACTTTCATGAGGGATAATATGGAACGGGGCAAAAACCTGTAAATTATTCTTTTTCTTGAATACAAAGAATATACTTTACCTTGCATAGAATGTATTGATTTCATGGATCTCTGGTGGATTTATATACCAGCGGCATGCAGCCGTGCCACTGAGAAAAGGGGTGATCCAGCATAGGATTTGACTGATGTTCCAACTTCCAACAAAGGTAGCAATGATATGATCCTTTTCAGCTGGATTTAAAGATTTGTTGACCCAGGAAAATTTCTCTGCTCTTGGTCCCCATAGAGAAACCTCAAGTCCTCAATTTTATTTCCCCTTCATTAAATAACTGTGTTATAGCAAGCGACATATTGTTGTATACAGCAATAAGTATTTTACCTTAGATCCATAAGGTGAATCACCCTTTTCATGCGCGCTATACCAGTGCTGGTTGAAAATGGTGTGGCATCAGAAAGAGCTGTAGTGCTGTCCAATTTTCGTAGCTCACTTCTTCTTGGATTAATCAGTTATATTATCAACATGTTTTGTGTGGTGTCACTTGGGTAAATTGTAGGTAGTTATTTCTTGGACATTCTTAGAGAATAACTCTTCGAGCTATTCAAGTAGATATTGTTGCAGTTCTAATTCAGAAGGTGTATATTTGATAGGTTGGTATTTTTGAGTTAGATTTTTCTGAATGTCATCGACCATTCGTGTGCCATGTGGCATTAAAAAATTCTCTTTCATCTTTTATCTGACAGGATGTTAGGGTTATAAGAAAAATATTACGTAGTTGAAAATATGTTGCCTAATTGGTTGCTTCTTAATATGTGCAGTACCAGTCATTGTCATCATCTAGTAATCCTCTACTTCTTTAAAGGTTTGGTACACAACACTGTTATATGTTCGCATTTCTTCATAGTTTTTAGCACCTTTAACAATCATTAGAAGCATTCTTAAATGGAATTTTTCACCTTCAGCAGGGTTAACAATTAACATAATAGATCCTTCCGATTTTGAAACCATGTTATCTTTTTTTCCATTGCCTATTTTTCTCCATCCCAGAACCACTTTCTTGGGAACCCATAGTATGTTAATTCTCTTGCATCTTGATGCTGTTCATTTGCAGTAAACCATTCAGCGAGCATTGTTTTTGTATACTTTGGATCTTTATCTATGTTAGCCAGTTTTTCATCTGATTTCATCTTAACGATATTCATCAATGGTAGATGAACTGGCAGTCTTTCTACATGTGCCCAGCGATAATGTATTTCGTATCCTAATAATCTCCAAAGAGCATCTTGTTTGCATATGTATCTGTTTCCTTTTTTTTTATTCCTTCGAATATAACCTTTGCTTGATCAGGTCCTTTGTTTACATATTTACATAAATATTTCAGAACTCTACTCTTGTTTACATATCCAACATTTATATGAGCTTGATATTTCTTGAGTAGCTTCACATTATGTGGCACAATGGTCTCAGTACTGCAGCGGGACTCGCTGTCACTGTTATGTGGGCCTCACGCTGGACAGGCCCACTTGGCAGGGACATGAGTCCGACTGCAGTACTGCAGCCGAGACCCATTGCAGGGTATATATGCTGGATGGAAAATAGATATTCGCCTGAGACCATTGTTGTGTGTGCTAACAATGATATCTTGCTTGTAGTTCTCGAGGGATAAGTCACCTATAATTAGCGTAGCTAGTTCTCAAGGGATAAGTCACCTATTATTCTAACGCTTATATTAATGCCTTTATGCTCTGCGAGAAAATCACGAGCATGGCGAAATTTTTTTACTAATTGATTATGCTCATCTAGCATTCTTTGTAGACCTTTCACTGTTTCTGGATCTAGGTCTTGCTTGCCTGGCTCCTCATTTGTTAGGGCCCTAATTCTATTCTCAATTTCATTTTTGTATCAAATATATATAATTCTGCAAAATTTGGGCAATTGTTTGGTATGGGTAGTAATGACCCTATTCGATGTTGTATTTGGCTATTCACACAAAACATATAGGGTCCTTCACCATCGTTTATTTTTTGTATCGATACCCCCCCCACCCCCACCCCCAATGAGTGTAAATGCAAACACACTATTATATTGTTGTATTTTTTGTAGAAAATGTTTGCATGTGCTATCTGTCTTTTTGTGTAATACTAACTCATTGAGATAAGATGGGGGTTCTCTATACCTTGGTATTCTGATTTTGCCATTTTTACAGCAGTTCGAATATACTGGTTGTTGGTTATTGTGCCTTGTCATGGATTTATTGCGCTCATTAAACCAGAAAATAGCATCGCAATATGTACATTTGTATTCTGGTTTGCCAATATATGATCTTCCTTCAGTTGTAGAATATGTTGTGATGGGAAATCGACCATTCCATTATGGGAATTTAGAAACCTATGTATACATAATTTTTTGTTGGAGTCTTCAGAGTTATTCGACATCTTTCTCTTTTTCTTAATCCTTTCGTTGCACCTTGCTTTGCTATCTGCTCCGAATAGGTTAGTGCTTTCAATGTGTGAACTTATTTTTCTCTTTGTACAATGGTCATTGTCATACTGCTGTATATGATTTCTTATTCTTTTCCCCCATGTCTATATGTATAGGTAATGGATGTATACATCCTAAAAAGATAAAACAGAAATATAAATTAGTCAGCTGATGCAATGTACAAAAATGTATATGTACATATATAACCAATTAGCGGTAATAAATATACATTGCAATGTACTTTTACATAGCGCTAATCAATACAGTTAAATAGCAGGCATAGTTAAAACTCACAAGTACAGCATGATAGAAGTTTACAGATATACAGATACAGTACACGCTTCAGCTAGTATCATAGACTCTTCAATAAAGAGGAAATGTTATCAGTCCAATTTCTAAACCTATTAGCATTTTCGGGCTCTGTCATGTTGCTTGTTTTAGCAGTTCAATTTCTAAACTTACTTTAAACACAAATGAATTGAGTCTGAAAACTATAATAAGTGATAGATGTAATAGATTTTGCTATATACCTTTCTTTTCTTTGTGAGCTGCTCTTTTCTCAGTTAGAGTGATTTAGTCCTGCTTTATTCACTAGTTGAGAGTTTCCTGAAGAAATTTTAAAAAACGACATGTTATATAAATATGAACCACGGGGTGAAATTCAGTGCTGAAATTGACACTGTGTTAGAGTAAGATTGTTTATATGCAACTGATATTTAAACTATTGTATCAGCAATTTCTTAGGCATGCTTTGTCTACATTATTTCGAGGGTACTTAACTGTGAGAGCTTGTCTCCAACTAATAGGTAGAAGAAAAATGATTATCTGCTTTTTTTAATATTGTCACTGATCTTTCTTCGTATACCTAAGCCATTTGCAGAGCATGAGACATGAGCACAAAATTATAAAGGGATGCGCAAGCTCTGTGCCGTGCAGGAGAAAAACAACAGCTCGGGGACATGGTTGAGAGCAGAAAGCAAAGCAATCAGGTGAAGGGATGCTTAAGCTGTGCCGTGCAGGAGAAAAACAACAGCGTGGGGATATGCAAAACAACACTGGGGGTATGGTTGAGAGCAGCAAGCAAAACAAGCAGGTAAAGAGATGCCCAAGCCCTGACATGCAGGAGAGAACAACAGCGTAAGGATATGGTTGAGAGAAGCAAACAAAGTAAACATATGATTTTATGACTCAGCACAAAAGGCAACATTGTGTTACATCTTGATCATCTTTTAAATCAAGACTCTGGTTCTCTTTCGACCATGTAATGTTATGTCATCTTGTAAATCAAGACTTTTTCTTAGTTGCGTGCCTCTTTTCTTCTGCCGTTACCCGTAGATCCAGGAGCAGAGGGTGTATTTTTTTTACCCTGATGCTTGTCGTTTCCCAGGTGAGCTTGGGCTGATCGGTTTTGATTGATTTGGCTTCGTCAGCTGTGGATTTAGGGCATGTTTGGTTGATGACTAAAATCCTAGCTAAATATAGTTTATTTTTATACTATATTGGCCATAGTTAAAATTTGGTCCATGTACCAAACAGACGAGCCTGTGCATTTACTGCCCAGCCGATCGGCCAGTCCATCTGTTGGATGTGATCGTACAGTTGCTACAGGCGGCGGCCTGTTGCTGGCGGCTTGGCTGATCGTATTCCTGTTTTTCTTTTCCTTGGCCTTTACTCTATCATCTTTATTTCTTTATATGAGGGGTCTCTTGCGGTATATACATGATGTCTCTTTTTGACTCAACAGAGGACCATTCACACGTTTTCTCCTGAGTCATTTTTTCTATTGTTTTCGCCAGGATGGTCTGTATATCATACCAAAGCCAAACGTCGTTGGGGTGCCTTGCTGCGCGCAAAAGTACGCGGATTTTGTTCTAGTAGATATATACGGGTTTCTAGCGCTCTTTCTATCCGTAGACAGGTAAAACAACCACTACTAAATATTTTGACATTGACTACCGGTGGCTACGAATTATGGCATCTGAAGCTCCCAAAAATGTGCATGGCCAAAGCAAAGCTTTTTCCATTGTCTTCTGACCATTTAGATACACCAGTTGCTGAACTGGTAGACAGCAACATCCAAATTTCTAATAGGAACTCTGCAAAACGATTACAATTAACAAGCAGAGCAGTGGAAGCTCACTGTGCGAATCCATGGGTTCCTGTCATCACCGTCTTCCTCCCTTGCCCTTGCCCTTGGTCAAGAAGTGGTGGCGCTTCAACCTCTTCTTCCGGATCACCACGTCCGCCTTGATGTTCTCTGAGAACGGCATGCCGAGGAGGGTGAGCAGGCGGAGGGCCTCGTTGTCTGCCTTGGCGGTGGTGACGATGCACACGTCCATGCCATTCTTCTTCCCGCCCACCTCGTACGGGATCTCCGGGAACACGCCCTGATCACGGAGGCCAAGGCTGTAGTTGCCGTGCCCGTCGAAGCTGTTGGAGTTGACACCGAGGAAGTCCATGGTCCTAGGGAGCCCAAGGTTGATGAGCCTATCCAGGAAGTTGTACATTATCTACAACCAAGGGCACCACCAGATTGAGCCCACACCAATGAAACAAGCTATTAAGGTATTTCCACTGGTATAGCAGATTATACAGGGTTTTCAAAATGCCAGGAATTCTGGATCCATACAGCAATACAATGTCAATTGTGACTAGTGATTGTGAGTGCATGAATTGGGGCTCACCCTGCCGCGGAGGGTGACTGCGATACCGATGGTGTTTCCCTCACGGATCTTGAAGCTGGCCACGGACTTCCTGGCCTTGGTCTTGACGGGCCACTGCCCGGTGACCATGGCGAGGTCCTTCATGGCGGCCTCCAGCCCCTTGGAGTTGCCCGCCTCCGCGCCCAGACCGCAGTTCACCACAATCTTCTCGAGCTTGGGCACCTAGCCGAACCAACCGCACTCCTCATCAAAAGTCAAAATCCCTCTTGGGACGGCACCTAGGTGAGGAATGGCGGGCCTTTCCGCCGGTGGTGAGTAGGGTCGAGCACCTGGTGGACATTGGCGTAGCCGAACTCCTCGGTGATGAGCGGGACGACCTTCTCGTCGTACACGGTCTTGAGACGGTGCACCTTCTGGGACTCGGAGGGGTCGACGAGCACGATGCCGGAGGGCGAGGTCGGCGGCGGCGTGGGCTTGGGCGGCGCCTCGGTCGCGGCGGAGGCGGCGACGCGGAGAGCTCGGCGCGGAGGCGCGGAGGGGAGGAGCAGGCAGCGGCGCGCGGCGGAGGGAGAGGTGGTCGTGGCCACGGGGAAGCGGGTGCCCGAGGAGGGCAGGGTCACAGCCGTGGCTGCCATCTGAGCGAGGCGGAGGCGAGCGAGGCGAGCGCGGCTTTATGCCATGGATGAGGAAGACGGGTGCAGGATAAGGCGTTGGCTGCTGCTCTGCTAGAGCTAAGCCAATCCAGTGCTGCTGCGCTGGGCCTTCTTTTAACCGTTTTCTTGATTTGGGCCCATTGAACGGCCAGAGAAGAAGAAGGCCCATTGAGCTGGCAGGCCCATCACTATGGCCGTGCTGCTACCACCCCGCCTCCGACGGTTTCAAGCTTAAGACAGTCAGCACTGAAGTCTGTTTAAAGTACAGTATCTTTTTCGGCACTAAAGTTTATTTAATATACCAATGTTATATATATATAAAGAAATGCGAACAGGGTGGACCGACAATCAGCCGCAAACCCTGACAGCCCGTGCGATCAGATCAAGGAAATCTCGTCCCATGTTGAGCATTGAAAAGGCAAGAGAGTATCGCGATGAGGATCCTAGTCACATGCATATGCCTGCAAAAGCATGTACTAGCGTAGTTTAACTGCAGTGCCATTGCCGCCTCCACCTCCAGTTTCTTAAATGAAGCAATGTCCCAGCCCCATCTCCCGACTGTATTGTCTTCGGCCAGTCGTCGTCAGTTCACAGTTCAGGGGTCACCTGCTGCTGCCATATGTTCCACCGGCGACTAGCAACAGCACGATCACCGTTCAGGGCGCCACGGCGCTGGTCGGCTGTGGCCTGCGGAGAGCCCATCTGCTTATGCAACGATCCGGCACAACCTGACCGTTGACAGTGCCTGTCAACACTAGTAGCTACCAAGGCGCCATCAACCCCAGCGGGAACTCTTGTTCCTTTGACAGATGATGAGACAAACGCACAAGACAGTTGGAACAATTTCTCAGAGCAGATCAGGGAAGAAAAAAAATATATATCCTGCCACTGTTATCTACTAACTGTCAGCATGACGACATCGCTGCACTATCCGCACTAGCAGCACAGCACCAGCAGCGTGCTCCACCGTCCCAAGCACGCGCCTCACACTGACCCAGGCACGAGCTGCCACCTGTATGTAACAAAATTACTCCTCTGCTCTTCTATTCACAGGAACAAGATACACACACACACACCAGACGGTATATCCGTATATATGCAAGTCTACATCAAAACGCGCGCTAGAGGATGTGAAGATCTACTAGTAGAGTAGAAGACTAAAGAAGAAAATGGCGGAATGAGGCTGCTTCAGGTGTACAGAAGGCGGCGGCTCTTATTGGATGGCGGCATCAGAGGTCCCTTTCCTCTTGATCCTCTTCTTGATCTCCTTCTCCAGCTCCTCAGTCCCTCCCACCTCCTTCAGCTCCTGCAAAATCAATGCCATTTCGAATCAGAATCAATGGCGTGGATAGCTGAATTCAAAATGTTCATTCAGTTCCAGACCAACCTTGGGACCCAGGAACAGGCCGTAGGGCACGCCCTCGAACTTGTCCATGTGATGTATCTGCAGGCAGGCAGGCAGGCAACAGCAGTTAGGGGAGGCAGATCGATGATCGATCCCGGCAGCGGCAGGTGAAGACCCCAGAGCCTGCGTGCGGTTGGGTAGAACAGCCAACAGGGGGGGCAGACAGAGAAGGAGAAGGCGACCGGACCTGATGGGCGGCGGCGACGCGCCGGAAGTAGGGCACGTTCTCGATGGGGCCCACGGGGAAGCGGCGGTGGACGAGGCCGTCGTGCACGAACATGTACGCCATCCCGAACAGCGTGATGCCCAGCCCCTGCATGCAGAACACTCCTAGTCATAGACGAGGGTCTGGCACTCTGGCTGGCCATGAGCAGAGCAGAGGGCGGCCGCGCGTGCATGTGCGTGTTAGGTGTGACCGTTGACGCCTTGATTGCCATCGCGACAGCAGCAAACAGGTCGGGGACGTGGATGCAGAGGAAGAGGAAGGCATCGGCGGAGATTGCTCTGAACTCACCGCGCCGAAGCAGAGGCCCGGGACGAGGCCGCGGTTGAAGAATCCGTAGGCGAGGAGGGACATGGCGGGGACGGCGTTGACGATGGCGAAGACGTCGTTGAGCTCGAAGGGCCCGTCGCAGGGGCCGGTGGTGGGACTCGTGCATGTGCCACAGCGACGCGTGCCACAGCGCCCGGTGCGCCCACCGCGCCCAGAACTCCATCCCCACCTGCAGATGCAACCAAGCGGCGAATAACTAAAGACGTCGTCACGTCGCGGGGCCGGTGTTTATCAGTCGTCGTCGTCGTCACTCACCGCCGCGCCCACCGAAAGCGCGAAGGTGCCCACCATCTCCGTCACCGGGATCTCGCCTCCCTGCAAGATCGAGGAGAGGAGAGTTTCGTCACCCATCCATTAGCGGCATGGCATGGAAGAATCGACAGACGGCAGACACGCGCGCGTACCTCCATTTGCCAGGCGAAGCGGTAGTAGACGGCGGCGGCGGCCATGGACGTGATCCCGAGGCTGGACATCACGGCCGCCACCAGGTACGTCCGCCGCTCCGACTGCTTCCGCGCCGCGCGCGCCGCCACCGCCTGCTCCAAGGCCTCCGCCGCGTCGTCCCCGCCGTCGTCCGACGACGCCGCCGCGCGGTCGCGCGCGGGCGCTGGCGGCACGCGGCGCAGGCGCAGGCGCACCGGGAGCGGCGCGGCGAGCGCCAGGCGCGGCCCCGCAGCCGGACGGGCACGGGACGCGGCCAGAGGGAATGGGGCGGCCACCAGCCTGGCGACGGCCATGGTAGACTAGACCGGCCGGCCGGTCTGTGGGGTGTGGAGGGGCAGTGGACAGAGGCCGCTGGGCGCTGGTTTAGTTTTCGGCGTGGGTGTACATGCGGTTGCGGACTTGCGGTCGGCCTCGGCGCGCGGGATGCGCGAGCTCGGCTGCCGGCCGAGGAGGGAAGGAGAAGGACAAGCAAGTGGGCCGGAGTCGTCGCCGCAGGCAGTGGCAGTGGCACTGAGTGAGTCAACTAGTCCTACTTGCGGGCATGGAAATCTGGGACGTGCGCCGGAGCGGCAGCTGCCTGCCCCGCCTTTTATACTGGGGAGCAGGATTACCATTTCGTTTTGCGTCAAATCCCGGACACTTCCGCTGACGGAATTCCGGACTCATGTTTTGCAAACGAGAGGTGAATTCAAATTCAAAAACGGAAAACCGTCACTTTTCGAACGGAATTCTTCGGAATTCTAGAGTTTTTGGCCGAAAAACGAAGAAAAAGATAGAAAACACATGGAAAATTTATGTACATATGAAAAAATTAGAAATTTTAGTAGAGTTTCCCCTGATTATGCGTATATTGACAGTTTATAATGCATAACATATATGTAACTCAACCCAACAATGAGAAATACAACATTAAACACATAGGCCATGTCCAAAGTCCACACCTCTAATGCAATACATAGTCCAAAGTCCATTACAATTATTCTACATAGTCCAAAGTCTATTAGAATTATTACGACACAAACTTACGACAGAGGCAAAGGCATAGTCCATGCTAAGTCCATGTAGCAAAGTCATAGAACACAATCACCATGTCCATCCAAAGTTCATGAAGCAAAGTCATACAACACAATCAACATGTCCATCATATGTCTAGGAATCAAATGAATAGTCTCTGCATTTGAAGATTTGTATGAAATGGATGCAATAACGGCATATTCTTAACGGGTCCAAACCCAAATCGTCAATTTAACCAACCAAATCAACTTGGATTTGAACGATTTCAAGCGCTAATCGCTCAGAAAAAGACCTAGTTTTTTATCATATTTTTTTACACATTTATTATAAACTTTTTAAAAAATTTAAATTTGAAAACGAAATTCGCCGAAAAGTACTGGATTTTCATTTCCCGTAGTCATCCGGAAACGGAAAAAAATCTGGAAAACCGGCGGTTTTCCGACGGAAAGGAAAACCCTGCTGAGAAGTGGGAATTGAGAATCACGCGACGCGACGCGAGCAAGGAGGAGGGGCGGGGGAGACTCGGACGCCACGGCGGCTGGTCAGAGTGCCGCTGTGCGCCGGTGCGAGGTGACTCGGCAGCCTCTCCTGCTCGATCAGGTCTCCGGCCCCGCATATTGTAGCAACTAGCAAGGGAATGTAGGCATTTCTTTTCCTGCCGACCCCGACTTGCTTGTCAGGTTACCGAGCGACTGCTGCGTGTACGTGTCGCTGTCCAGTCTTCCCCCGCGGCTGCGTGCGTTCCGATCGGCCGCCCGGCGAGGGCCATTGGAGGGGAGGGCCAGGCGCGGCGGAGGCGAGGGGCGGGGCCATGCGGCCATGCCATGCCGTCCCGTCCGGGTAGGGTAGTAGGTGCGGGCAGCCTAGCCACCGCGGCAGTGGAAAAGGACAGCGCGCGCACATGGCCGGCCGCGCTCACCACGTGGCAGGAACGGGGAGCCTGTCCTGTCCTGTCCCCGCGCGCACCACTCCGCCTGCCTGCGGCCCCCACGAGCCATTTGCGCCAGCCGACCTGCGGCTGCGGCCGGCCATATCCGGCGTTCCGTCCCCTGCTCCCTTTGCCACCTTCCACGCACGCTCCACAGTGTCTCAGTCTTCTTCCACCGCGCAAACTGTTCAATCACGGCAAGAAAGCTCTCCTGGAGGCTGGACTGGAGCTTCAGCTTCACGTACGAGAGGAGACATGAGATCACAGCTCCACTGTAACATCTATCGCGTCCAAAAACAATTGCATTGCTTAGGGCTAGACGGCTAGTATATATTCCTGGCTCGTGAACAGCGTCAGCCGTATCCTGCAGGCAGTGATGAATCATACTATATTCTACTGCCGTCTGCTTTCAGAATGCGTTCTCCTAGTCCTATACGCATGTCACCTGATCAGTGGTGGCCGCTTCTTTTCATTTCTTGGTGCTGCAGAGCCCGAGACGAGATGGAGAGGCGAGGGTACACGTGTATGCGCGGCGCGTACGTGCGTGTCTCTAGACAGGGGTCCTCCGCTAGCTACGTGCTGGTGCTCGGCCGCCCCACTAGCGATCCCACTTGCCGACGACCACACCTCTCCCCTCATGGTCTCATGGATCATATGGCGAATATACAAGCAGCAGCAGCGAGCGAGGACGACGACCCACCGGGCCGGCCGGGGGGGTGTCACGCACTGCGCCGTCGAGCTCCCTCGTCCGGACACCTGGTGACCGGTGCATGCGATGCGATACAGGAGGGGGTGATGGTGCGTGGTGGCGAGAGGGACGGGAAAAGCGAGCTGAGGCGCCGTGTGAGTGCCTTGCCTTCTTGGTGGCGACGGCGACGCGGGGTTTGGCGCGCGAGTGACGGACTGACGGGAGGGGAGGGCAGGGGAGGTCGTCGACCACCAGCGGGCCGGTTCACGCACGATGTCGCCGCGTTTGCTCGGGATCGCTGACACGTAGCTCGCCTGAGGCGCAGTCCAGTGCAGGGATAACGAATTCGATAGGCCCACATACTGACGTACCAACTGATCCGTTTCGTCGTCGAAGTCAAACCCAGAACGATTGATTATTACCGATGGAGCTTAAAGGCGATGGCGACCGGAGGTGCTAATGGTAAACATAAAATTTTCTCGAAGGAGAGCTAGGGTTATGTCCTACACTCTGTCCACTGCACCTACCTTGATGGACAAACTTTTAAAGAATCATTGGGTCAGCACGTAAGCAAGGATGAAAATACAATGATAAAAGAAAAGAGACATGGTGGACCAGGACATCCAGAATGGCCCTGCTTGTAACCGGGACCTCTCCTCTCGCGACGCACGTGCATTTTTAGAGGATCAAAGTAAGTTATTACATAATTTAAATTTTTTGAATTATTTCAGAGATAGAACGTGTGTCCTGACAAAATGAGTTCTTATCATTTTTGTTTTTTATCCCCTAGTTATTTAGCTTTGTTTTCTTGCTGATAAGGAAACTTAAACCTTAAATATAATGGGGAGTTTCATCATCAATGTTGGTCAGAAGATGAAATGAACAGCCCAAAGATAAACTCAATAATCTTTCCCGACTAAAAATTCCAAATTGATACTTAATAACCCTCTCTGGCCAAAGGCCAAAAATTAAAAAAAAATAAACTTAATAACACTCTTCTGTCCAAAGTTTCAAGCTGAAACTTAATATTCCTTGCCTGGCTAAACTTCTGAATTGGATCAAATTCATAAAACCAAAAGACCAAACTTAATAGTAAGACTTTACCTAATTAACCGGGGCTAAAATCTTATTCTTCACCTAGGAAGAATGCACGTGTGTCCCGCACGTGGATAAATTAAAATATTATTATTATTTGTTAATTGAAGTATATGTTTAAGGAAAAAAGCAAAGATCTACGCCAAGAAAGAGTTCTGCATGTCAGCATTTTAATTAGACCACGCATGCGACACCGTGAAGGTCTTTGAACACCATTTAAAATGCAGTGATGATAAAAAAACATTTAGCCTTCTTTTTTAGTGATATGTGCATAAAAACTGTTGTTTGGCAAATCAAATGCAGGAATTGTAGTTTTATTATACAATGTCATTGGATACTGAGTTGGAGAAAAACATATTACTATGACTGCAATAAAGTTGTGCGTGCCACCTCCCCTGTCCCGCTATGGCCGAGCCGCCTCCTACCGCCCATCGCGGCCACCGGCTGATGCCCACCTCCTCCTCCCGCGGCCGTGGAAGAGGTATGTCTTTGATCTTGTTTGGTCTCTTCAAATGATCGGCTCTCTGGTTTTCCCGCAACCAACAATCTGTCTACATTTTTGGGTCCATTTGAGTGCTAGAGGCGATGCTTCGTGGACTTGAGCATCTGTTATGAAAAGGCTAATTAACACTTTTGCATGCGATTTGATACTATAGGATGATATTTTTGATCGAGTCAAGTTTATCTTGATTTGTATTAGCGGTTTGGTATTATGAATTAGATGTATTTGCTCACGTGGATCGCCAGTATATTTGATTGGGCTTCAATGGACCTAAATTTGTACGATTATTGGGCTGCTGTTGTAGTTGTATTCTCCTCTCCGTGGATATCATATTAGACGTGGGGTGGAATCGTGGGTTGGGTAGGAAAAACGGTGAAAAAAGTGCATGAAAAGGGTTACAAATCGGTCCTAATTAAATGGCACGAACGCGGTCTGCGGTGCGTTATGCCACCGAATCACGTGGGCCCTTCCTTACTGTGCGGGCCTACAATAAATGGTAAAAAAATACCCATTGGTTGGACTCTACCGAAATCAATCAACGGTGCAAAACTAACAAGCTAATAACATGTTTGGTAAGAAAAATATTTATTTAACTCGCTCTTTATTAGGACAGACTTGGATCATTCGGACCCAGAGATTTTTGGACGATTTTTGGCCTACATCATCTCGTTGACACTTGACACGAAAAGAAGTTCAGAACTCTTTGCAAATGCCCTGTTCGGCTGTTCCCCAACTTTTGCCGAGGACATACCTCCCTCCCGTGCACGTTGTACTCACGTGCACGTATCTGTCTGTTGTTTACTGGTGATTACGCGGAAAGGGAAAATCAGAGGCGCACAAGTTAGACGAGACGAAACTACTGGCGTGAATCACGTGAAATGTGTCGTGTCCATCTCCCATCAGTGGTGGATGTGGATGGATGGAAGTAACACCCCTCCCCCCACACACAAAAAAAACAGGGCCAAGAAAGCCCACGAGAGCCGAACGTAAAACAGGCCGCAAGAAGAGAGCCCAACCAACAACAGGGGAAATGGAGAAAGAAGCCCATCAAAGGCATCTTCAGGCCCAGAAGGCTGGTCGCCGCCATCGGCCAGGCGCGAATCTCGAGGCGAAAAACCCACGGCCTCAAATTGCTCTTCCCCGCGCAACTAGGGTTTCCCTCTCCGCCACCCCCTCCTCCGGCCCCTCAGGCGAGAGCGCGGCGGCTACTCGGCGGCGGCGAGGGCCGCGACGGTCCAACGCAGAGCGGGCGCCATGGCTACCCCCGAGGCGCCTTCATGCTACGTTGGGATCGCAAGGCAGTCCGCTGCCTTCCGCCTTATGAAGCAAATGGTACGTGGTTAATCTCTCTCTCTTGACACTGCGTCCTCTGGCATGGCATCGCCAGGTTGTAGACTAGAAACGAGGATCCTTCAACGATCACTCCATTTACTCATCCTACTGTCATAAATACTGTTGTTTCAGGGATGGGAAGAAGGTGAAGGCCTTGGCAAGGACAAACAAGGCATGAAGGGCCATGTCAGGGTCAAAAACAAGCAGGACACACTAGGTACACCCTTTTCTTCTACAACTCCTCAATTGGTTTCGCAATTTAACTGAGCAGATGACCTGAACAGCCACAGCTGAGTTTGCTGATGCAAGGCTCTCATTTGTATGGCAGGTGTCGGTGTAGATAGCCCTCATAACAAATGGGTCTATGATACCACCCAATTTGACAACATATTGAAGAAACTGAAAGTGGTATGACACGTAAAAATTATCTTTCAGCTGCACATATGGCATTTCGATTTGCAATGTCTAATAGCTGTTTCCATGTTCTTGTGGTTTGGTGACCGCTTCTCTCTGCAAGGGCAGCAATCAGCTAATCCTATTCAACAAGGTATACCTTGCACATTTGTTTTATATTCCTATTTGCTAATGTTCTTTTTAATTATACTCTTTCCCCCCTTTTTTTCTTTCAGAAGTTGCAGTTGTAAGTGATTCACCTGACAGCACACCAAAGAAAGAGAAGCCAGTAAATGATGATGTTCCTAAAGTTACTCGCCCGCAAGGAAGGTTGGTTTTGGCCTCATTTTAGGCACATCGATTCCTCAACTTATTTGATTCTTTCCTTTACATGATAACCTCATTTTCTTTCAGATACAAGAAAAGAGAGAGGGGGAAAAGTGTGAGCTCTTATTCGGCAATAGATCTTCAAGGCATACTTGTGAGTGATTTTTTATCTGTGTCTGGCCTTTGTCCATGGGCATTTGTTTCTTGTGCTCGCACATTCTGTACTGTTTGTTGGTTTGTACTCCCTCCGTCCACAAATGATCTACATATTTAGGAGAGAAAATGTGTCCAAAAATGATAAGCGTATTTGCACAACAGCTTATTAATGCACCTCCTCGTATTTAGCCATTGTGTGCATGAGTGCTATTAGCTGCATTCAACTCTGTGCATTTAATAATCCTTTCTACGATGCATGTTTAATGAAAATATAAACAAGTGCTCATTTCATTTTGGTCTTAGTGTCATCTGCAAATATGAAGATCACTCATGGACGGAGGGAGTATGTCTTAACTCTAATTTTTGAAGTGTGCTGACTACTAGTTTGCTGTATTGCATTTCATGCTTTTCAATTACTCCCTCTAGTCACAAATAAATGACAATTTGAGGTAGTGTTAAGTCAACCGTCCTAAACTTTAGTTACAGATAAATTTTTATTTGTTAATTTGTTAAGTTTGGATATTTGAAAGTGATACGAGTAGATTTATATTAAAATTAAAATGTGGCTTTGTAAATTTATACTTTTGCAATGCTATAAATATACTGTAACAAAAAATGCTAGTCAAAATTGTGTATTTGGTGACCATGTTGATGGCCAAAAATGTGAGTTATTTGTGGCTGGAGCGAGTACTCAAACTACAGTTATTCTGAATTTGATTTTTTAACAATTAGCCTTGTTCAGTATTCTAAAGTAGCTTGTCGTGGGCTCTTTGCACAGGTACGTAAAAATAATGATGATTGCCAAGTGGATCAAAAAGTTGAACCAACATGCTTGGATGAACCTGATCCCATGATCTGCCCAGACGCAGGTCAGCAGTTTGTCGTGTGGTTTTTTGCCTTTTTTGACCTGGCTTTACTATGTTGTGCCAGCATTTAGTCCATTAAATCCTTGTTCATCTGAGGTTCTTTTATTTTTAGTACTATGATAAGTTGTTGCTGGATTACTTTCTAGGTGTTAAAAAACCTCTTATTTTTACCTATGTGCTTGAAATGAAATTATCTTGGTTATATCATCATTCTTTGTATTAGTTCTTTTCATCCAAAAATATAAGTATGATTATCAGGCTTAAACACACCAAAATTCTAATTTATCTGGTTATTGTATAAGAGATCTAACTGTTGTGTTTGTTTACTGGACTGTATTCTTGTCCTTATTTGAACTAATAGCTATTGTGTCAGCATCTGGGCTATTATAGGCTTATAGTGCTACTGAACGAGAATGAAATGTATGTTCTTTACCTGTTAAATTGACGTCTTCTCTAATCGTCTTCCCAATGTACTAGCTTCATTGAGGTTTTAGCATCTATCTTATTTTATAAGTGATATAAGCGGTATAAGTATTGTACTTATGTTTTGTTTACTGGACAGTATTCTTGTCATTATTTGAAATTATACCTATTGTGTCAGCATCTGGGCTGTTATAGTGCTGCTGAATAGAAACAAAATGCATGTTTATTGTCCTCTTACATTTATATTCTCTAATGATCTTCATAACGTACTAACTTTGGTGAGGTTTTAGTAACTAGCTTTGCCAACTCTTTGCTGGTTCAGTATCCCAAGCTGAAGATGTGAACTGGTGGGGGCACAAATTTGGATTTGTGTCGGGAGGGTTTCTAGGAGCAACATCCCGTAAAAAAAAATCTTCACAAAAAGACCCTGCTAATGTCCGCCAGACATTTGCGGAGGAAGATCAGGAAAATCTATACAATCTTGTTCAGGTTGGTATCCACTGTACACCCATGATGTCCTGAACTAGATGCTTAGTGTTCCTAAATTGTCAATATATCTATGGCCTGTAATCTACTGCAGGATAAAGCTACTTCTGGAAAGCAAGGTCTTGGCATCAAGAGCCTGCCAATGAAAGTTGCTGGCCATCGTTGGAAGGGAAACAAAACTTCATTTGGTGATAGTGATGAAGATAATTCAGCTCAGTCTGATGAATATTCAGAAATTGAAGAGAATGACGATGAAGAAGAACCTGTTAGTGTCACTGCATCGATAAACACAGAGAGGAATGCAGAAAAAGAATTGCCTGAGGAAGTCAGACCCAAAACCAAGGTCAAGAAACTTTGTAAAAGAATACTTCGTCAGGTATAGCCTCTACCTTCCCTTGTGGGTACTTCATGTGATGTGGTCTAGTATATGATGTTGACTGACTCTTGTTCTTTCCAGACCCCATCCCAGTCTATGAAATTGAAGAAACTTAAGGTAGCTGTTGAAGAACATTCCGCTGTATTTTCAAGCTTCTCTTGTAGACGCGAAGCACTGTTATTTTTGAAGAAGAAGGTATGTGTAGATATCATTACCCCCTCCCTTTTTTTGGTAGTTATGAATAGCGGCCATTCTTTTTTGGTGCCTATTTTCCAAACTACAGTCAGGAATTTCTTGTGTGCTACTACTTTTTTTCCCACACCATGCCTGAACCCAAATTTCATTACTTTTAAGCAACAGAATTTAAAGTTTTCACACAGTGCGTTGACAGCACCTACTGGAGCACCCAGTGGTCAATCCAACCTAGAAAAAAAGGTCTGGGTGTCTAACGAGTACACCCTCATAGTTATTGGTGACCTTAGTGCCTCCTTGTGTGATGGTATCATGATGTTTGGAACGTAGAATGCTGCATCATATTCTGATGTGTTCAAGGAAAAGTTATTTTCTGATATGTTGCAAGATATATTTTCAACCACATCCTGTGCGTGAGGACCAGCACATTGATACTGTTGTATGTCCACTCTCTGTTGATTTCCCTTTCGTCTGACAGTTCTGTCCTGCAGCTCCAAGGAAGCAGGAAATTTAACGTGGATGGCAAGAAAGTACATCTTGTCTCGTGAAGGCGAAAGCAACTATGAAGTCTTTGGGTAGTGTTCCACAGTGCGTTGTCGAGGTGTCAGCGCTCATATTTGTTGTTGCTCGAGATTTGTAACAGATGCAGGAGCACATTTAGCTCTGTATTATAGATAATGAATCAAATCCTTCCGCTGATGCGGAGGTAGAATTTTGCAGGGGAAAAAAGGATGCGGGGCAAGACAGCTAATCTGTGTATTTGCAGTGCAGTATAGAATTTGATGTATCTTGAAATGTTGTGGTTAGCATGAGAGGCTGCAGAGCTATAAAACGGACTTGATTGTGTACCACTTTGTTCTCAAACCGTCATGCACGTTGCATTGTCTTCTAGCTGTCCTTATGAGTTGTTTGTTGGCCAGCCCCTAGCTAACACACTTGATAACTCACGCGGCAATATACCCAATT
The DNA here is from genome assembly GCA_030272315.1 of Paspalum vaginatum. Classification (NCBI taxonomy): domain Eukaryota; kingdom Viridiplantae; phylum Streptophyta; class Magnoliopsida; order Poales; family Poaceae; genus Paspalum; species Paspalum vaginatum. The sequence continues at coordinate 57,095,515 of CM059012.1, read as the reverse complement.
GCTATCCGGCGTGCGTGCCAGCAGCCCCTCCCAGCCACGCATGCCCCTCCCAGCGCACGGCGGCGTGGGAGGGGGCCAGTGGGCTGGCACACAGCAGGCGGGGAGGCCTCGGCGAAGGTGGTGGCGGGCAGGGCGGGGGCTAGGGTTAGGGTTCGCCGATGCTCCTTCTCCACCGCCGGCTATAAAGGGGAGGGCCGTTTATTTCTTTGACAAAGTTTCTTCGTCAGTTCTTTCTCTCTTTTTTACCGGCTACTCCGCTCTTTGTTAAGGAAGTTGTTCTTCGGACAAGGAGCCTATTTCTTTAAGTGCTCTTTCTTAAGTACTAAGGGCACCAATTTATTGAGGGAGGATGGAAAAAAGGCTAGCTTCTACCCAAGTCATTACCTAAGCAGAGTTCCGCGGATTCCTGCTATTGTTTAGCTTTTCATGGTACCCGGATGGCAGTCTAATAGCAGTAGAATGGCTTTGAGCATGTGAGGCAGGTCTGGCTCTTTTCCTAGAGTGTCTTTACGCCCTGGACCGAGAGATCTAGCTAAAGCAGCATACAACCCCACAATTAAAGAGCATGAGTTTGAAGGAAGTGTTATACTCTTACAGGTACTACGGAACTAGTTCCAAAGAACTACTAGTGAGGAATGAAAGAGTTTCTAGTGATAAAGGAGAGACCGGCGGAGGTTGCGGGCAGGGGCCGGTGGAGAGACCGGCGGCGCCTTCACCGTTGGTCGCGCGGGGGAGGACGACGATTGGGGAGGGCCGGTAGCGAGGGCGTGGTAGTCTCTAGGTTAGCGGTGGGCTGCGATGGTGGGCGGAGCGGCAAGGCGTCGGCCGCGGGAGGAGACAGGAAGGGCGGGGGCGAGAGGAAGAAGAAAGGCGTCGGCAGAAGCTTCTAGCGCGCGTAGGAGAGAGACGTCGGGCAATATATGAAGGATATGAGAGGACAACATAAAAAGACACTATTGGTTCACTACATGATGCAGCAAATACCAGTTGTCTGTTCATACACATGCACACACCATGGGTAGCTCAAAACTCGGTGATACCGAGCATGTCTTAGAGCATGCAATGCTTGTTTGGCCGTGTCCTATCCAATCGTGGTTAAATGACATTGGGACCATAGCACATACCACTTGAACTATATCTTTTTTGAATAGTTACGGAATCACGTGGGTTTAAATGTCTAGTTTTTTGGCTACCTACTAACGTGTGCTATGCCAACTATTTGCATGTTGATGCTAGTCAACATATATACATTTAAGTATACTGCTATGCCTAGTACTATTGCTATGTACAAAGTTGCACAGCTAATTATTAGTCATGTAGTAAAAATGTCGTGCTGTGTATAGATAAATGTGATATGAAGTCGTGCTATTTTTTTAGAAATAGAACAAAAGCAGTCTAATTAATCCATTATGGATATGATTGGAAGCAACTGGTAAATCTAGTTTCAGCTTTTGCAAGGTAAGTGTATCTGACTTCTAAAATTTTTAAAACCGGAGACTATAAATTACCACAAATTGAAAGATTGTTTGCATTCAAACTCAATTTTTTAAAGACGGATTGCAAACCTTACTGGATCCGAATGCGGTTTATTGCTGAACATCCTATTTAGGGAATTATACAATTCTTTTATTTCACCGTACAAAACGTATTGTTGTAATCTAAACTAAAAAACATTTGACTTTCAATACTACAATTAATAAAAATACAACCGGATATAAAATCACACGAACAGAAACATCTGCACATGAATCGCTAACCGAACTGATGGCGTACTCGCATTCTCGCAGACTGCAGCCCCGCCGGGAAACGCGATTCGACAAATCTGCTTCGTCCTTCACATGGCGTACTTCCGTCAGTAGGCGGCGGGCGCGTCCCACGCCACACGGTGCGGTCCGTTTCGTTCTGCAGTGTCAAGTCGGGGATAAGCGCGGAGCAGCAACATGGCCGCGCCGGCGACACCGAGGCCGTCGCTGATTCTCTCGCGTGCCTCCTCGCACTCCCACTCCCAGCCCAGCGCCGGCGGTCTCGCCTCCGACCGCGCCGCCGCCTCCTCCCACCGCCGGCGCGGCGACTTCGTTTTCGTCGTCAACCCCTCCGGTACGCCCCCGCATCTCTCCTCCCCTCCCCTCCTCTCTCGCTTGACTCTGACTAAACCAACTTCTCTTCGCGCCTACTCTGCGGTGCAGGCGCTAATGGCCGCACGGGAAAGCATTGGAAGCAGCTGCTCCCACACCTCCGCACCCGCCTCGCCGACCAGTGCAACGTAAGCCGTCGTCCATGGCTTTCAGATCGCTAGCTGATGACTTCCCACCCTGGGATTTGTAGTTGCCTTCTGAAACCCGCGTTTGGTCTCAGATCCGGTGGTATTAGGATTTAGGCGGTCTCACTCACAGAATGTTTCATTTGTTGGTGTTGGCTGAATAGATTTGCGAGTGCATCACGTCGGGCCCGTCCCACGCCATAGATGTCACCAGGGAGGTGCGTGCGTGTTCCCTTGTCAAATACGGAGTGGCGGAGCCACTTGGCAACTTTTTATTCTAAGCACTAGTGACAGTTTACTTACTCTAGTCTAGGCTATAAAGGATGGGGCTGATGCCGTGATTGCTGTTGGAGGTGATGGTACACTTCATGAGGTACTCATGTGTCTGAACTGTTTATACAACCATACTACAAACAATCTAAAGTCTCCAATGGTTGATATTGGGAGGGCATCAAGTTATATAATTGAGGATATTATTTTGAATACGTAGGTGGTGAATGGCTTCTTTTGGAAAGGAAGTCCAGTTCGAGCTCTTGATCGAGGGCCTGACCATTCAACAGCACTTGGTGTGAGTACCCATACGACCTGCCCTTTTGGCTTTTAGATACATAACCTATAATAATGTTCTGAGTTGTTTGATCTACACACTGGGGTGTGTTCAGTAGTGAAGTGTGCTGTTGTTCTCTGACAGCTCATTCCACTTGGAACTGGCTCAGATTTTGCCCGGACATTTGGATGGTATGTTTGTTTCCTTTCCTGCATGGTCCACATACGTACGGCATGGTTGTTTCTTAACCTCTATTTCCTTAAATCGCTGTTATTGTTTTTGAAACCAGGACAAATGATCCTTCTGATGCCATTGATCGAATTGTGAGAGGTTCTTCCTTGATGCCTTTTTTTCTTTTATTGTGTTTGAATTGTGATGAATATCTTTAAATCAATGCATCAACATTTGAGGTTCTTCCCCTACCATATGGGACTAGTAAAGTACATACTATGCTGTTAACAGAACAAAGTGGTATTTGAAGGGAAAAAACAGAACAAAGTGATTCAGTATTATGTGTCCTGTATTACTGTCTGCTGCACTGTTTGTTTAAAAGAGATGGTAAACTTCTCACCAGTCAAACAAAGAAATTATACGACTTCTCTGTTCCCCTGTTCATCTTTCTTTTACATTTGGGGAACTTAGTGTGGGCTGTGTACTTATGTAATATGATGCTAGTTTCATTGATGGATTTTTAATTTCTACATCTGAGAACACAAATGAATCTTTTCCGCAGGAGTAACATCCAAGCTAGACATAGGCGCGATGGAGGGTCCAAACAGAGAACCACACTTCTTTGTTAATGTTGCCGATATCCATTTGTAAGTGAAACATAGCCATATAAAATATGTACTTCAGTGGATGATTTGAAGAACAAAAAATGATATGCTTGCAGGAGTGCTAAGGCAGGCTATTTTGCTTCTATGTACAAGAGATTTGGCAACTTATGCTATGTATTTGGAGCTTTAAGAGCCTTTTGGGGACATAATAATCGAGATATGAGAATAAAGGTGAGGTTGATTTAGATAATAATAAAACCTTTTGCATGCTTTCATGTGTTCATTTGCTCATTCTAATCCTCCAGATGCACATGTTAGATTAATGGGGAAGAATGGAGAACTGTCCATAAAGTCACTGCCCTATGCATAGGAAACGCTAAGTACTTTGGTGGTGGTATGAAGATAACTCCAACAGCCGATCCGTTTAGTGGCAACCTTGAGGTAGGTACATGATCGGTGTTTATTTTTGAACCTTTCAGTGGATGTTAAGATATTGTAGCCTTTATAAATTCTTATATGGTTCTTTGTAGGTTGTTATTCTTCAAGATTTCAAATGGTACGATTTTCTTCTGAAGCTTCACAGGCTGTATGGAGGCACACATCTATCAGTGAATGGTGTGTCGTCAATAAGGTAAACATAAACCTTGAATATCATCGTGAAGGTTCGTTGCTTTGAGGAAGTAAGCATAGCGAGCATATAAAAAAAGGAAATGATCCAGTCCCTTCTCTAGAAAACAATATGCTGCCTGCAGTATCACTTTGTGTCTTCAATTAAGGTAAACAAATTTGAGGCACATCATGTGGTACTGCAGGTTGCATATTGGTTTTTATGACACGAAGGAAGGTAGCAGAATAGCTTTCTTGAAGCGGTCCCAACTAGAAAATCGTAAAGTGGAAAGTTTTAAGTATTTTGTTCTTGAAATGCTAAGGTCATCAAGGACAAGGAGTACTATGCCTTCTAGCTTCATGCACTAATATCCTCCAGTGGTCTGGAACTTCTACACCTATAGGTTTATGTGATGTATACAGTATACTGCAACCTGTCAGACCATCTGACAAAGTTCATGGCGCAATGAAAATACAATCTGTTAGCATTCCTCGTTGGTAACACTAGCTTAGCACATCTGGTGGAAGTCTGACTTGTTGAGAGAGGTTTACTGGAATCTCAATTGCTCTCCTTTTGAACTGGGTTCTTAGTGATTTCAACTTTGAAGTCTTTTAAAGAAAGCTCAGCACTTGGAGGCTGTTTATGTAGACTTTCAAGACTTTGAAGCCTTTTGAAACAAAGTTTATTTATCCATTAGTAGCTACTGGTCCATCTTCATCCAAGTGACATAATCGTTTTTGCAGGGTTCAGTCAATTGAAGTGGCAGAGGTGGCAGCTAGCGGTGACATCTTTGTGCAATCTGACGGGGAGCATTTCGGCTTCCTGCCTACCAAATTTTCAGTTCTTCCTGGTGCAGTTGATTTCTTCTGCTAGATTACCGTGCTCTTCTTTCTTGCTCCTCTTGGACCGAGAGAAAGATGCTCGATTCAAGTTCAGATCACTGTTTCAAAATGATTTGGTAATAAAGTCTCCTGGCGTTACTTGAAACAAGTTCTGCCGTGCTGTAGCACTCCGACATGTAAGTACTGTTCTAATGCAGCAGCCAGCAGACATCACACCACGCAGCACAGGATGTGGAGTCCATGCATTCATCGAGTAGCCGTAAAATTTGGTGAGGACAGGCGTACGAATGTATTTTACTGTTGGATTATTCTGGCGGCAACGTAAAAGTTCACAGCGACCAGGGCAGGCCGCAGGCGTGTACCATATGGCCATAATACTTGCTTGTAAGGACCATGATCAGCTGACATTTAAGTATAAGTTAATGTATGCCCAACTTGCAGTACCATGTACTACGACTGTACGACGGATCAGCGTGGCAGCACAAGTCGTTACATCGGCCATATTGATGCCCTTTTTCTTTTTTTTTGGACATATATTGATGCCCTTTTTCGATAGAGGACTACTTTGCTCCCTTTTTTAGACAGACTGTACCTCTATTTTTAAAGTTTTAATACTGTTGAGTTCTAGATAACCACTCGTTTTATTTTGTCTTGACTTTTCATTATTAAAGGTATTTAAGAAGAATGGTAAAAATATTGTGTCTAAAAGTAATTGTGTTAAGCATTTAGGGTGTGTTTGGTTTGAGGCCAAATTTGTGGTCAAAATTTGGCCATGGTTACTTGCCATGACCTATTTTATAAACGAAGGGGATTCTTATTCTTCTGAAAAAAATTGTTGTCCTTTTTTGTTTTTTTCACTTCACGTCTCCTAAATATCACGCATCTAAATTACTTGAAGTTCCCAAGCGACGTTCAAATTTAAAAAATGCTATGCTTTTTTCTTGTTTCAGGGGTTAGGTTTCGCATTTTGTGGCCATACAATACCGGATTTGGAGAGCCTCGGCGTAGGCTAGCCGGATTGCCGGGGGAGTGAGGTCGTCGGCTGAGTTCGTTGTCCCTGCAGCTTTAGATTCGTCGGAGGAAGAAATAACAAAAAAAAAAAAAAACACTGTCAGGCTGGAGGAAGAAGATAGATCGCGGGTTGTTGACAGATAATTGGGCAGGGAATATTTTCTGACGAGCAAGAAATACCCAGCAGAACAACCAGCTTTCTGGGCTGGGCCAAAAGCTTTGCCCAATAAATACCCAGCGGAACATCCAGCTTTCTTTTGGCCCATCCCAAAAGCTTTCCTCAGTGATTGGGCGCCACTGTGCCTCCACCTTGCTCACTACTGGGCGCCAAAGCGCCCCCGCCTACCATGCGGCCACCGCGGTCCCTGCTCCTCCTGCCACTCACTCGTCGTGGCCTCTGCTTTGGGCTTCGAGCAGCGACAGCGCCCGACAACGGAGGAGATGGGGCGCGACGGCCGCTAGACCGCAGAGGAGGAGGGGAGTAAAACGGGAGAGAAGAAAAGAAAAAGAAACTGACATGTGGGTCCTGCGCAACGCGTCACCTGACATGTAGCCATAGAGTGCTACTATAGCAAAACCTCCATCAAAACCGCCATTGGGCTGTTTTATCTGTCTTTTGCAAATTTTAAAGGGTTAAATATCCAGTTTTGAAATTCAGATGGTAAAATAGACCACTGCCTAAAGATCAAGGGGTTATGTATACTTTTTTCTGTACCACCGTATCAAAATCACTTTCAAAACCGTCTCTAGGAGTGTTTTATCTGGTTTTGCAAACTTTAGAATATTAAATATTCAGTTTTGAAGTTTACAGAGGTAAAACAGATCACTCCCCAAAATCAGAAGTTTATGTATATTTTTCCTTTCGGAAAAGGGAAAACCTCCTCACTCAAGCATGAGAATGTGGCGTCCGCGAGCTCGTGAGCTCGCGCGGGCGCGTCCATTCTCCGGTCACTTCCGCCGCCACGTCCTACTCGAACCCCTAGGCCTAGCCCGAGTCCCACCTCCGCACCCTCTGTCCCGCTTCATCTCCTCCGCTCGCGATCCTATCGCCGATGCCTCCGCGGCGGATCCCTTAGATGACGACGTCTTGGCCTCCCAGTGCGGCACTGACGCCGCAGCCGACGAGGAGGAGGTCGCCCGCGTCTGCGCCGCCGTCGAGGCCGCTCCGGAGGATAAGATCGTCTCCACCCTCGCCGACATGGGCGTGGACTTCAACGAGCCGCTCCTCACTGCAGTCCTCCTTGCTACCAAGCGATGCTCCTGTAAGAAGCTGGTTTCTCCTTGCAACTATGCCGCGGAGAACAACCGCGCGGCCAAGAGCCTCTCGACTCTTGAGGTCCTCGTGAGGAAGGTAGCTGCTTCTGATGAGATCGACTAGATGGCAGCGTTCATGCTCTGGGATTGGGTTAAGAAATTTGGTTCTGTGCCGGTGAGCACACCATTGTTCATATTTCGGAAGGTCGGTCTATCTCCAGCGACGTTCTCCGTTGTATCAAACCGTGCCATGTTTTGAGAAACCACTTGGATTTCCATTAGAGACAATCTTAGCGAGGTGAAGGCAGCGCTGTAGGTGCTTGGCAAGTTCGACGACTTTGGTTGCACTCCGGACGGTTTCAGCTATTGTATGGTGAGGCTGAAACCAAGGGCTCTTCCGACCACTATTTTTTCTGTCTACGGTATAGAACAATGCTGCAATTTAATTTTGAAAGAGTCAAATGGGAGATCCGCTAGATTTAGCCTGAGGATGCAAGATGTTTGATGAGAGTGATGGAGAGCCAAGAGGTCAGTCCTGATATCTGCACTTACTACAGTGTGCTCATGAGTGGCTACGCAAAGGCCAAAAAGGGGGTACGATGCCTGAAGCCCATGCTCTACTTCGTGGAGCTCAGAAAATCGTAACGCCTACCACCCCCGAGCTAACAACAGATCAATAAAGTGCATTTTCACTACAAGGAGTAACTTTGTAGGCCCGATTCCTTGGTGATAGGAATATAAATGTTTGCAAAAATTATCTATAATCTATGCATCTATTATCAATTCATCTTGCTGCCTTTCCTTCAGCATCTGAAATGTATCAGTGTGTCGTCCATCCATAAGGCTAACATAAACCTTGAATAACATCATGATTGTTCATTCCTTTGAGGAAGCAAGCATATCAAGCATATGAATAACTGAATGATTCAGTGTCAAAAAGCAATATGCTATCTGTGGTATCACTTTGTTTATCTTGAGTAAGGTAAAGCGATTGAAGACGCCCAAAGTGGCATTACAGGTAGTGGAATAGTATTCTTTGATAAAGTCTCAGTTATCATGCACCAAAAATACAATTGTCTAGGGGTCGGGAACTTTTGTGCATAAGGTTTTCATTTTTTGAAGTATACAAGACGTACAATGAAAATACAATATGTTTGGCTATCTCCAATAAGCTGTCCCTATAGTATTTTTCTTTTGAACTGGGTTCTTAGAGTCTTTTAAAGAGAAGCAGTGATGTGTTGTTTTAAATACGGAGTATGGTTTAGTAGCTACCAATCCATCTTCATCTAAGTGACAACATTGCTTTTGCAGGGTTCAGCAAATTAAAGTAACAGGAGCATTTCCTTGTGTGGCTGATTTCTTCTGCTGGATGACCATTGTCTTTCTTCCTGAACGGTGCACGACTCTGGGTGGTCAGGTGAGTGTCTCGGAATGATATGGTAATCAAGTTGCTCCATTCATTCATTTCACGCAGTGTACTCACTCCTACATGGGACAAGCTGTGCCGTGCTCAGCACTCCAACATGTAATAAGTAGGCAGCACGCAACGCATCTGATTGCAGCACAGGTGCCGGAGTTTACTGCTGCTAGTAGACCAGCCGTAAAATTTGGATCGGTACCATGCGGCAATATATAGTACTGTTTGCCTGTTGCCCAGCCGGGGGTTATAGATCGGAGGACCATTGGTATTAGCTGTAGTTTAAGCATAATGTACTCCCAGCTTGCAGTGTCATGTACGGATCCGCATGGCAGAAACCGCCGGTACCAACCCAGCATAATGCATCTCCTGTTTGGCGCTGCAACAACTCGCTGCGTTTTTTGTTTTGTACCTTGTGTGTGGATCATGGAACAGTAATCTAGTCCGTGATGGCGCTGACTTGTTCCGGGTTTCCCGTCGTTTCCGTCGCCGCGCTCTGAATATAGTCTGATCTGAAAGCAGTAAGCGACAAGGTTGCCCAAGAACTCTCCTTTGTTGCGAAGTGATTCCCGAGCAGAATCTTTGGTGGTTGGTTGATATATTCCGGTCATGCTCATACGCAAGGGACAATCTCGATCTGTTGCTTGAGAAACGAAATGTATGCTGATACTATGTCACTGGTAGGGAAAAGCAGGCGCCTGCTGCCCCCTGATGCCATGACACCACAGCTTTAAGCTCCTTTTACCCCTTGGCTGACTTTATTCTCAATAGGATTACCTCTCGTCTCATCCCTTTGACCGCCGCAGCCTCTGCGCTCTGGTGGTGTTGTGGGCTTTGGGAGAAGTCGAGATCGATCTGGTTTTGAATGGCCAGATGACTGATGACACGACGGTAGAAAACTGGGAAAAAAAAGGCTGTGGACGAGGAGCATGGCCAAGATCCTGTCGTCTGCGCTCGGAGCGTGCAGGCCGGACCAGATGGGGCAACCATTCGGCTTTTCCATGTGATTTCGCAGCAGGTAAAAAAGACACCATACGTCAAAGGCACGCCCACGTCGTTTGCCCATCCACCGCGCGCGATGTACAGCAAGGGGGGCGGCCGGCTGGGATTTGCACTGGACGCCGGCGCACGCGGTGGGTCAGCGAGCCCGGGCTGTCTGTCTGCGACCGGGCTGTGTGTGAGGTGAGCCCGGCCCGGCATCGCCAGCGCCAGGCCTGTCCCCGTGCCGCCGAGCTGTCACGGCGCCGTCTGACAGCCCACGCAAATCTTGGCATCACACCACGTACACCACCTAACTCCCTCGCTTCTCTCCACAATCCACATCGCCCTACGATCCTTGATCCTTCCTGGCACAACACACTTGTCACAGGTTTGGCCGTCTCATGCATGGACGATGGATCCTAATTTAATTAGTACACCGAAACAAGACTACGCGTGTATAGTAGTAGTAGTACCAGCAGTGCCTGTGATCTTGCTCCTGGACAGTTCACCGACTCAAATGCCAGCAGTACGGTATGACACGTTTTGCATAAATACTATTGCAGGCAGAGCAGAAAGCTAAGCTTCGATTGATTCTCGAAATTGAAAGGAGGACATGTCTCCGATGTGTTGAGTTGTTTATGATATTATAGCGTTACTGTGTAAACAGAGAGGAGTAGTTGGAACAGTGATAGGTAAAGATAAATATACAATTTGGTGGAGATGGTCCATTTCCTATTTATCAAGACGGGAGATAAATAACGAGCGTCATGAGCTAATCAGTCCCCGGGACCTTTTCCAAAAGCACCACCAAATTATTTTGCAGCTTTTAATCCTGATGATTCCTGACGAGCCCATCGAATTGGATGAGATTAATCGAATAGAACTATGGAAGCGGAGCTTTCACAAGTGGGTCCATTTTTCCCCCCTCAACAAGTTCCTTTTTTTGGAAATAAAAAAGGTGTCGAATTTCAGTGGCGCTCGCACCCACCAAAGGATTCAAGAACCTTACTGTCACTGGGCCAGCTTGACTGACGGGCCCACCTGTCATAAGAAGCGCGCCGATAACGGCCACCGCAGCACGCGGCCCCGCACCCCCATAAACACTTAGACCCACCCACCGAAAACCATTCCTGCGCGCATTTGTAAGCAGCAGCGGCAGGCAAGAATCCAAAGCCAAAGGGGCTCCGCGGCTACCTATATCTCTCTCCTCCTCCTCCCTCGCGGCCTCGCCTCTCTGCCTCAACAGCCTCGGCGCGGCGATGGCGGCGCGGAGGAGGCTGCTGGCGGATGCGCCGCCGGGGCACCGCCACCGGCAGGGCGCGGCGCCGTCGGAGTGGAGCGAAATCAACGGCTGGCTGTCGCAGCCGACGCAGGTCTTCGGGCTCCGCCTCTGGGTGCTCATCGGCATCGCCGTCGGCGCCGCCATCGTCCTCGTGCTCCTCCTCATCTTCGTCTGCCTCTCGCGCCGCCGCCGACGCCGCGACCACATGCTCGCCGCCAACCTCTACCCCGCCGACACCAAGCTGCTCAAGCAGCACCTGCAGCAGGCCACGCCCACCAAGGACATCCAGGAGATCGTACGCCGGCAGCACCAGACGCCGCCGCCGCCGCAGCCCGCGGTGCAGGTGCAGCTCGCCAAAGCGGAGCCGCAGACGCCGCCGCCGCCGCCCGCGCGGAAGGCGCCGGGGAGCGGCATGTCGGCCACGACGAGCGGGGGGAGCGAGCGCGACGGGGCCACGCCCAGGAGCGTCGGCAGCGCAGCGGGGATGCCCGAGGTGTCGCACCTCGGCTGGGGTCACTGGTTCACGCTCCGTGAGCTAGAGGAGGCCACGGACGGCCTCGCGGAGGAGAATGTGATCGGGGAGGGTGGCTACGGGATCGTGTACAGGGGCACGTTGCACGACGCCACCATGATCGCCGTCAAGAACCTGCTCAACAATAGGTAACTTGGCAGGGCCTGCCTTCTCCCCTTCTTTCGTGGGAAGTTGTTTTGCCTGTTTTGCTCCTGGGTCACCAATCTGTTGTCTTTCGGTTCATGCTGGTCTGGGTTTCGGGTTTTGTTTGTCCCCGAGGATTGTGGTTGGGCTGAATTAGGATCTGGGGCCGTCGGCTTCATATTTGCATTTGAGTCTCCCTTGTTGCTCGATTTAATTTGGAACTTGTAAGGAAAGACAACAGTAACTCTCGCTATTCCATCTCTTTCTGCTGGTTGGTTCATTCCCGAAATAACATTAGCTGAGTTGGATTAAAACAGACTGGTACTGTCGCACGACTATAATTGTATTCTAGCATTACCAATTGAAGAAATATAGTAGTACTCCCTATTCACCTGGTTTTCCTCAGATCTTGTGTCTTGCAAGTTTGCTGCTCTTGAGATGCTTTGCTGACGAAAGGTTGGTTTGTGGGGCTCAAGAACTTTCAAATTGCTCTAATTATGACATCTCTTTCTGTGCGCCCACGTCCATTCGATTCTTCTCGATTTCTGTGACACAAATTTGAATACTTCACTGTTTTCTAGGATTGGGTTGCCGCTTCATTCTTCCCCACCCATTTCGTTCTGCTTTCAGCAAAAAAAAAAAAAATCCAATTTTTTTTCTGCTTCGCCAGGGGCCAGGCTGAGAAGGAGTTCAAGGTGGAGGTCGAAGCGATCGGTCGTGTTCGGCACAAGAATCTCGTTAGGTTGCTTGGCTACTGCGTAGAGGGTGCTTACAGGTAGGATGCAATCTCTTCGTCATTCTGTAACGCCCACTTATCTCAATTGGATTCTCAATGATGGAACCTTGATTTGTATTCAGGATGCTTGTGTATGAGTATGTGGACAACGGTAATCTTGACCAGTGGCTTCATGGCGATGTTGGCGAAGTGAGCCCACTAACATGGGACATCAGGATGAACATTATGCTTGCAACTGCTAAAGGGTAATGCTTCTGTTCCTTAAATTTGACATCTGTTGTGTACTTCTAATGTGTGAATGAAATATAGCGAGAAAATATAGGACGCAACCATTTAGATTTTAGAAAGGTCAGGTGCAAGCAGAGATCGCATGATTAGCTATTCTGTTACGGGTCACGCGTCTTGGTTGGCGGTAATGGAGACTAGTTAAGGTGAGAGATCGTTGTCGACGGAATTCTGGTGCTTCACTATACAAGTCTGTGAGAACCTATTACTTGGCATGCACATATTCCCTTTTTAGAAGTTGAAGAAAGAGACAGCCCATTGTAACATATAGTAGATAGGCAAAAACAATGGTTTTTTCCTGTTATGCATATTACTCTTTCGATTACGATTCTGAAAACAATTCCTATACCAAAGCATTTAAATAAAGTGTAAAATTTCTCAGACAATGCATGTGCATATCTTTAATGGTTCTTTCTTTTTTGCTTCCTGTTGCCAGCTTGCTTTATTTTATTCAAAGCACTAGGGTCGTGCCATTCGTCCATAGGCAATGTAACACTAATTATAAATGCTTATGCTACATTTCGATATTCTCCTTACTGGTCAAACTGCAAGCTCAAGCATCATGTGCATTAGCGAGCATCTTTGCCTGGAAGCAATATTGCTTTGATTAAACAGCCACAGCATTTTTTTTTCTTCAAGAAAGATGCATATGATAGTGAGATATCTGAAAATTGACACCTAACTTCTACATACCCAGGCTGGCCTATCTTCACGAGGGGCTGGAACCAAAGGTTGTCCACCGTGACATCAAAGCTAGCAACATTCTTCTTGACCAGCAGTGGAATGCTAAAGTATCCGATTTTGGCCTCGCAAAGCTATTGTGCTCGGAGAAAAGCTATGTTACAACCCGTGTTATGGGAACCTTTGGGTTAGTAGTGAGATTCCTTCCATCCGTATTTCTTCTCAATTTACTGCAATTTGAAATTTTCTGAATTATTGGTACTGTTGCAGTTATGTGGCACCGGAATATGCCAGCACCGGAATGTTGAACGAGAGGAGTGATGTATATAGCTTTGGTGTACTTATAATGGAGATCATCACTGGTAGATCTCCTGTAGATTATACAAGAGCAGCTGGAGAGGTTAGCTTTAGTTGCCATCCTTTTCTTTTTTACCCCATAAATATCAAGGTCTGCCAAAGCTGAATCGTACCATGTCTGTGCAGGTGAACTTGGTTGAGTGGCTCAAGACCATGGTCGCCGAGAGGAAAGCAGAGGAAGTAGTGGACCCTAAGATGGCTGAAAAGCCTTCTCCCAAAACGCTGAAGCGGGCTCTTCTGGTTGCGCTTCGCTGCGTCGATCCTGATGCCAACAAGAGGCCTAAAATGGGGCATGTAATTCACATGCTCGAAATGGATGATCTCCTATTCCGAGATGTATGCCTGACACACACCCACAGCCAATTTTTTTCGCCTCTCGTTCACTGAACAGTTTGGTACTCACGTTGCCAATTACAATGGTATGTGCAGGATAAGAAGCCTGGAAGGGATGCTCATGCTCAGAGTTCAGACAGATTCAGCTCCAAGGAGGATGGGAGTTTCAGCAAGCGCGAGAACCATCGGTACAGATGATGAACACCACGACACTAAACCCGAATATGAAGCTGTGTGGATTGGCACTAGAGTGTAGCGATATTAACCATGTTCCCACTACATTCTTTCCCCTCTCGTTCAATCTCATTGCTCTCTGGTTGTATTATATAGTATACATGCGAGCATCACTTCTATCATGACAGTTGGTAGAGTACTTGAATCACACACACAGGTGTAGTAGGCATGGTGCTGTGACTAACCTGCCCGCAGCCAATACTTGCACATTTTTAAGGCGAGGGATCCGGCAAATGCAAGTACTACGTTTTTGTCTAGTCCAGACCAGTCGTTCCATTCCTGATTCCTGTCTGCTTTACTGCACTGGGAGAATAGCTGCTGATCCCCTCTTCTTCTAGCTTACTGGCTTGCTTTGCTGCCTGCACATGAGGTCACATGCCCTGTACCACACTTTCATTCGCTCACCCTGCATCTGAGGCTTTTTTGTTTGATTATCAGGGCCGCCATTAGCAGGCCTCGTGCTGATGCTCGGAGATCTATAATATATGTTCTGCTGGCAAATGCCTCTATACAGTATGCTCGCATCGCATCTGGTGATCATCAGTCTGGTAGCATTTGGGTCAGTTCTTGTCCCTTCGGCTTGTCTTGATCTGCAGTTTGTTTGTTTAACATGGCTGAGACTTTGAGCAGCTTTGAATAGTTTTCTTGTAACCGCGCACCAGCTCTGGATCTGGAAGCGCTGATACGTGTATTATAACTAACCCTGGCCACTGACAGTGCTGATTAGATCCTACCCTGATCACGTGAGCAGACATATGAGAAACTAGCAGAGCTTCCGTCTGTCCGATGGTGGCTTGTGAACTACTAGTACAGTTGTTCTGTAGAACGTGCCCCGCTGCACTGCAGGTGCCCGACCGTCTCGTGATCGTCGCGGCGTCTCCTGTTGAATTGGCAGCAGAGGAGTCTCTTTCGTTTTCAACGGCTATATCTTGGATTGGAGAGCGAGATGTTGCCTCCTCCGTGTACGAGTATAAAACAATGTGCAGAGAGTCATGGATGAGTCCAAAAACAACGGTCTGAAAGATGACTGAATCGATCGAGAAGGAGAAAAGACGAGAGGCTGCTGCTGAAATCGCTGAGCTGGCCGCCACCAGCGAATTCTTTTTCCACTGGGTCACTTCACTGGGATGTGATCCTGAAGCGCTCGTTCTTCCTTGATTTTAATCCAGGGATAACGATTAACGAAGGTAGCCTGTGCTAAACAGAATAATTAACACGGGACGGGACTGCCTCTGAAAGTCGCGGATATGCCGACGTGGCCGTGGGTACACACACTCGTCACCACCAACTGCAAATCAAAGGCGCCCAGAGCCGACAGCGTAGTACACGCGCGCAGTCGACGTGGTCCGGTCCGTGTCCGTGGCTCCATCCGACCTACGTCTAGTAGCGACCTGTGACCGCGCTCCCGTGACTGCGAGCAAGAGCATGAGCTGTTGTTGGGGACGGGTCTTGGAGATGGACCCACCCGGGCGTCTTTGCAGCATCCACAACCTCTGCCAAACGATCTGCTGTGACTGCGATACAGAAACTACGTAGCTGGTACACGTACACGGGGCAACGACCTCGACTGCCGACGGCGGCAGCGCCACACATGGAGACGGAGCCTGGCTCCGGCCTCCAGCCCGCCAGCGCCAGCCGCCAGCCGCCTGCCAGCGCGCGCCGCCGTGTCATGTCAGCGTGCCTCCCTCACGGCACTCGGCGTCACGTTGCGGTTGGTTTGGTTGGCGTCGTCCTCTGCTGGCAGCGGCATCCGCATCCGGCGGCACATCCCGTGGTCCGTGAAGGAATCGAACGTTCGCCCCGGGTCAAAATTTTTTGGCGGATGGATTGCTCGGAGGCTCGCAACAGACGCGGGCGCTCCCGTCGCATGCGATGATGCAATGCAATGGCAACGCGCAGCTGGAGCGCAGAGCGGCCCAAAAAAAACTGCCGTGCGCGCTCGGCTGTCCCGACGGACGACGGCGACCGCGACGCGCACGCAGGCCTCGCCGTCGCCGACGCCGAGCGGACAAAACAAGCGACAGGACCAGAGACGGATAAGGAAGGGCAAACAAAAGGCGACGCGCGTGAGCACGGCTGCCTGACCTGACGGGGCAGTCATCCGGCACTTGAGCACAGAGCAGCACGGCAGTAGTAGTATGAATCTGACAGGAGAAGACGAGGATTACAGGGGGCAATCATCACCGTCAGCCTTCCAAAAGCTGCTGAGACACGGCGCAGCTATCATTAAGGGACCATGGCTGCACGACCAACAAAAAGCACACAAGCTAGGGCATACAGCACACAGTAGCAGCAGTGGGCGCATTCATATTTTTTTGGCAGAGAACGAAAAGGAGGCTGCAGCTGCAGTACAGTAGTAGTGCCATGTGAAATGTCACGCACTGAGCTAGCCCCTCTGACTGAAGGTGGTTATGTACACAAGTACAGTCACGCATGTAGCAAAGTGTAAAAGCCTCAATTAGCCTTTTGGATCATTTGTACGCGACCCACCAAGGGGACCGCAGGCGGCAGCTGCCATGCCGGCGCATGCATGTCGCGTGACGCTCGCTCGGAGAGATGGCGGGGGACGGCAGCCACCACACCAGCCGTTGCTCAGCTTCTTGCGTCTGAATGGCTTCCAACGTCGGCGACTGGGTCCCCTAGGCTGTTTGTTGTTGTTCTCTGGAGAGAGGTTGTCCGGGGCTGCTCTCTTTGGCCTCAGCTGGAGTTCAGGAGGGTAGGATTCTGTACTTAGGTTCTACGTGATGCGGTTTATACTAGCTTTCACAGTAATAAAGTCTTGATAGCAGCTCACCTTCTCCTCGGATTTCCGATAGAAGTGATTCAGAAGGATGTTCCTGGGCTCCGTTCTTATCACTGCAATTCCAGGGTGCAATGCAGTCATGAGTAAGCAGTAGAAATACAACAAAGCATGGTTTCCATACAGCAGAGTAGAGAAAGGAATTTGAAGGTTTGTGACAACTGACCTCTAGTGGGAGTGCATCAGTGCCCCAGAGGAATCAAAATTCAATAAAAGAATAAAATAGGAAGGATTTATTGAAGAACGTGGTCTATTGTGAAGTATGGACGTATCTATAAAATAATGCAGTGACATGACAAGTGAAATGCTTTCTTTTTTAAAAAAAAAGAGAGAGACGGTTGCCAGCTATATAGTTAAAGAATGCTAACGATGTGTTCAGTAAACCCATCTCCACACACTGGAATAAACTTTGTCAAATAAAGAATTCCATAGAGAGAGAAAACAGATATACAATGTGCCAACTGCTTTAAATGAATCAGCACCATATGATACTGATGAACCAATGATATGAATGTAAACCGAGAACATCTATGCAGAGTATTTAATAATACGTAAAACTAATCACCGAAGTCTGGCTGAAGTCCAGAGAATAGTTCAGGGTTAACTTAAGTATCCCTTCAAATGAATTTAAATTGTTCACAAATAACATCGAAAAAAATACCATTGGCCCCAGACAAACGCAACATTATAGATTGTTTCTTTTTCAACTTTTCCTGCAGGTGGCAAATAGCACAAATTAAAAAAAAAAAGCTGACAACATGTAGGATCAGCTTCGCCTAAAGCCCCAAATGCAACAAAGACTTCTTGTGGTTTGGCCTAACCTGGTAAGTGTTCAGGACCCAAGAAAATCCACAAGAACGAGCAAGACATGTTACAGAAACTGACAACCAGAGTGTTTAAGCAAAAAACCTAATCAGTGCGATCATTAGGCTACTATTTCTAATTAGTAGTAAATTAGTCTAATTTCTCACAAGGCCATCCCAGCTCTAGAAGACTAGAACTTAGTGCATTTTCAACTGGAAGGTTCCAATGGTTCAACTTTACTTAGAATGTGTTAGGTCTATTTTGATGGATGTGTTTAACTGATGTCTGGGTTCATTTTGAACACCAACATCCCTGATCCTTGAAGCACTACTGAACTTAATTTTCTTCCTTTCTCGTGCTCCAAGTACAATAACAGCAACAGAGCCTTTTAGTCCCAAGCAAGTTGAGCTTTCTCATGCTCCAAGTCCAAGACTAAAATAATTTTGGAGATATCAGTCTGAGTGAGCCAAACGGCGTACGTGATGGAACAAAAGGCAACCCAACCCAGCCATAATATATGCAAGCTACATATGGACATGCCAGATGCTGAGAGCCTGACAGACATCAAAGGGGATAATCAGCTATGGCACTGTAAATCTCAACTCTCCTGAGTCCTGAACACTTAGTATGTAGCAATCTGAATCTGAATCATAAATGAATTTACTTTTTGACACAGCTAAATCGATCAATATTAATGTGTTAATAGCCAGCGTGTTTCAGACTTTCAGTAAAATTAGAAACAGGCCTTCAGAATCTCGAAATTTCCGAAATAATACAGGGACTATTTCCTAAGAGAAATCTTGAAGGTATAACTTTGAGATTGCTAGAGGAGTTTGCAACAAATACAGAAGGTTATATGAATCGCAGTCAAGTTGGTACTTGGTAGCCTGGTACTGCTAGTACCTGCAACTTGTAAACTGGCCATCAAGGAAAGTGTTGTATTGTAGTGTTACATATTAGCTTCTGATTATCAGCAACAGCGAGTAAGTTACAGATGAGTTCAGGTAAACACAGCAGAGGGTGCTGTTTGTGTAGGATAAGTTGTTCAGAGCTTCTGTCAGTGTGGCTGATATCACCATCTGTGACTTGCATACAAGTTCTACCCCAGGCCGGCAGGCCCAAAATCTTATGGTTGAAC
Source organism: Paspalum vaginatum (assembly GCA_030272315.1). Lineage (NCBI taxonomy): Eukaryota > Viridiplantae > Streptophyta > Magnoliopsida > Poales > Poaceae > Paspalum > Paspalum vaginatum. Next base: position 57,076,515 of record CM059012.1, on the reverse strand, counting down.
ATGCTCCATTATTTGAAGCAAAGAGCGTCATCTACCTACAGAACTTTGGTTCAGAGTGAACAGTTCAGGAAACCTATTTTTGCAATGTAGAGCATCCAAAGTACTGCAGTACCATAAAAAAGGGATTCTCGACTTAATGTAGATAAGCAATTGCATAACACCAATTACATGCAACTGTATAATGAGGAAATCAGAAAGATCATTGGATTGAGGACATGGGAAGGGCTTACCTTGATTGGGAGGCGGATCTGTCCTGTGAGTCGCAATGTAAGTGGCTGGTGTGACATTCTGACTGAGAACACACATGGAAAGGGGAAAAGAAAGAACAAAACATTAGCACCAGGTCAACTGAACATATCTTTCGTAGTATAGGTTGTTGCCATGAGGTTCTGACATTAGAAAGGAAAATAATTGAACTAGCATTAGCATGACATGAACTGAACTAACATCAGTACCACATCAGGGCAGTAATGTGAAAACCAAGACCTACAATACACTACACGGTTTAGACATTGGGTAGAAAGTCCCCTCAAATCGAGCAAGCCTTCGGCAGTTGAACTGAAATCAAACACGATTCTAGCGAGAGAGAAAAAAGTGACAATACGGTCACCGATTGCTGGCTCCTGCGTCGTGCCTGAAGGCGGTACAGGAAAAAAAAAACTTCTCCTTGCTGACACCAGGACCAGAAGGAACACCAACGCGGTCTAATAAACGTTTTAAAAGCTTATGCAAGCTGATTGATGGTGCGTGGAGGCAAGCAGTACAGTGTAACAGATCGCCAAGAAGGGAAAGCGCTGACGGACCGAGGGCTGGGCGGAGGGGTCGGCCGGGACGAGCTGGCTGAAGTTGTGCGGGTTGTAAGACGGCCATCCGCCCAGAGGGCTCCCCATCTTCGCGCCGCCGCCGCCGCCGCCGCCTTCTTGTGTTTCCCCTTAGCTCGGAATCAGCGCGCCGTCCCTGACAGAGACTCCGGCGACGGCGATGCTCTTCCCTGCAGGGCTGCAGGTCTCCTCTTCCGCCGGTGGCTTTTCGCAATTCTTCCTTTTTCTGTTTCTAGGAAATTTCTAGACACAAAAAAGTGGGATACTGCGACGTGGATGGTTGGGCCGCAATGAGGCCCATGCCGTTCCCGTCTCCAGGAGATAGATGGATCGCGAGTAGGCCCAACACCACCCGGTGTTGGGTCGTAGCATCTGGCCCAGGTGGGACTAGCACGCCCACGTCCTTTTCTCTCTCTCGACTCTCGAGCCCCATGCATGGTGCATGGGGTGTCAACTCTGACGGCGGTCGGCATGGCCGGCCAGCCGCTGTTGGGCGGCGCACCGGCGATCTGTTGTTGCCTTGCATTGCATGGTGCCCATTGATCTCTGCCGTCGCGTCGTTTGGTAGGATCAACGCGAGTCCCTGTCAGTCAAACTGGAAGATAAGGTTGATTCCTATTAGTCTAGTATATACAGTATCAGTCGTCAGACTGAGTCTCCACTAACTAGTGGTGACGCTAGCTGTACGTTGGCAGGTACTGTACTACTATGGAGGTATAGCATGCCAGGCATTTCCATCTAGCGCGCGAGCATGTGGCTTGGGATTAATTTGTCCAAATGGAGCATGTAACCCATGCATGCATATATATGTTATTACGCCGAAAGCCGGACAAGAAGTGGCAAGGCTATATTGATCGATCACACAGTTCACAAGCTGTGGACGACTACGTACTCTGATCTACATATGGAACATATGTGGAGCTAGCTGTGACAGCAATGCAATTTGCATTTTAATTAGGTACATACGCTCAAACAAATAAAATTGCACACTGCATGTCGTGGTCGTGGAGTACGTACGTATTTCCATTTCGACACCGGCCCACTTGCAAACAAATATCCATCCCCCATCTTTCCTAGTGACTGTGAATGCACGTACTCCCTCTGTTCTAGTACTATATGCAAGCTGATCAGCAGGTTAGACAGCAATGGTTACTAGCTGAATGCATGGATCGATTCGGTCGGTTATATACATCCTATAAATTCTCGCAAAAATCAGAAACATCCAACTAACAATTGACAGATTAAAATATTAATAGCCATTAGATTTGTTTTCTAAGTAATTACCCACATCTGGCATTATGAAAGGTTTTGAGTTCAACTCTTAACGAAAAACAAATTTCTTTTTTTGGCAGATTTTTCTTATTTTCAATTTATTTTTTAAGTAATTACCTACCTACTACCACTATGAAAGGTCTTGAGTTCAACTCTCAACGAAAGCAAATTTCTTCTTTTTTGGTAGATTTTTCTATTTTCAAATTTAATCTCAATTTTTGTCAAATTTTTCCCATTTACAAATTTACACTACTAAATGATCCTGTAACTTTTTTCATAAAGATATTAAAAACATTTCTATGAGACAGATATTTTGTGTCTAATCTTACTATTACTAATTGGAGACTCCTTTTGGATCCCCCTTATTAGTCCTCACAAGATGCGCTAAATAAAAGATAAAATTATAGAAATTCTCACAATAATAAGTAACATCCTATCATCGATTGCAGATTGAAATCTTAATAGCCATTAGATATGTTTTCTATGTAATTAACATCCCGTCATCCATCATGTAGCTCTAATAATATATCTATTTTCTAGAAAAAAGATAAATCCTAAAAATTCTCACAAAAATCAGAAATATCCTGTCATCCATCGTGTAGCTCAAATAATAGTGGTCATTAGATCTATTATAGTTTTTAAAAAATTACCCACTATGACATTATGAAAGATGAAATAAAATAATCACCTAAATTTGTATAAAAATTACCAATCATGCCATTATGAAATATGAATTAAATGACCCTTTAAATTTATATAAAATTACCCACAATGTCATTATGAAATACGAATTAAAATAATCCCTCTAAATTTGCATATAAATTACTCACCGGGCTATTATAAAAGATGAATTGAAATAAGCTCTAAATCTGCATATAAATTACCCAATATGCCATCATAAAATATAAATTCAAATAAAATTTCTAAATTTTGCATATACATTACCCACAATGACATTATAGAAGCTGAATTAAAGCAATCAACTCTAATATTATTACGGATTAAATCTATATTCCCTAAAACTCTAACTCGTGTGAGAGCATAGGTTGATGGACTAGTTACATATAGAATTAAAGGATGCGACTTGTACAACCATGCGTGCGTGCATCATGCTTGCTGATAGGATAATATATATACTCATAGGCATACCCCTGTAAATAAAAAATAAAAATAAAATTGCACAGACCCGACTTTTCACTCTCAGGTCTCAGCACATACTAATTCGTATCCTTTTGAGAGTGCCTTTTTGTTTCCAAAACAGTTGGGCCAGGCCATCTCGAGACCTAGCTTTACCTGTTGTAGCTACCTATGTTTCGCGACCTAATAACTAAACAAGAAGCAGGCACCACAGTACATGGCGCAAGTATGTTGCTAGTGGATCACGATATGATGCTGCATTGCAACGTTACGTTTGATAACCTAAGTACGCCATGTTCATTTAAAATAATTCATGCCACTCTTTTTCAGCCTGAAGGTTGGGGTGCGTGCCGTTTTAATTTCTTGTCCTAATTTTTCCTCATACGCTGGATAAGCTAAATAATTAATCGTGATGGATCATCACGTACGTCAACTAAAATTTTCACCAAAGTTTTCAGATGATCGATGAATATTATTGTTTTTATTTTCTCAAAACAAGTACACTCGCTCACCTGCTATGATTGAAAACACCGTACCCCTACTACTCCAGCACCCGAAAGAGGTGGAATTGCCTAAGCTCTCGTTACTAATAAAAGTCCTATTAACCCGTACTCTCTTCACGGGTCAGAGAGTAATATTATATGTGAACATTATAATTCATTCTTTTGTAATGTTATTGTGGCTAATTTATATACAGATTTAGAAAATTTTTTAATTTATCTTTCACAATGGTATATTGAGGAATTTATATGCAGATTTACTGATTTATTTTAATTCATCTTTTATAATGGTACGGTGAATAATTTATAGACGCAATGTGGTTATTACCCCATACAGGGTGTCGGTCGACGCATAACTTATTTCTTGTTTCGACCAGTGAAGCTGGGCGCGCACGTTGCTTTCTTGGCCTAGCCTTTCCTCATCTGTAAAAAATTATTCGGCACTCGGTCGATGAGCTGCATAACCACGATCGATCTCGACAGAATTCGGTAAAGCAGGTGCATCAGATGCTAAACGAATTCAACGGACCGGCTACCTAGTAGTCTGTTTTCTTCGGTTCATAGATTTCACAACTGCTACTAATCGATTCATCGTCAATTCGTCATCAGCAACTAATTATATAATGTCACCAACTAAACTCTTCCCATTCTTGTGACAAACAGGCAAGAGGGTCTGCAAATCACAGCAAATAAGGATCTTCTTTCATTGCAAGTTTGCAAGAGCTTGTTGAACCTGATCGGAATTGTTGTACCAGGAATATTACTACCGAATCTGCAGTGTGTGTGTTTTCAGAAGCACTCTTCATCTACCCTTCGCAATGGAAATAATCATGTTAATGTGCTGGAGCATCTGGTCAGTGAGAAACAATCTCATTTTCAACGGACTTAAAATCCTCTTTTGTAAAGAGTTTCTTTGCTCCTTAGTAGGGCTAGAGCTAGTTATTTCCTGAAATTTTGGTTTGGCTTGAGGCTATGTAGTTTCTTTTCCTGTATCCCTTTGCCTCCCACCTCTGTAAAGTTCGTTTGCTTGTTTTTTTTCTCTTTAGGTCTAGTTTAGGGTAATCTTAAATTGTGGAGGATTGAGAAGAATTGAAGTGTCTTTAAATTCACTAATAGGAACAAAATTCCCCTCAATCCAGTCCAGTTCAATCCACTCCAATCCTTTTCAATCCGAGATTATCCAAACTAGTATTCGTATGTTTGTTTTGTCCGTAGGGGAAATCCCCATCCAGTTACGTAAAAAAAAAGGTCCGGTGTCAAATGTGTCCTGTAGCTAAAATCACCAGCATGCACTTGCGCATACCGATGGACATTTGGGTTCACCTAAGAAATCGGGCGTAGTGTTTTTTTTTCTTAAATCAGGTTTTACAAAGTAGTACACGAACACTACTTTTCTTTTTCTTTTATTAGAAACACAATACAATGAAAGTGCTTTTGGACAAACACTAAAAAAACAATTTTGATTTGAGCTTTTGGTCTTTTCGTACTTAATAAATCTCTACTACTTATTTTTCTCCCTTACGACTTAAAATTCAACCCCTAAATGCAACTTATTTGCCTAGCTTATTCTACAAAACAAAATTTTGACGGCGAACCGTCTCATCAAACAACGGTGGCCCAACTGGAAAGTTTGCCCGCTTAGCCGTCACATGAATAAAATGGCAAGCCACCTCTTTGTCAATCCACGCTACGATTTTCCAACTGGATTTTAGGGTCATCCGGTCACTGTCATCAGCAAGGGGGCTCCAGGAAGACTCGCCCACCATTTTCTCACTAGTGATATGGAAAAGTATAGTAAGAACTAAGAACACAATGCTCGGATTTTTCAACGAATGAAACTACTCTGTTGATATAACCATGAGCGCCTTGCTGAGATCTTGCCGATTCCCTAGAGACTTTTTTGTTTCTTTTCTCTTCATGACTTTGTTTTTCTCCTTTGATGGCCTTAGCTTGTGCCCCTTATACTAACAAATGGTATGCCATGCCCGTTTACATTTAAGAAACTTACACCCGGCTCAACGCACACACACCAAACCATAGACTACAAAACCACAAAACAAATGCAACCTGACCAAAAATGGATCCTGGTATGGACAGTGAATGGCTTGGAAGAAGCAGATGTCATAGGACGGCGAGGAAAAGGGCGGGGAGCGTGGATGATGAGGGAGAGGTGCAGCTCGAAGGGGCACCCCCTCTCCTTGTACGATTTCGTACGACTTCCTCTTGGTACGCATCGGAAGTTGCTGCATGTAGGATATAGAGACGGTGGTTGAGGAGATGAGGTGGCGGTGAAGAATTAGAATATACTCCTTTCATTTTTTTCATTGGCGTACTTAAATTTTTTTCAAAACTTTAACCATTTGTTTTATTCAAAAAGTAAATGGTGTCGAATAAAAAAGAATGGAAGGAATATATAGGTATGCGGTGGAACCCGAGGTGGGCATGTGCTGGCGGTGGGTGACGTCTAGGGCTAGGAATGGCAAGAGGCTTCTTGAGAGTAAGTGTATAGGCCTATCGTGTGTGGTGATTGTGCGATTAGCTAGGAATGAGTAATGGGGCTCTCAAGTCTCAATGCATTTCAGACTATTTTTATACCAGAGTGTATTACTTGAATTTCTAGACTAAAATAGAGCATGATATCTGTTTTTTCTGACATCGAGTTTTGTGATCACCCCTATTTATACACCATAACATTCATTGTAAAGATATGATACTATTGATTTTTTTTTTTTTTGTAGAGGAGAGGTTTGAATATTCTTTGTGTTATTAAAAAACCGACGCATTGGTATGAGACCATGACGAGACCATAAGGGTGCCCTTTTTCCCCTGACGTTGCCGCAGCATCTACCAGTACCAGCCATATATTCCAGCAAGTTCGTCCGCGTGCACAGCCAACAATGTCGCCGTCCGATGCCCCGCCCCCAAATCCAGGCACCCGGCAGAATATGCCGCCACCGGTTGCATCGTCCTAGGCCCATTTTCAGGGGCAAGTGCTACCAACACCGAGGGGAATTCTCAGAGAATCATTCAGATCAGCGCTCGACAAGTAATCTCCACTACGTTTAAAAATGATTAGCACTAGTGATCTGGTCCTTTTCACGTGTGCGGTGTGCTGGCTCCTTTTGTTACTAAGCACAATGCTGATCGACGATCGTATCCGATCTACTAGCTGAATCAAGCCAGCAGAATACTAGTACTACCATCACTTGCTTCTCGCAGGAGGATGTGCTATGATTTGTCCTTTTAGTTTTTAGACATTCACATGTTCCACCTAACTGGTGTTAAAATGGAAGGTCGGGTCTACTTCCTCGATAGTGGAAATTAGCTCATGTAGCTATAAATATTCACCACTTTAGATATATTGACTACACAACATTAATATTACTAGCTTCATTATGAAACGTACTTTCTAACATACGTCTCTTTTCGTTTTAAAACTAGTAATTTATCAACCTATGCTACTACACTTGCTAGAATATTATCAAATATAAGCATTGTAGAAGTTTGTGTAAATTTAGTACCTGCTCTCTCTCCGTGTGTGTAAATTACCTATGTTTGAGCATGCTCTTTCTCTCTGTGTAAAATGTGTAGATTTGCTAATATGATACCAATTAAATATTGGTGGAATAACCAATGTAGTCCCTCAACTATGGAGTGAGGCTCAAATTCATCCCTCAATTGGGCCACTTGAGTCCTTCATCTTTGTCCATGTGGCTCAATCTCGTCCTTCTGCCCACGTGGTGCGCCACGTCAACCGCGAAGTCAGCAAGCATGCACTGGTTATCAAGTATGTTATATGAATTGTCCGTTGAACCCATGCACAGGCACAGGTGCCGGCACGCCGGCAAGCCAGTCGCCAGCACTGCTGGCCTCACCAGCACCGAAGGCCGGCACGCACACCTGCTCACCGGCGCCGACGCGCCACGGGTGTCCTCGGCCTTCTCCGCAAAGCAGCACGACGCGGCGTTGTCCGCCGCCACGGCCGCGTCATGGCTTGAGTTACCGAAGCCCTCCTCGACCACCTCATCCGGGGCACCACCAGCACCGGCGGCGGTGCGGAGGAGCACGGCGTCGAGCGTGGCGCGGAGCCCTGCGGTGGCAGCCTCATTGCTGCCCGCCAGTCCGCGCCACGCTTGGCTCTCAGCGGCCGCCTGCCGCAGCCGCTCCTCCAGCGCGCGGCCTCCGCCTCCCGCAGAGCACGCGTCGCCGCCGCCTGCCGCTGCCGTTGGCACGCGCGCTAGCCCCGCGCGCAGCCGCTCGCACTCGGAGCACACCGCCACGTCCAGCTCCAGCCCTGCCTCCGGCGCCCTGCTCGTTGACGCAGCCGGCGGCGACAACGGCGCCCATGCGGCCGTGGGGAGCGGCAGGAGCAGCGACGCCTGGGACGACGGGTGCAGGGAGGACGACGCGCCGTACTGCTCGAGGTCGTCGAACGCGCCCTCTCTCCCGCGCTTCAGCGACGCCACCACGCCGCCCCCGCCGTTGCACGTCAGCTTGCTCTGCGAGACGCTGGCCACACCGGGCGCGCAACTGTTGTGGGGTTGCTGGTGGTAGCAAAACGCCACACAGCCATGGCTGACAGGAGCACCCCCGCCAACAATGGCATGCACTCGGTTAGACCACACACTTGATAACCGGTGCACTGCTCGCTGACTTCGCGGTTGATGTGGCGCGCCACGTGGGTGGAAAGACGAGATTGAGCCGATGGACAAAGATTAAGGACTCAAGTGGCCCAACTCAATAGTTGGGGGACGAATTTAAGCCTCGCTCCATAGTTGAGGGACTACATTGGCTATTCCGCCTTAAATATTCCGTATTAAGTATTGGTTGTTGTCGGAGCGGATGTGCTCCTGGTCAGGTGGCGGAATGCACCCGGCCGAGATCCTAAGTACGGAGAGTAGTTAGGGGGAGCAATCGTTGTTAGCTAGTCAATGGTGGCACGATGGTGGCGAGAGGATTTAGAGTGGTTCGGGCCGCCGGAGCGTAATACCCTACGTCCACTATGGGGTGTGTTCTTGTATTTCGTGGGCCTTCAGAGGAGTCTCTGAGCCTGTCTGGGTCTGTGTATCTAGCTTGAGGAGATCGAGGAGCGTCCGTCCAGCGTGTCCCTCTGTGTTGCGTATGTCTCCCCTTTTATAGCCCAAGGGGGGCATGTACATGGTGGCCGGGCCCCGACAGGTGGTCCCGGCCCATTTCCTCTATGCTACAGTTCTATCCTGTGCCTGATGTCCAACGCTCCCATGCCTTGCGCCTGTACCGCCGTAGTGGCCTGGAGATCCGCCATATCGTCCTTCCTTACGCCGCCCTGTCCCATCGGCTGCTAAACCCGCTGAGGGGCTTCAGAGGCCGAGGGGCAGGCGATGCGCACGCGTGACAGGACGGGGCGCTCGCAGTAGCGTTGCAGCGCCGCTACCTAGTATTAGGCTGAGCGCGGCCGCCGCGCGTGGCGCGGCTCATGATGTGTACAGCGTACTTGTTTACTCAATATAGCGCCCAGTGTAGCTGGGGAAATCAACTGTAGTGCCCTGTTATCGCCGCCGCGCCTTGGTAAGGCGCGCCCCTTTGCCTCGCCGCTGCCGCCTGCCAGCGGCGGTGCCAGCGGCGATGGGGGCACGCCCGCCTGACAGCGGCGGCGTCGGCGGGCGATGGGGGCACGCCTGTCTGACAGCGGCGGCGTCGGCGGGTAACGGGGGCACGCCCGTCTGACACTCGTGGTGTCAGCAGCATCGGGGCATGCTAGCCTGACAGCGGCGGTGTCAGCGGCATCGGGCACGTCCGCCTGCCCGCAATAAATGCGGCAGGTGGGCGAGGCGCCGGGTTGAAGGCCCCGCCACGCGCCCTGTGGGCACGTGGCATCGCGAGACCTTCCCGTGCCCTGTGGGCACGTGGCGGCCCCGGACCACCGAATGTGCTGGCTCCGGACCTCCACGTGCTCTGCGGGCACGTGGCGCCCTCGGACCACCGAGGGCGCTGGCTCCGGACCACCGAGGGCGCCGGCTCCGGACCTCCCCGTGCTCTGTGGGCACGAGGCGGCCCCGGACCACCGAAGGTACGGGCTCCGGCCCGAGAGGTCCGGACCTCTCCTCGCGTGGCTGGGGGAGGCTCGGTCCTTCAAGGAGGTCCGGGGCCTCCCCTGTGGGCCGGGTGCGTGGCCCAGCTTTCACAAGGAGTGGGCCGGGCCCATCTGTATGCGGCCTTAGGCCCTCCTTGTACTGCAGTAGTTACCTCCCTTAGTGATCTTCGTCTAGTGTAAGCGGGTACCCGGTTAGCTGGGTACCGACAGTGGCCCCTGGGCTCGCCTTTGGTGAGTTTTTCGAACCTGAGGTGAGCCCACCGTCGCTTACTACACAAGCCGCCGGGAGCCGTGGGCGGTTACCGGTGTTTATCCGTTAAGCTCATAGTTGGGCAGGACCCACCACTTGATTTCTGGGTCGAGGCCTCGACTCGCCTGTCTTCGGAGGGGGCTCAGTCCACCTGACCCCGCAGGGTGGCCTCGTGGGCTCCCACGATCTGGGACGCGCGATAGTGGGAACCTCTCGGGGAACGTGGGGGCAGGCCCGCCTCGGGAACCGCGCGGCGGTTCACCTACTCCTTCTCCTGCCATTAAGGCGGGGCAGATGGCTACGTGGGCAGCCGTGCGTAAAGCGGAAAAGGCGGGGGCCCCGCGCGTCGCGCCGAGACGCGCGTCCACGAGCGGCCGCCGGTTCGCCTTCCTGCCTTGCTTGCTCTTCTACCCGCCTGTCATGACTGCCTCCTCGGGCCCCTGCTGTCATAGACCTGGAGGCCCGTGGGTGCGTCCGCGCGCGCGTACATTTGGCGTCCGCGGCTTGCTGAGGATTGAGGGCAACCGTCAAATAGGGCTCTCGGCCATCGGCCGAGCACGTCCTTCTGCCATTTGCCTCTGCACCCCTCGCATCCGCCGCGGCGCTTCATCTTCCTCGCAGCAGAGCTCTCGCTCCTTGTCTGCTGCGTGCTCCTTGTCTTCTCCACCGCCAGATTCTCCAGCGATGGGTCCGAGCCACCAATCCCCCCGGGAGACTGAGGAGAACCTCACCCGCGTCCGCCGCCTGCTCGGCTGGACGGACGCGGAGCGTCGCGATAATGTTCGCACGGGTTCCCTCCCCCACCGCAACTTGCAGCTGGGGGAGTTCGTCCTCTTCGTCCCCTACCTCTACTGTGGTTTGGGGATTCCGATTTCTTCTTTCTTCATGCTGGTGCTGGAGGCGTTTGGGCTACAGCTCCAGCACCTCACCCCCCACTCCATCCTTCATGCGGCAATCTTTGCCCACTTCTGCGAGATGTTCGTGGGGGTTCCTCCCTGCGTGACACTCTTCCGCCACTTCTTCTCGGTGAGGTGTTCCGGGAGGAGCTCGACGGAGATCGGCCGCTACTACTTCCTGCTGAAGGGGTCCGGGGGAAGATCGACCTATCTCCCCACCTTCGCCAGCGCCAAGTGGGAGCACTGGCGCAACGACTGGGTGATCGTCAGGGCAGAGCCGAACGACCGGTTGGCTCTCCCGGATAGCAGCCCCGACGCACCCCTCCCGGAGGGTGCCTCGACGGATCTGCCACCCGAGTTCTCCCCCGTGCTGGCCAGGATCGCCGAGCTCGTCAGCGGCGGCCTGACCTCCCTGCACGTCCTCGCGGACTTCCTCAGGCGGAGGCTCGCTCCCCTGCAGATGCGGCCAAGGCTGGCGTGGAACTACACCGGCTCCAACGACTGCAGCCGGGTAGTACGTGGCGAAGACCACGACCTGACGCCGCTCCTGCTGGAGGAATGGGTGCGGTGCGTCACGGACGTGAGCTTCCCTCCGGAGCAGCTGCGCCTGCCGTCCGCTATCGTGCCGCTCTGCCGCGACCTGGCCTTGCGGACGGCGGTGCTCCGGGAGATGCCCACGCTCGATGACGGCGGCCTCGCGCCACGGCAGCTTGGAGGCGACCCCAACCGGGGGGTCCCCATTGGCGACGCCCAGGTTGGGGGTTCTGGTGCGAGAGGCACCGCTCCTGCTGACAAGGGCAAGGAGCCGGTGGCAGTGTCCCCCACCGTTCCGCCGGCGGGTGGTGAGGAGACGCGGCGAAGGCTGGTCCGCGGCGATGGAACCTTTGTCTCGGAGCCCGACCCGAAGCGTCAGCGGACCTCGGGGGAAGGAAGCTCCTCTGGGCAAGGGGAGCGAGTGCCACCGCCGCCTCCGGGCCAGCGGCACCCTCAGCGCCGGGCACCTCCTCCGACGCCGGACCAGCAGCGGCGGCCCTCTCCGGCACCGCCGGCCTCGGGCCCGCGGCAACAGCAGCCACCGGCAGCGCCGACCGCGGATCGGCAGCCGCGGCGAGGCTCTGGCCTTCGTGGCCGCTGGTCGGCGCCTACTCTGAGGTAAGCCTTTTCGATTAGCTTCGCATACTTCGCGGTACCACGGCTAGCTTTTTTTTTTAGGTTTCTCAACCTTTCGCCGTGCGTTTTTGTTTAGGCCGACACACCCGGCCGGCGTTCCTCCCCCCAGCGGCTTTGGTGGCCGGGCGACCACGGCGGAGAAGTGCGCCCCTGGTGGTCCGACGGCGGGAGACGCCACGCGGACCCGGGCTACGACCGAGGGGCCTGCACCGGAGGCCACCCCGTCTGTCCGGCCCCAGGCCCCAGGTGGACCGACGCCGGGGGGCGCCTCGGGGGTCGAGACCGCACCCGGAGTGCCTGCTGAGGGGGCAGCTCCGGGTGCGCAGCCCCAGGCATGAGGCAGCCCGGTGCCGGAGGGCATCGCGACCCAAGGGCTTGCGCCGGAGGCGGCTCCTGACGCTCGGACCTCGGAGCCTTCGCCACCCGCCGTCCAGACGACCAGCCCCGGATCTCCGCCCCCTGCCGAGGGGGAACTGGAGGAGGTTCTGGGTAGGCCGCTCCTGCCCCTGCCCCAGCCGGGTGGAGCCCCTCTCCCTCGCGTGCTACGTCGGGCGCGCTAGGCCCTGGACGACGCCCAGGAGGCGCTCCAGCTGGAGTGGGCCCGGCTGCAACAGGAGCGCGAGGGCCTGGACGGCTGGCGGGCCCGTCTGGGGAAGCAGATCGAAGCCGCCACCGCCCAGCACACATGGACCCGTGCGGAGCTTTCCACTGCCCACACCGAGCTCGACGCCGACCGCGCGGCCTTCCAAGAGGACCTGCAGAGGTTCGCTGGCCGGGAGCGCGCGGTTGGGCTCCGCGAGAAGCAGGCCGAGGTGGGCGAGGCACGGCTGATGCTCGAGCAGGCGAAGCTGGAGTCCGCGTGGAAGGGCGTGGAGCAGCGCCGGCAAGAGCTGGTGGAGGTGTCTGAGCGGCAGGCTGCTGTCAACGCCGAGCTCGACAAGATGAAGCTGAGGCTTGTCGAGCGCGAGGCAGCAGTTGCGGCCCGCGAGGACTCCGTCGCTCAGCGGGAGGCGTCGGCCAAGGCTCTGAGGGACTCTGCTGCTCGCCAGGCTGCCACGCTCAAGGTCCGCGAGGACTGGGTGAAGTCCCGGGAAGCGGAGCTGGCGGACCAGGAGAGGCAGCTGCTGGCTGAGCGGGCCGCTCTGTAGCAGCTAAAGCAGGGTGCTGCTCAGCAGGCGGCGGTGGAGGACCGGGAGCAGATGCGCGCCGGCCTCCAACGCATCGCCGACTGGGCCGGGGAGGCGAGTTCGGCTCTGGTACCGCTCGGACTGAGTCCGATCCGGGTGACAGAGCCGCCGTCCACCATTGCGGACGCCCTCCCTGTCCTTGACTCGGCGGTGGAGCGACTCCGACGCCTGGACTCCACGCTCGGAGAGCGCCTTGAAGCCGAGGGCCGCGAGCTGTGCCGCCTCGTGGTGGAGCACCTCCTGGTCTGCTTCCGGAGCCACGACCCCGCCATTTCCTTGGACCCGGTTATCGCAGGTCCGGTGGAGGAAGCGGAGGCCGCCGCTCGGGACAGCGTGCAGGAGGCGGTGGAGGTCGTTGCCGCCCGGTTCCAGCGGACCCCTGCAGACGAGGACCCGGATGTACCGGGGACAGGAGCCTCTCCAGCGCCGTAGGGCAACAGCTTTTGCTGTTTTGTTTTTTTTTTATGTATGTAAAACATTAGTATGCCAAGTAATATAAGAATGATAGTTGCGACTTATCTTCATTTACTCCTTGCTGCATGCTGGTGTGTTGTCACCTGACCCCCTGGCCCCCTGTTAGGTAGGCTCTAAGTTTTGAGGCTGGCTACCACCAAGTCAGAGGCCAGACCTGCATGCAACTCACTGCAAACGTCAGTGTCGCACCTACGGGACCCGCTCTGAGTTGACCTTTTCCGCTATTCGGGGTCCGGAGCGTTTTCTGTCCGGGCCAGGGGCCAGGATGTTTGTTCGTGGGATAGCAGGGTGTGTGAGTTAAGGGTGCGGAACCAGGCAAAACTGCGACACAGCCCTGGACTATCCTAGTCCAAAAACACCTTAGCTCTAGTCCGGTCCTGCAGTTGTTCGGACCTCTCTTAGCGAAATAAAAGGTAACCGCGCTGCCTTGAAGTCCTCGGAGTCGCAGCCGGACCTTGCTGCTGAGGTTAGGGGGTGTGCCATTAGCTTAGGAGGTGGTCCGGAGCACTAAACGCACTGTTCCTGATACTGGGGGAACTCACGGCGTGGTAGGGAGTGTTCAGTGCTTAGGGTATGAGACCAGGCTAAGCAGCTGACAGCTCCGTGCTACCAAGGCGAGCCCCTTTTCTCTGGACCTGGCACCCAGTATTCCGGACCTCCTTCCCAGCCTCTGTGCTAACCGCTTCACACTCAAACTGCTACGTCCTGCTGGTTCCAAGGAGATTTTTGGCAAGAGTAGGATTCCACGCAGGGATTCCCCTGTGGGCCGGGTGCGTGGCCCAGCTTTCCCAAGGAGTGGGCCGGGCCCATCTGTATGCGGCCTTAGGCCCTCCTTGTACTGCAGTAGTTACCTCCCTTAGTGATCTTCGTCTAGTGTAAGCGGGTACCCGGTTAGCTGGGTACCGACAGTTGTGATAAGTAAACGATTTACTATATATGTTTTACCATTTTGTAGTCTGATTTTTGCATTTACGTCCCACTTCCACGTGTCTTATTTTCAGAATTACAATACTATAGAAAATATATATTTATCGCTCATATATATATATATACACGCATATTTATCTTTTTTGAGAAACACAGTACACGTAGGCGCTCACACGCGCGTACACTCACCCCCTGTGAACGTACACACGCACACCCTACCTCTGTGAGCACCTCCGTAGAACTGGTCTGGACCGGCATCTCGAGATTCACGAAGTCACCACAAGCACCTCGCTGTCGACGGGGACGTCGCCTACCACTGAAAGAATAAAGCCGTTAATTTCTGAAATAATTCTCTCCCAATAGGAGTCGAACCCAGGACTTTAGGTGCCGCTCGAGCTGCTGCAACCACTGGGCTGTGCCCTTTGGCATATGCATATCTACCTAGTGTGCATGGTGACACGCAATTTATGTTTACTTAAGTTAGTATTTATATATTATAAGTGACAAAAGTGGATATTAGAGGTACGTGTATTTTGTATTTATTTTGTTTTCTCATGATAGCCAATGTTAAAACTAATTTAGATATATATTCAAGGAGATATTTTTCTTATTCTAATCGTGATGGAGACGGCTAAGTTAAGAGCTACATAGATTACCTATTATAATGGCAAGAATAATTTAGATATAAATTTACACGTTCAAATTAAGTTATCTTTTTATAATAGCATTGTTTGTAATTTATGTACAAATTTGGACTTAATTTAAACCATCCTTCATTATAGCATAGGGGTGTACGTTAAATGTCAATTTAGGGGGTAACTTGACATCATCTTTTGTGATGTAGAGCGGGTAATTTAAATATAAATAGATGTGTTACTTTAATAATAAATTATAATAGTAGAGTGGGTAATTTAAATGCAGAGTTGTTCATAATTTAAATGCAACATTATGGGGTTATTTAAAAAAATCATAATGGAGAGCATATTGTTTTTCGGAAAATGGAATATATTTGACGGTTATGATTATTAGAGGCTAACATATGAATTACCAAATGTTTTCTGATTTTTGTGAGAATTTATTATAGTCATCTTTCGTTTCCAAACAAGTTCTATGAGAGCCAATGTGGAGGTCCCTGCTGGAGGCTCCAGTTATGAGTAAATAGTAAAAATATACTTCCTTGGACGTAATAGTCAAAGTTTAGAAAAGTTCAATTTAGCGTTCGGAATATTGATTTTAAACATAAATATAATTACTTTTGAAACACACACATAAATGCACAAGGACGCGTGGACTTGAGGCAGAGTTCATCAATCCTTGAAAGCTAGTATATGGGATGTCGCTATATTTCAAACCTTCCTTAGCAAGATTCTTCCGATATTTTTTCGTTGATTTGGTTTCGGATGACTTGGGATTGGTTGTACAGTTGCACGACGGCAGCTGGATCAAAGTACTTGCTCTGTTTTTGTTTGTACTGCAAAATTGACTTGATGAGCGTCAAAGCTGAGAAATGCAAAATTGACTTGATGAGTGTCAAAGATAAAAAAAAAACGGAGGGAGTACTGACGAGTGATAACGCAGTAGCTTTGAAATCGGGAAGCTCGTAGTGCTCCTACAGCACCCGTGGTACTCATCGTCCTTGCCTATAGTTGGAAGAAAAAGAAAGCGCAAGTGGTGGCGTATCGTGGTTTCGGTCGTAAGTATATGCCCAGGTAGAAACAAAGACTGTTGATGTCAAAGAATAAAAAAAAAGAAACAAAGACTGTTAATTTCCTTGTCTGAGGAAACAGGAAAGGGACCGTGTTCCCATATTTTTCGCCAGAATAATCGGATCTCGGACCACTCGGAGCGATTGCAAAGCAGCAGTGCTCCTGAATTACTGGGATCAAACCATGGCTTTGAAAAGTAAATGCAAACGAGTGCCAGGTTTCTTTGCTAAGATAAGAAAACGGCTGTCAATTACGCGATCTCTAAGCACAGAGTCGCCTGCACACGCATCCAAGAAGCCGTTCTCCAATTGACGAGGCGTGCACAATCTGCATCATGGAGCGTGCAGACGAGGCCTGCCATGTTGGTGTTGGGGTTGCCAGACATGGAGGGAAGCCCCGTGGCTGTATGATGAGCAGAACGTCAGTTGGATGAAGGTGCCGTCACGCCGCTGATCTGCTCTGGAACAGGGTGGGTGCAGCACAGCATGGTGGCCTGAACTGATCGGCCGTCTGTTCTGTAAACCGGCGACGCATGCTTCATCAGTTTCAACATTCCAATTCACCCACCGAGGCGAGGCGAGTCGAGTCCATGGAGGCGTGCAAGCATCGAGTCCACTGGGGCACTCGCAAGTAGCAACCAACAGCGGAGCAGAGCAGGGGCAGGAAAGGATGGCTGGGATCCTGGATGCTTCCCGCCGGCTGCCGAACCAACCGCGCACGGAACGCAACCAGGGCCGAGAGAGCAGCAGAGCGACGCCAACCATGGCACGGCGGCACCAGCAGTTTCCCGGCTCCCCGCCGCGTCGGCGTCCAGGGGCCGGGGGGCGACGGCGAACGCGCACGCGCACGCGCGGCATGCGGTGCGTCCGAGCTGGACTAGTTGCCGTTACTGACGGGTGCTGTCAGAGCGCGCAACGCAACGGAATCGGAAAGGCAGCCCGACGCGAAGCCAAAACGGCAGGCGCACCACCAGTCCACCACCATAAAGAGCAGGCGGAGGAGGCCCCGAGCCGGCGCTCCACTCCATGGTCCAGGCCGAGCCAAGCAAGTTCCTCTCTATTCCACACGCACGCACGGCACCACAGTGGTGCTCCTTCGGCTGCTAGCCTGCTACCCAGCACGCACACTTCCAGCTCCAGAGCCCCGCCCCCCCTTCCCGGTCTCCAGTGGGAGGAGGAGGAGGAGGGATCGCCGATGCCCAGCCATGAGGCCTGCTGCGGCACCATGTTCTGGGTCTACCTCATGTCCTGCTTCGGCCTCGTCATGTTCGCCGGGCTCATGTCGGGCCTCACGCTCGGCCTCATGTCGCTCAGCCTCGTCGACCTCGAGGTGCTCGCAAAGGCCGGGACGCCCAAGGACAAGCTCAACGCCGGTAATGACCTTTACCATCAATCCATCAGCTCACCCGCTGCGGTAATTGTTGCTGATTCTCTTCTATCTAATCCGCGTCTCCTTGGGCGAGCAGCGAGGATCCTGCCCGTCGTGAAGAACCAGCACCTGCTCCTCTGCACGCTGCTCATCGGCAACTCGCTCGCCATGGAGGCGCTGCCCATCTTCCTCGACACGCTCGTGCCCTCCTACGTCGCCGTCCTCATCTCCGTCACGCTCATCCTCGCCTTCGGGGAGGTGCTCGCTCCGCCTCCGCCCATCCATCCCCCTCAATAAATTTCGCCCCTTTGGTTGCCGAGCCACTGCTGATTTGCTTTGCTGCTGCTCCCGCAGATCATGCCGCAAGCCATCTGCACGCGCTACGGCCTCAGCGTGGGGGCCAAGGCGGCGCCCGTGGTCCGGGTGCTGCTCGTCCTCTTCTTCCCCGTCGCCTACCCGATCAGCAAGGTACGCGCCGCTAGACCGCACCGGCGGCTGATTTGTTGTTCCTCGTGTTTGGAAGGACTGCCGAGGGATTGGAGCCTTGTGCTTGGTGGATGTCCGACTGAATTTGGGATGGGACACCACAAGTGGGCGGCCGCGCAAGTAGCGTACAGATCGATCACCAGCTGCTTCCTTATTTAATTTGCCAACGAAAACGGATTATCGTTCCATGCTCGTCTAGTCATCCAAATCGCACGGGGTCGACATACTTTTATAAATTGGTTCCTGGACGCTGACCATTAAGGCACTAATTTAACATAGTGTTCGCCCAATGGCACGACAAGAAGTAAATGGAGGCGTCTATATATATACGCGTGCGTCTAAATGTGGCTGACTCATTTAGGGGCAAATAAAATTCCAGTTATAGACTATTTTAGTCACCTTCCATGAGCTTGAATGTTATCAATTAGCAACTCAGCAAGATTAATTACACATCTGATTGTCAAGAAAATGCCATATTCTGGCAATTCTATTAAAGTGTCAGGAACACATCAAACCGCTTATTTTTGGTATATGTATGTTTTACTTTCCCCTTTGTTGTTTCTTGTTTGATTCATGCAATTCTCTTTGTTTAGTTGTTGGACTGGCTACTGGGAAAGGGCCATTTCGCACTGATGAGAAGAGCTGAGCTGAAGACGCTAGTTGATATGCACGGCAACGAGGTTGCTACAAACTTCTCTTTGAAGGCTTCATATCCTGTTTAAACATTGTGTTTCTTGCATTCATGTTTATTTGTTAGTACATGCAGTTTATGCTGTTTGAATTATTGTGCCCATATTACTCATGCAGCCAGAAAGTTATCTCCAAAGTTCCTGTTCTTCCCCCATTCATTAGATCCCTAATAACCTTTCTCATTATGTTGTTGCGCTTACTATTAGTTAACAAGGACAAATGCTCAAACGATTGTGATTTGAACGTTCCTATACATATGGCATCAATATTATGTTTTTTGCTGTTTAACTTTACCACTCTCGACAGCTAAACAACGAGACTGGGCTACCATCTAACTATGTGTTTTGTTACTTTGTTGTTAGGCTGGAAAAGGTGGAGAGCTGACTCATGATGAAACCACTATCATTACAGGAGCTTTGGAGCTGACTCAAAAGATTGCAAAAGACGCCATGACTCCTATATCTGAAACGTTCTCACTTGACATAAATGATAAGCTGGACTTGTATGAATCTTTCAACCATTTGCACCCTCTAATTGTTATATGCTATTGTTAGAACTTTTTCCCTCTCTATAGGTATACAATGGGTATGATAATGACCAGAGGGCATAGTCGTGTTCCTATATACTCTGGGAGTCCAAGCAATATCATCGGGCTTATACTGGTGTGTGAGCTAAACTGGTTGCACTTTTGAATTTAAAGTTTTCCATTATTTGTTAACCAACAGTAAAAATGCATCTCATTTCAGGTAAAAAACTTGATTACCTGCCGAGCTGAGGATCAAGTGCCCGTTCGAAATGTTACTATCAGAAAAATCCCAAGGTATAATCTGACCAGACGGTAGTTCTAGGAGGCAACCATACATTCTTTCTGATTTGTGCAATCTTTATTTTGAGGTGCATATAACTTCATATGCACTCATTGTGCAATATATTGTTCATAAAGTTTATTTGGGATAAACTTGGTTCATATATTTCTGCTTAGTGATCTGCGTTGATTGTCTTCTAATTTCCATAAAATCTTGCCACTGTTCTGTATATCAGGGTGGCTGATGATCTTCCTCTCTATGACATTCTAAATGAGTTCCAGAAAGGTCACAGCCACATGGCTGTGGTAGTTAAACGAACAAAGGAAGCAGGGTCATCCACTGAAAAGCAAAAGAGCACTACTGCAGATTATAAAATAAATCCCAAAGATGCCCACACTGATGGTACATGCTTTTTAGTATTTTCTAGTAATTTGTCTGCAGTGATGAAGCTTCATTCTTTAATTGTCTGTTCCTGTGTACACACTAGTATTCCATTAGCCTTTGCTGATCACCTGCATTTCCTGGAAATGTCTGTGATTTGCCTTTGACTGATCAGTTGAAAGTACTTTCAGGTTCATCCCCTTCGTATGTTAGCACTGCCGGAAGTCGTAGAAATAACATAGAGAAGTATGGGGATGGGCGCTCATACAATAAGAAATCAGAAAGGAAGAGGGAAAACATTCTTGATTTTAACACCGATCCACTTCCGAGCTATTCATTGGATGAGGAAGCAGTTGGAATAATCACGATGGAAGATGTCATGGAAGAATTGCTGCAGGTTGGGTATATTATTCTCAATCAAGTTCTTATTGGTTTGCAACTAGTATTAACATTACTCGCAGCATAATATTTCTACCAAGCTTTCAAAACTAGTGCCCTTAGATCACCAGTTAATGATGCTATGTATGAGTACTCTCCATCTTTGCTGTATGTAAACATCATTTGTATTTGGGTCATTTTAGCCATCTTAGGTGCTATTCAATTAGGAGAGAAACTAGGAAAAAAACATAGTTGAGCTTGAACCGTAGTACTAATATTGTTTGACTTCTCTTAGATATTGTAAACTGACATGACTCTTTGCAGGAAGAGATATACGATGAAACTGACGAGTATGTTGATGTACACAACAAGTAAGTTTTTTACTTATTTCTGCTTATTCTGAGGGGTCAATCTAAGTCTGCGCCAGGACTCATGGTTTCCTTGTTTTACAGGATCAGGATAAACATGTTACCTCCAGGCAAATCCCTGTCACCTGCTATATCTCCTGGCGGCGGACCCCTATCTCAGGGGCTTCGGAGAACTCCTATGGCATCTCCACTCTCACCGTACCACCATGGTAGCTCTGTCTTTCGTTCCCCTGCTTCAAACCAGGGTCAGTCACCCGGAACGTTACCGATAATAGTCTCCTCTGGAGGCTCACCTGCTCAACAAACACCTGGGCGAAGCTCACCAAATTCAACTCAGGTGAGCATTCATTTTCGTGTTACTACTCCCTAGACCGTGGTAGTGTTCTGTGAACCATGTGTTTCCCGTGGATTTAAAATTTTGGATAAGTAAAGGAGTCCTGAAGGCGATAAGTTCACCAGCACACTCATGGCTGTCCCTAATTTTTTTTCCTGGGTAGGTTTCAAGAAATTCCAACGGTACACATAAAAAGGATGCTGAGAGCTAACAACGGGGAAGAATATCGTTATTTCGGCTCAAGATCTCAAGACGGAATGTGATCAGATTATGACATTGCTACAGTATAGGGTTAAGCTGCGAATATAGTGGCACAGCTTTCTTGTGTGTGGCTATAGGTCCTTATTTGTTGATTGCTTGCCTGCCTGTACATATATATGCTTCAGCATCTGGACCTCAGCAATGGCCAAATCCTCACTATGTATTGTAGAGTTCTTCCTAGGGACTCCTTTTTGCTGTGTTGTAATCCGGTGAAAAAAAAAACTCTAAAGCCCATATACCTAAGAAAAAAAAATCTGCTGATTTTGGGATCCCTGCCCCCATTAATCATCTCAGCTTGCTTGACAGTGTTTTCACGGGCCTAGCACAGACGACAATAATTCAGATTGCCATTGCGCTGAACACACCGGACTGTTGATCTCCGTTAGGTTGCGGTGGACACGCCATATGGCTTTGTGCATAATAAGTACCAGGTTTGGGGTCAATGGTTGGTGTGTCGGCATCAACAGAATGATCAAAGTATTCCGGGCTGCTCCTGGTCCTCCGCTGCATGTCTGCTGTATATTTGTGTCCACTGTCCAGGCAAGGAGCATCGCAATTATCCCCACCAAGCAGCGACTACAAGGTAGGTATGATCCGCTGAGACTGAGAGGTTGGGTGACACTGGGCACGATGTGAGACTAAACATGGAAAGAGGATGTGCATGAATGAGCTGCCACAGTTGGCAGTGCGATGAAGAGAACTGCCATGGCGAGTTGTCCACTTCACAGAGCGAGAGATGCAATCTGTTGGACCGGCCGGGCGACTTGCATTGTGGTTGGTGTGACAATCTTTCAAAAGAGAAGAGAAAAGGGCAGGTGGTGCGGCGTGCTGGTGCAGAGAAATCAGTGCTACTGAAAAGAGCAAAGCAGACCTGGGCTATCTGTGGATCTGCGATGCATGCTGGTGATGAAAAATTGATGGTACTAGTTCTCTGTTCAGGTTCACAGAGGCGATCAAACGAACAGAGACCGATCTAGATGGCACCCCTTCCAAGTAGTCTTGGGTTGAATGGGTGCAGTGCAGGGCGGCTCACTGACCGTGACCGTGTAGCCTATCGCCCAGTCGCGTCACCCATCTTCTAGACTCCCTACAGGCTATAGTAGACTTGTATGCTTGCAGCCCCTGCTCTCGCACCGTCGCTCGCACGCTGAACGCCTCTCGCCTTCTAGATTTTATTTCCTGGCTCCGGACTGGACGCTGCTGCCGTGTATCGCGCGTCGCGTCCATCACCTGGCCTCCCATCCCGCGCCACCACGCCCCGTCCAAGTCGTCGCTCGCGCGCGCGCATTCCATCACCACCGCCACCACTTCTTATTACACCGCAGAGTACGCAGCAACGGCTCCAGGTCCAGCAGCGCCCAAACGCACAGCTCCACGCGGCCCGCCCTCTCGATCGGCGGGAACGTACGAGTGGCCACCGGATCCGAGGGCAGTAGTAGCAGGATCACCCGAGAGCGAGTAGCGGTAGCCATGCTGCAGGCCAGCTCGGAGAGGCCGGCGGCGGGCCTCCTGTGGGCGCCGGGGATGAGCCCGGGGCCGACGGACGCGGGGTCGGCGAGGGCGCAGGAGATCGCGCGGCGCCGGGAGGAGATGCTGGGGATGCTGCACGACCTCCCCGAGTCTGAGTACGAGCTCTCGCTCACCGACCTCGTCGAGAAGGCCGCCGGGGGCGAGGCGGCGCCGCCGGCCGATCCCGAGGGGAAGGAGAAGGAGAAGGAGAAGGAGCCAGCAGCAGGCCCGGCCGTCAGGCAGCAGGCGCCGGCGGGGAGGACGGAGCGGAGGGCGTCGGCGCGGCGGAGGGACAGCGGCAGCGTCGGCGGCGGGAGCAGCTTCCGCAGCAGCAGCGACGGCGTCCTGCTCAACTTCTACATGCCCCGCTCGCTCACCCGCAGCTTCACCGCGCCGCGGCCCAGCCGGACGCCGTCCGTCTCAGGCGGCCGGACCCCCAGCGTCGCCTCCGCCGAGTGCAACAAGAGGTAATATAATCAACCGATCATCTGATCCCCTCAAGCAGTTTGATTCCAGAATTGCTTAGCATGGAAGACAGATTCGTATCTAGCTTCACAGAATTTTAATCCACAAAGTAATCTTGCTCCACCAGTTTCATTTGTCTTTCTTTTTACCTTTGGTAATAATCATACAATAACGTAGGGCCCATCAAATCCACGCGTTGAAAGTTGGCACGAAGCCGAGCTGCGCAATCCAAAGCCGGCACGACATTTCCAAGGAAACACACCTTGCTAGTCGTCTACACTACGTACAAATGGTCGTAGCTGGGGTGCGCGCGGCCAGTGTGTATACACATCTAAGTATCATATGCCGACTATTAATTCCATCACAATCCAAATATCAGTATTCAGTAATGCATTAGTACTGGCTACTGCTACTTGTGTTTGCAAGTGTATACACACGTTTGACTTTTTTTCTAAAACATCGACCATTTATTTTATTCCAAAAATTCTAAAATGTAACAATTTGTTTTGTTTTATTACAAAACATATATAGTTTTGAGTATGACTAGCCTTATTACATATTTGAATAATTTATTTTAATAAGACGAATAATTAAAGCTGAAATAATCAACCACGTTATATTACCTTATATTATATATTTGTGAACGGGGAAGAGGTACTAAATTAGCGGAACATGATCATGAGTAATCATGCACGTATCAAGTAGCTAGGCACTGAGGCTGCCTAGAGAAGGTCTGTGTGATTGTGAAAGCACAGATGGTTACCACGCAACCACATGTTGGAACACGTCTCCGTCTCGCTTAAGACTGAACCAGTCCATAGTGCCGTGCACTCTTGTCTGGTAACCACGTACGTACAGTCAACTGTGTGGCCGTGCCTCGATCTATCATCATTTTCCTGTGCTGACTAATAGTAACCAACGGGCTGTGCGGTTGTTGATGGTGGTGCAGGGAGAGGGACCCGGACGCCGAAACCGTCAGGTGCTGGTCGCTGCTGTGGGATCGGCGGTGGCGCAAGTCCAGCCGGCGGGACCCGGGCGCGCCGCCCGGCGAGTCCGCCATCCGCAACGCGTCAGCCGCCATCCTCAAGGCGGCAAAACACTCGGACAAAGTCTGAGCCGTTGTCTGTTGCCTGCTGCGTTAGCAGCTCTGTAAATGAGCTTTGTGTGTGATATATACTGATGCGTTTTGCTTTAACTTGCACTAGTATAGCAGTGTTACTTGTTGGATTGGAAGATACTGTTGCAGTTACTGTGCAGCTTGTCAGACGGAGCAGGGAGCAGTGCGGTTGATAATACTGAGCTACTGATACAAATTAGAAGGAGACCTCCATTTCCTTTATGATTCGATGCAACAAACTTTCAGTTGCAAATACGGAGTGTCTACAGACTACAGAGCTTACTTCTTTCAGGCCATTGCCAAAAAAGTGTCAAATTCTTTGCGAATTTAACGAGCCATCACAGATTTCGGATGCAACGGCATGGTCATCCATCCACCTATCTACCCCAAAACCTTGGAACATAATCTTCATATAGATTTCTCTACACGACAGCACCGTTAATACATGCACGACACACCAGACAAATAATGATCAAAAGAGAAGAAAAAAAAAACCAATCATACGCGGATGACGGATGGAGTTGGGGAGTCCTTATTTGCCACCATTCCTCATGTCTTATTGTGGATATGAGAAATCCTTCTGTTGCTAATCAAAGTTCCTCAGCTGGAACCCTGTATCAAAAAGGTATGGGAAAGGTTTCATGCTCAATGTTTAGCTGACGAAACATAGAGGGCACATTAGAAGCTAGACGGTACTTACGTTTGAAATCTTTATCCAAGACTCCAGTGTATTAACGGCCTTCCCAGACCGCTGCGTCTCTTGTGCTAGTGCAATACCTTCATGTAAATTCTTGACTTTACCGCTGACAAGAAGAGAGGCCGCAGCATTCAGAACCTGCGTAGCAAAAAAAGAAACTAACCTGAGCTTATAAGCCACCAGTGCATCATTACAAGTGCAGTCCAATCATTTTAAGCAGATCCTTCATGACACGATTTTGTAGAAAAGAAAATGATAATCAAAACACCAAATCTCCAGCTGCTAAGTTACTTCAATAAGATGTTGGGTATAGGGCATTGTGAATCCATCAAGAAATATGAAGCAATTTCTTTAGGAAGTATACAGTACACATGAACTGGAAAGAGATAGCTAGGGCTGACTTACAAGGGCATCTGCAATCGATCCCTTCTGACCAGCAAGGACATCCTGGAGAACTTTTGCGTTAAATGCTGGATCGCCTCCTTTCAGATCTTCCAACGTGCAGCGAGGAATGCCAAAATCCACTAGATTGTAATGCATAGAGAAAACATTAGATCAAAGAAAGTTAGTATGGCCATTGCAATATGCTTCCAGATTTCAAGAGAAATGTAAGAAATACTATTTACATGGATCGAAGAGTATTTTTTCAATCTTCCCTGGAGTAACATCAAGGATGTATCCAGAACCTGCAACAATAAAAAATAACCTTTTGTCAAACGCACCATATACCAGTTGACCAAGATACAAAGGCAACTTCTTGAGTAAGCACTGCCATTTGTAGCAGAACAGCGGCACCAACAGAATGAAACCATTCGGAGGTGTGCATACCAAGCGGGCTTATTTCATCCAAACCCTTTGAATGTACGACCAATGCTCTCTTCATTCCAAATTTCTGAGCAGCCTTAGCCATCTTGGTAACCTATTGCAAAAGAAATTGCTGCACTTTAGATCAATGAGCATTGCATTAGGATTAATAGTAACCATCCAGATTTTTTTTCAAATGATTATTTATTTTTTTAGAAAAGCGATATTATATTTGTATTCAAGGAAGTATCAGTAATATTTGCTTGCTTGTATAATTTGCATAGTACTACAAGAAATGATCAGATTGAATATATACTTACTATAGTCCTCGTGATAAACACCAATAACAGCATAAGGCACCCTTGCTGGATTCAATAGAGGGCCAAGGATATTGAAAACTGTCTTTATTTTAAGCTTCTTCCGCACAGGTCTGACAATTTTCATCGCAGGATGATAATTTGCAGACATCATGAATCCAACACCCACCTCATTGACACACCGTTTAATGCCCTTGGAATAGGAAAGAGTGACGGTTTCAGCTATTAGCCCCACCAGGCAGCTATTGCTAAGATTGAAATACAGTACATGAAGGTTAAAGAGTCAAGGACAGAAAGCCTTTCCTCGCAGGGGACAATGAAACCTAGTATTAAAACAATAGTAGTTTCATGCACTCAAGAACACCACAACTCCACAAGGATGGAGTGATTGACTAGGTGACCATATGATATGACGCACAAGGAACATACTGAACATAGCCGACTTAAACTAACCCTCGATTATAGAATCGATCTTAGGTAAGTATGTCATATTTGACCACTTGAGAGCAAGTGAAACTAGTGTAGTTCAAAAGTTTGGCAGATGGAAGCGTTATTAGAGACATAAAATCTTATTTTCAATTAACATACCTTCATTATTCTAGACACAGGTTATGTGATAGATATAAACCCATAAGTCAGGAACATGAGCCTATACGCATCAGGCATGTTATCAAACTGGGCATAGCTGGGAGAAAAAATAACTGCCAATTTGAAAAACTAAAACATCAAGAAAGCTGTCCTGGTGATCAAACAAGCAAAGATATATATAAGCCACAGCAGGAAATCTCTAGTCTGGATAAATATTCTCTTAATCTACGAAACTGAATTGAACATAAGATGGGATGACACTCTGTCTATAGAAAAATGTTGAGATATGCGGAAAGGAAATCATAAGTATGACTAGTTTGAATCACACAAGTTTACTAGTACACGATATTGTTGGTTCGACTAAAATCTTGCATTCTAATCCACATAGATCAATGAATGGACAATAGCATTTCAAGTGAGTCTGCTTTTATACTAATAAGCATGTTGTAGGAAAAAGAAAAAAATAAAGGCATGTCCCAATCTACATATTCATCATCCTATAACCATCACACAGCCTATTATTTAGAGAAAGGGGCGCTCGCTGCCTTCATTTGGGTAGTGAGATCTGAAGTTTAGTTTTCCATACCACTGATGTGCTTGGTAACATGGCACAGTGTGCAGTGCCCCCAGCGGTTCGAGGACATTAATAAATACGGATGGCTAGTTTGGATACCTCAATTCCCATGGGGATCAGAGGGAAATGAATGGAGTCGAGGAAAAAATTAGTTCGTTTCTCCCTCAATCCCATCAATCCCCTTCCGTTCCCAAACTAGCCCGGGGTAGAATAGTCAAAGGACACTAGAAAGCACTGCATTAATATGTTCCATCCCGGTCCCATTTTTTGGCGCACCAGCCGAGTTGCCATCATGGTACTAGAATTCCAATAGACGATAGTTAATACTGCAGCTGATGAAGAAATATGTGGCAGTACCTCGGGCCCAAGGTCGATGTTGACTCCCAGCGCCTCCAGCACATCGGCGCTCCCGCACGCCGAGGAGCTCGCCCTGCTTCCTTGCTGCACAAAGCAGCAGACAACGCATCGCGGCATCAGCATCACCGTGCCAGCGTCTAAACCAGCATCCGACAACCCCCAAAGCGCAAAACACGATACCTTAGCGACCTTGGCGCCGGCCGCGGCGGCGAGGATGGTGGAAGCCGGTGGAGATGTTGACGGTGTCCGCGCCGTCGCCGCCGGTCCCGACAATGTCGACGGCGTCGTCGAGCCCATCGACCTGGACGCAGCAGCTCAGCATTGCCTTCGCTAGCCCCACGATCTGGGCAAGTGGACAGCAAAAATCAATCGGCGTCCGTTGAAACCCAATCCGTTCCTGTAACGAGATTAGTGGGCGTCCCCCGCAAGAAACCACACCTCTTCGTAGGTCTCGCCCTTGGCCCTGAGGAGGACGAGGAAGGCGGCGATTCGCGCCTCGTTCTCCTCCTCCAGCAGCAGCCGCAGCGTCGCCTCCGCCTCCTCCTCCGAGAAGTCGGTCCCGCCGATCAGCGCCTCCAGCACCTGGCGTGGCCACCGCAACAGCAAGGGTCGAGGGAAACAGTGAAAAAAAAAAGCACCGGATAAAACGAATAGTCACGGAGACGGGAGGGATCGCACTCGCGCGAGCGCGCGCACCTTGTCGAAGGAGCCGATGCGCGTGGTGACCGGCGCGGCGGGGGGCTGCACGGCGACGCGGGCGGGCGGCGGGAGGCGCCGCGCGGGGAGGGGCCGCGCCCGGGCACGCCGCCCGCGGAGGAGCAGGGACGGCCCCGGGGAGAGGGGTTTGGGGGTGGCGAGCTTGAGCGACGCGGCCGCCATTGGTGGGGATTCACTCGGGGTCGGGGCTCGGGCGTGGACTGAGGACACGAGTGGGGGCGTGGACCGTGAATATATACGGCGCAAAATGGGGTACGGGTACGGTGTGCAACCTTGGATGATGAGTTGGATCGGAACAGGACAAGGTTACTGTGCAGCGGGCCACAGTCGCCACCCACCAACACCATGCCTTGGCTTCCTTTAAAACGTTCTGATTGTCTTTTTTAAAATTATTTTTCTTTTTTAATCATCTCGGTTCCAAACTATATAAGTCATGGGATTTGCTATTCGTCAAATCTGTCGGTCGACGACGCAGCTAGAAGGGGGAAAGGGAGGACGCCACGAGAAGGGGGAGAGAGAGCTCACCGGAGATGGTGCCGCCGCTAGGGAAGAAGGACCTTCGCCACTGCCTCGCCGTCGCTCCGTCGCCAGAGCATTGGCTTCAGGGTTAGGGTTCGGGGTTGGGTTGTTGGGTCGGGGCCTTATTCTCCATCCCCAACCTTAGAGGGAGGGCCGGGGGTGGCATGGCGGCTCGGCGGTGGCAACGGCAGGGCGGGCGGCTGAGACCGGGGGCGAGGGCGCCGAGGCACCGCCGGTCGGGCGGGGTAGGACGGCGGATGGGCTAGGGTTGGGCAGGGGAGCTCGGTGAGGGCGGCGGTGGCAGAGGTTGTGGGGCGGGGCAGCGCAACGGCTAGGGTGGTGGTTGGTGGGCGGAGAGGCCGCAGCGAGGGTGCCGAGGCGCCGGCAGCTTCCGGGTGGTGGCAGGTGGGGCAAGGGCCGGTGTCGGCGGGGGGGGGAGGAATAAGAGAGGCGCATCGGGTCGGAGGCGGAGTGAGGGAGGAAGAAGAGAGAGGGGGGATTATAAGGTTAATTTGGGCAACCGTTGGATGGAGATGTGGTGGTTAAAATGGTTGACTGATGGACATACAAAATATCAGTCAATTGATAATTAGATACACCCATAAGTCGTTTGGTCTATATTTTATGCTAACTCATTTTATTTTTAAAAATATATTCATTATTACTTATTTTTCCAATGAAAGAAATTGAAAAATGTGCTACACGCGCGTTTTAAAAAATTATTTTATTG
Source organism: Paspalum vaginatum (assembly GCA_030272315.1). Lineage (NCBI taxonomy): Eukaryota > Viridiplantae > Streptophyta > Magnoliopsida > Poales > Poaceae > Paspalum > Paspalum vaginatum. Next base: position 57,046,636 of record CM059012.1, on the reverse strand, counting down.
TGATTTTGTTTATCATATTCCTTGAGAGGATCAAACAGCATAAATAACGTACAAACACACTTAAACCCTATGACTCTATGAGAAGAGATCGGCACATATTTCTTAGACTAGCAGAGGAGATACCTCATTGGAAGAGATATGTTTTGTTACTCTATTATTACCCATCATATTCGATTTAGAGGATCTAAGTATTACCATGTTAGTAGAGACAATGAAAATGAAAATATATAGATCGCTGATTCACTGATCAACTTGCGTTTTATTTTAGGTTCCATGCCAAATCCAATCAATATACATAAAGTTAGAAAATTGAAAAACTATAAGTACGAGACTAGTAACCTGATTTAGTACAAAGCAAAATGCGTACATTAAAAGTCAATGTCAACTATAAATAGTTGAATTTGAAATTAAAAGCAGATTTATTTGTTATAGACATAAAACGGCAAAAAGAATACTATTCAGGCTTTTGCTTTGGATCTAAAAACAAAATATCTACACAAAGAACATATGCAAAGCATGGCTTGGAGCCTTGGATCGTGCTGTTTGGCTGTACATACTATAAGTAGGCTAAGGTAATGTTTCCATTTTGAAATATTTATTGAAGCACTGCCTATTATGTGCTTTTGGAAAGCATTGTGCTCTTATTTATCTGTTGCAGCTGCAGGCCACTACACTATTTTCGAACCATATGAATCACAAATGAGATAATCAAGTCTTGCGGCATTGTTTGCACGGGCAATGTCGCTAGTTAAATGAATGGGTAGCTATCCCCTCCGTTACAAATTATAATGTGTGTGTGTGTGTGTGTGTGTGTGTGTGTGTGTGTGTGTGTGTGTGTGTGTGTGTGTGTGTGTGTGTGTGTGTGTGTGTGTGTGTGTGTGTAATATTGCACGGATCTATTTAAACATGTTAAAACCTTTCCTTTATGTAATTTGGGATGGAAAGAGTACAATGAACAGCCGCAGTGAAACCTGGTCAGACTGGGTTCTTCTGCTTCGGCCACGGCCACGGCCACGTTTTCTTTACGACCTTTACATGTAGTACGTTCCTGCAAACACATTACACAGGACCAACTTGCTTTTCACGTTTTGCGATAATGACATGACGAGATTTTGGCATTTCGCTCTGTTGCATTCTCGCGTCTCACGTGCGTCACTTTTTTTTAGTATAATTCTGTCTATCTGGTTCAACGGGCTACAAAATCAAATTTGTCTAGAATACCCCACGCCTGGCAAATTTGTCCACAGAAAAGGTGAATGTGAATAGTGGGTCCCAGGGTTTGGTGTGTCCCGAGATTACCCTGTAGGGCCCGTTTTCAAACGTAAGAACTTCACAGAGAATTTCATAGAAAGTACAAGACTTTCATGGAAAAACTCCCGGCATTCCAAACATTCCTAGTTGTGCGCAAATGGATCCATCGCCGCAGAAAATTCGTCGGACGGGAGGAGAATCATAGGCCACCTATGGAGCATCAGCCTACCAGGGAGATCATCCGTCGCAGGTCAATATTTCCTAGTCTGAAAAACACCATCAGTGTCCTTCGCTCTTCACTTGTATGCAAAAGCTACTGCATCTAGCACGTTGTACATGTGTATTTGGATTCGAGGAAGAGAGCAGCAGTATGCAAACCTGGACTGTGAAAAGCATGTTACGCGAGGGTATCGTACCTCTAAGACCGTGGCGACAAATAACATGCCATCTTATCTTACAGATACCAACCACATTGCCTACATGGTCCCTATATAAGAAAAGCCAAAATTGGGCACTCAAGCAGAGAGAGGAAATTGGAAATGAACCGAACCAAAGGACAATGGCCAGGCGGGGATGTTCAGATCATTTTTACAGTCCCCAGCGTGGCTAATCTAGCCACCTAGTGACTCCATCTTCTTCACTTGCAGCTGCGAGGATCTCAATGCAGACGTCCAATACAGCCTACATTAAAAAAAAATTCCAGTAAGCTGGGAGCCTAGTATTTAACTGATAAAGAGTTAGGAAAAGACAGAGCAACAATTTTACTGTTCAATTTACCTACCAGGTGTCAAGGGTATATAGTCTATTAAGAACCTATACTGCTACATCTTAAATTCATTTGTTCAGAATAGCAAATAGAAAGGTGCATACCGAAGAATTTCTGCAATTGATAAGCTTGCTACCCTCCTGCAAGGAGCCATCCAGCATCCAGCTCTCCCAAACATCAAAAGAATGGCTTGCAAACACAAACTCCGTCTTCCTATTAATCTGTCAATGTATTGAGATATAAATCTTTATAAGAACATCTGCAAACGTGGGCACCAAGCAAAAAGCTGCCTCTATTTCTCAAAAATAAAATTGCTCCAACATAATATATTTCTGAAACTACAGAGTGGTATAATTAAAAACAGAGGCTTGGGAAAAGAAAATATAAAAATGGCACCAGCAGGGCACAGGAGGCAGATCCTCTTTGCAGTTTACATATTAGAGTGATTGCCCTTCTTGAAAACTGATAACATAAAAACTGTATAAAATACTACAATAGAAATAGATGGTTCCAAATTTCCAAGGTAGAAACTTGTGGGACCAAGTGTTACAAGGCATTATTACTGACAGAAAACAAAACAGGGTGAAGATCAAAATGAAAATGTGAACATGGAGGTGTCTGAGTCGATAAACTAGATGTTGAGGCATGTGTTGTAAGTTATCTTTTCTTTTCTGTAGCTGACATACGTAATGTTTTTTAATTACAGTTCAAGTCATGAGATAATAGAGCAGATTGTTGTGATTGTGTAACATCAGCTTTCCTACTAGTGTCATATATTTCAAAACAATATAGCACCCAACATCTCACCATCACGTACAGCCCCCGTTAGGGCACAAACGATGACAAGTCAGCACCAAACCTCCCTAGGGCCAGCACTGCCCAAACAATCAAGGGAGGTTGTGGGTAGCTGCGGGTGCCTCAGGGCTGAGAGCACTGCTGTACGCTTAGTTCGGTGAGGTGCTTTAGGCTGTCTTTTTCTTTCCAGGCGCGTATGTTACAACTAAACCAACGCCCTAGCCAGGGTGATGGCTTGTAATTAGACCGGTGTTTCTTTCTTTAATACAATGGACACGCAGCTCTCATTTGTGTTCGAGAAAAAAAAAGTGGTGCACTGTTTATGGCAGGCCCAGGGTGGCTTTGTAACGTTAGAGATTAGATTCGATCAGATTGAGTTTTTATATATTCCCTTAATTCTAATTCAGATCCCCTTCTCTATCCCTGCACTTATGGTGCGACCGCTGTTCATCAGCGGGGCCTCACTGCTTGGGCTCAGGGCCATCTCAAGTGTGTCTATCTGTACCATTTTTTCTACTGGTAAAATACAATAATTACTAGACTACTAGTCAAGTAGCCATAGATTTGGAGAGAGGGTTTATACCTGTAGTAGTTTACCACCAGCAACAAAGGATCGCAGCCCCATAGTATCCTGAAGAAAGTGATCTTATCAGTGCCTGCCTGTGCATAAAACCGAAGCAGGCATGGAACTGGAGGGAGGGGAGGATGGCTATAACCATACCTTGTTTTTGAAAGTAACTAGGAACTGAGCAGCAGGGTCCCTGTTTGTAGCATTTGATACAACATCAAGAATCCAGCCACCACCACCAACTCCTCTCTGTCTTGCAACATGGTACCCTGAATTATCTCTTGCTCTCAAAGCTACAACAAAACCATCTTTTAGTTTATCTGGGTACTTTCTACTCAGTAGTACAGGCAGCTTCTTCTCAGATGTTATTTCCATGGGGGATTCAGCAAGAGATTTCTGCTTGTATTTTGAGTCCTCTGGAGAGGCAAATCGTGAGCTGGAACTTATGACCTGGTCTCTGCTACTCATTGCAGTGTCATCATCTCTCCGTGAGGAATAATTACTGTCACTCTCTAAAGCAGACAAGTCATCTGGTTTCTGTTGAGACCTGCGGTGAGCAGGCCTCTTTTTCCCTTTCTTTCCAGAACGGCTACGCCTTCCTTCAGATTTTCCGGAAGCATGAGGCTCTTTATGGTGTGATATGGCTCTTTTCTTTTCATACTCCAGCGTTAAGTGGCTCTCATCTATTTCAGCATCAAAATTCTGCGACTGGCTATCTTTTGCCTGTGTGTCAAGAGGATCATCTTCATTTCCAGCTTCACTTATTTCTTCGTCTTCATCAGAAACTGCACTACTTGGAAGAACACCGTCAAAGAAAAATGACTGTAACATAGTGATTGCTTTCTCTCTTATTTCCATCCACACTTCTTCGCTGTAGTCTGCACTCCGTGGAAGAATTAAAACGTTTGGCATCTCCCGCACCTGTATAGACAATAAGGATTGGCCATCACTTTGCTGAACAGAATGTAATGCAGCCATAAATGTCTAAAAAGGACGCCACTCTATTTGTCATTGCCTGCGAGGACAGCAGATAATATAGGACACTCAAATAGCAGAACAACATTTCTCTAGCCTTTTGTTCAGAGAGGTCATTAGCTATAAAGTCGTCAGCAAGAATGTAACGTTGCAAATATAAAGGGTTTGATTTCAGACAAATTTATGCATCTTAAATGACCAATTACAAATATTGCTTAATATTCTGCTTCTAATTTGCATACCCATGCTTCCATCCACTGTGGACCTTCAGCACCATCCAATGCGCAACCAGCTATGGTGCCATCAATCAAGAGCTCTTTGAGTGCACAATCATCTATGAGCTGGCAGCTACCAGTATTGACTATGAAAGCCCCTGCAGCACTCAAAACATTCAGTGGCAGGATGTTATATAACTAAATAAAAGAAGCAATGCAATACAATGCAATTGAAGAAGAAAAGGCTTACCAGGTTTTATGTGTTGGAGGCAGTCAGCATTAAGTATATGGATGGTGTCATTTGTTAATGCACAATGCAGTGAAACAAGGTCACTTGCTGCTAATAAATCATTGAGAGTGTCCATTCTCCTTGCTGCAGAAGGGAAAACAATGGAAGGCCGCTTTGTTCTCCCATTTGCCTTCAACGAATGTGTAAGAAGTAATAAGAATATGAAAAGGCAGTACTTTTAACTTACATCTTGTTCCAAATCAGAAGAAAAAATTGAGTTGGAGAATAACTCAAATAAGTAGGTTCGAAGGAAGAAGAACTCAAGGGAAAAGAGAACGATAGAGGCGTAGGAAGGTGCAGATCCAGTACCACGTAGCGCGGATCGAAATAGAGCACGCTCATCCGAAACGCGAGGCTGCGAGTGGCGAGGCAGCGTGCGGCAGCGGAGCGGCCAATGATGCCGAGCACGAGGCCTCGGCAGCGGCGCATGCCGCGGCACATGGGCTGTACGGAGCCGAGCCATCCCGCGGCGACGGCGGCGGGGGCGGAGGAGGCGTGGCGCGAGAGGAGGTGGGTCCGGCGGAGCAGGCCGAGGATGAGCGCCATGACGGTGTCGGCGACCTCCTCGGCGCGGTTGGCGTCGACGTGGATCAGGCGGAGGCCGAGGTCGGCGGCGGCGGCGGCGTCCGCGGCGCGGTCGGCGGAGCCGAGGCAGAGCAGGAGCTGCCAGGGGCGCAGGCGGCGCTGGGCGGCGCGCGGGAGGAAGGCGAGGGAGGGGAGCAGCACGGCGGCGGCGGCCTCGACGCGGCCCGAGGCGAGGGCGGAGAGCGGCACGTGCTCCACCGCGGCCACGCCCGCCAGGCCCTCCTGCTCCAGCGAGGGGTCGTCGAGGCAGTTGAGAGACACCACCAGCGGCTGCTGCCCCCCGCCGCCGCTGGGCGCCGGCGAATGGGCCATCCTGGGCTGGCTGGCTCTCGGCTTGGCGCGGTCGGATAGGGAACCGGGGGCGCCGGGCGGGGCAGAGGCTGTGGCGTGGGTTTTGCTTTGCCCCGGGAGCCGGGAGGCCGGGACAGGACTTTCCGGCGCCGGACCGGACGGACGGACGGAGGATGGGGCTTTGGCTTTTGTGTGTCAGAGTGGGAGCCCCACCGCCCACCGGGTTCACGAGGAGGGTGTTGCAAAGCCGTCGGAAGTCGGATCTTGTGGCGTTTCGTGATGCGGTGAACGGCGGCTCAACCGGCCGTTGACATTCTTTACGGAATATTCATCGGCGCCTAGGGGCTAGCACTAGCGGCCTAGCACCGTGGTGCGAATGCGGCATGCGCGCGAACTGCGAAGTACAGCAGCCGTTAGGTGAGGTGAGGGCACCTGGCTGCCGCCGCCGGGCGCCGGCAATGGAGCACGGCCATTCGCGGAGAGGTCGACCGCGCTGGCGGAGCAAGCCACAGGAGCGAGACGGAAATGGTAGGTGTTGGGTCAGAGGCTCCAATGCTCCATACAGCGGATGTGGCCACACTATCTTTTTCCATGCAGGTAAGAGGATAGCAACCTGGCATCAGAAATACGTTAACGCTGCAACCGAAAACTCACCTGATCCATCGATGAACGTTCAGTACATGTACCTATGGTGAACACAACGCATCCAAAGCACATCAAGCATGCCATTCCAGATTTCCAGTGCTCTTAATGATGATCCACAGCCATGCCGAGAACAGTGAGTGGTACTAGACAGCTGTTCACACAAATGAATTTGTCACTTTGCAACACCCCAAAGGCATGGATGAATGCTAGCAGCAGGAGACCACAAAATGTGCTGCGGTATGGGCTCCAATCTTCTTGCTGCAAAATCTGTCTTTCACATGCTTCCCCCCCCCCCCCCCCCCCCCCTCTTTTTTTTTAAAAAAAAAAAACTAATACAAGAAGATTTGTCTATTTGCCTTGAGATACTATCAAGATTCTCTCATCAACTAGGACTGTGCTGTCAAGTGCTCGGTAACAGAACTCCTCAACTTTACCTATTCCACTGGCACTGGTATCCCATGAACATCTGGGTTCAGTAATGCTTCGGACGCAGATGATGCCGCAAACACACCTTGAAGTCAACAAGACGGGCGCAGACAAGACTATCATTAATGTCGAGTCGAATGGCTGCAACTGCAAGTGCGCTATTAGAGATCCAGTAATGAAGTACTGTGGATGGCACCCACCTAAAGCTGAGCTTTTACTCACCAGAAACTGAAAGGAGAATGAACAAGTTGCTGAAGCAAATTAGGTGCAACTAGAAGAAGAAAAAGGTGCTCTCCCGTTACGCAAGCTCGCAGGGCACCCATTGTTTCAGTTTCGTGCTTAGCTCACTAGGAACCGAGGCAGACCATTCGTCCAGGTCTGGAAGAGGCCCCGTCAGAGCAACGTAGTTTACACTCTCTTTCTCCGAAAGTCTCTTCCAGTTTAGCTGCAATTCACCATCATTTCGTTTCAGTAAAACAGCATCGAGCAAGCAATTGGGATAGTAGTGCTCCATATTCCATAAGCAAAACTGGCCTAATACAATGCTAACAATTTCCTTATTCTACAAGCCTTCAGAGTGAAGTTTCTATATATCTTTAAAAATTTGCCAAAGTTCACTCATACGAAGTTAAGGTTTTTCACACGCTTGCAAAAAAAAAAAGATTCCTAAAGATTGCATGTTTACCCGTAAGGCGATAAGTGTACAAAGGAAAAACACAAACTACATTGATTTGGAAATTTCTGATTAAAATTATTCTATCGCCAAGTAGTAGCAGACTAACAGTTGAAAATAAATGACTGTAGTATTTGAAGTGTGAATTTGCGCGTGACTGATGAATTGTATCATACCTGCCCTGGAAATGCAGAACATAGTGCTTTAACTGTAGCATTTTGAACCCAGGACGATGCAAGAGATTCTTCAGCGTCTGCTCCACCACAATTTACCATAATTCGACCATCTGGCATTAGCTTTTTTGCAATTTGCAACCAAGTTTCAACCTGTATCCGGTGCATTCAAACAAAAAAGTTTCAACCTGTTTCAAGATTGAAATAAAGCCAGCACAGAGTAAAATCTATGGTAGGATATACAAACATTCATCTAACTATCATCTTGGAATCTAGTCTAAAACAGAGCTATGTATTCTAATAAATTATTCATAAATAACTAGGCTAATTTTGTGACACAATATAAGATTGGAAATAATTCTCAAAGCTGAGATATCCTAATCATCACTGAATACAGAGCAATAAGAAAAGAAATAACAGAGATGGGAAAGGATATTTACTTCTTGTAGCTGAGGTATGACCTTTCCATCACAAAACAAATCTACAACAATTCCTGCAGACATGACAAGATACTGTCAGAAAACTTTAAAGGTCAAGCAGTAGCATTCTAACACTGACGGAGGAACACAGACTCCAAGTTAATCACAGATAAATAATTTTATGTACTCAAAAGGTAGACAGTGCAAGTGTAAAACACGTATTCTGTTCGCATCAGGTTAGTTGTTCACCAGCAAATCCTCCTTCAACCGTAGCTGATGGAGAAAGCGCGTCACCAATGCGCACAGAAAGTGAGCCACCTGATTCCGTGGCCTTCTCTAAATCAGACATACCAAAATAATCCCTTGACAATTCAATTATCTGTCATGATGCAAGATCAGCCTCTAATGAAAACTGGGTACATGAAAAGCATATGCATGAAGCAAATTAGATAAGTCTTAGAAGATAAGTTCAGCATAACCAAGAACAGGTACCATTCACTTGTTGTCTGATTCACGTGATTGAAATTGGTAAAATAATCAGGAACTCGAAGCATTGTGATTAATAAGAAAAACAACCAGTGAGAAGCATTGTCACCAACTCACCATAGGATCAATCTCCCAACCAATAAGCTGTAACCAAGGCCAAAACTTTAGCATCAGATGTGCTGCAGTCCCAGCACCCTGGAGAAACGAGGAAATGAGACAGTCTTTAGGCACAGACGATTCATAAGATTGAACAGCAGAGTATGAAAATAGTAGGTATGCTTTTTGCCTACAGAAACCACTTATTGAGCTTATGGACGTGTAATGTACTCATGTAAAATCTGATTAGAAAAAGGTGAATCATCCTCGGAAGAATACAGAAAGCATCCCTTCCCGCTTCCCCCCTATGCATGCTAGGGTTTTTGCCTAATGCACAGTAGCTTTGCATGAAAAACATGAACTATGATCGACAGGAAAAAGAAGTTGAAAAATTCCTAATGCACGAACTGATTTACCAAACCTAGAAGTGCAACAGGACCCCGTGGAACAATAGCTGGCAGGCTCACAAACTCATCCTGCATGAATCAAAGGCAGAAGCAGCTTAAGCATCAGCATTCAACAACAGTTCCAAGAAAGAAAAGGAATGCAACTATGCAAGCCAAAGAGTTAAGAAAACATGAACTGAGAAATTCCTCAAAAGTTTTTAAACTGTATAATTGATGATACTAAAAGAGAATCAAAACACATTAGGCCGCGTTTCACCATTTGTATGCACCCGACTAATTAATAGCTACACGAAATTACGAGAAAATAGCTGGTTTGGATCCAAACATTTTTAGATAATAAAATAGGTAATAGGTATGTAATCTATTATTACCCATTAGCTGATTGGATGCAGCTAATGCTAGCTAATATTTAGTAGCTAATTTTAAGCTGATCCAAATAGGGATTTAGTACCGTTCTGATCAAGTGTTCAATGTCAGACAACTGAAGATAGACACGTCATCGAGTATCAAACGGTCGAAATATCGATCAGTAATATAATGTAGAGAACGTAAAGTAATCTGCCAGTGAATGCTGGTGCAAAGTATTGAGTCTTAATTTCGAGGTAGGTTTATATGACTAAATTAGCCGAGTGTGCATACCCAATACGAGTTGGTCCAAACAGTTGTCTTGGGGAGAATGCTGTGGATATTCTCTGCACGACACAACCAAACACAGAGCCCCCAAATGATCAGCGAACATACCCAACGAAGTTCAATTCGTCCCTGTCAAACTGAGTAGCCGTAGGCAAGTAACCACCCCATACGCACTGTTGTGGTCCAGGACGAGGTATCGCGCGGCGGGGGAGTCGATGACCATGATGATCTCGTTGAAGTCGCTGCGGTTGGCAGCGAGCAGGTTGAAATCCTCCGGCTGCTCATGCGGCGCCTGCTCCTCGGAGGCTGGGGAAGCCGGAGGGGCGGAAACCTCGCCTCCGCCCCCGCCCTGCGCGCAGTAGAGCCGCGCAGTGCGTGGTAGACGGCGCTGAGGCTGGGGCTTGGCGTGGAGGCGGCAGCCGCGGTGGTGGAGCTGGCCGCGGAGCGGGGACGGGGAGGCGGTTACTGGCGTGACGGTGGCCATTGCTGGTGAGGGGATAGAGTGCTGCGGACTGCGGGATTGGGTTTGAGAACCCAAATCCGTTTGGTTTAGCGGTTTAGCCGTTGATCGCCCGACAGACATGGGCTTTCCACCGGCCTATTGATATCAAACAGCCTGCTGGCCTGTTTGTTTGGGCTTTGGGCTTTACGGGACGTGTCGCTCCGGCCTGCCTCGTTGGGATTTCGAAGTAAAAAATAATGTTTTATATCCTTTGATTATCATCAGTTTTTTCGCCGAGCCAAAGTGCCTGTAGCTAGCTAGTGGCTGCAGCAGCTCAAGCAGCACCTAGTGAGCGAATTATTTCAAGATTTATCGGTTTTGTTCATTCAGTGTTAGGCAATGTTCCGTCGACAGCGATAAATGCATGGCTCAAATTTAGCCAATGGACTCATTCAAGCTATTAGTAATTAGGTAGCCAAGATGAGATGATTTGGGGGAGGGGGGGGGGGCGGGCGGGTAATGGGAGCTAAAGTTTATCCAAACAAGATACTCCTACAAAAGTGGCGATGACGGTAGCTGTTTTGAATGGTTGGGCTACAATGGAGGAAGGGCCCATGAAACTTCTAAGGTTCGTTTGGAACACAGGAATTTCACAAGAATTATGTCGGAATTTCACAGGAATCAGTTCAATTTCACAGGAAAAACGTATTAATAGAAAATGTTTCCTTCATTCCAAACAAGCCCCTACTCCTTTATTTTAGTTTTGTGTTGAGTTCTTCTGTTTGTGTGGGAGAGAGAGAGCTTATATAACTTGTGCTCTTGTTTTCGATAACTAACACCTACCCAATGATTTTATTTTATGATTTGTACAATTTTATTTAAGAAAACACATATTTAGCGTGAGACGAGTCAAAAAAAAAAAAAGCATGCATCTCTAGTTCTCTACGGCCCACGAAACATATTATAATGTCACGGTGACGGGTGACCTCGAGGCAAGTTGTTTGTCGATGGTTAATGACACCGATTGGAGTTAACGAAACCAGAGTGGCAAAATGCAGTAAGTACATGAATCTGCAACTAGCCATGGCTGGGCTCTGATCCACGATCAGTAAAATCAGGTGGGGATCCTCTCCCCCCGTTGCTCGTGTAAAAAAATCTGCAACTGGCAGTGCAGCCGGCGACCTCTGCACACATGCATGTGATTCCTATCGGCCTCTGGAATGTACACGCACGCTTGCAATGGAATGCATCAGATGAGAATAATCCCACGTACGTCTGGCCGCGTGCAGTGCAGACTTTGAGTGGCGTGGAGCTGCGACGCCAGACGAACCAACAGCGGAATTCCTTGCGATCGCCGGCAAATATGCCGCGAATCGGATGTCCCACCGGTCGAGCACGTTCGGCCTAGCTTGGTGCGCACGTCTCTCGCTCTCCGCCGCCGACGCAGTATCCATCACCTCCCCCGCCCCGCCCGGCCAGTCGTCGCGGTCGGTAAAAATGCTATAGGCCGCGCGTAGAGTCGTCTCGTCGCTGTCGCGCTTTTGCATCCTACCGACGAGCAGCGTCGCCAAGATCACGGCATTCCTTTCGCGTCCATCCTACTGCCATCTCCATCTCCCTCCCTCCATCGCGCGCGGACCTCTTCTTCTTCTTCTCCTACGTTTGGCCTTGGTCAATCTATCAGACAATCAGTCATCAGTGAGTGGTGGCGCAGTACGCAGCTGAACACAGGCGGCAGTATACGTCTGTGTGGCACAATGCACAAGTCACGGAAGAACGGAACCGTTACGTGCAATCAATCGTCAATCTGTACGAAACGCAAGGAGCTCGCGATTCGAGAATGGCTGGAGGCACAGGTTTCCTAGGTTTCCGGCCACGGCACAGAAAGCCACGCGTGCAAGTCATTGATAGTACACTGCTGTGTGGTACTTACTTCGGACAGCAACAATTCCCGAGGCTCTCTGGAAATTAGCTTAACGACGGCTGACCGTGTTGATCGGACGTTTGCTAGCTGTACCTGGACCTCCACCGCTGTACGAGACATTTCTTCCCGCGGCCGCGCCCGTGACGCCCGGGAGACGCGGCGGACCGCCGGCGAAGAGCTCCTCCCAGACGTCGGCGAAGGCGCGGAGGATGAGGTGGTGGTGGCAGGCGGAGTTGAGCGCCAGGAACCGCCGCAGCAGCTCCCGCAGCTCCGCGCCGCCGGTGATGCCGTTCGCCACGACCATCTGCGCCATCGACCGCCGGAAGTCGCCCAGCGGGTCCTCCGACTCCGTCACCACCGCCACGCTCTCCGAGTCCAGGTCCACCCGCCCGACGCCGCCGCCGCTGCAGCTGTCTCCCGTCGCGTGCCGCCCCCGCGGCGGCCTTGGCCTTGTGCTGCTCGCCTCGCTGCCGCCTTCGTCCCCACGTTCCCGGACGCCCAGCGCGCGGACGCCGCGCTCCAGCTCCCGCAGCTGCCGCAGCAGCGAGTCCACGCTCGGCGTGCCATCGGCGCTCGCCTCCACGCCGTCGGCCGCCTTGGCTGCCGTTGGAGCGGCGGCTCTCGTCGGCGTCGACGTGATGATATTGACGGCCGCTCGGGGCACGGTGGAGACGGAGCTGGCGCCGCCGCAGCCGCACATGAAGCCGCGCGCGGGCGCCTTCTTCTTTCTCTTCTTCGTCTTATTGGCGGGTAGTTCCGGCCCGGAAGGCGCCCCGCGCAGTGTCGTCGTTTTCATGCCCCCCCCCCACCTGGACCTGGACCTCACCCTCGACGGCGGCGGCCCCAGCCAGAACAAGTGCGCCGTGCGGTGACTACTGAGTATTGACTGGGCGGCAGCTCAGCTAGTGGAGATCGCTGTGGGCAGGACAGCGAGCGGCGAGCAGCTTAAGAAGAGCGTGGTGAAAATGAAAAGGCCGGAGGAGCATTGTGCGGCATTGGTGTTATATTATTGATCACTCCCATGGTGGGATCCAGTCAAGTAGAGCGATCGCGGCGCTATTGTATAAAATTCCAAGCGATGATCGATAGATGAACTGAAAATTAGTATCCGGCTAGCGGTTGCTTGGCGGTCAACGTCTGTTTTGGTGGTTTGGGGATTACGAGCAGTAATAATTGGGGCAAATTAATAAGCCACTGTACTGTGCAGTGTCATCAGGCATCATCAGCTTAGCAGCTCGTGAATAATTACGATGATCATCTACCATAACCCTAGCACTAGCAGCAGTGTTCTTCTTCCAGCACGCGCGATCGATGTCTTGAGACATGAGACGCACCGTTTTTTTGCACCTGCAAGCCAAGACAGCAGTATGAAACGCGAGCACGGTACGTTAGAAAACGTGTCCCCTCCCTGACTTTGCGCCGTGTGCCACTACTTGCTTGTGCGTCGAAGTATACGACATGTGGAAGAGTAAAAAGACAGGAGGAGACATGGGGCAAGGGAAGATCGATCCAATAAACAAAACAAATGTCAACGCGATTTGACAGGAGATTTGGATGGGCCTTACCAGAATAATTTTGTTACTTGTACATTTTTTGGGGATCCAAGCTTCGACGATAGAGCTGACGATGAGATGCCTTGGAAGGAACAGTGTCCTGGACCCCGGGCATGCATTTGTTTGCTTTGCTTCCTGCCAGTGCCCCGTGCATTGGGTGACACGTTCCGGTCATCATGGCATGCGCTCGAGCTCGATCAGCCATCCGCAATTCCGCATGCAGTAGGTTACCAAACGTAGCATATATATCAATCGCCCTACTAGGGTACTAGCTCCTCCAAATCTAAATATCTAATCAGATCGACGATGCAATAATCAGATGAATGGAAATGGATCATCCGAGAGCGAGTAGGTCTAACCGCAGATTGATTGCTAACTTCGTGGGTTGGACCAGTTAGCTTTGTCGAGGACAGGACAGGGGATCTCTTACGCTGTGGGCTGTGGCCAGCGGCTCCTCCATCCCTTTCCTCTATCTACGTTTCTACACCGTTTCTGTATTGTAACCAGAGAGAAGTATAGTCGGAACAGAGGATGAAAGAGTCGCTAGATTCAAACCTTAAACAGTTAAACCCGGCCGGAGAGGTTAGGGACGAAAACTCTAAATTAAAGGATCGGTGAAGGCCTCAGCAGTAGATGTGCATAGTATGGCAGCTGGCAAGCATGCCAAAGCAAGAGCATAGTGGGTGTAGTATAGCTGTATAGGTATAGCCAACAGCAGCTAGCTTTTCATAGCTTAGCTTGGCTTCGTCTCTGGTGACACTAGCTACGTACGTGCATTCCTTCCCATCCGGGCGAGCTTTTCGGTCTGTGCCCTGCCTTTTTAGCAACCAAGATGAGAAGTGGCGGTCGGTGCCACGCAGCTAGCAGTGTAAAAGAGCTGAGGTCGCAATGATGCATGCGTTCATGGAGTACGTGGCGCGTGCCTGCCTTGTTACGCAGCAGCAACCGGTGCGGATCGATATAGAATGAAATGATGGCAGCGCGGCCGGCCGGGCAGCATTCCTGCTCATCGGCTCATCGCCGAGGTCTCCCTGGCGGGCCTCAATCTGGATGATCTCCGCCTCGTCTTGGGCCACTGGATAGATGCCGCGTGCCATGGCAGATGCCGGAGTCCTGCTCTCGCCTTTTTTTTTTTTTGAGAGAAACGGGTTGGATTTATATGGTAATATTACATCCACCCCTTGAGGGGACCTGAACACAACTAAAATTACATTGTAGTACGATGCAGATGATTAAGAGGAGTCCTGCTCTCGCTTGTCGCTTCGCTTCGGCTACGCCTCCCTTCCCTCGTCTTCGCGGCCTCCGCGTTGTGGGCCGCAGAGCTGGAAAAGGGGGACTCGTGGTATGGGCTAGGCCTGACATTGTCGCATTCCTTTGCAACAACGCGGGCCGGCACCTGCTCCCTAGGCCCACGGCTCCCTTTACCGGCCAGCGGATCCAACAATGACCATATCTGCTAGAAAGATTGTTGCCTTCAAATAAGACAAGGTACATGGGCTTCTTCTCATGCTACTCGCTCCTGAACCGCAATGGACCCTGAAGACAAAGGATAGCCAAGAGAACGCGCCATGTGTTGTGGTTAATCATGAACCACTACAAGCAGCAACCAGGCAACGGCCATCTTTGATTCTGTGGTTCAGTTGAAGACAGTGTTGCCTCTTTTATTTATTTGAGAGAGATGGGATGGGAGCCGTGCTTCCTTACGTACTTCTTCTATCTAGCGAAGCAGAACCATCTTCAGTTCAGGAGATGATGACAGAGAAACGCAGAGAAGCATCTGCAACCGTCCCTAAACATAAATCTCGCGCGGCGCCACGGTCGTTACCCTTTTTTGAACATCTCATGCATGCTGTAAGTTCTGCATTGCTTCTTTTGAATTCATTGCTGTCGTTGTTGGAACCAGTACCAATTTTGTTCGTGAAAAATGTAATCTATCTGTTTGTGATTTATTTTGGGTTATTTGATTTTTTTACTTTGATTGCAACAAAGGAAGTACTAGTAAATAATATCTAACTCCGTCAGATCAAATCTGAGTGCTTTGAACCAGATTTTCATGTATAGCTAGCTATGTATACGGCCCTTAAGACCAATGGGCGGGGCCAATTGAAAATGTTAAGGTCTGTCCGATGTGAGAGAATGAAAGTGTGAAGACACCATAGGGCTTTGTTCCCGCCAACATCAGCGTCGCTATCTGTGCAAGTGAGTGAGCCATTCCTTTCGAATCACTCTCAGTGAGGTTCCCATCTCTCAAATCTGCCTAAATCTCGGTGCATGTGTCCCCTCCTCACATTCCCCTAATGCTCCATTCAAGCCGTCAGAAAGCATGCCATCTAGAAGAACAGCTGGTTTGCGATCGATTCAGCCAACTCTGGATTGCAAGACTAGCTAGAGTACTCTACCGAGATCGATGAGAGGTCATCTCTCTACACTCGATCTAATCAAAAGCAAGCGATTTGGCGCCGTGGATTGGCCTGCGGTCGTCCCTTTCTGATTTGCAGGTGTCAATGGTAGCTCTCTTTTCAGAGGTGATGAGTGGGCGAGAATCGTCGGACACTGATCAACCATACCTGTGCTCTAGTTAGAGCACTGCATGGTGCATGGTAATAAGCAGCAGGAGGCCCAGGCTGGTTAGGTTAGGTTTCTATGGGTCCACAACCTTCCTCACATTTTCCGTGACATCAGCCGCGGGTATAGGATTTGGAATTAAGGGGTGCTTACGTTTTTTTTTCTCTTCCTTTTTTTCTCTTCCTCCTGTAGTTCTTCTCATTTTGTTCAACTTATCTTTTGTTCATGCATACATATTGTATGTTGGGGGTGCTTGGAGGGCTTCCATTGTCCGCGCGGAGGTAGATCTGCCCCTGCCTGACATCGTCTCTCCGAGCCAAACCAATGCATCTTGCTTTTTGGTGGATAGATGAATGCTTGCTTGCTCCACAGGACAGGTCAGGGATACATATGCAAGGTGCACATTGATCGGCAGCTCGGCACTCTAGCTAATGCAATGCAATCATGCTTTACTGGACGTCACGTTGCTCCAGTCACCGTTCTGCTTGGTCCGTCCTTAGGTTTGTTTCAGGGGGTCAGGGTGACACCGGACGGCTCATCCTACTTGAAAAGCACGCATGCATCATGCATGCACAGAGAGAGAGAGAGAGAACGCTATGACGCTAAAAAGCCAGGGTTTTGGCTGCTATTTCCTATGCGTATCTGAACCAAGAATCGGGAGAATGCGCACTGTGCTTGCACAGCGCCTACAGAGCGGTAGCTTCTTCTCTCTAGGAAGTAGGAACAGAGTAAAGCGCTGCCGCTGGTGTGGTGGTGGCCGTGCTCTCGTCAACTCCGCGACGCCGGCACCGGCAACGGACTTGGCAACAGTAGTGGCGGGTGTCTCCGGCTCGACCTTCGCCTCTTCTGAACTTTAGCGAGCGGTAGTAGAGGGGAGGAAATGTTGAATAATGGATCGAACGCCTCACGTCCCTGTCGACCGAGCTGACTTGCCCCCTTCACCACCACCCCGGCGTGACGCCAACACGCACGCGCGCGCGCAGAAAAATACGGGGTGCAGAGCAGCAGCAGTTCTACCGGCCGGCCTGTCCCGCTGCTGACTCGGACTCGGTGCGTGAATGTATCAGCTCGGCCGGGCCTCGGCGGCGACGTGCACGACCAGACCAGCTGCCGACCGCCGCGGCGCGCGTGGAGCTCACGCCATTCTCGTGGAAGAAAAACACAGTGCGCCGGCACCCACTGGCCTGGCCAATGCTCCTGCTTGCCTGCCTGCGGTCGTCTCGCCAAGCCGACTACCCACCTCGTCTACCGTTTTGACATTGCGGCAGACTGCCTGCCCTGCCCCAGTGATCTGATTGATGCTGTGGGCAGCGACGGGACGAGGCGAGGTCCTGTGGTGAAGCCAAGCGCGCGGATCGGAGTCCAGGGCAATGACGTGACTCGTGCGTCCACCGGCTGTCTCCGATGGAAACGTCTTTCCTCGTAACACTCTGCCGGTACTGTTTATTATTGTTTTGCGTAGCTGAAGTGACGTGATGTATAGGATGAGATAAAAATTGAGAAATTCAGACGAGTAATGTGATTGGAGATAACCCTAGGCTGTGGCTAGCCAGAGGCTCTCCATCCACTGTTCCTATAATATTTTTGTATTGTAACCAGAAAAAAAAACAGCGTATTAGACGGGGGAGCCGCTTTCCGATCCAAAGCACCATCAGCAGGTGTAATCAAAGGGAGGGAAAACAATGCATAGAGCCATGGACAATTCGATCGCCATATGTTTTTGCACTCATCCACGGATCGAGTAAAAAAACAACTGATTGGTCCACACTTCCCCTGCGCCCCCATCATGATTGGTGGGCTCAGCCGTCAGCAGATTTATCAGAGCCCGTGAAGCCATCTAAATAAAACGACATGGCTCTACGACTACTTTAACTTTTTTTTTTAAAAAAAAAGGTCGAAATATCATCATACAAGCGTCGTGGATGCTTTCTGTAATAATAACTCTATAAAAATTGAGCAGGGCGCGCGTATCTATCGTCTGCTACTAAAAAGATCCTTTGTGTTCGTGGTGATGGTAAAAAATGATATTCTTTTCCTGTTTCGAATTGTGTGGATATGGGTAATCGAGAGAAAGGAACAGGCCCACGATAACTTATTTCTTCTTGCATTAGAAGAATGGAATGTTATCTCACGTTTTGCATCGCCCCCGTTTTTCTTCTTGGAATAATTGTAGACAAATAAGTTAATTAACAATTAGACTACCCCGTTATCCAAACCATGTGAACCATGCTCCTCGGTACCATAGTTTTGTTCTCCCTCCAATAGAGAATAGGGTATACTTGACGCTGCCGCCTTTTTATAGAATTAGAGGCACAACCTACTACTATTTTTCTATTAAAATATGATTGTAGCATTTAATGGATATATGAAGCTACTATGTAAATACATATATGTTGAAACCTAATTCTACACGCACCGACAGTCAAAAGTTTAAAATATTTAACAAGATTTTTTTATCAAAACGCAAGCACTAGCAGGGAGTAAAATAGGCCGACACCATGGCCCACACAAGGAAAAGGAGAAACAGCAGGGAGCTGGTTTTGCACGAACGGCTTCCCCTTGAGTACTCAGAAAGAGATAATTAATCACCTTTTTTTCAGAATTCCTAGATCCACAACTAACGTAATGGAGCTCCATAAGTCCGGTTTTAACTTTAGGAGATAAGCGATCACCAATCACGTAGGAATCTTCAAGGGCGGCGTAGTCAGGATACGATGATGCCGATGATGCATGCATGCCTTTAAGTCTTTAACCGGTCACCAGCAGACTGCGGATAAATAAAGTCTTGACACTTGAACCCTTAAGAATGCTTTACTACAGTAGATGGTCTTGATTTGACAGTGTGAGTGCGATACAAGAATGGAGGGCGTTGAAGAAAACTGGCGGTGTCTGTTAATTGTAAACTCGGCAGCGTACGTCAAGCTGGTAGCCACCAGTTGCACGCGCCAACCTAATGCCCTGATGATTCGTCTGGTGGTCTTGGTCCAAGATGCATGACAACTTGGGTGAGAAAATGAACGAAATGAAATCTAGTGCTCGCAGTCAGCAAATTCAATTAATTATTCTCGGTATCTATCATGGCAAGGAAACGACGAAAACCCTTTCCATGCATAGCACGCATGATGGCCCCTGCTCCATTTGAAACTGGCTTCTCCAAGATAACAAGATGGCGTTTCACATCATTCGCCGGTGATCGTGACGAGGCATGGCGCCGTGCCCGACTGCCCGCGTGATGATGGTTTGGAGCCTTCAATGCAAGGATACGCCGTCCGGTCTCCGGCCGCCGTACGTGCGCTCGTGCCCGTGCCGACCCTATCACCGGCGGCGGTGCTGACCGCTGAGCAGTGGCTGTGTACGTGGGGGAATGAATAGAACCCCGCCTGTGCGTCCGTCCAGAACCATTCGAAGCATCCGCAGATTCGCCCCGCTAGCTGTAGGCTGTAGCGGGCGGCCCCCGGATTCTGGTCCCCGGAAGCATCCATGGCGCAAGCCGCGGAACCCCTGCGCCGTGGGACAGCGGCAGCGTGAATCTACTACGGCAGCAGGACGGGTCTCGCCGTACGTCTCCCGCATGCACGCTGACACCGACCGACGCGACAATTCAGGCTAGCTCGGGGTCTTTTGCTTTCTGAAAAGGAGAGGTTTCACCCGAGAATGGAGGGGAGAGGACGCGGTCGCTGTGCTTGAATTGGAGCGCCAGCCGGAGCAGATGGCGCTGTCTGCGTTGGAGTGGAGACGGAGGCACGGTGGACACTGGACAGGAGGAGCAGGGGCACGGACGAAATGATGAGCGAGCGAGACGGTGCATGGGAAGCGTGGAGAATGAAGGGTAAAATGATTGGGGGGCGGCATGGCACGGCGCAGGACTGCTCGCCCCTTTTGCCGCCGCGCCAGCCAGATCGGAACATCGAACGGCCGCCTCTCCTCTCCCTGCTGCTCGGGTCCCCGAATGATCGACTCCCCGGGCGGCCTCTCCCTCCCTCGCACGGTCAGGTCGCAGCGCACACGCCACAGCGATTGATCGTGCTGAGACCTGCCATCCGCCGCCACTAGGCAGTCCGGGTGTCCATCGGACACTGTTGGCTGCGCGTGACACCAACGCGACCTCTCCTCCGCCGCACTCCTGCTATTTATAGTGGCGCCCGGCGCCTACCACCCGCCAATTCCCTCTGCCTCTCTGCTCTCTCGGCGCCGTTGCGTACTTGCGTTGCGTGTGGCTGTGGCGCCACGCTCGGGCTCGGTCGCCTAACTTTAATTTCCTGCCGCTTCATCCTCTCCACTCCTCACCTCACTCCTCCCTGCCCTGCTGTGCTGTGCTGTGCTGTCGTCCAGAATTCCAGATCCAGTGCCGCCGCCGCCGCCGCCGCTCCTGTTCGTCTTCTCTCCCCGCGTGGCCGGGCGACATGTCGAAGGTGAGGAGGCTCGAACTCCTGTGGGCTGCTGCTGTTCATTCAATTCGTCCGTGGGTGCTATTGCTGCTCCAGTGGTCGATCCGATCGAGTCCTAGCTCACACATTGTTGCCCTGCCCTCCTCTGTTTCCGAGCCTGTGCAGAAGATCGTGGTGAAGCTGGACATGCATGACAACAAGGACAAGCAGAAGGCCCTGAAGGCCGTCTCCGCGCTCGTCGGTACGTACTGCGCGCTCCCTCTGTTCTTCTTTCTGTTCAGTCACAGGCGAGGCGACACACGTCGTGCCGCACGTCTCCATCGGCTCCCCGACCGATCGCGACTAATTAACCTGCTGCGCCGCCAGGCATCGACTCCATCTCCGTGGACATGGCGGCGCACAAGATGACGGTGATCGGCACGGTGGACCCCGTGGACGTGGTCAGCAAGCTGCGCAGCAAGTCCTGGGCCGCGCACATCGAATCCGTCGGCCCCGCCAAGGAGCCCGAGAAGAAGGAGGAGAAGAAGGACGGCGGCGACAAGAAGGAAGCCGGCGACGGCAAGAAGGAGGAGGGGGACGCCGCCAAGAAGGACGGCGGCGACGGCAAGAAGGACGAGGGCGGCGACGGCGCCAAGAAGGCGGACGAGGGCGGCGACGGCAAGAAGGACGGCGGCGACGGCAAGAAGGACGGGGACGGCAAGAAGGAGGGCGGCGGCGGCGAGAAGAAGCCCGCCGCGGTGGCCCCGCTGCCGTTCCCGATGCACCACATGCCGCCGCCGCCGTACGTGAACATGATCACCGCGGACTACATGAACCAGTACCGCCCGCCGCCACCGGCCGCGTACCACCACCCGTACGCCGCGGCTCCGCCGCCGCCGCCCCAGTACTACGTCCGGAACATGAGCATGGAGGAGAACCCCAACTCCTGCGCCATCTGCTGAGGCACGCAAAAGCCCTTGGTTCCATTGTCGATCGATCGCGCTGCATGAGCGACCGTGACGTACGTGTTCCGCATCCATCCATACCCATGTGTACAGCCATCGGCCACTCCACCGTCGTGCGTATAATGTGAGAGAAGCCTACGACTACGAATTATATTGACGTAAATATGTACTCGTAACTGAGACTTTTTGTGGGTGGTACTGGCGTGCTGCCCGCCGGCCTGCATGCCCGGCCTAGTGGCGTACGCTGCGCCTGCATCTACTACTACACCACCTTTTAATTTGTGTGTGAAGCCACCAGCGAGATCAATGAGAGCCATAGAAAGACAGAGAGTGATGGTCTGGAGGACAGTCCTGCAAGGAAATAAAGGAGGAATATGCATGCATATGCGGTCGGTGCATGATAGGCGGGCGGTGAGTGATACTGTAGATGCACGCAACGCATGTGGTGGCTGCTCAAAGTTCAAACTCTGCTGCTCAGCTCTCGATCATTGTCGCCACAATGATGAAACAAATCTTGGCATCTTGTTTTGTCAGGAACTCGCAGATGCAGTAACAAGCATGTGTTTCGTACTTCTGCAGGTGGTGTATAGATTGTTACGTTGATTTTGCGTTGGTTCATGCTAGTACGTACAGTGCATTATAGTGCTTCTTTTCACTAGAAAATTAAAACTCTTGGTACTACCAGATATGAACATTCGGAGGTGGTGGATTGTGGCCTGAGGGAGGGAATCAAGATCATGGTCATGGGACAAGCTGGACGCACCACACGTTGTTCCTCGCTCCGCACGCATGATTTAGTACGATCAAACCAGAAATAAGTTTTCTCTGCACGTGCTGTTTGAATTCAACGGAGCGCTCCTGTCGGTGACAGCCAACCAGCGTTCTGTTTTCTGTAGGATTATTTGAACCATATATAACACACTATCACGCAAGGGCCACGAGGCATCTGAACCATCTGCTTATTCACATTAATTCTGGCAAGGGAACAGGAATGCAGCAGGTTGGTAAACCAGGACAAAATGGAAATTAAGGGGTCATGACGCTGGACTGCTGGTGCTGGAGCTGCAATTCAGGTTCAGCAAGCATGAAGCGCGCACGCCGACGCATCTAATAAATTCCTTCATTTTTCCGGAACATGTCGACTGTCGTCGGAGTCTAGCGCGGCGAGGGGTTTGCGTTCCACACGCCTCTCTCCTGGTCCTGGCTGCGCTGGCGCAGCGTCAGGCTACCTCGCCTAGATCACTCACTCTAATCCACCACCATTACCCGCGATGACGATGACGACGATGATGATGAAGACGAGGACAGAACAGATCGTCCCGGCATCCATGGCCGCAAAGTCTGGTAATTAAGAGGAAGAAACGGCGGCCATCTAACTAAGAAACCCTGCACAATCGCCTGGCCATTTGTCGTGCGTTACCACCAAACTTTTGGCACTGAACCGACCCATCATGCGTCGTGCAGTGGATCATTAGTCGGCCAGCACTTCATTGCAGGCTGGTTTTTAGAACCTAGTAGCTCGCTGATCGCCCACGATTGAAAAAGGGTTGCCCAAAAGCAGAGCTCTTTTGTGATCTTATGCCAGCTACCACTTGCAGGCAAAGCATGACGCGATCACCAGGGCTCGGAATTGATTTCCGACCTGACGAGAGTTGTTTAGCAGAGCAGCAGCGGTGTGACGTCGCGTTTGCGTCCCCGTCGGCAGCCTGCAACTGCATGTGCGTGTGCAGCGGCAGCCTCCCTTCTCCCTCTCGCCGCTGTCGTCAAATTTTTCGGTGCCGGTGACTCGGATGATGCCGACGCCTCCGCGCCGCCCCCTGACGACAGCCGGTCTCCCGGCGCCGGCCGGCAGCCCCTTGGAACGCCAAAAGGGATTCTTCTTCTCCGTCAGAAACACTGGCCATCGACGAGGCGTGGCTGCCTGCACCGGATCCGTACGCGACGGAAACCTGCTGGTTTCGTGAGGTTGGCCCTGTTCTGCGTCTGGCACGCGAAAAGCAACTTGTCTTCCTCGTGCCCGCCTTCGTTTTCCCGTCCGGGTCGTCACCTGGCGTCAGAAACGGAGGAGAGAGCTCGAAGAATTGACCTCTGCCTCCGCCTGCGCGTGCGGACGGACGCGCGGTGGTCGGTGGCGACGGCGACGGCTCGCTACCTGCTGCGGTTTTTACTAGCCGCGCCCTGCCTGCCCACTCTCGCCGTCACGC
Organism: Paspalum vaginatum; assembly: GCA_030272315.1. NCBI lineage: Eukaryota > Viridiplantae > Streptophyta > Magnoliopsida > Poales > Poaceae > Paspalum > Paspalum vaginatum. The sequence goes on along the minus strand of CM059012.1, from coordinate 57,022,923 downwards.
CACGCAGATCGGTGAGAGCTGCGCGCAGCCTACCCGTGCCGTCAGCCAGCCGTTCGTCCAAAAATTCTGAAAACGAAACACCAGCGAAGAACACTGTCACTTGAGGTTACCACTGTCCAACCGAGGTTCAGTTCAGAACTGATTACTACAGCGGCTCAAAGATTCATCCGCGCACGTCGTCGTTGCCTCGATCGATGGCCTGTCAGGCGGATGTAGACGACATCACGGAATGGAGGGTGGCCAATGGAAAGCTGCAGCCCCCTCGTGTTTTCCTAGCTAACCCAGTCCTCCACGCATGATTTTCTTCTATCTCATTCTTGTCCAGCTTTGACATTCAGCTTCTCCTGCCTTAAGCGCCGTTTGGTTTGAGGTGGATTTTGGCAATTCAGATTCTATTCACTATCTCCAAAATATGAGCCTAGGTTGGATGTTGGGATTCTACTCACTGAGGTCACAAATCATAGGTTATGGGTAGGAGTATCAACTAGGTGTTTGGCTCAATACCTGGTTTTGTGAATGAGATTCTCAAACCGTCGTCTTAACCGTGTACTCGACTTCGTCGAATCCTCCTACCATTTCTTAATTTAGCGCTCCCCGTAAAAACCCCACATCGAAGGCTTCAATCATAACTTCACTAGAGTTGGAGAAGATATGGCCACGTCATGATTGGTCTTAAAGTGGACTTGGTTGTCTCATCTCTGAGTAAGATAGTGGTAGAGGTAGTCGTACATGTATTAGTGTGCTTCAAACATTGTTTCGCAATTAACTTATGAGTCACGATATATATGGCTGGTGCTGCGTGGAATCTAGTGTGATTTTGTTGACATTCTCCTACAAATGCTTCCAAGTAGCAACCTATCCCCTATCAGAAGAAGATAAGTGCTCTACGAAAGCAAAAGTAATGCTAAACTTAGTCTTATAGAAAAAAAAATTGAAATGAAGATGAGAGAGACCGATAGCTCCCTAGTTCCACTGTCAAAATCACCCCTTTTAAATTGTGATTGTAAAACTTTAATGCTAATCGACTTTGGCATCCCTACGGATGACTACACTACTTATTCCTTCCAATTATCCAAATGGCATCTTTTAAGTCACGTTAAAGTATTTAGTTTTGAAATGGTATGGTACCTCTAAACTTGGCCTATATCTAAAGGGAGCGAGCGGATGGCCAAGGAATTAGTCTTAAAAACTATATATGTTTAGGGTATCATTATTGTTGAAAAATAAGTCGCACCAAAAACATATGATATTTAATTTCTATAGTTTCTTAAACAAGACGAATAGTCAAATACGTGTCTAAGAGTTAACAGTGTGATATACTCCATCCCAGATCGTAGGCCAACTTTGACAGTTGAAAATGATGTTTGTCACTTTATCATATTAAAAAAATATATAAATGTCATTTATTCCGTTATGGTTGGTATTATTAGGGGTGCAAACGGTGTGGATAATTATCCGATCCGATCCGATCCGAATCCTAACTAGCCGGATATGGAGGAGGAGGTTGTATATCTATGCGGATATGGATAATCCGAATCCGATTTTCGTGCGAATGCGGAGTAGGATATGGTATCGATAAAATCCGACGGATATGGAGTATCCGACATTTGAAAGCGGATTATCCGATGTTTATAATAGGATAATATCCGATTAGTTTGGTAAGTACAATAAGATCAATGATGATTGACTGCTGCCAAAAAAAGCGGATGGTAGAAATGGAAACAAAGCGCTACAGAGGGCACAAATCAATCCCTGCGCGGCACAAATCAATCACCGATTCACCGTATATGAAGAGGGTGACGAATAATCCTATTGCTGGCAATATCTTGTGGTAAAATTCTCAGCTTTATATATATGCTTGTGAGTCGAAGGTTATAGTTATAGATGCTTATTTAGTACTCCTAGTTAGTACAAAAACTTATGCCCTCTTTTTTTAAAAATTCCAGGGCAATGAACGGGTTGGCATCTACTGTTGAAAGTGCAGAGGATTAAATGACAGAAGATAAAGAAGCTTCTTATAGTTAATTATGAATCTATATTTTGTTTACTACTTTCATACTCTTATTAAGTGAAGACGAACTTGTATTAAGTTTTGTTTGCTACCAAGTGTGTGACGTAACGTTATTTATTATTTACATACTTAGTTATTTATGGCTATATCCAAATTATACTATCAATTATTAAACTTTAATTTATGATTTATTGATGGCTACAAAAAATTAGATGTAGTCATGTATTATTCGACTTTTTAAATCCGCTCCCGCTCCGACACCGCTCCGACTCCGTACCATTTCCGACGTCCTAAAAAATCCATATCCATATCCGTAACCGCATAATATCCGTTCCGTTCTGAATCCGACAAAAAAAAATAGGATTAGGATATGAAAAAGATGTTATCCGCTCCGATCCGTTTGCATCCCTAGCTATTATCATCATATGTACCCCTCCAAAGAGAAGTAAGTCTTGCATCACCCCTCTACCCTTTACCTCGTTTATGTCGCCCCTTCCCCCCACTTCCATTTTTTCATACGCACACACATACACCCCGCGTGTCCCTACCCTGACACACCTCCGTCCTTCCCCTCCCATATGTAGTGACATTGGGTGTCATTATGCATGAAGAGTTTAGGGGAAGAAACATTGGGAGCCGATGTCATGGGGAAAAGATGGTCTAGCAGTAGCATAGCGGGAGGGAGTGGCAGTGGTGAAGACATGAGCATTTGGATCGCACATACAGAGGGAGACATCAAGGTCGAAGATGGACTGCATGCCATCCCGAGCACCCTGGCACATGCTCCTCACTAGATTGGCGCCTCGATTGTTCAGGAGTCATCATGGTGTGCCCTTAGCCTCATCCACTGTCGCCATCACCTGACCTCCACGCTTGTTTCTCTGCTCACTTCACACGCACACCTTTAGGGTACCACTATGGGAAACCAACTGTCACTAAGGCTATGTTTGGATCTTTTGACGCACTCTGTCTAGCCTAGCTTGCGAGCAAGGCGAGGCCAGGCAAGGCGAGTCCAAACAGATCCTGATGTTTGGTTGTTTTGCTCGGTTATACTGCCACACATGTATGGAAATCATTTTTTATAGCACCAAGTGTCTATCTATGCCAGAGGCCTGCGAGCTGTCAGTGAGTGGATGTGATCCTGCATAAGAATCTATGCATTCTTTTTTCCGCATGCATGCGCTGCATGCTTTGCCTTGCCGATGCGGGAGAGCCAATTCGGCTCTTCTGACTGGGCAAGCTTTTCCTTGCTCAGAGGGGCAAGTTTGCTTGGCAAGGTTTCCAATCTATTGCCAAACACACATTCTTGCCGAGTAAGGATAGGCAAGTCTGAGCAAAATATCTAAACGTGCCCTAAAGCCAATCAGGGGAGAGAGGACTGAGAGAGAAAAGGAGAGTTGGGAGGGTTGCGACCATAAATCCATAATTAGGGTTTGATCCAGCTGTGTCGTCTTCTTACGTGGGGCAGTGACTAGTCTCGGTCGTCCGCCATGATCAGACAACTAGGACACTCGAGGGGGCTACGTGTAGTTGGGCCAGGACGAGCTGTTTGGCTGGGCTACTACTGGACCGAAATATATTTTCTTTTAACTTCAAAACAATCATGTAAAATGGGAGCACTATATATTTAGATGGCCATTTAGTATGTTTACTCTACCATGTCGGAAGTCTAAAGAAAATTCCCAATAATATAGTTTTAGGCTTAGTTTGGCATCCTCATTTTTCGTAGGGAACGGGGGGAGGGGGCGTTTGAGGGGAAAATAAAATAATTTTTTCTTTTTCTCCTCCATTCCCTTCCATTCTCTAAGGAAAATGAGGTTACCAAACTAGCTCTTATGGTCATCCTAAAAACTATTGTGATCAAAAGAATACTCCCTTCTCCAACAGTTCCAAAAAAACAAAAAAAAAAGTGCTGCGTCACTATCATTTTCTCCCTTCTCTTCAGCACTCCATCTCCATCTTTTTCTACAGGCTCCAAGCTTAAACGCACGATCAAGCGTACAGCCGGCGTAAAGCTGGTCAGCTGTCCAAGAGGAGCCACACTCAAGCTCACCGTCCAAGGGGATCCTGCTCTCTTGAGCCCAAGCCTCTGCTTCTGGCTCCAGCTCAATCGATTCTTCTGCATCTCCGACCAGAAGCGGGGACGACGATTGGTGTGCATTGCTGGCGGCAGGACAACGTCAGACGAGAATGCAGGATGGCGCGAGGGAATGAATTTGTTGTGGCCCTACCACGAGCTCAAGGATTGGGGGCTCGCAGGGCAGGCACAAATGTGAGTACGGGGAGGCAGATTTTGGGCGAGTGGATATATTGGGCGCTGATTTAGGGAGTTGTTGGAGACAGTTTTTATTGATTTTACCGAAAACCTAGTTTATTTGGAAGTTGTTGGAGATGCTTTTGGCCGGATCATCGTTCTTTACCACTTTGCTCATTCAAAAGCACAATAAGCGATTACAACAAAGGCGTTGGCAGTTAAGTTTGGTAAAATATTTTTTATTATTTACTTGCATGTCTAATATATGTTTGTTTTACTAATTAATCACATAATGTGTATTCCATACACGATGCCTTAGCAACCGTTCACCGGTTAGGATAACATTGATTTGGAGCCATCTAAACTTGCGGACCTAATGTCATGCAAAATGTTACTGCTAGAAGACTGAAGGTAAGAATAGCATTTCTTTGATGGCACCATGGCGCCATGTACCACTACCTCCGTTGAGTCCAGACGACGATTTCCTTATATACAACAAATAACATGTTTATCAGGTCTTCCATGGTTCAGTGGTTCACCAACTTGAGTCACTCTGTCACGGTGATTAACTGATACATTCCCCTCAACCCGATAGGTTACAGAGCTGCATTTGTCATGCACAAGTTCAACCAACAACTATCCAACATTCCCCTCAAAAAAAGAACCCAAAAAACAACTATCCAACATCGTACACACTTCGTCCTACCTAACCTACCCAAGGAGAGGGAAAGCAGAGGGAAAGACCAGAGGCGGCAGCGGCAGCGGCCCCTACTTGGGCTTCTGCGTTGGAAGCGACAATATGGGCTGTAGTTGACTCGCGCTGTTTGCATTTGCAGAATGCAGTTGCAATACATGGCGACCCCTAGTACTCGTCGGTTGGCTACATTTAGTCTTGCAATCTCTTCTCGAGGGTTCACAGCTTCAGATGATTCATGCTTAAGTGGCAGCGGTGGCAGAGCTCTGCAGGATGCATCCCAGGTTCAGGAGTAGAGTCCTCAAAATTGAAAAATTGCTCCGCAACTCGTTCTTCGTCTCCATTAGTCATCGTTTTCTTTATAAAAAAGGCACACTCAAACCTGGTGACAACCAAAGCCTTCACATTCAGGATACCTATTTGACATCCCATTGCAATGTTAAGAGCATCTCAGGGAGGGCCTCTTCATACATGTATTGTGTACAATTGCGCTCATTAAGACGGAGCTCTCCTTTACAAGAGATTTTGACTGCTAATGCGGTACCAGTAAAAAAAAAAACATACAGTACCAAGCAAGTGCTGTCACCCAAAGGGATGGTCTATCTCGATGTTGCCTCGGAGGATACACGGGTGTCCGTTGGTATCACTTTGTCTGTTTCTTACTTGAGTCAGATTCAGCTTTCCACACTATATCTTTCAGTTCTGATGAGAAATTCTTGTAGAACTGCATGTGATTCCAATGAAATCATGTTAATTGTTTAAAATACGAAGAAAGAGACAATTTGAGAAGTGATTCATTTGAGAACCTACATTGTGGAACTCCAATGTGTCTCCTCCCGTTTTACGAAGCTCAACCATGTGAAGTGATGGAGCAACCTCAAACACCTGCAAATGAATTGAATAACTATGTGAGGGAACAACTCGTGTCAGAATGATTTATATTTTTTGCTCAATATTGCTTCCTTGGTTTCTGAAAACAGAAGGTAAATGCAGGCTTAAATAAACTGAGAGAATATAAACTGTAATGTCACAGCTCTGAATATAGTGTCTGTACCTCTGTTGCTACAGATAAGTGACCTTTTCTTCCAGATTTGTCACCTTTCAGTTTCATCTGGAGGACCAAAACAAAAGGTACATGTAAATCGTTAATGTTACGAATTGTAATGCAAACTCTCAAGAAACCTGTTAGTCCACACATTACTTGCCATTGATAGCAAATGTCACACACCTTATAATTTTGTTTCCGCACATTGAAACCAAGTGGTCCACAAGCGTCCTCTATTTTAGTCATGATCTCCTGCGCTGTACACTGAGATGTGAAGGACGTTTCCCTCTTTACCATTCCCTATTTAGGAAAGACATGTGTTAGATAGGAATCAAGAAAAATGTGCACTGAGAGGACCCCAGAATATTCCTAACCAAGACTTGAGATTTACAGAAGTGGACAATTAATAGCAGAATTTCCTCCAACATAATTGCAACTAACATCTAATGATTTCAAACATGAGGATATAGTAGACTCAAAGCTCTGTAAACTTTACCATCATCTCCTTCTCAAATAAATTTCCAAGGTTGAAGCCCTGTGACCTTGAAATAAGAGCAAATGCATTCATGGATTCTGGTTTTTCTCTTTTCTCTGCCACAAGGCGGTCCTAAAACGTCAAAAAAAAAAGTTAACCATTAAGTGAAGCCTTGTATGTAACAACTAATTATTGGTTAACCGAGATGTTCACCAACAGATATTTTAAGGGACATCCTATTGCCTATTTAACATGGAAATGGTAGTCCGTCTACCTTTCTAAAAAAAGTAGCCAGAGAAAAAACAAGATATCTATTGTGTCATCATGTTGCATCATGCCTTAGATATTCTCAATCTTGTCTCCAAAACTAAAGGAGGAAGAAAAAGGTTCACCTTATAGCTAATGTGATCGATAATGTGAACATAAATAGAACATGAGTGTTCTTAAAACATAATATTTTTTGGAGATTTTCCAAGACAGTTCAAATTTCAAACCAAATCTTTAGTTTGTATGATACCTCTGAATCGTTAAATGCAGCATCAACATCATCAAGGCTAATGTCTTCGCCTTGTTCAAAACGTGGTGGCTCATAGTCTTTTTTGAACCATTCATCTTCCAAAATTTCAGCAATTGTTATCCTCTGCAAGAATAAAGTACCCATTTATCAAATAGTGATGGCAGTGAGACTTCTAAAGAAGCTATACAGATGGAAGATATTACAGGACTGGTAGTGATTTCCTGGTTACAGTACAGCGGATAAATGAACATACTAGCTGATATTGATTGAAAAGGCACATCTTAATTCGCACTTACTGTATCAGGATTAGGATTGAGAATGCGCTTAATGAACTTTTTCGCACCAGGAGAAAACCATGGAGGGCAAGAAACATTTGCTTGGCAGATCTGCAAAAGGAAGTGAGCGACAAGTTCATGAGTGTTGCCCCTGAATTTCACTGAGAAACAAATATTCAAAATTTATATTACCCAAACTTACCAGTTTGTATAGTTTCATCAGATTGGCATCATCAAAGGGTAAATATCCAGCCATAAGAACAAATAAAATGATGCCACAGGACCACACATCAGCAGCCATACCATCATAACCTTTATCAGCAAGCACCTGCAGGAAGAGTCCGATGCTTACACATCTTGGAGTACATTAATCACATAAGGTAGTAACACAATAATGAACGGTGAGACATTCACCTCAGGCGCCACATAGTTTGGAGTTCCACAAGCAGTATGCAGAAGCCCATCCTCCTGACAAAAAAAATCAGAAGAATTAATGGAGATTCTTATCTTAGCTCTTTCATGTTTCAAAGCATGGAAGAAGCTAACAAGTTACAGTCAATTGACCCAAAGAGTGCTGTAAAACCTAAAGTGCACTGCCTTCAGATAAAAGCAAACAAAAATGCTATTGAACACGCAAAAGTCGTGCTTCTAGCTACTGACTAGAGATCATACTTTTGTTTGTGGTGCAAACGCACTCAGGCCGAAATCCGATACTTTAAGAGCTCCATGTGAATCAAGAAGCAAATTCTCTGGCTGCAAAATGCATTCATAATATGAGTTAAAAAGTGTGCAGCACAGCATCCATAGACGGGGATTGACTCAGGAGAATGAGAGCAGGATAATTGAACAAACCTTCAGATCTCTATGGTACACTCCACGGCTATGGCAATAATCAACTGCGTTTATAAGTTGATGGAAGTATCTCCTAGCTTCATCTTCTCCTAGCCTTCCAGAATTGACCTAAAGCACCATGAATATGTGACGAATGAGTTTTGAGTTAATACCTCAACATTCAAATGGACCTAACGACCAAATAATATTGCCCTGACTACCTAAACACATGATGGGGGTAAACGAGTAACAGTGTCAGAGGCTGAAAGTTTTGAGAGACTTACGATCTTATCAAATAGCTCGCCTCCATCAACGAATTCAAGAACCATGTATATCTTGGTTTTACTGGCCATAACCTATCAAAATGCACACATAAATATGTGAGACGAAAAGGCAATGAATTTTATATTTTCCCGTCTCCAGAAACCAAAATTATATGTACCTCATGCAACTGAACGACGTTGGGGTGTTTGATTAGCTTCATAGTCGAAATCTCCCGTTTGATCTGAAACAAGTGGAAGACGTACGTAGGTGGCATTGAGTGTTCACGTTCCGACGGTAAACAGAGAATGGTTCGAGCAACTTGAAAGCAGATGCCTGATGGTGGGCATATCGGCATGTCATCACGCGAAGGGTTAGGTCTTTTTGTGAAAGAGGAGCAACCTTTTACGATAGTTGAGCAAAAGTTTCTGTATGTTTTTTCGTTGAGTGAAACTGTATCAGCTCGCTCTAGAATGAGCGTCGTATAGAGGATTGGTAAAGATCGTGTAGGCGTGTATATAATTTCCCCCCAAAAGAGTTGTGGAGGTGGAGCTAATTTGGCGCTAGCAAGGTTAAATTTTTTTTTTCTAATCCGAATTCCACCTCGCTTCCTATACAATTCACCACAGCGATCATCAAAAGCATAATAAGCAAAGGTGGGACACCGAGGCTAGCTCACGGTTTCCCCCATCATCACAAACAATCCCGAGAGAACAGAATCTCTGCCACGAAAGAGACGTCCATGAACATTCCATTCACTAGGATAGGAATATAAATTATACTAAAATTACAGAGAGATCATTCCATGGCAGGTGCAGGTGCAAATTATAGGGAACGCAAAGGGGATGGATGGAATCGCAGGGAGCGAGAGGGATGGTGGTGGCGCGACGAGCTAGGTGAGAGGGGCGTCGTACGGACGGACCTGCTCGACCATCTTGTGGCGCAGGACGTGGTTGCGGTCGAGCACCTTGATGGCGCGGACGGCGCCGGTGCGGGAGTCGCGCGCGTGCTTGACCTTGGCGAAGCTGCCCTCCCCGAGCGTCTTGCCGAGCTCGTAGGGCCCCACCCGCGTCTTCCTCCCGCCGGCCGCCGCCATCCTCACTCCGATCGGCCGGCCGGGCTCCTCTCGGCGGTGGAGTGGATGGATAGATTTGCTCAGGCCTGGCGCTGGCGGCCTCCGCTGCGTGCGCGCGTCCGGGTTTATAAACCGCGGCGCTGCGCTGGTGGGCCCGTTCCGTTGCGGGAAGCGCGTGGGGTGAGACGGACGCAGCGCATGCGCATGCAGGCGGCGATATATATATATATATATATATATATATATATATATATATATATATATATATATATATATATATAGCCACGCCAGAAGCCTCGTCAAGTCTCGTTGCCATTGCATTTGCTGGATGCCAAAATGTGGCGGGCCGACGACCGTCCCCGGCGTCCACCACAAATAAACCGAGTTTTATTTTAAAAAGAAAGGCACAAGGGGAACGACGCGTAAAACGTAGTTCTTTACCGGCCGGCGAGCACTTGCGCCGCACGATTACCACGACGTCCTTCTCCGATCTTTACCGGCCGGTGTGGGTGCCCTCGGCGTCAGCGCGGTCGCCGCCGTGGGATCCACTGTCGTGTCGTCGAGAGCGAGTGGCTCATCCGCCACCACCATGACGGCCTGCCAAGTGCCAAGGGCAAGGCCAATCATGGAGAGGGAGGGCCCTGGTCGCGCTCGCGCTCCAAACGTCGACCGCCGCGCCCGCGCGCACTGCCTCGATCTCGGCTAGCCCTACACGCAAACGCCGGTACGGTCGGTGTAGCGCAGCCTGCAGCCCCATGACCGTGCCCCCGGCTGGGCCATGCGTCGCCTGCTTGCCTCGCGCTCGTCGTCCGTTGATTGCGCCCCGCCGCCGGCCGCCGGCCATGGATTCAATTCATCAGCACACATGCAAGGTCGTCACTGTGTACTGCAGACCACAGAACGGAAGCCTGGGCGGCGGCGTACGATCATCATAATTCATATCAGCAGAGGTGTCGGTAAGGACTATTAGTTGGTCGCCAGCTAGTAGTTTTATACACGGCAGACCCGCGATTGCGACCGATATCATCGAGTGGACGCGACTCGGGAGGTTGTTTTCGTGAGGTTTTAATCTTGGACGCAGCGGGCGCCTGAATTATGGAGATTGCCGAGAGGGACCTGCGCTCCTGGAGCTAGCGAGAGCCCCACGTGTAACGTGTGGCAAGGCATGTTTGTCCTCTTCCAAGACAGGCTCGGTTCGACGCGGATCATTTCCGCTGCCTCTCGGTCACAACCGATGTGCAGGCTGCTGCAGATAGCTACGGTGCGAATTGAAGAGCTTTGTCCGCTTGCTCTGCCGCGAATTCCAGCTGGAAACACGAGATGGCATGAAGAATCACTTCAATTCAAAAAAAAAAAGTATTTGTATTTTTGCGAGTGCCTTTTTCATGCGGCCCCGGGCACGGCCCATATAAACACGGCACGACGACACAGCCTTCAGCGGGCCCATACCCGCACGCCCCCAAATCCACAACTCTTGGGCCTTGGGAGTTGCACGACGACCCCAACCAGCCCCTTCGGTCCCACTACCCACCGAAACCAAATCGGCCCAACAAAAGCTCCCCTAACCTGCCCACCGGTCCACTCTCTCTGCTTCTCCCCCTCGTCCTCCGCCGCCGCCGCCGCCGCCTCCCCACCGTCGCACGCGACGATGCTCGACATCAATCTCTTCCGCACCGACAAGGGCGGCAACCCGGACCTCATCCGGGAATCCCAGCGCAGGCGCTCGGCCCCCGTGGAGCTCGTCGACGAGGTCATCGCCCTCGACAAGGCATGGCGCGAGAGTAAGTCTCCCCTCACTGCCCCGTAACCTCTTCGAAACCTTCGGGATCCCCGGCCGGTCTCTGACCCCCAGGGGGTTCTCCTCCTCGCCGCCGCAGGGCAGTTCGAGCTGGACAAGATCCGCCAGGAGCTCAACGCCACCAGCAAGAAGATCGGCAAGCTCAAGGCCGTACGTCCTCCCGTCTCCATCTGCGATGCGCTCGCTTATTATCCCTTCTCCTTGTCGCCGGTCCTGGGTTTCGCGTGATGGCGGGGTCTTTCTTTGCTTTGCAGAGCAAGCAAGAAGAGGAAGCGAAGAAGCTGATGGAGACCACGGATGAGATTAAGAAGAGGTTGGCAGCCAAGGAAGTCGAGGTGGGGGAGGCGAAGACCACTCTCGACGCCAAGCTCACAACGATTGGCAACATTGTGCACGAGTCGGTGCCCGTCAGCGATGACGAGGTTTGCTGCAAATCTCCTTTTTCGCTGATGAAGAAATAACTTCCAGCAACTGTTTTACTAGATTGTCATGTGGCAATTGACCTGTTAGTGGTTGTCAGTGCTGGCATCCTTTTCGCTGGATCTTTTTTTTTCTCCAAGCATTAATGCAGTATCAAATCATAGTCTCGGAATACTATGAGATTTTCGTTTTCTTTTTAAAAGATTGCGAGACACAAACAAATATATATTTGTCAAAAGATAATCATACATTACAACTAACAATTCAATCATCATCATCATCAATATATAAACCGACGAGTTTCACTTTATACATGAACACAAATACTTCTGATTATTCCTTAATCCAAATATTTTCTACCATGCAACGTTTAGTTGGAGCCACACTGCAGCAAGGAACAACTAACTACTTAACTATTACATTACTACAAATTATCAGTGTCTAAGGATCCTATGATCCGTATCATGGTACTATGATGATCCTACCCGAAAATGATTCATAGACCGGCACGTAGCATTCAGCCGCAGTAGTACCGTAGTATCTACAGGATACATATACTGATAAAGACAGCCTTACTGTCTGCTCCACTCTAACCTAATTCTCACTCACATCCTTTGGTAGTTTGGTTAAATGGAATTTTACTTGCAGTATAGGTCGCACTATATTATGAACATAAGGAAAAACATTCATTGCTTTGATAGGATGAAATTGGTTATGAACATCCCTATTCTGGTCCAATCTAGAAATTGCAAACGGCCCCTCCGATTTCCACTTAATTGCTATAAATGTCAGCTGAACTGATTTAGAGCCGCTTTGTTCAGGCAAACAATGCAATTGTACGGACATGGGGAGAGAAGAGAGCGGAGGAAAACATGAAGAATCACGTGGATCTTTGCAGGATGCTTGACATAGTCGCATTGGAGAAGGGTATATGCTCTTAACTCCTCTATGTTTAACCACTTTCCTAGTTCTTACTGCCAATATTGCTTGTTTAAATCTGTCAAAAGTTAAAAACCCATCACTTGCACTTCTTTTCCTTCTGATTTGGAGTAGCTTAGTTCTTTTGTATTTTTATTCCTTGCTGTCATTCTGGTATGCCTGCATGTGATTTTGTGCTAACTTCTGTAGCTCAAAATGCCTTATTAGAGAATGTGAAATACCATATTAGTAACATACATGTTATACTCAATCATTGGGAAGATGACAGCTTACTTAACCATTTGGAAGATGACAGCTTACTAACTGAACTCTATGAGTCTTACCTGTTTCTGACTAAGGATATTTCTCTAGCTCACTAGGCTTAATCATTTGCAATTTGCATCCATTCATGCCATACTTGTGGCCAGTGTAAGATGTGCTATGTCTTCCTTCTTGTCTTAGAACTTTTATCTGCTGGTGTTGTTTATTTAGGCGATCTTATACTCTACTTTTGTGAAATTGGAATGTTACATAGTCTATTTATTTGTTTCCCATATCTTTTGATTGAGTTGATGATGTGAGTGATCTTACATGATCTGTTATTTGTGGAAGGTGAAAGGTTGCCCTGTAATCATCTACCTAGTTTGTAGGGTTCTTACTTCCTATACAATCATCCCATCTAAACAACCTCATAACTGCTCTCAACAGTCAACATATCAAATTTCTCTTCACTGTGATCAGACTCATGCATCTTATCCACTATGCACTTATGTAGAAAGCCACATTTTCTGTTGTGTTTTGTTTCTCTTATTTTTAAGGATGCCTCTCACAATCGGTTCCCTAATATTTCTTTGCAGGTGCTGATGTGGCTGGTGGTAGGGGTTACTATTTGAAGGATGAAGGTGTCCTTCTGAACCTGGCATTGATAAATTTCGGGTTAGCTTTCCTGAGAAAACGAGGTTTTAAGCCAATGCAGACTCCCTTCTTCATGAGAAAGGAAACTATGGGAAAATGTGCCCAGTTGGCACAATTTGATGAAGAGCTTTATAAGGTAAGCCAAATGAAATGTTCTCTACTTGCGTACATGTTTTTATGGTGTGCAACTAGGGATGTAAGTGGGTACCCAATGGTGTTTTTTGGGTCACCTCATTATTTACGGTGGCATGCCACTCTAGCTAATTTTCTCATCCAAATTAATTACGAAGATTGCCATTCTAGTTCATTTTGTCACTTGTTTGGGTCAACCCAATGACCAGAAATAGATGGGACTTGCATCCCTATGTGCAACTGTGCCTGCATTTATTTATGTTATATTTTATCTTTTCAATTCTAAAGCTAATCCATGCTGCATGGTTATCAAGGCGGTGAGGGCCACCGCTCAACGCTTAAGCGGTAAAGCGTTAAGGCGTGGCGACGCCATACGAGTGTGCCAGGCAACTGCCAGCCGAGGCATTGGAAGGAGAAAAACAAATGAAAAAGGAAAAACACACAATGGAAAAAGGAAAAATGACACCATGACAAATAGCCCATGGAAGCCCAACAGCCCACAGACCTAGGTGCCAGGCTACAGAGGTGGCTGCTACGTAACGGTTCTCCATACAGATTCCAGATCCACCCGTTCCTCGTCCTTTCTCGATGTATTCTGCCGCCGCCGATGGAGAGCTGGAGGCACCGGTCCCTTGAAGCGCGGACAGGAGGCGGACCAGAGGAGGTGGCATTTCCCTGCCACTGGAGCGACCAGAGGAGGCAGCACCCCTTTCTGTTGGAGCGACTGGAAGAGGCGACGACCGCTGCAGTGCTGCTGGATCGAGGACCAGGGGTTGCATCAGCGATGACCGACGATTGATGCTCATGGAGGCATCCACAGCCCTTTCTGCAGTTCCCATGCCTTTCACCTAGATCCCGCCATTTCTTGACTTCCCTCTCTTCTTCCCAGGTTAAGGCAAGGTGTCGGCCCTTGACCGCTCCGACGCTGAAGCGACGCCTTAATAACCATGCCATGCTGTGACTGTTACACTGTTACAGCCCCCCCCCCCCCCCCCCCACACACACACACACAGAGCATCTATTTTATAATTATGTAACATACAGCCTCTTGTTTCGTGTAAGAAAGATATTTGATTACTGTGGGTATGATGGATGAATGTTTGATGAAAGCACAAATGTTTAAGTTGGGTGCTTTGATAAGAGAATATATTTTATTAGCAGTACATGACCGGGTGTTGCATTTATCAGGTAACAGGTGAAGGTGAAGACAAGTATCTTATTGCCACATCTGAACAGCCATTGTGCGCTTACCATTTAGGTGATCGAATTTATCCTGCTGAACTACCAATAAAGTGAGTAAAATTTTATCTTTCACTAGTTTGCCTTTAGTTAGCGTGCACTAGTAAATTTGATCATAAGTGAATTATATATTTATATGTATGTATAGATATGCTGGGTACTCCACTTGCTTCCGGAAAGAAGCTGGTTCGCACGGAAGGGACACAGCTGGCATTTTCAGAGTTCACCAGTTTGAAAAGATTGAGCAGTTCTGTGTTACAAGCCCAAATGGCAATGAATCCTGGGAGATGCATGAAGAGATGATTAAAAATTCTGAAGATTTCTACAAGGAGGTGAGCACTGGTGTTTTGTGAGCCTTGAACTCCGTTTCTTCCATCTTGAACTGCCCTCATCTGAAACCTGTCTAAACATCTCTTTCATGCCCATCATGCAGATTGGCCTACCATATCAGGTTGTCTCCATTGTTTCTGGTGCTCTTAACGATGCCGCTGCAAAAAAATATGACTTGGAGGCATGGTTCCCTGCATCAAAAACCTACAGAGAATTAGTGTCCTGTTCAAATTGCACCGACTTTCAATCAAGGAGGCTTGGGATTGGTTATGGACAAAAGAAGGTTAGGTTCTGTCTCACTTGGATTCCTGTAGACGCTTAATTGATCTATTTCACTGGATCAAATTGTTTGACCAATTACTAACACTAGCATGCATGGGAAAATCACAGAATGATGAGCAGTCCAAGCAGTTCGTTCATATGCTGAACTCTACCTTGACTGCCACTGAGAGGACTCTCTGCTGTGTTCTGGAGAACTTCCAGAAGGATGATGGTGTAGAAGTACCGAAGGCACTGCAGCCATACATGGGTGGAATCGAGTTCCTTCCCTTCAAGCAACCCTTGGACGCCAAACAGGCTGCTGATTCCAAATCAAACAAGTCCAAATCAAAGGTAGTTATCTGCTTCTGCTTGCAATTTCCAAGAACAGTAGTATTTGAATCCGTGTTTTTTTTTTCTCTGATCTTTTTGGGCCCTTTCCTGACAGGGTAATGCTGCCTGATCTGAAACTCGCAAGTTGGGCAACTTAGGGATGCTGTGCATCCTTATGTTAATTTTTGGGCCTATCAGTATTTCTAGCATGACTGACGGTGGTCTACCCGTTCTAGTCTCTCTATATCTGTTACAACATCATTTGATTGATATACTCACACACTGATATTAGATAGGATACCTTGCAATCTGGAACATTTGAGCACCGACTTCCCATATGGTACTGGGTAATCCTTCCTTGTAGTCCGTCGGTGGCGGTTTGCTTGTGCACTGTTTTTTTTGTGGGATGAGACGGTGGTTTGGCGTGTTTCTGATCGATTCTTACAATGCGCCTTGTGTTGGTGGTTTTTAGTGCTGCTATGGCTGTAACCCCGAAACGAGTTCCGGTGGGCCGGTGGCCGTTGGTGACCGAGTTCGCATACATTTCTCTTGGATTCGAGCTCGCGACTCGTGAGGTTTTTAATGCCTTTTGCAGGCTTTCGCTGCTCAACATGGCTAGCCCTTGGATTCGGCAAGCATTCAAACTGACAGCCTCATTCAATCAATGAGAATCCGAAGTGCTTGAAGCATACTGTCTGCGTTGCTAGTACAGTACCAAAACCAGAGCAGGGGTGGCAGCCCACCGGCAAGCAGCGAGCAACGAGGAGCCGGAGCAACACAATTTTGACTGTGATTCGTCAGCGAGTCCCGCGCGGTCAACCTTCACGGCCAGTCGGCCATGGCCACGGAATGGTTGCTTTCTGGGTTTCGTTCGTCACGGTTGCGGCTGCCCGGGGAGGCACCGGCCCTGGGACGCACTCGCCCGGATGGCCGGATGCATCATGCGGTCATGCTCATCAGCTCATGCATGGGCTGCCCGTGACCGCCTGTGCACTGTGCAGCAAGCAGCATGCAAGTGTGCATGGCGCCTCCGTGATCGCATCGCAGGCCGCGCGCGTCGCTCATCGGAACTCGAAACCCGAGCGGCTTCCATTTGGAGTAAAGCAGTGAGGCAGGCATCGGGACTCGCAGGCCCTTTGCCGCTTCTAGTTCTAGTCGCGAGGGTGTCAGCATTCCAAGGAAGCAGGGGACTGCCCGCCGGGCACAACCAACATGGAAATGGAAATCCATGGAATGATGGAATGCTGCTGCACCTGTTGTCTCAGTCTCTCAGACTAGAGAAGGTAGGTGACGCAGACGACATAATTGATGCATGCATGCAGGAGACGAACATGAACGAGGCACCATGAGCACTGCTTGCACTGTGGTGTGGTGATGTCAAGTGGATGATGATGATGATGATAGTGCAAGTGGGGGTGCTCATTGAGCTGCGGCTCATCAGATTCCTCCTATACGGCCGCTATATGCTGAGAGCCTGAGACTGACCGCCCCTCTTCTCTGACCAAACTTCAGCACAGACTGAGACGACGATGGAGATGGATGCCCATTCTGCTGCTGCTGCTCGCGTCCAAAACTGATCAAACCAGGGCTACCGCCAGCAGTTTCGTCCAAATCCTTCCATGATCCGAGCTCAAACAGTCCAAATCTCGGCATTTTGCTGTGGCAGTTGTAGCCGCCTTGTGTGAGTGTGACCGTGACAGTGTGGGCCAGCAGCTCGGAGTTAGAAGGCCACTGCATGATTGACGGCTGTTTGCTGATGATTTGGAGCGAGGACCGGAGACACGTAGCCATCATGCCTGCGTCTGCTGCTGGATGCCCCATCACTCACTCCTAACTAAGTGGGGTACCGTATTTGGACCAAAAAATGTTTAAAAATTCTATGTATTTAAAATCATGGTATTGCCAATACCATGATATTTTAGAGTATTGTAAACTCCACTTCATACCAAAATTTCTTATTCAAGTGAGCAAGAGAGTATTAAAACCATGGTATGGCTATGAAACTAAACACTTTCTAAAATACTATGGTTTTAAAATACTATGGTTATATCATGATCAATATAAAACTATAATATTCTAAAACTATGGTGTTGAAAACTTTGCTTTCAAACATGCCACACGGTAACGAATCCTCTCCTCCTCGCCTAGCCTGTCATCATGCTCTGCCTAGTGCCTACAATAGAATGGCCAAGCAGGGCGTCCATTCCGGGGTGTTTGGATACGCATTCGAATACGATCCATATCCATGGAGTACGTACACTACAACTCAACCGGCGAACAACGGAAACAAGCAACGATTGCCTTCGTGTCCTCGTGACTGACGGCATTCAGGGTACACGAACCAATGATACTGACTACCGTACTACTCGAAACGTTGGCTCTTGTCATCCAAACTGCATCTATTGCCACGCGCTGCACAGTTTCCACAAGCTTCAAAACGGCCTCCACAACAACACGCCAACCAACCAGATGCGAATCGAATCATCTGCAAATAAAAATCACACGGCACTTGTTCGCGTGTAAATTGCTACTAGCTCCTAGCAAACCGTTGTTTCCGATTCACATTCCGACAAGAAGAAATGACGGGGGATCAGGAAGGAAACAAATGACGGACGGAGGCTGAGGAGTGAAGAAAAATGTACAGCGCTCGGAATTTGCAGATGATTTGATTCCGAGCTCTCTACTCAATCTGCCCTGCACCTGCACGGCCCACGGCGATCATCTGTTGTCCGGGACCACGGGGGCGGGCAGGGGCAGCTGCTGGTCGGCGCGTGCGCCGCGGCCGAGCCACCGGGACGCGCCGGAGGCGAAGAGCGAGAGCCAGGCGACGAGCGGCGTGCCGAGGAGGACGAGGCCGACGGGCACCATCCAGAGCTGCTGGTGCCCGGGGTGGAACGCCACGGCCCACCACACCAGCACGCCGGCGCCCGCCAGCCCCACCCCCGCCACGCCCGCCGCCGCAGCCCACCGCGACGCCGCCGTCGGCTCCGCCAGCTGCTCCTCCTCCTCCAGGTCCATGGCGACGTGCCGGCCCGGCCTGCTCCCCACGCCGCCACCCGCCGCCTTGTCACGCTGCGCCATCATCGTCGTGCGTGACGAGAACGAGACGAGCTAGGAGGAGAGGAGGTCGGCGGTCCGGGTGAGTGAATATACGAGAGCGGGAGTGGAGTACGTGGGGAAAGGGCAGGCAGGGGAGGGGTCATGTGGCCGGGCTTTATCTGGTGCTGGCCGGGCCGGCTGGGCCTGGCCCTGCCCGTGGCTTTTTACCCACGACGACGACGCGGGTGTTTGTGTTTCCTCCTCCTCGGTCCAGCTGGGCGCCGCCGGGTGGACAGGACGTCCGCAGGGGCGTGTGGCGCCGGGCATCCTTGGTTGTCGGCTTCCCCGGCTGCAGAGGAGGCCCGGGCCACCATCCTCGGTTGGTGCCCCAGGAGACGAGCACGGCGCAGGTGCACAACGGCAGCGCTTGTCGTATCGTGCCGAGTACTTGCGTGGCAGTGCACCTTGTGGATGGAAATATGGAATACATGCGGTTTGCTGTACAGTACTTGAGCAGCGGGCACACTCGCTCGTCACGTCACGTGGTGTACGCTGTCAACGTGCCGACTGACCTTGTGGTGGAAGGTTGCGACGCTTTTTTCTTCTTCATACTACTACTAGCCCATGGCTTCATTCCTTCTACGGGAGTACTTTTCTTCTGTGGTAATTTCCTCCGTGGCAATTACGGCGTTGCTCGCTGTCACCGCGGTCCTGCCCACGAACTGATGGATTCGAACAGAACTGTAACCTGACAATCACTAGCTATCAGCAAGGTGATTATTCTGGCGTCCAGGTCCAGCGGAAGAAAGAAACAGAGGGGGACCGTGACCTGACGTTCATTGCAGCATCTTTTTTTTTCTTTTTCAAAGATACTACATCATTGTAAGTAACATCCAACATGCAAAGTTCCCACCGCAACTCGCCAGCTCCACTGCTAAAATCACTATCCTACAGCATAGAATCATATGCTACCACTCCTAGCTACTTGGTATTCTACGCACTTTTTTACAAAGGCAGTCAAGATCGAGGCAGCGAAAGCTAACCCAAAGGGTTTCTCTTCCCCCCACGTTATTGCACTGGGTTCTTCTAGTCTGCCCTGTCGAAACCCCAAAATTGATCTGCTCCTCCCCTCTTGTGGTTCCAGCAGATATGGTTAGCGTGAAATCACCGCCGCTGTCTGCCCGGGGCTGGCAGTACCATCACCTGTGACGCGCAGCTCCAGCGCGATTTTTTAGATGCCTGGAATAGTCAGATATCAGTTTGCCTGACATGCTAGAATTCACCAGGGGAAATATGACATACTCCAACAAATGATATCACCACGCCTTGATTCGCCTCACAGTCACAGCAAATCAAAATAAATGCAATCCACCATAACCATACAATAACAATGATAAAATCTCAATGTTGATGTGAAATGTCCTAATCAGGAGTGGAGCTGGACTATTAAAGAAACAGGCTCAAGTGTCCACTTGCAAATCCTAATTGGACAATTGGTACATTGTATTAGGCCGCGAATGACAAAAATCATTATCTGATTTTGGCTTTACACGGGGATGGACAGACATCCCAAGGGTAAATAAAAGAAGTATAAGCAGTCTCAACTTATGTTACAGCTTAACACTATTGATCAGAACTTTCACCTAATCTGAGTTCTGTTTCTCCTCGATGCTTGATTTGCTGAGGATAAAGACGCCAAGAATGATAAGGCTGGCGCCTGCAAACCACTGCACAAGCACGTCCCCATGTCAAAAAAAGTTGGGTTCAAAGCATTAGAAAGTAGTAGTCTCTAAACAATCATGCCAATTAACAGAAAGAACTGAAATTGCGTTAAGCTCATCTCTGCTGCCTACAATTGCTATTCTTTCCTACATATTGGTTATGCACCTCGAGAGACACTGTTAGAGGACACTAAAGTTTTTTTTTTTTTTCAATCATGCGACTCACATAAGCAATAATGGAACGCTTCTTAGATTACCTGGAAGAAAAGATTTGAGGAACAATTTACCGAGGTTAAACTAATGGAATAGACCAACCAAACAAGTTGAAATGTGGCACTTGATGGCGTTTGATTATATTCAATACCTTCTAGGGTTCCCTGTACATCCTTATCTATATTTAGCTCCTCAAAGATGCACCACTCCTATACTATGGTGGAAGAAATTTGGGATGTAAATTTTATTCAAAAAGGTGGAAATAAGACATCTAGAGAGAGATCATATATAGTTCACTTCTCTTTATGATGAACCTTAGAATGCAACACAGAAAACCAGAGAATTCTCATGTTACCTTAGAAGGCAGGGGCTCATGAAACAGGAAATACCCTGCAAGCCCAGACGAGATGAAGTTGGCGGCAAAGTTTGTGACTGTTGCCTGGAGGGATGACAAAGCTTTTAGGCTGTTGACATAGCACCCCCACATTGTCACATTGAAAAGTATCACCATGCCATATTTGAGGAACTGTGTTAGATGACATCAGAGTAAGTGACAGTGTGAACTGTGTCATGACGGAGCGAACTGAAAGCATTGGCATAATGTCACTAAGAAAGAGTTACTGTTGTGTTTTTCTTGATAAAGGAGGCATATGTTTTGATTTCCCTTTCTCCAGATGAATGGTGTTTTCCATCTCTTATCTAAGAAAAAACTTTCGCGACAGCAGGCTTGAATGCTACTTCAATTTAATTTGATAAATGTGTGGTTGTTGGCTCAAAGGAGGAAATACCCCTTTCTTTTTTTTTTTTTGAGGCAGGAATTCTACCTTTTGCTTTCTTTGTATTTATCTGTTGCCCGTATCAGTTTTTGCTTGCACAGGTTATCTACCCATCTGCGCTATAAGTCTATAAGCAGGGAACGGACCCCTAGGGTAATTAGTAATTACAGCTAGCTAGTGATGTCTTCTTCACAAATTGATGTTAATGCTCTAGCACATCACAAAAATCGACTGAATTTCCTTTTTGAATGCGGTGTGATCTCGTTTGTGTTGATTAGACAAAGAGGGTCAAAATATACAGTCAAGTTATCTGACACAAACTCATTGGCTAGCACGAAGCTCCCAAGCCGTGACCAAAAGGGAATCTCAGATCGCACAGGGTGAGCAAGCGGTAGAGGGAGAGGGCGAGAGAGTAGGGGGTAGGTTGTACCAGAGAAGCGAAGAACTTGGCGGAGATGGCGGCGAGCGCGGCGTTGAAGCCCGCCGCCAAGGCCCAGCCGTAGCCGCCGCTGTTCGCCATCCCTGACCTCGACCTCACCGGAGATCCGCACCGCGCCTCCGCCTACTGGTGTGCTCGGAAAAGGAACCCCGAACGGAACGGAAGGCCGGCAGATGACGGGAAACGCTACCGGGCCAAGGAGGAGGCCCAGACGTCGAGCTCGCCCGCGCGGTACATGGGCCCTCCCTAGCACACATGACGGTGCCGGTGCCAATAAGGCCGCTTCTGGATTTCACAGCAAGGCCCATATATACACTCGCAGGTCCTGAGTGCCCTCGTCGGCGAAGGCGGTTTCCCGAGGTGGGCGACTCGGCGTGGTGCCGTCGTCGTCGTCGCCCCCACGGCCGCTCTGGTGGGCGACGCCGACGCCCAGCGGGGCTCCGTCGGCGGCGTTTCCCTAGGCAACTGATCCACTACGCGGCATGCAGGTACGCGATCGCCGATTGGGTGGGGGTCTTCCACTTCCTAAACTCCGACCCTCGATTGTCTCTATCGCCAAAACAAGTAGGAAAATTCTATAAATTCCGGGAGGAATAATGCTTTTGATCTGGAGCTTGTTTGGATCAACTACAAATTGATGTGATGCAGACCATTAGCTAGCATTACTTGTATCTAATTGACAAATTTATATTAATAGATTGTGCACGCCTAGCTATTACCTCGACTCAAATATTAATTAGCTCCACCAATTTAGATCCCAACCAGCTAATTTGTTTATTAGCTACAATTAGTTATGTACGTCTAAATAAACCCCTAGTTGCTGCATGTGCACTATTACCCATCCCGATGCTAGCCGTTTTGGAACATTTCCTTTTCCTCAAAGAAAGATCGAGAATACCACTAAGGTTCGGCTTGCTTGGATGCACCCAAGCAACTAGGATCGGAGTAATGTTAGATCTAGACAGTCCAGCTAATAGACCACTTAATAGATGTGCACTCTATTAACATCTGTTAACTAGTTGGATGCACAATTAATTTTCAGCTCGTCCAAACATAATCCAAGTTAAAGAATGGTTCTCATCAGCAACTAGAAGGAAGCATCTGTATTCGGAATACTGAATCTTGAATTCGATATATCGATTCAATCTTAGCTTGATAGTCATGCTCTCTCAAGCACCGCTGTTCAGAACAAACTATTTCTAAATCACTTTGAGCTTATATATATTTACATCAGAATCTGTTTTCAACCCTCCACCCCCAAGGCCCCAAGGCACCAACACACATTACAACATCAGTGGACATGTATGAACTATCTTGCAATGATCTACTATCTCTGTCCTAGAAAATGCAATCCAAATTCTGTATTATGTTATAAATTTAGGTTTAACCTAGTTCACATAAAATTTTATCTATTTTTATCTTAGAAATTAAGTAATAATTTATTTCATCATGGAAATAATGTTCTCTATAATTTATTTGGTGCTATATTGGACCACATACTCTCAGAGGCATAGCATAGTATTCAGAATGCATATTGTGCTTGGGAACTCTTAAGCATTTTTCTTGCTTGACGTATCAAAGATATTTACCTATATGCCATCCAGCTGGTGGTGGAAGTGGAACTGGAAGCCATTGACAAATCAGAAGTCCGTAGTGCTATGCATGCTAGATCACATCACCCAAAAAATAAATCACATATATGCCCGAATGCCATGCATCTCTTATGACTCTGCACAGAGATTGACATGTGAAAATTACAATCACATTTCTTGAGAACCATACAATTAAAAGGGAAGAAGCAGAAGGGGGGGGGGGGGGGGGGGGCGGGGGAGAACCAACTTTCAGCTATAACCATATAATATATCACATGCACCATCCCATGCATGCATCCGCGCGACACCGTAGTGCACGCTCATTTCTCGAACACACAGAGTCCAAAGTCACCGTCACCGCCGGCCGGGCCGAGCAGGCCCGTCCACCTCTCCTCCTCCTCCCTCCCGTCACTGTTGAGGAAGAGCAACGCCGCCATGTCATCATCCTCTCCGTGGTCCAGCTGCGTGCCCGCATTGGCTGCGGCCGTCGTCGACGCAGACGCCGCCTCCAAGCCGCCGGCGGCGGCGCATTCCGCGGGGCTCAGCTGTGACGCGACGAACTTGTCCAGCGCCCTCCAGTCCGTGGCCACCTCATCAGCCCGCGCCTTCTTGCCCCGCCTGCCACCGTTGTCGTCGGTGCCGTCCACCTCGTCGACTGACGCTTGGCTCGGTTTGGGCGCCAGCTGCGCCGACGGGCTCTCGAGCTGCGGCAGCTCGACCAGGTGGCTGGAGTACTGCAGCAACGCGGCGGCGCCGTCCAGCTCGGCCTCCTGCTTGAAGCGGGCGCTCTTGGACTGCCGCCTCATCTGCGCGTACGCGGCGTCGGTGTCCACGAACGCCCCTGCGTCTGCAGCCACCGCACCCATGGCGCTGACCCCGCGGTAGGAGTAGCTGGAGTCCCATGCCATCGCCATGCTCCGTGCCGGGTATGCCGTTCTCTTCTTGAACGCGCGGCACACCACCCAGCCTTCTTCCTGCGCGGCACGCGTAAATGAGCTTGTTAATTTACGTTGGTACGGTGAAGCGGCCGGGATTTGCAATAGCAATAAAGGGAAGTAGAAAAAATATAATCAGAATTTTGCCTCTGCTTATCTCCACTGCCTGTGATAGTAGTGGAGGGATGGAAAATCAATGACCAGTACTTTAACTTATTGATGAGTACCGGCCAGTAGCAGCTAGTTGCATACAGCTCGCAAACAATGGCGCGTGCAAGAACGTTCACACTGAGATAGAAACCCTAACTAGGACATGCATGCGCATGCATTTGTATAGGGAAAGCTTTTGTGAGTGGTGAGGTCAGGAGACTAACTGAGTGAATGGATGAGAGCCTGCCTGCTGCCTACTTTATTTAGAAGAATAGAAGTGTTTGGAAGTTTCAAGGGTCAAGTCTCACAAAAGGGAGACTTATCTTCCGAGAGCTATATATAGGAATTAAGTAAATTTGCTTGCTACTGATGCTGTATGGTCCACTAGCACTAGCAGTACTGGTGTTGACGCTCGCATCTTGGACTCTGTAGATTTGTTGTGCGCTGCGCACTACTTTAAAGATCTCTTGGTCTCTGTAACTGAGACATTGAGCCTTATCATATTCTTAACTGCCCGATGCATTAGTGCATTACTAAACCAGCTGGAGGCTAGCTTACAATCAATATGCTTATATGCATGGTTATAGATCTTGAAGTGGACAAGTACCGACGGCAGGTGGCCAGGCTACTACTCGGTTTTTGTAGTAGAAAGAATGAATTTGGAGACAGGAGTATATATGCTTTTTAGTGCAAATCTTTAAGATAATCTGTACCGACGGGTAAAATAGGGCATGTCTAGATCGCGCGGTGATGAGACCAGCTGGAGGCTAGATAGATAGGGAGATGGATGGAGCTTGCCTGTGGCGGCGCATTCTCGTCTGTCTCGAGGCGGTACTCATGCATGATCCAGTCGGTCTTCTGGCCGTTGGGCGCCCTGCCCTTGTAGAAGACGAGCGTCTTCCTCATGCCGATGAGGCGGGTCTTGTCGTGCACCGCCTTGTCCCTCCCCGTCGCCTTCCAGAAGCCGGCCATGGTGGCCCTGTTGGTCCGCGTCCCCGTCGGGTACTTGCGGTCCTTGTAGCTGAAGAAGTACCAGTCGTTCTGCTCCTCGTACCCGATCCCGCAATGTTCTGTCGTTGGTAATTTGGTTTAATTTGCAGGCATCGATGCATGGGCAGAAAACCAAGGCAAGATCAGTCGTACGACACACAACCTCTGTTGGATTGTGAAATAAACCATCAAGGAAGAAGCTATCGATCTGTAGTAGTGTATAGACGATGTATGTACCTTGGAGATCCCAGGGCTCGATGCGGTAGAGGTCGATGTCGCGAATGACGTCGAGGTCGATCTTCTGGGAGGCCACCTTCTTCCTGAGGTAGTAGCCGACGAGCTCCTCGTCGGTGGGGTGGAACCTGAAGCCAGGCGGCACGCAGGATTCCATGGAGTCCATATGATCACCTCCACCACCAGCAGCAGCAGGAGCACCTGCGCATCAGATTCAGCGACGCCCTCAGGCCTCCGCCCGCGCCCCTAAACATCCAGCGCGCCAAATGATATAGCTCGCGAGTAGTGGCATGCAATTGCACCGGCCGGGTAAAGAAAGAAAACAGCAAGTGCTCGCATCATTCGACGCAAGCCGAGCCTGCAATTTTTTAGTGGAAAGGCCGGCGCGGCCAGGGGAAACAGACAGCGAGTGCTCCCTGCTTTGGCTGGGAGAGGAAGGATATACTAGTACTATTTACACTGAATGAAATGAGTAGCATGCGTGCCGTACTCTACCGTGCAGACGATGGAGTGTGCAGTGTGTATGGGTTTCAGTGCTTTAGAAAAATATAGTGCAGCCATGCCTGCTGGAGTGCTGGGAGTATACTTACTGTAGTTTGTAGGAGTAGAGTACTCCTACATCATCAGCACTGCAGCAGTGCAGGATATAGGCAATGCAAGGGTACGGCAAAGCCTGAGCAGGTGAGGTGAGGCAGCAGGGACAAATGTAGGGGAAGCTACAGGGCTGCGAATGATAGTGTCGACTGTGGAATCAGAGGCATGTGGGCTATAGTCAGCAAAGAATTATAGCGGCGTCTGCAGCCGCAGGATCATGCATGGTCTGGCTGGAGCTGGATGGTGGCCTCTTTCTGGTGGTGCAACTTGCAGTCAGTGAGAGCGATTTCTTTTAGTAAGCAGTCAGGAAGTGATTTGAAGTTTACATACGAGATTGTGGTGCCTTGATGCTTTGGAGCTAGCTAGAGATTAGAACCAATACATGTATAATGTGCAATGCGTACATCCATGCTCAGCTAGTACCTAGGAACTGCTGTTCATACGTGCTCTCGTTCTCATGCGCGCATGGTGGCCATAATGCTGTCATAAATTAACCATTCTCGCAATGCAAAAAAGAAAAAGAAAAGAAAAACTGCTTCTGTGAATTTTTGGAAAAATAGGTGGAGCTTTTTTTCCCAAGAAAATAACTACTATCAAAAGCTGACGGCATTCGCTGGTCTTTGCCGGCCGGAGGTCGCGCATGCACGCGCTTGCATGGCTGCCGCCCCGCCGCCGGGCGTCTTGGTTTATATAAAAAAAACATGGATAAGTGGGGCTGGTAGTGGGACAAAGCTCAAAATTAAAGAGAGAAATAGAAACGTGAGGCCATTGCCCTTTTCTTGGATCAGGCCTGCCAAAAAAAGCTACTGATCCGCCGAGCGGCCGGCGAGGCAAAACGCAGCACACGCGACAGAGGGGGAGAGGGCCGGCCGGGCGGGAGGAGCCGCAAAAGCCAGGGCACCAAGCAGCAGCCAGCCGGGCCCCCGCGCGCCGCCGGCCGGGGCATGCACACCGTGCCTGCGCCTGCGCCGCCTCTGACCGCGCTGTCTCTTTGTCGAGGGATTCCACGGCAGGAAGAAGCAGGAGAGCGCCCTAGCTAGCTAGCTATATTTGCTGTACGTGCTTCTATATACTCCTAGCTAGGTAGAGGAGGTAGCTACCATCTTGCATTCTATGGCTGGGGCATGGAGCCATGGCAGCTGCGTCCCTGCATGCCCTGTCTAGAGGATGTGGAGTGGAGAGGAAGAGGAGGTACTACTTAGGTTAGCTAGGTCCTGGGTCCGGGCCATTGGGGAGGAGTAAATCATTTTTGATGTTTCCACTTTGGCCGCTTGTGGGGTGCATGCATATGACTGCGTGAGAGGGAGAGATAGAAACTTTCCGTTCAGTCATCAGTAGTGGATCTCTCCTTCCATATTTCCTACCCCACTAGGGAAATCATAAGACAGCAGTGAAAAGGATTCTTCTCGCTATTTATGTATATATGTTATTTTCTTCCCCTTATATTAATAAAACCACCTGGTTCCTCCTAATTAAGCTGGGTCACGTACAGTATTCTATATGCACACATGTTATTTCAAGAGAAGTTACTTTAGGAGAAACTATATACCCCGGCTATCCTCAAAGGAAAGTAACATGGGAGCTCTGAAATGCACCAGGCATAAATTAATGAACTAATGAGATCTTCCAAAAAATGACGAGAAGATAGCAGTAAGGCTTCTTATAAGGTAATGCCGACTCGATTTTTTTCCCCCTAATACATGGCAAAGAGAGTGCGTGGCATGTTCGTGAATCACGATTGTAGCCCCTCACCTCTTGCTATAATTCTATATATCACTAAAATGCAGTGCAAAGATTCATCCTACTTGTGTTCCTCAAAAGTAATTTTACTACCAAGTACCTATATCGATCCTCACACACATATATATCATCGGACAAAAGGACAGGTAAATTTGATGTTAAATACAACGGCAATTAAAGCTTTAGCATGCGTTTTGCATCTGTCACATGGTTAAATATAGAGTAAAATCCATTTTCGGTCCCTAAATTTATTTTGGTGTGTCAATCCAGTCCCTAAAGTCTCAAAGTGACCATCCCGGTCCTTAAATTTGTCTTGGTGTGTCAACTGGGTCCCTAAAGTCTCAAAGTGACCATCCCGGTCTCTAAAATTGTTTTGGTGTGTCAACCAGGCCCCTAAAGTCTCAAAGTGACCATTTGTACTGGAACCGGGTTGACAAACCAAAATAAATTTAGAGACTGGGTTGAGACACCAAGACAAGTTTGGGGATCAGATTGACACACCCAGACAAGTTTAGGGATCAGAATGGTCACTTTGAGACTTAGAGACCGGGATGACACATCAAGACATGTTTAAGGACCGGGATGGTCATTTTGAGACTTTAGGGATCGGATTGATACACCAAGACAAGTTTAGAGACCGGAGATGGATTTTACTCTTAAATATATATATATATAGTACTGATTGACATGTAACCAAAAGTACATCTACCTCGCAATAACTTTAATAATTTTGAAGTTATTAAAAAAAGCAGTGTTGGTAAATATATTTTCTGTTGATATGTGTTGCATTAATTAGAACATATTTCTATACTACACACATCATCATCCCTACTGCACTTGTACCAAATAGCACATCCAATGAAATAACTACGCATTTTTCTTTGAAACACGAAGGTAAATTGTACAAACATGACTATACACAAGCCAGGTACAAAGAGCCTAAATTTATGAACAAGATGATCATGTTGGCAAACAATATCGTCCTTCGGAGCCATTAGAATGTTACCTCAAGTAATAATAGCCACCTTAATTAAGAGTTAAGATATATTAAATATTAATAAGTGCGGATGGCAAGGCAAGCATTTCTGATTGCGCTTAACCATTCATTTATCTTTTTGTGAAAAGTAAACGAAGGCTGGTTGAATATGTATGATCATTCTTAATGCTTTTCCAGAGAGAGAGGAAAATATGATTGTACTTGTGCTCAATCAGAAGGAAGTTCGCACACGCACGCGTTCTGATTATTTTCACAAATAAACTTTGGCTTCACCAAATAAAAGGTTTTATACTTACCTATTAATTTTTTGGCAATAGGACGCTGAAGAAAAATTTGGAGTAAAAAAATGAGGAGAACGCAGGGTACCAAAGTATGTAGCCGCAAACATTTAGAGTTAAGCAATATTTATATATAATGCTCTCATCGATCTAACCATAGTCAAAAGGCTATATATCGAATCATATGCATGCATATAAGTGAACTAACTGTGTACAACAGTACAATTTTCTTTAGTTACTGTTGCACTGAAAATATAAACATATCCTTAGTTTATTTTTACTAATTAAAGTGCATTAAAGATTGATCCCCCCCCCCTCCGATATTACGCCTCTTTCTTATTTTCTTCATTGATTCATGGGGCAAATATGTATGATGCCGCCTTGATCGGTGGATATATATAAGTTAATTAGACTCTGATGGGTACGATATATATGTATGTGGATTCTTGAAGATCGATCAAATAGGGGTGGTGAAGGGGAAAATAGGGTGCCTCTATATTCGAATACTAGTGTGGCTGTGTTAATTAGTTACGATTCAAGCAGAGAAGGAGAAGAAGAGATCAAACAACACCAGATCAAAACTAACCGGCCAAGCTAGCTAATAGATCAACATAAACACCGCACCGGATCGATCTTCCAAGCCATGCATAACCAGTACATGCAAGGAATTCGAAGCCTTGAAACTCACCTCAGATAGATACTAGGATCGGGCGATCCTCTGCTGATTTATACACTGGCTAGCCGCCGAGCTCTTGTCAGAGAGAAGTGCATGTATGTGTTCTTGATCTCTTGGAAGCAGCTAGCTCGCAGCTTATGTTTGGAAGAATAAATAGCTCGAGGAGGAGAGGTATAGAAGAGAGAGGTGAAGGAGAAAGGAGGGGGGAGAAGGTGGCGGGTATAAAAAAGGGACGGGGTCGCTCTCCTTTCCGTCGCGCGTGGGCGAGGGGGAATGAAGGCCTCTGGGCCCACGTGGGACCGTCTGGTGACATCACGGCTTCTTCTTCTTCTTCTTCTTTGGTACTCTTCTTCCATTCCCCTTTCCCCTCTCCCCTCTCTCTGGGTTCTTCGATGGATCCATCTCCATGGTCCATGCATGTACTGCAGTGCCAGTCACATACAAAAGAAACCTGTTGATAGCAGCTGTAGCCTGCCTTTTGGATCGAGCCTGATGTATACTGGGCATCTTGCGGATAGTGTTTACATTGATTGCTAAAGCGAAGCCTAATTTAGCTATCAGCAGCCACCAGTTCGCTAGCTACTTGCAAGCCACGTTTAATCTAGCTAGGGCTCTACTGCGTGTATATATAACGTCCATCCAGCTTGCATCGGTATGTACTTTGTTATGCATGCCTCCATTGTAATGCTTAATCTATATAAGATTTCATTACTTGATCTCTCTATATCCAATGCGCTATGGTATTTAACTATGAGTTCCTCACACACTGTTTTCGAAGAACTAGCATATCATTATTCATAATTTTAACTGACATTGGCTAGATAAAAAGACAGGATCATAGGCGACAACGTAACTAACCACTTGTTTTAATCAACCCGCAATTTAAGGGCGGTGTAAATTACTAAATTAGGTTCTGCATTATTTTATTTCGAAGGGAAATGGGGGCATATGGATGCATGATCGTGAAAATGCTTTTCAACTATGGCTAAGTCTGTTTTCGTTGCAATCAAGTGCGTGGTCTTACAAACATACCACACTGTGCTTTCAGCTGTTTATAGAGGACCATGCTGCCATGGGTGACAGATGAACCAATTACACTCAGAGCTGCAGTCCCCCGTACAGTTGTCCAGGTATCATGATGGATCCACTGTATCATTATTGCACTAGCTAGGTTTCTGTTGTGTAGAATGAACTCACACAGTTTGATCAGTGTCTGCAATTGATCATATTATTTTGATTAATATGGTGTAAGCATCAAGATATTTTGACTGATTAATAATATACTGTTGATTTGATTATCTTATAGATATAAAATACACATATACCAACAACCTGGCAACGTCAATGGCATCAAGTCCACAGACACACTGAAAATTTCTTCTCTGCTGTGCTTGTCATGCAATAATACAGACCGGCCGGCGGACCTCATTCCTCGATTATCATTTTGAGCCTAACCTTGAAATTTGTGCTGTCAGCCTTAGAGCATGCACCAAACTGATGAGGGACTAATTGCATATGTTAGCCTTAGCCATTAGCATTTGATCGATTATATTTCCAGAAGCATGATTAGTGCGAATTATGATGTCGATAACACACTGGGGGCGTAGGCATGCATTACACAAAACATGCTGTGCAAAGCATGATGCCACCTACTACCACTGTTAGGGGCAACACCAGATCCTTGTTTGACAAGAGTGAATCAAATTTGGGAACCCTCACATCATTCCGGTTCTCATTGCATTGCTTGCTTGCTTGCTAGCTGCTGATCAACTCATGATCAAAGAAAAGATATTTACAATAATGACGCAGTGAAACTTGTGAAAGAGAAAGGAATTCAGCTCGTGTATATTAATAATTTGCACTGCTTCCATCTGATTTTTCTCTCGGTCTGCGATTTACTGATCTGTATAGGCTTGGTAATAATATGAACAGTGCCACAAGTTTCTATGTCCTCTGACTAACTTTTTTGAACGTAAATGACAGGAGCTCTGCATTTCAATTAAGAAGAAAAGAAATTGACCCAGTTTATGAGGAAAACCGGACCCGAAAACCGTACCGTGCACGGTTTATTGGAGGAAAACCGGCAAAAAAACCCAAACACGACGGCCCAGACAGGCAAACCCTGAGCAGTCCCAAGGGACAAACGGCAACCCAAGAAGAAGAAACCCAAGGTCATCGTTGCCAAGCAGGTCACCAAAGCGATCCGCAAGCTCCGACTCCCCAAGGCCGGTAACAGCCACTACCGGCAAAGTGCCGAAGCCTACAAACCGCGCACAACCACCGTAGCGAGGACCAGGACAAGGCGTGTCATCGTTGCCCAGCAAAGCCACCTCCCATGGCTAGCAGCTCCGACTTCACATCCAAGCACCCAGGTCTCGACCAGCAGCGACGCAACTCGACGTAGAACAGCGGCATCGGACGGCACAGCCACAACCGAAACCCAGCTTGCTGCCAAGCAACACAACGACCCACATGAACTGGAGACAACCAAGGAGAAGCGGAAGCCACTAGGACGACGCATCCAAGGATGAGAACGACGCTTGACGCTTGTCGTCGTCCGCCCAGTAAAACTAGGCGAAGTTTCCTCCGGAAAAGGCCCGCTTGGCAAGGTGGAGGTGTCATTGACGAAGCTTCCAGGGAAGGCAGTGGTGCACACGAGTGTCACCATCGTTGGCTCCGGCAGAGGCCGGACAAGGCATTAGCTCGAACACCTCCAAGCCTACACCCAAACCCAAGGAAGGTCCCAGTCCCGCGAGCACCGCCATGCCTAAACTCAATGTGGGCTGGCCATCGCGGCCGCTCAAAGAGCAAGCACCGAAGCCTAAGGACGCTCGCTGCCCATCGCCGTCCACCACTGCAGAGCGCAGAGGCGGTAGACAGGCCACCCAAGCACAGGGAGAGCCCAACTGTGCCAGGAAGAAGCCAGCCACCGCATCCCCGCTAGGTCACCGGATGTCGTCCCCCTACTGCGCGAGGTAGGAACCTCCCGCAGCCGGAGAAGGGCGCCGCCAAGGGCCTGCGCGGCCTTCCACTGCCCTAGGCGGCATCACCCCGCTCCCACGCAGGGCCCCACCGCCATGGCGCAGATCCGGTGAGGAAGAGCCGGATCCAGGATAGCGGGGCCAGATCCGGCGAGCTCTGACGCGCCGCCGCCACCATCGGCGAAGGTGAGGGCTGGGGCAGGCGGAGGTGGGGCGCGGGCGGGAGGGGAGAGTAGCTCCCCGCCGCCGCCTTCCTTGCGCCACACGGGCCTCCAGGCAGGGCGCTCCGGCGGCGGCGAGGCGGGGGAGACAAGAGGAGAGGCCCGATGGCCGCGCCGCCTTGGTTCCGCCCGTGTCGCCCGTGGGGGGCAACGCGGGGGATTTCTACAAAAAAAAATGGAAAGTCTCCGACTAACTTTTCACTAGAATCCAACTATGTAACCAACGGTATCATGAGATGAGGTGAGCTGAGTCAAGGAAATCTACAGAGTAGCTAGCGTTGATTTTTAGCAATCATTATAAACATGTTCCAATTCTCAACAATATGTGTACACCTCATATATATTGATGATAAAGCTAGCGGCAAAAGGACCCGATGGTCAAATTCTTGGGGGTAAGGTAGGGCACCATATATATCTATAGATCTTTTCTTTTTGTTCAAGCAAAGAAAGTTCAATAAAGGTGTGCCTTTCTTAGTAATAAAACTTAGCTTTTCCGCGCGCCTCAAAAATAAAACCGCTACCTTTTTCAAGTTAACGGACTAGGGTTCGATCAGGTACTAGCAAGTACACATATATATGAATCGCCATATAGTTAAGTATTAAATTTAGTTCTCTTGCGACTCCAGTTCATTACCTTTTCTTTAAGGAGGAAATAGCGTTTAGTTCATTACAAGATAGAAAAAAGTGTAAGAATATGGGTTTAATTAGACATTCTGCGCCCGGCTGCCCTGTACTTGCTTGTCAGAACAAAGCACTTGCTTGTTGAACAACTTATTAATTCTAGTCAAGTGTGCCTTGTCTTTTCTCTGCAAATTAAAATTTATATGTTTGGTGTGTACTTGGGATGGAGTTGGGACTAACAGACCATAGTAGTCACATAGAAACGGGAGCCGGCAGGCAGGGGAGTAGCTGAGCAAAACTGTATTCAATTAGCGTGGTCGTCAGATCAGTGCAAGAAAACAATGATTCGCTTTTTGGGTTTAGGGACCATATGCACATGTGTCTAGATGCAACAGAACCCTCATCAAGGAGGCCTAGTAAAGATTATGGACACAGGGCCCCGCCGGCTGCGCAATTTGCTTGGCCTCCATCCGGCATCATGTTTCTCGCGGGCGAGTGGACTATAATAATTCCGCGCGTACCGGCCCCTCTGCTTCTCTGTTCTCTTCTTCTGTTCATATCATCTGATCGCTGGCCCTCCTACAACGGAACAGCAACGCCTGCATGCTTTGAGATGGATGGATGGATCGATCAGCAGCAGCAGGCCGGGTCAAACAGACACGAGATGAGCTTAGCCAACAGGCCTGCGTGCTGCAGGAACCGGCAGCTGCATTGCATTGCATGCTATAGCCGCTAATGATCGCGCAGGCTCGGCAACGATCTCACGCGCGCTGATCCCGAGGGAGGTGAACCTGCTTGATCGCGCGTCACCATCGGCGACATTCCCTGCTAGCTGAATGCGCCCGGCCGGCTGGCCGCTTTTGCTCCCTGGGCGACACGTTTTCAGGAGGCCCCCTTCAGCCTCGCTATCGTTCCTAAGACGATGCTGTTAATTAATTCTTGGTTGTGTGTGTGGTGGTAGAGCCCCCCGCCCCCCCCCCCCCATCTCCTTTATTTGGACCAGCAGGATTAGCGGTGCACGCAGCATTATATTAGGAAACAGGATTAGCCTCCGACGCATGCTCGCTTTTCGTGTTCCCGGCCGGCCCTTTGTGTGTGCTCATTTGCCTGCATTATGCTTGCTGCCTGATCCATGCATGTAGGCCAGATATTTCTGCACTTGAAACGGCCTATACTGCTGTTCCTACAGCCATGACTATACTGTTGACAACCAGAAACGGCGACCAGGAATTACGACCATTTCTAACCTTTATCTGCTCCTTATTCAGCTAACCACTGACTAGCCAGAGGAAGAATTAACGTGCAGTGACACATCAAACTAGCTTGTTTTGACGGAATTGACCTGCAGGGACTTAAGAACAACGAGTTTTTTTTCCTCTCTGTATACAGCTAGTAGCGATTACCTTGCTAGAGTATATCATATTGCTCACTCAGCATGTATCTACGATCGACCTAGAACATGCATCATATATGTTCTCTGGAGTCTGGACCATCCGTGACCAATCCGTTTATTCCCTCAAATATATGAAGTACACCACTAACTCATAGCCATCTTCGCCTTGCAGGCTGCAGCTATACGCACAAACAAATGAGGGTGAGTATGAACTCATCGTCGCCGCCGTCGATCGGTCCATGCATGTGACTGCCACCGTACGCAGCAGCCGATCACCACATACTCCATAAAGCGCAGCGCTTTTCCATCTGTCACTGCACACTTGGTGGCGTCCTCCCTTCTCCGGGCCCCTTTTCTCTCTCTCTGGTCTGTCTGTGATGAACACGGATCGGAGGAATAACAGGAACAGCAGACCGGCCGGCCAGACGATATATCGATCGGAAAGCTGTAACGGCACGCCATGTTCTTGGTGCGTGCATGCAATGCGTCGAGAAGGAAGGCCGCCGCATGCAGCTATAGCTGATGACTTGGCCTCTCGTCCGCCAAGCATGGAATATATGGAGCTGCCAGCGGCATCTGCTCGCTCCCTCTGCCGCAAAAGCGCACTTAACAATAACAGGATAAGCTTAGGCGGCTGTTACGCTAGCTTGTGCCGTACAGGCCTGCAAAAATACTCCTCTGCTGCACTGTGTGGCCACCGATTGGTCCTCCAGGTATATAGTAGTGCTAATCATGGTAGCTAGTATACTCCAACTGGCAGTGATGGGCGAGGCCTCTAGAACTATAGCTAGGTAGCTCGATCTAGCTGCTTCCACCATCGTAGTACCTTGTACTACTTTTTTTTTTAACGTAGTACCTTGTACTACTTTAATAAGCTATCTTTCCCTGAAATCTAGCTACAAGTATGTATGTATATTATTGTATACATACATACATACTATGGTGGATGCAGCAGGCAGGAACATACATACGCGAGCACACCGTAAAGCGGAGATGCAGACATTTTCATCGGAGGCGAAGCATTAACGGCTGGGACGGCGGTGGTGCAATGCAAAAGCAAGTAGCCAGGTTGCAACACTGAATCGGGCGGTCTATCTGATGTGATGGGGGGGGGGGGGGGCGCCGACAGGACCCTACCACGACGTACCAGCTTAG
Organism: Paspalum vaginatum; assembly: GCA_030272315.1. NCBI lineage: Eukaryota > Viridiplantae > Streptophyta > Magnoliopsida > Poales > Poaceae > Paspalum > Paspalum vaginatum. The sequence goes on along the minus strand of CM059012.1, from coordinate 56,986,397 downwards.
CTGAGACGTCGACGATGGATGGAAGCTCTCGGCAACCTCTGAATCTCGACACGTAGAAGCTGCAGGTGATCGCTGTGCCTGTCAGGGCGGAGAGGCAGCAGATCGAGGCTATCGATCGAGAGGCTTTACGTACAAGATACACCACGCGTACGAGCAGCAGGCAGCTAGCGGGCGTCCGTCCTTCGGTCCTTGTACTCGACGGTGTTTTAGCAGCAGGGCTACGAGGATCTCCACTACAAGCTCGCTCCTTCTGACAGTCGGTTATGTACGCACATGTGCGGCATGCATGGCAGCAGCAGCTCGCAATCACGAGCACGGGCACAGGCGTCGCCACGGGGACGACGACGGGGCGACATGCGGTGGTGCTACCACAGCTAAGCTATAGCTTGCTCACAATGTGTCGTTGATAGATGCATTGCATGATCACGTACGCAGAGATTCAGAAAGCAGAGGTGCACTGCATCGAGTAGTAGTGGAAACGGTGTTTTTATTTGCTGCCTTATTAGCTTCGCCAAAAGCGCCCAGATTTTTCCATGGAAAGTGTGTTTCACAGTGCGTGCTTGCATTCACCAGCAGGACAGGCATTCGGGCTCTATCGGGCACGCATCTGCATGCCTAGCTGATCGAACTGAAGCGAAGTCTGAAGCTGATTGCCTCTAGAAACTCTGGCCGGGGACCGAACCGAGAGGGCAGCAAGTCAAAAGCTGATTGCTTTTCCGGTGATGTGACGGGCACTGCAATGGATGCTGTTTTTCTGCTCCGTTCTTCGGTGCGTCGATGGATCGGTACTTGATCGCAGCAGCTGGCCGCCGTGATATGCATGCATGCATGAAAGGAAAGGAAAGGAAAGCGCTGTGGCCGCCGTGAACATTATGGCAATGCATTTGCATTTGGGAAACAGTACTCGAGTAGTGATGTTGTGTGTGCACTGCATTGCATATTTGCATGTCGTCTCGGCCGGGCTAATCGGCTCTGGCTAGCTAACAGGGTCGCTTTCTGGCCGGTTCGCTTCGCTTTCATTGGCGGGCCGGCCGGCACGGGCGGCGGCGCCGTGCTGCATGCGTATCTCCGATGAGACGTTACCACTGCTCTGCTCAGTGGATTAACCGGCCGGCGACGGGATGTGAATAACCGTCGCTGTCAGATGAGTTACTTTCGACTGTGCTGCGCTTTCTGTCTTTATCAATTAGGTTGTAGCAGTAGTTACTCAACCACTCATAGCAAAGCTAGCTCTGATCGAGCTCTATCGATATCATAGCAGTAGTTATATTGTATTTTAGCTGCTGCCCTGCTGGCTCTTTTCCTTTCTCAGCCCATCGATCGGCTGGCCGCGCCGCCCGTCCGCCTCCCCCCTTCCCCTGCGATCCATGCCGTGCATGCCCCCCACAGGGTCGAACGGACCGAAAGATGGAGAAAGAGACCCCGTGGCCGTGGGGATAGTATTAACCGGCCGGCCCATCCACCCGCCCAATCATGAGCGCGCTCTCGGCATGATTAGCCCGGCCACGAGTGTGCGTGCGACGCGCGCAGGGCCGGGGCCGGCCCCGCCGCCCACCACCACCGCCGTGTGCTCGCCCGCCCTGGATGGGCACTCCGCGTCGATCGCGGGCTCTCGATCGCCGGCCGGCGGCGGCGGCGGCCGCAACCCACCATAGCCACAGCCAGCGTGCGGCGTGCCACCCGGCCGGCCCGCCCGCGCACCATACCAGCTAGCTAGCGCGCGAGATAACGCGCCGCTCGCCAGTTGCTTAGCAAAGTTAAATCTCGATAACAATCCACTGCATGCGATGCGCAGGCCGGCCACCGGCTCGATGGGTTAACCTAGCCAGCTGCCGGCCGTATCGATGATCTCGATCGTCTGGACCGGCCGGCCGGCCGACTGGGACACGACCGCCGTCCCCCTCCTCGATCGATCGATGGAGCGGAAACTGGTCGTGTGTGTGTGTCAGTGTGTGTCTTTTGCAACGTACAGGTCGTTTTCGTTTGGTGAGGGAAAAAGGCATCCGCAAGCAGCATATGGTAACATGTGTGAGATCAAAACGAGGGATCCAGCATCCTTGGCGTAAGCGGCAAAAAGGCTAGCTAGCTAGCTAGCTGCCTAGGCAATCCGCCGATGCTCCATGCTAGCTACCACTAAGGTAAACACAGCTTCTTGTACGTGTGCGACACTGTACTATGTGTTTCTGATGGGAGCGTCTCCGGTGGATTATTAAAATGGGCGGCCTATATTATAAAATGACACTAGAGGAATGATTAAAATAGCGATAGACAATGGTAGATATAGGATCCGCTGGAAATGCCTGAGTAACTAGCTAGCTAGCTCCTCTTGAAGGTAAAGGCCGTTTTGCCTTTTCTTTGTAAAACCTATAGCGATCGATGCGACGCAGAGCTTTGTTGTTTGCACGTTGGCGAAAAAAATGCGACTCCCTGCGTGCTTATAATTGTAAACAGTGGAGGAGCGTGTGCTGAAAATGCATGTATTGCTACTGCTGAAACTAAAGCGACAGAGCGATGGAGGTAGATATTTTCTTCTTCCTCTTTTTTGGCTCACCAACATTACAGTGGCTCCCTCTGCCGGCAGCCCGGGACAGCGCGCGGATTAATTTGGCGGCACGCTAGCATCAGAGATAACTTATATAGCGTGGTGTGATTGTGCACATATACAAGAGCCAGAAATATAATGCCTCATATGCAGCTTAGCTAGTGCTTGGAGAGGTGAACGGCAAGGGATAGATCGATGATGAACGCTCAACAAGTGACAAATTAACAAGGCGGCCGGCCGGCCGTCACAGGGAGAGATCTATCATATCCTAGCTAGGGTTGCCACAACAGAGTAGTAGCAGTAGCATTGTTTTTGGTCCTATCCTACGTGGAGGAAAGGCGCGCGCGGGCGGCCATGGAGGAGTTTGGTGAAGCGAAAGGGACGTACTGCTACATACCGGTGGTCATCCAGAAAAAAAAAGGTGCAAAAGGGTAGGTGATGTAGGATAGGTTGATAGATAATATCGGATAGATACTTGTGCCACACTCTTACCACTTTTGGTATATGTGATGTGAGCATCAAGCTTCTTCTTCTTCCTCCTCTCCCTTTCCTCTCTCCTCCGCGCTCGTTCAAAATCGTGGCCTTCGCGCTGTACATTGCTGCGGCCATGCAGTGTGATCTCTGACTGCAATGCACACATGCAGGCATGCATGGCCTCTCCATCCTTCCATGCTATCATTGGTCGCCTACACTCCATTCCGCTGCAGGGTATGGGAGCTGGGAGCTAGCTAGCGCCATGGTTGCCTCTCTCGGCCGGTCGAAAGCTCGCTCCAGCATGGCAATCAGTTGCCAAACGACCATTGCCCCTCGGCGGTGTGCCATCGATGCATCTCGTGGACTAATAACCGGCGGAATGATCTGTTCTCCGATCTGCATCCACCGTCTCTCATGACGAGACGACGAACAGCTAGAGACGAAATGATACGGCACAGAAAAGCACACGACGGCAGCAGGTAGAGCTTGCTTCCCATCGAGAGCTGAACCTCCTCTCGCCTTGCTTGGCCTGGCCATTAATGGCAGACACAAGTGGTACGGATCGATCACTACCCGTCCTACATATACAGTAGCGCGTGTGCGTTCACAAATCAGAACAACACGATACGGGTAAAACTTTCAGCAGACGATCGAGATGAACAGCCATCGATTGACAACACGTTGACAGTCACACGCAGAGAAATAATCAGTGGGAACACAAACACTGCATCTGCATGACGCAAGATGAACGATATGCTGTGACTGCGATGTACAGTCCATTGCACACCGAGCTCTGCACCTGCACCGCATTTGGTGGCCGGTGTGGCTTTGATGTCTGCAATGCAAGGCCTCCACTGCCAAAAATCGAATTCGATCTGTGCGCGTGGGCTGTGGCCACGGCAGGGCGCGCGCACACGAGCGCGTCCGCTTTCCGAGCGACGCTCCTTCGCGTCGGAGCGGAGACGTCCGCTCATCTACATCATTTCCGTGCGCAGTCTGCAATGGGTCTGATCGGCGGTCGGTGTGGAGACTGAAGCGCATGCACGCAGATCGGCCGGCCGGACGATCTGCATATGCATGGTTCACACCCAGCAATACTCCATGCTTGCCCTCTGCTGTAGGCCTGTAACTCGATCGATCGCTTGGTGGTATAGCTGGTTCTCAACTCATGCGACCAATCTTTTCTTTACACATGCATGTGCGTAGATATTTACACGCACCTTCTTTTTTTTACCTTTCCCGGTTCTCGTGTACCTATGATCTCCATGCATTCACACGGGCGGGCAGCTGCCGTGAGGTGGTGAAAAGCGCCCAGCCGGCCGGCAGCCTCTCTCCATTGCACGCAGCCCACTCCGATGCGATGCGATCGACCATCGATCGCTCCTGCCCTGCGCTTGCTGCAAGCAGCTACTCCTACGATCCACCAACCATTCGTCTCTCTGACTCTTCTACCAGGTAATTATTGCTCCCTGCTGAGTGACCGTGTGGGCGTTCTGATTTCTGCATTGACGACGCGTATGTATGGTAGGCGTCCCGTCCATGATCCTTTCACAGAATCACAGCTCGTTTCTGTGTACACACTATGCCTTTGAGTTATTCACTTTTTTTTTCCATGTGCAGAAAAAAGAAGGCTATACATATAAGATGCAGGCATGCATGGTATGAGGCGTTGGTGCATGGTTGCTCAAGTGCAATGGCTAGACTAGCAGTATAAAAAAAAATGCAGAGACTAAAATGGTGGGCCCTTAGTCGTAGTTGGGCTTTGCTTGTCGGCCCGGCCCAAGTATGGTGCCCGTATACCTCTGCCTTCCTCCCAGAAGGACATGCTGGGCCTAGAGCACACTCTAGTTTTCTTAAAAGCCCACGTAGTCTTTCTTTTCTTTTCTTTTTTCCATTTTCTTCTTGTGTGTGATACAAAGAATAATCGAGTGTTCAGAAAGAATTGTGGCAGGGAAGGTGAAGACATAAGATGGCCAACCGTGCTTGCTAAATGGGCCGCTACTGGGCACAACACGGCCCTACGTGACGTGACGGCACGACACGAGGCAGTGTCTTCACCCAGAAAGAACAGTACTAATTAAGGTGAAAACGCGACCCTGTTGATCCTCTGTATGTATCTAAGTTGTGCGAGCAGTACGATGGAGCATCACCACCGACAACACAGACATACGATCACAGTCAGTCGTCGGGCTGCATCCCATGTGGGCTAAAAATTTGCTTTTAATTTCCCCCGGCCAGGAATGATGTGGACGTGTGTAGCTAGCACATCTCAAACCTGCACGAATCATTGTCCGTTTCGTTCCAGGTACGGTGCCAATGCTGTCTGGCCGGCCGCTCGATCCGCACGGCAGCGACATTTTGCATTAGGGAGCACGTCGCCGCCGCATTGGCTGCAGATTATGGGAAGAATGGCCGTGCCGTCGAGGGAGGGAGGCGTGCCGAGGGCCCGAGCGGAAGCGGAAACTGGCGATGGAACCGAGCGGGCGGCCCACGCCTACCTCGAGCGAGCACGAAGGCGGCGATGTGACCGGCACCACCCCACCGCCAAAATATTCACGAGCCCGCACGCATCAGGCCGTGTCCGTCGTGGACTCCGCCCGCCGTGCCGTGCCGCGCCGGCCGGGCCCCCCTCAGCTCCATGTGCCGTGCCGGCCCAGGAGAGGAGAGGAGACGCTCCCCCACGGGCCCCACACGGTTTCTCCCCCACGAAAGCCGCTTTTCCAACCGTGAGTCCGTGATGAGACGCTTCCGCACCGCCCCCGGCCTCGCGTCGCGTCGCTTTTTTCCGTGGCTTTGCCATGCCATGTGGCACGGGCCGTGCCGCGGCTGCAGGTTGTGCGACTCCTTGCGGTGCGGTCCATCTCATTTCCCGCTGCCCCTGGCGACACATGGCATGGCACGTGCCGCGTGATGTGTCGTCGCGCACAGCTGCTGCAGCGTGGCTTTAACTTGCCGGCCAAGAAAAAACAGCAGTCCACATGCACCGTCCGATCGATCGTGCCTGTGCCTGCACTCCTCGTCTAGCTACATTCAAATAATTCTCCATTTCAGTTACCAGCGCGGGAGAGGGGAGACCGACCTGCAAAGTTTTATTACGGGCATGTCGATCGAATCGGTGCCCTTTTATTTCTCTGTGCGTGCATACGTGTGTTAACTTGCATTGTTTGGGAATCGAACAAAAGGACCTGATACTTCTTCGATCAATCACCCCCAGAGCTAAAGGTTAAAGCACACCTCCCGTATCGTCATACACATGACATGATCTACAGACTACAGTTAGTTAATCAGGGAACTCAATGAGACCGTGTAGCCTTTGCATGCGTCACTTTTCTGGAAGATCCAAGATCGGCGATCTTAACCCTTTTCAAAAACAGGTCTTTTAAATCGAAAGCCATCGGTTTAGTATATCGATTAATACCATGACTCTTTGAGAAAATTATCAGGCAAAAATCGTCGGTTCATCATCCGTCAGCTACTACACTACCAGCACGCTTGTTTGTTTCCTGCGACAAATGTGCTAGGACGACCTATCCCATCGCCTTTTTCTAATGCGTCGGCATCGTTCTTCATGTCCATATGCATGCTTTAATGACTTCAACATTGGCGGTGGCTCGGAGTCGTGTGAAAATGTTACGTCATGCATCGGTAACTTACCTAATCCTATGTCTCATACAGTCATACTACGTACAGAGTTCACACTACACAAAACGACAACTTATTACGGAGAACGGTTTGATTGGTCAACCATTTCTTGCATCGATGTGTTAGGTTCGATAATGGTCCACACACATAGAGAAAGATGCACCTTTTTACAAATTTGTGTTCTTGTATACATTGATTACATTCAAGTTCCTTGTGAACTTGTTTCTTGAGATTAATGCATTAATCGACCATATGGACAATTGTGAGAAACGCGACGACTAGCATGTATCATGTATCAACATTTTTTTTCACTAGGGGATTACAAAAGGCTACCCGAGCATCAACAACAGTTGGGGATTGAACGTAGGTTGCTAGCCTGAGGACTAGGAGCATGAGCCACTAGAACTCACTAGCCCTCGATCACACCACACGTGTTAGGAGTTAATGAGAGTGGTCTGCATGCAACTGATCCTCGTAGTCTATGTTGTACGACGACGTCCACACGGATAAACAACCACATTATATGTTTCTACCACCTTTTTATCTCACGTAAAGCCTATTCAAACTCAAAAGGTAATTTGTTCTATGTGATTGATGCGGTGAACCAAACTGGCTCACAACGGCTTGTTTCCGTATGTGTCTCATACTACTCCACGGCTCACAACTGTCTTGTTTCCGCATTTGTCTCATTCTACGATTCACACTACACAAATGGCAAGTTAATAAGAGCATTCTGGCCTTAGCCGCCCCTCTGAATCTACATGGTGGATCCAACGGTCGTCCATGATTGAAGGGACACACATTCCTGTCATCTTAATTTTATCCAATAGAAAATCAATTCCAGCTCGCAGTGAGCCCATTTTGTGCGATTGACGCGCAGTGAGCCCATTTTGTGCGATTGACGACACATTGAACCGGATGGCAATTATGTGACTTGTATACTCCATTCCTCAATCGGACCGCAACCGATTCTTGGAATCTCTACTACATGTTGGATGCATAATGGCTCATATAGCTAGACGAGAGAGAGAGAGAGAGAGAGAGAGAGAGCTGCCATCTTTTATCACAAATCCATGTCCTAGCACTGAAATTGTTTTTCTTGGGATTGAGGCGTTGAACCAGACTCTGGCTTGTGTACCCGTGTCTTGTGTTACAATTCACACTTTCATATGCCGTAAGTTGTTAAGAGCATTATGACCTTAGCGGGTCCGTCCTTATAATCTACATGCTGGATCCAACGGTCCTCAGCCAGAGAGAGATACATCTTTGCCACCTTTTATCTCGAAATTAAAAGCGATTAATCCGGCTCCTAGTTAACCTTCTTTTTTTGCGATTAACACGTTGAACCATATATATGCATACATAACACTCCTCCGCTTGCGTAGCTGGCTCATGTCTTATGTGACAGACCACACTGCACAAACAAACGCTAAGTTATTGACAACCGTTGGATCGTAACCTAGCTGTATCGTCGCTGTGTTCGGCGTGCATGATATATCCAATGCAACGATCCACGCAGCCACACACAGAAACATGCGATGATGGCAAGGAAGCTAGCGATGAGGTCCCAGCTGGCACGTCCCAAATAAAGATAGACCATGCATGCAGCAGTGACTCAGCGCCTCAGCGGCCGTCGCCGTCAGAAGCCGCAGTTCCGTCCGTACAGCCAAACTCGTGCACTACAGGAATGCGTGTCTTTAATTGCGCTGATGCAGGGCAAAGCCAAAGCAGCAGGCCGGCCCGGGCTGCATGTACGAGGATTGCCCACCCCACGCACAACACTCTGGCGCTGGCGGTGCAGTGCAGCTCATGCGTGCGTTGCGTTTCTTCCCCTAAAACGGACGGACGACGGCTGGCCGGGGACGGTCGATCGGGTGGCGCGTAGCGAGGCCCAGGCGAGCGCACCAAGGAAAGAAGCAGACGGGGGGGCATGGCATCGTGGTCGCTGCCGAGAGGAAATACGCGAGCGGCGCGGCGGCAAAGCAACCCCACCCCGCACGCACCTCCCCTCGCCGAGAGATCGCCACCAAACGGCGATTAAATACGTACCCGGCCGGCCTTAAAAGCGCCCGCCCGCGGCCGCGCGACCCAAACAAACACCCTTCTCCATCCGATTCCACCACCGCCGTCGCGTTGCCTAGCTGCACCGCCGACGCCACCACCTCGCTCGCTCGCTCGCTCGCTCGCCCGTCCGTCCCGTGGGCGCGTGGTGAACTCGACATCTCCCCCGAGCCGTACCACGTACGTGTTGTGTCGGCCGCGCCAAAGCCAGCGAGCCAGCCAGTGTGAACGGCGTCGGCGACGCGCACGCGGCCGCGATGATGCATCACCACCAGCAGCACGTGCAGCAGGCGCGGGGGGTGCACCAACTGGGGGTGTCGCTGCCGATGGCTACGCCGTTCGCGCCCGAGCCGCCGGCGGGCGCCAAGCCCACCAGGGCGCCGGGCCTGCCGCCGACGCCGCCGCCGCAGCGGTGCGCGGACGCCGGAGCGGGCGCCATGGAGGTGGACCCCGCGGGCCTGCCGCCGCGCAAGGCGCACCGGCGCTCCCGCAGCGACGTCCCGTTCGGCTACTTCGCGGCGGCGGGGGCGCAGCAGCTCCCGCTCCCGCTGCCGCCGCCCAAGGTGGAGGCCGGCTGGGGCGGCGGCGGCGACGCCGACGACCTGTTCAACGCCTACCTCAACCTGGAGGGCCTCGACGGGCTCAACTCCTCCGACGAGCGCCACGACGACGGGGACAGCCGCGGGAGCAGCATGAAGGCCGACAGCAGCGAGAACGAGTCGGAGGAGGGCGCCGCCGACAGCCGCGCGGGGGCCGGGATCCGCCTCTGGGCCGACGACAGGCGGGACGGGCTCAAGAGGAGCGCCGCGGGGGAACCCGCCGCCGGGACCATGGCGCGCCACGCCAGGAGCCTGTCCATGGACAGCTTCATCGGGAAGCTCAACTTCTCGGCCGGCGCCGGCGCCGGCGCCGGCGCCGCGGCGGCCAGCGGCGTCATGCCGGGGCCCAACAGGTTCAGCCTCGAGTTCGGAAGCAGCGAGTTCACACCCGTCGAGATGAAGAAGATCATGGCCGACGAGAAGCTGGCCGAGATGGCGCTCGCCGACCCCAAGCGCGTCAAGAGGTTATATAAGAATTAAGATACCAACCACTCCTGACACTAGTCGAATTCTTCAGCTCTCGTGCTCCCTCCCCATTAATTCCGTTCTTGAGAAATGCTGGGCGATTAGACTGTTACAATGTGCTAGTACGGAATTAAATGGCTGGACTGATCGAGCTGCTGCGTGTTGTTCGCCGTGATCGTTCCTTTGCAGGGTGCTGGCCAACAGGCAGTCGGCGGCGCGGTCCAAGGAGCGCAAGATGCGCTACATTGCGGAGCTGGAGCAGAAGGTGCAGATCCTGCAGACGGAGGCCACCACTCTCTCCGCCCAGCTCACGCTCCTTCAGGTACCCACCACACCGCCCCTATCTTGATTTCCCAGATGCACCTTGTCGTGAGTGAGATCCCCATAGAGTTCGTTCGTCGTGCTGATCGTACCACACCTTTCTTTTTTTTTCTTTCCCTCCTCTGTCACAGCGCGACTCGGCGGGGATTGCGACGCAGAACAATGAGCTCAAGTTCCGGCTGCAGGCCATGGAGCAGCAGGGGCAGCTGCGCGACGGTGCGTCCCCTGATCCATCTCACACCGCTTACCTCCCTGTTCCTTGCTGCGTTCGTCAACGTCCGATGTGCTAGGCACGCACATGGCACATAGTCTTGGTCTCTCACTCTCTTGGATAAGTTAGCGGGAGAAACTAATATCCCATCATCGAGGTTGATGTTGACATGTTGGCATCTCCCAGTTCGTGTGCCCACGGCGCTGAATTGTGTTGTGGGTGGGCAACGCCCGTGCTCGCATTTGGAGGCAGCCGGGTTGGTGGTTGGTGGTTGGCCTTTGCTTTTATACAATCCTGCCTCGTGCAATACCGGTAGTCGTTAGCATGTACTACTGCTACTGTGACCTGGGTCTATAGGAAGATGTGCTAACCATCATCTGAGAACCAAGATTTGCTTGTGTTTTGTTTAGTCTCACACCACTTCTTCAGATAGAATATGTGCGGTTTCTCTGCTGATGTTAGTGTCTAGCATGTAAGAGTATGTGTGCGCTTTAAAAATTGCAGCAGGGGCAGACAGGCTAACATATCATCATGTGCTTTCAAACAACATATGTCAGCTATAGAGTTTAGCTGGTCGCAACGTGCTGGTCAATGGGTTAATTAATCTATTGTTTGGATGTTAATCATCACAGTTTTGTGTCTTCTCTTGAACAGCACTGAATGAGGCACTGACAGCCGAGGTCCAACGCCTGAAACTCGCGACCGCAGAGCTCGGCGATTCCTGCTCGTCCAACAATCTAGCCCAGCAGATGCAACTCAACGCTCAGGAACAGATGTTTCAACTGCTGCAGCAGCAGCAGCAGCAGCAGCAGGCGACGCCGATACCGTTTTACCAGCTGCAGCAGGCACATCAGAATGGCACAGGGAAGAACCATTCTGAATCGAAGGAATGATTATGATGGTGTCAAAGGCATTGTCAGGGACTGCTGCAGGCGGCAGAAAAGAAGAAAAGAAAATCGGTTTAGATGAACTGAAAGCATTTGATTTCCTAACTCATTTGTTTTAAATGTCGTTAATAATCACCGTGTATTTTTTTCCCTGGTGATGAACCTGCTTGTACTTATTTGTGTTTATTTATTATTCTTTGGATGATGCACTTGTTTTGAGTTACCAAACTGATCAAATTGTAGCCGATTAATATTCTTTTATGGTAGCATCGATGCAAACGCTTATCAAAACAAACAAAAAATCTGTCTTGCGGAGTGGCGGGGTAAAATGTCGCTCACATTTCTTCTGTGGTGCGCAAAGTTGCATATTTATCTTTATTTTTCCCATGAACTTTTTAGTCACATACGCCTGCACAGCTGAAAATGGAACAATATCACTGAGATCTTTTTTTTTAAATGCGCATGAGCTACATGCCTTTGTATTAAGGAGAACAAACTCTCGGAACTTTAGAGATTATCTCATGTCAAACATGCACAAAACAACAGAGATAATCAACGCACGAACAAGTCAAAATATTCACAGTGACAGTCAATTCCGTTTAAGCTACCCAACAGAATCCTCAACCATAGGCTCCTCACTATCACCATCTGAATCACATTCCTCGCTCCCTTCATCCGTCTCGGCGTCAGACATTGGTTGGTCATTTCCAACGCCACTTCTTGACATTTGCTTCCTGAATTCAGGATCGACAATTTCAATCATGGCACTAAGAACACGATGATGATTGGTTGTTTCAGAACCGGCATGTTCAGCATTACTTTGACTACCAGAAGCCTGGCCTTCTGAGTTCACCAAAGTTAGCAAAGCATCAGCTGCATCGCCATCCTGCCCTGCGTCATCGCCAGCTTCTTCCAAGCTCCTAGGAGATTCGTTCTCCCCATGGACAGATGGAGCTGTATCTACTGCCCAGCTGCCAGCAACTTCTGAGGTCAACAGATCAGCTGTTGCAACAGCTCCAGCATGTGTGTCCTCCCTTTTGCTCTCAGAGCAATCATCCTCATGTTTTTCCTTAGAACAGTGGCCGGTGCCATCTTTGGGGATGGGGTCAGAATCCATATTTGCTTGTGGCTGCCCTCCATCTTGGAGCAACGCGGTAGGTTCATCGTTTTCTTGAAGCTGCCCTTCATCCTCTATTGGCATAGTCTCTCCTCCCATATCATCACATCTTTGATCATCGCAACCAACATTACCCGCTTGGCTTTCTGTCTCAGGAACTTGCTCGGTATCTGTTACCTCTCTCTCAGGGGCTGTAGAAACAGTATTGGCATTGCCGTGAAAATCAGACCTTAACCTCCCTGGCCTTTCTGGACTGGTGCACTCAAGATCTTGAGTGCCCCCTCCTTCACCAGTACCACCATCTTGCTGCTCAGTCATGTTGGCATCTTCATCGCTGGAACTATCTTCACTTAACTGGGTATTCTCTGCTGAAGCACTTGAAGTTCCAACAGTATTTTTTGAGCAGTCGACTGGCTTGAAACAGGCATTGTCAGTGGCTACGGTGGCTCGTGGCACTTTATTGAGATCCACACTCATCAAGCTGCTCTCGTAGTTCTCTTCATCCTCCAAAGTTCTCTGCATAGCTTTCAGCTGTTCCTGCTGTTTCGCAAACAGAGAAGAGATTTCTTCTGTAGTTGAATAAAAAGCACGCAGCTGAGTCTCTCTGCAACAAGCAACATTGGGTGAAAAAGAAAAGAATTACACATAACTTGTAGTGCACAAGCTTGGGATTCTTGTTTTGTCTTATATAAAACTGAAGCAGAACTCTTACCGTAGAATAATTCGTTCTCTAGCCCCTTGGTACCTCTGTTTCTCAATTGATAGATCTCTAATCGTTGCAGCTATTTCAAGCTCAAGAGCAGAGACCTTTGCCCATGCTTCTTCCCGGGCAGCCTGCTAACATAAGGATCCACATTATCAGCTTGTAAGTAAAGAGGACAGCCTTCTATACATGTTCGTTTGACTGGGACATTTCTTCTACCTTCTCGTTTTCAAGTTCTTTCTTCAGTTTTCTCAGATCAGTTTCCAGAGTATCCGATTTCTGCAATTGCACGGGTGCAGAAGGGGGTAAGATATTATCAGCAACCAAAAGACAATCAATTAAAAAATACTTTATTTACTTAAACCATGCAACAGCCTGTACCTTTCGGTTGCTGGCCGATACTAGCTGCTCATCCTGAAGCTGAGCTTCCAGGTCTCTTACTTTTTTCTCAGATGTTACAAGATTCTCTCGAGCATCTTCCTGGATAAGATTAGAGAACAGATAATTGTAGTGCAGCAACGGAATGAAAGAATTTGAAGCAATCGTTGTCAAATGGCATACCAGCTTGGACCTCAACGTTTCCACAAGTAAACGAGTTTCTTTTTCTGATTCCTGAAAACAGAAGTTGAAGGCTACTAAATATATGATGTAAAAACATGAGTTCCAGACCAGAATACAATTGGAGAAAGATATATAACCTGAAGCTTGCTAATAACTTCTTTCTGTTCCTTTTGCTGTCTAAGGTAAGACTCTGCCTGTCTCTTAATCTCTTCTTGAGTCTCAATTTGCACTTTAAGCAATGCAGATTTTAAGTCATGTGCAGCCTTATCACGCTCCTCTCTTCTCAAGTTCCGCTCCTCACTTAGCTGTCCCTCAAGCTCACAGATAATTGCTTTCTGGCTGGAGACGTTTCAAAGGTTAAAGATATGATGTGATAGTAAATTAATCATGGAGAGAGATGAAAGAAGTTCTATGTATTGTTGTCAAATTGCAAGATATTGATTTCATGGCAATGCATAATACCTCGAAATTATCTCATCGGCATCGGCACGTGATTGCTTAGATGCACAGAGTCTTTCTTCCAGATCTTTTACAGAATTCTGTAACTCTGTATTTGATGCACTGAGTGAATCTAGTTGCTTTTGTTTCCCCTCGAGATCTAACCGAAGAGTTTCAGTTCGATCGAGATAAGAACTTGATGTGGTTTCCCTCAACTCCTCAAGTTCCTACATCACCGGATTGTAACCTCAATTGCACGGAAAGGTAATGAGATGGTGCTGAGTACAAGATTCAAGCAAGTAGAAACCTAATCCATGACAGCAAAAGAGAAATTTAACGAAAAGGGAACAAACATGTATATCCTTTTCTAGATAAATAGGTATTAACTTCATTAAATATAAGATTACTTTATCAAGGGTACATGGACAATTTAACAAACAATAGCTGGAACGTCAGCATCAAGTAGGCAGGAGAAATATAACACTGAAACGTAAGCAAAAACAGAAAAAACGCCATGCTAAGAACAGGAGAGGGATATAGAGGAAATATGTAACCTTTCCATGCTGCGCTTGAATGCTTTTTATTTCAGCTCTCAAAGTCTCAATTGTCATAACATGTGCCTCAAGTCGTTCCCTGAGATCCTGCATTAGTTTAAGCTTATAAGGTTAGCAAATCACGGCGACACAAAAACTATTGTCAGTCTGTCACATTGAAGGGTCCAACTTACAGCATTAGATTTTTCTAGACTCCGGACATCATCTAGTGAAACAGGACCATCAGGAGAACCAATACCAAGACCCTTTAGCCTCTTGCTCCCAGAATCATCACCATCTTCATGATCGAACAAAAATATCAGTGCATATATATTAAATATGGTAACATAGTTGTGATCAACAAGCAATAGAAGATAGCAAACTCCTCACCTGACTTCCTTTTATGAATGGTAATATCATTCTCTCCACTTTTGGGTGTACGAACTTCCCGGTAGACAAATACATAGGAAGCATCTACAAAAGCAACATGCATACTGAATTGAAGAATTGCGGTATCAAACACAAGAGAAACAGAGACAACATGCTACAGAAACATTATGATGGATTGAGCATAGATAACAGAATAGTAGTACACAGGTACTAGCAAATAACTAGCCCCTAGCGAACCTAGTATGAATTGAATCAGGTAATTGGAATTGGAATGAACAGGGGATATTACCATCGTGAGCAGGTGATGTAAATGATATAATGGTGCCATGATACAGCTTGACTGATGAATTTTTCTTGATCCTTTTGAAGTTGATGTATGTGCCATTTGAGCTGCAGAGCTGCCAGAGATTAGTTTTGGCAGGCAAAGGAAACAAAACTGACAGGCACAGGAAGATCCAGAAGAAGAAAACCTTGTGTCCTCGAGGAAAACAGGCACATTATCCTTGCGGCTCGGCTCCTCTGGTACAGTCTCCTTGTATATCTTGCAATGCCTCCCGCTTATCTGCGGGGCCAAAAGCTGAAAGCGGTGCTCAACGCAGCGCCCTAGCCAGTGTTCATCAGCACTCAAAAGAATGTTGACTCCCTTCAGTTGATTCAAAGGTATCCGATCAGCCAGGTGATGAAAATATGGCTCGTAAATCATAGTTGCAAAGCTAGCAGGCACAAGCACACAAGATCAATAGTAGACCATGAATTTCTCAAGCCATGGATGCAAAACGTATATTGATAACAACAACAAGACGTCTGCGCTTTATCCAAGTACAAACAAGCTTACTACATTCAGTAATTGGTGAAGACAAGGCAAAAATCAATAAGCTAGCAGTTGGAGCTGACTAATCAAGCGCACCATGACACTAAAGAGAAGCAATCAAACAAATGTTTCAGCGCAAAAATTAGAATGCTTGTTGCTTGTTCAACCCGCGACATATTGAGAACCAATGCAGGCAAATACATAGACAGGCACACGGGCAATGCTTGGGGTTTTAGGGTTAGGGTTTAAGGGAGTGGAGGGGGCAGGGGACCTGGGGCCTGAGGCGGGCCTTCTTGGATATGGCGGTGAGGACGGCCCAGACGCCGGTCTCCGTGTCCAGGATAGGCTGGTCGGCTAACTTGCGCGCCACCGCGCGCATCTCGGCGGGGGTGACTTTGGGCGGCGGTGGCGCGGAGCTGGCGGCCCCGTCCTTGTCCGCCGTCTTGGGAGTCACCATGACCTCGTTGGACGGGTCCGGTGCCATTGCGCGCTCGCGGCGGACCACGCCTCCGGGGTGCGCGGCGCACCGTGGCGGGGGACGGGGGAGGCCCCTGCCGCGGGGAGAGGAACTGCCGAAGGCCGAAGCCGAACTGGCGGGTGGGGGGTGGGAACCCCGTGGGTTGGTAGACGGCGTCACGGCGGGTCGGCCAGCCTGTGGGAGTGGGCGCTGTGGAGCGGAGTCCGTGGCGTGGCGGGTGCTGCCGAGTTCGCGGCACGGGGTATAAATCGTGGGGATTTGCGCGGGTGATGGTCGGAACGGATGGGCCGTTGGATGAGAATCGAACGGGCTGCGATTCCAATTCAGGAAGTGTATCGAGGAAGGAGCCGCCGGGGCCGCGCTAAGGTGATGGACCGAAACGCCATGGGGCCACGGGAGATCGATGGGCTTGGGCTGGGCTTCTGTTGCAAACTGGCATCTTGCTGGGCCAAATTTTCGCATGGGCCAAATTCAGTGGAAATGTAAGAGGCTCCACCTGTTTGAGGGTAAGCTATTTTGAATTTTTTTTATTTTTATATTTATTTAATTTATTTTTTGCAGAAATAAATAGACGATGCAAAAAATTGCAAATATATACCAATACCGCTGGACCATCCGGCGGTATTTAAAAAACGCCGCCCTATCCGGCGGTTTAGTGACGTGGCATCCTGTCTGCCACCGGATTTGAACCCCTGTCATCAAACCGCCGGCTGGAGCGGCGAAAAATAAAAAACGCCAGGCCATCCGGCGATATTTAAAAAACGCCGAATGGGCCGGCGTTTTTTAATTCCCCATGGCGGTATTTAAATCCTTTTGGCGTTTTTTGAATAATGTCTGGCTGTATTTAATCCTTTTGTCGTTTTTTAAATAATGCCGGCCCATCCGGCGATTTTTAAAAAAATGCCGGCCTATCCGCCGTTATTTTGCTCCATGTGCATTTTTAAAAAACAAGAGCATGGTAATTTGTTAACTAACCAATACGAGTATACGTACAAGCAAAATGGCAATTACAAAAATATTTTAATCTGGGCATGGAAACTATTGTAATTTATAATGGTAAATTTATATTTTTTTATTTTAGGACATAAAATATTTGTCTTCTTTTTGTTACTATGGACGACAGACAAAAACAAATTATGAGAGTACACGTTACATTAAATTGAAATCCCAGCGTTACATTGAGTACGACATGAACAATTGATGCAGAAGTTAAAACACAGCATATATTGAACTCGGATACATAATTCTCAATGTTGACAGCGTGAATTAACGACATAAATAAAGTTGGGCACACTTGCGATATTTTGTCGTTGTAGCGCGTAACTCGCGCTACACAATTGACTTGGCTTAGGTAATTTGAAAGGCTAGAAACGTAATAATAGTAGAAAGTTCGTCTAAGCGAATTGGTTCGGACAGTGCTGCGATGGGCCTCCGAGATCATAGTAGCCGTAACCTCTGGATGGTGGAGACTTGGGGGGCATACGCTGCCGCGGGTGGTACGGGCATTTGCAAAAGGGGTCAGGGCACAGGGGATCATCTTCGAGTCCAACCACCATTGCGTTAGCGTCAGTCTCGTCTTCCAGAGAGTTGACGCGACACTCAAGGTCGTGGATGTTGGTCTTCAGGTGGTTGATATAGTCTTCGACGTAGGCATGGTGTGGAGGATCTACTCATTTGGTGAAGCGGCATGCCGTGTCAGTGGAATCCTGCAAGCATATATATCTCTTTTTAGAAACAATTTGAGTTATGTCAGAAGAAAGTGTAGAGAGCGAGTTTGAGCACACACATAGCCAAAAGGGCATCTGTAGAAGTGACGACCTCCATCGATGAACTCATCGAACGCCTGCACGACACAATACTCACCACAACGGCACTTAGACCAAACTTCCGTGCGATAATCGTAAGGCCTAAGCTTGCGTTCGCAAACAAAGGCGTCTTGTCCCTCTAGCGGGAAGTCCTCCAGTGGATGTAGAAACATGTCTGGGCATCTGTAGAAGTCACGTCGAACTGAAAAAGTTACATAGGTGTTGTCGCGTCGAACTGAAAAGGCTACGAATGTACCTGTAACTGAAAAGGCTACGTCTTGCGCTGTCACGTAAAACTGAAAATGCTATATAGGTATTGTCACATTGAACTGAAAAGGCTACGCATGTACCTGTAACTGAAAAGGTTACGTGATGCGCTGTCACGTCGAACTGAAAAGGCTATGGAAGCATCTGTATCTGAAACGATTGCCTACGTGTTGTCACGGCCTACTGCAAAGGTGAAAGTCATAAAATACATGCTGACGAAAGTACACTGAACTAATACAAGTCAACTCTTGAACTATGATCTAGCTACGACCCCTCTTGCTCCTGCGTGCAGCTCTCTGGCCAGCCCAAGTGTGCCGTGACCCGTGACTAAAGGGGTCGGGTGCCTGTCGAGTACGTCGAGCAGGGACTGCATCGTGCGCTGGCGGCTCCTGTGACTGCTGAGTTTCGTGAGGTGGCGCCTCCTGTAAGCTGTGAGTAACCAATCTCATCATGTCGCGGCGGCGACGCGAACAAGGTAGCTGTCGTCAGGGGTTGTGCCAGGTTCATATCTTGCAAATCAATCGCATGGATTAAAATTGTAAAGTAACACTGTAACAGATATGACGAGTCCGCTGCATGTATGTGAATGCCACTTACCCCACTCAACGTCACGAGTCCTGTGATGTCTCTGCAGCGAAGACGTCGTGGTGGTAGGTAGGGTGACGAGACGATGACCCAACATGGGTCCCGTACTGCGTACCTCTTGCACGGAACATGCATAAATATTTGGCGAACTCGTGTTTAATAAAATTGACCTGTACAAGAAATACCAGGCCTCCGTCGGACATTAGGACCATCAAGACCGACATTTTCCATTGCAATTAGCTCATTATCTTCTAAATTCACACCTCTATTACTTAGTTCCGTAGCCTTCTTCTTTGTGACCTCATCAAGCTTTTTTCACAAAACATTGAATTTTCTTTCTTGATTCTGACTACACAACCTCTTAAAAAGTTTTGTTAGTTTCTTATTCTTGAACTGCTTCTGAAAGTTAGCTCCCATGTGTTTCATGCACCACCGACTCTTCAGATCTACCCACTTTGGTGTTCTTTGACGTTGTACAGATCCTTCCTGTAAATCTTGCACCGCTTGCATAATGCCTCCATGGTTACACATCTCGCCGATCCTGAACAATACATGACTTGATCCGCTCTAAAAACCAGTACCAACTATCTCCATTCTCACTCTCAACAAACGCAAAAGCCAGTGGGGTTTACATCTGTTGCAATTGCAGTCAGAATTGTACCCTTGTACCTCCCTATTAGGAAGGTCCCGTCGATGCATATCACTGGGCGACAATACGGGAATGCATTGATACATGCCCCCAGAACAAATAAAGCACGCTGAAGAACACGCTTTGTCCGGTCCTGAGCCAAATTATAGTGCTTAATCTCAAAGTAACTACCGGGATTCCGGTCACATAGTGTGTTCAGCACACGTGGCAGGATGTGGTACGATACTTCATACGTACCCCATCTTATTTCCAACGCCTTCTGTTTTGCCCTATAAGCTTTGCTGTAACTTATTTTGTACAGAAAGTCATCCTCTATGCTATTGATTATTGCCTTCGGCTCATATGCCAGGATTATTTACTATCTTCGAGTACATATGTTGAGCCACAAAATCAGCTGTCAAGTTACGGTGATGACTCTCAAGCTCTTCAAGTACGCATGTATGATGTTCAATTCTTGAAACGGTCCAAAAAATATCATACTTTCCCAAGAAAGCATGGACCCTAAAAGGACAATCATCTCGTATGCACTTCACATCATAGACTTGTGGACTGCTCTTTTGAACTCTAAACTCTTTCTTCAGGCACTTAGCCGACCATCTTTGCACGGCCTCTTTCAGCTCCATCTTGCTTTGCTATGGTAAATAGCTCCCACAGATACTTTCATTCTTACTATATTCTCGTTGCACCGTTTCACCTTCATTTACTAACAGTTCTGAGTGATCATAGTTGGTCCATTGACTTGGAACCTGGTTCAATGTTTCATCTTCATTATCTGAATCTTCATCAACAGGGACATTGGCCTCGGTATCCTCCCGCTGCATCTGTTCAACCAAGCCTACAATTTCTTCACCCTCATCTACCTCACCCCTTGGTTCCCAGTACGGTTTCACTTGCTTCACCTTGCTCATCTATATCCATGCCCACCTCGTTAACCTGATTCACATTATTTTCCACCACTTGTTCAACTGCTTGTGGCCTCATCACAGCCCCATGAGCTTTCTGGTTCATCATTCACCTTCTCGTATGCTTGCACAAAAAGAACCAGAGGCAACCCATGACGCAAGCTAACATCAACAAACCTCCTACATACGGCAATACTTTTCTATTTGCACTGATTCATAATAAACAAGCGATGAACTCCTAGTTGTTACTGCTGAGATGCTCAATTGACATTCATCATAATCCAACTTAAAACACTTCATGAACCAGTTATACACTGAACGGAATGGCCTCTCAATTGCTTTGTCCAGCCCTTTTGTCACTGACCGAAACCCACTCAAATCTACCCCGAACTGACCGTAACGTATCTCCTCTTCACCAAAATATATCTGAAAATATGTTTTCTGTGACATGCCTGACCACAAATGCGACAACCAAGACAGTACTTAGCACATATGTGACCACATTTCTATATAATACTAAATTTCCATATATCGTAATGATTGAATATTATATCTAAATCTAAAACTGGTAAATGTGCTAATGTTAACTAAAATAGTATGAGTATTACATAAAACGAGGCTAAATGCGCTAATGATAATTCAAACTAGTGCTAATATTATATAAAATACCACTACTGTTATCTAAACTATTAATAATAGTATCTAAACTACTACTAATATTATAGAATACTACTAATGATACCTAAAATGCTAAAAAAATACATGTTTCAAAGAAGATTTACCTGCAACCTTGGCCTCCTCTACTCTCCCTCTCTCTCTCTTCCTCTCTCTCCCTCTCTCCCTCCTGGGCGACGCGCCTGCGCCTCTCTCCTCCTCTCCCCTCTGCTCTAGCGCGCGGCGGCAGGACCTCCAATGGCGCGGGCGGCGGATAGCGGCGGGGAAGAAGAAGGAAGAAAGAAGAAAGAGAAGGGGGCGGCGGGTATATGGGCCTTAAACCGCCGTCCCCACTGGCGGTTTTTGAAAAACCGCCGTCCCCGCCGGTGTTTTTTAAAAAACCGTCGATCCCGCCGGCGGTTTTTGAATATCGCCGGCCAATCCGGCATTTTTTGTCCGCGGGGTCCATCGGTGGCAGCGTCTGCCGCACTGCCAACCTATAGCCTCCTGGTCTGGCGGTTTTTAAAAAACGCCAGTTGGTCCAGCGATTTTTAAATACCGCCGATTGGGATGGCGGTTTTTATATACCGCCGAGTGGTCCGGCGGTATAGGTCTATATTTGCAAATTTTTGAATAGCCCATTTTTTTTTGCAAAAAACGATTTAAATAAATATAAAAACAAAAAAATTTCAGCTATTTTCGCAGTGTAAAAGGTACTAGTACCAAAAAAAAAAAGGATTGTGCATGGAGGTAGTTGGCTCTACTTCGTGATTCTCACTCTACACGTGCATAAAATCTTGTGGGTCGAGTTTAATCTACGAGAGGACACTAAAAGTGAGGAAAGACCTCATCATTTTTATTTTTATTTTGCAAATAAGGAAAATTGTTCGCACCCTCAGACATCACCGCACTCGGAAGGCTCTCTAGTCTCTACAACAACCAATGGGTATGTGATATTAATTATATATAGTCACCAGTCCTCCTGTTTTATGGCAATGTCCAGTACCCACACACAGTATTTGGGAGCTGTTTCAAGATGTTCGTTTCATAAAAAAGGGACACCGATGTCTTTCTGCATTGCAGTGACAGCGCGATGGGTATTGTCTGCTTCTGGCCCTCTGCTGGTGGTAGGCTAGCTTTTGTATCTGTTCGTCTTGGCCTTTTGTTTCTTTAGGCGCGCGCGTCATCATTTGGTAAAGCAAGCAAGCAAGCAAGCGCGTCTATGATCATCAGGTGTACCAAAAAGGGCAAAAGGCACGCCAGCTCCGAGAGACCAGGCGCACGGCAGACAGAGCAGCAGCTCCGAGCCTCCGACTGCTCCCTCCCTGTCATTCTTCCTGTGCTCAAGGAAGGGCAGCGCTGCCTTGACACTGGATCCAGTCCCGCCCGTCTCTAGCTCATCAGCCGCAGTCCTCGGGCCGTGCTCCGGCTGCGCACATGGACATGGACTCCACCCACGCCCACGCGCCGGAGCAGATGGTATCGGCGTGCAACGGTACAGTAGCCAGGACGGTAGGTATACTCCCAGATCGCCCCGCACGTACTACGTATAGCACGTGGCGGTGGCGTAGGCAGCCACCAGCCAGCCAGCCAGGTAGCCATTTACTCATGCGTGGCACGCGCCTCCGTAGCTGTATACAGGCGCGGCCTTGAATGGCGTCCATTTCCGTAGCAGCCCGTAGGCGCACGCAACGGGCACCTCGCACTGCCGCGCCCCGGCTGCCATCCCATGACCATGACCCAACCAACCGCGGGTGCCAGATCGGCTGGGCCTCGGCGGCGCCGGCGCGCGCCCACCACCAGCTCCCCACCAAACTGTGGAAAAGTTCACGCGGCGGCGGGCAGATCCCCAACCCGGAAAGCCACGCACTCGCCTTTTCTGCACCATCATTCTGTGTCTGCCTCCCCCGCTGACCCGACCCCCCCAAAAGCCAAGCGTTTCGCCTCGATTTCACGTGTAGTTGCTGCCCTGTGGCCAGTGGCCACCCAACTGGAATTCCTAATCCTCCCGACCTGGCCGAGCTCGCGACAACGTCAAGGCAGCCGACGCGAGACACCGCTCGCTACGTCGCTTGGGTGGTGGTACAGTGGTAGTGGTGCGGTGTGGTACCGTCCGCGCCGCGCCCAGCACCATAACACACCACCCACCGCCACCTACTCGCTACTCCTTTCCTTTCCTTGGGCCCTGCCTGCTGCCAGTTAACGGCTTGCTTAAACTAAACTAGTAGCAGCGCCACCGGCCACCCCCCCCCCACCCGCGGCCGACGAGGTGGTGGGCTCGCCGCCTGCTGCTAATGCTGCTGCTGCTGCGTGCGCTGGCACTGGCACTGGCACTGGCACAGCGCGACCTGTCGCGATGACGCGCGCCTCCCGGGCGGCGGCGCTCCTCCTCCTCCTGCTGCTGCATTGCGCGGGCGCGGCCACGGACGCCGAGCGCCGGATCCTGCTCGACTTCAAGGCCGCCGTGACGGCGGACCCGGGGGGCGTGCTGGCGTCCTGGACGCCCACGGGCGACCCCTGCGCCTTCGCGGGGGTCACCTGCGGCGGGCCCTCGTCCTCTGGCCCCGTCGAGCGCCTCCGCATCCACGGCGCGGGGCTGGCGGGCTCGCTCGCGCCCTCGCTCGCGCGCCTCCCCGCGCTCGAGTCCATCTCGCTCTTCGGCAACCGCTTCGCGGGCGGCGTCCCGCCCGCCTTCCGCGCGCTCGCGCCCACGCTCCGCAAGCTCAACCTCAGCCGCAACGCGCTCTCCGGCGAGATCCCGCCCTTCCTCGGCGCCTTCCCGTTGCTCCGCCTCCTCGACCTCTCCTACAACGCCTTCACCGGCGGGATCCCGCCGGGGCTCTTCGACCCCTGCCCCCGCCTCCGCTACGTCTCGCTCGCTCACAACGACCTCGACGGGCCCGTCCCGCCGGGCATTGCCGGCTGCGAGAGGCTCGCCGGCTTCGACTTCTCGTACAACCGCCTCTCCGGGGAGTTCCCCGACCGGGTCTGCGCGCCGCCCGAGATGAGCTACGTCTCCGTCCGGAGCAACTCCCTCACCGGCGATTTGGCCACCAAGGTCGCCTCCTGCGCCAGCATTGACCTCTTCGACGTCGGCGGCAACAACTTCTCCGGCCCGCCGCCCTTCGCGCTCCTCGCCGCGGTGAACATCACCTACTTCAACGTCTCGTCCAACGCCTTCGACGGCGAAATCCCCAGCATCGCCACTTGCGGCGGCAGGTTCTTAACCTTCGACGCGTCCGGCAACCGGCTCACGGGCCCCGTGCCCGACACCGTCGTCAACTGCCGCAACCTCAGGGTTTTGGATTTGGGGGCCAACGCTCTTGCTGGACCTGTGCCGCCTGTGATCGGGACCTTGCGGTCGCTCTCCACGCTCCGGCTCGCGGGCAATGAGGCCATCTCCGGTTCAATCCCGGCTGAGCTTGGAGGGATCGAGATGCTTGTCACGCTCGACCTCGCAGGCCTTGCTCTCACGGGAGAGATTCCAGGGTCCCTCAGCCACTGCCAGTTCCTGCTTGAGCTGTAAGTGCCCTGTTCAGCACTACTCTCGCTGCCTGCCGATGCTGCAGCTCGCATTTCTTGTACTGACTTGCTACATTAAACCAACACAGGAATCTGTCTGCCAACAAACTGCAAGGAGCGAATACCAGACACGCTCAATAACTTGACTTACCTCAAGATGCTTGATCTTCACAGCAACCAGCTTGACGGGGGCATTCCCGCCACGCTTGGGCAGCTCACACACCTTGATCTCCTAGACCTCTCGAAGAATCAACTCACTGGCCCGATCCCTCCAGAGCTCGGGAACCTACTCAAGCTGACACATTTCAATGTGTCCTACAATAACCTCACTGGCACGATCCCTTCTGCAGCCAGTCTTGCAGAATTTTGATTGCAGCGCGTACGCGGGCAACCCGTTTCTCTGTGGACAGTGCGGCTCTCCATTGAACAGTCTCTGTGGGGGCAATGTGGGGCGGCGGAAACGGTTAGGTGTGCCTGTCATAATTGCCATTGTTGCTGCAGCCCTCATACTTATCGGCATATGCATCGTTTGTGCCTTGAACATCAAGGCTTATACACGCAGGACTAGAGACTGAGGAAGAAACGAAGGAAGAGGAAGAGGTTCTGGTGTCTGAGAGCACCCCCCCAATTGCATCTCCAGGATCAAACGCAATCATCGGAAAATTGGTGCTTTTCAGCAAGAGCCTGCCCTCAAGGTATGAAGATTGGGAAACTGGAACCAAGGCACTACTTGATAAAGACTGTCTCATTGGTGGTGGGTCAATTGGTACGGTGTACAAAGCCACCTTTGAAAATGGCCTATCCATTGCTGTGAAGAAGCTGGAGACACTAGGGAGGGTGAGTGACCAGGATGAGTTTGAGCATGAGATGAGTCAGCTTGGTAACCTCAGCCACCCCAATCTGGTTGCTTTCCAGGGTTACTACTGGTCGTCCTCGATGCAGTTGCTCCTGTCCGAATATATGGCCAACGGAAGCTTGTATGACCACCTCCACGGGAACCGTCCTTATGCTAGCTTTGAGGGCAGCAGTAGAGGCAGTGGAGGTGAGCTGTTTTGGGAACGGAGGTTCAGCATTGCACTTGATGCGGCACGGGCGCTTGCTTACCTTCACCATGACTGCCGGCCACAGATCCTTCATCTCAACATCAAGTCCTCCAACATAATGTTAGATGGGAAATATGAAGCTAAGCTGGCAGATTATGGATTGGGGAAGCTGTTACCAATTCTAGGAAGCGTTGAGTTGAGTAGAATTCACACCGCCATCGGGTATATTGCACCGGAGCTAGCATCTCCGAGCTTGAGATATAGCGATAAGAGTGACGTATTTAGCTTTGGGGTGGTTTTGCTTGAGATTGTGACGGGGCGGAAACCAGTAGACAGCCCTGGGGTGGCTGCAGCAGTGGTTCTGCGTGATTATGTAAGAGATATACTGGAGGATGGAACTGCATCGGATTGCTTTGATCGAAGCCTGAGGGGATTTGTTGAAGCCGAGTTGGTTCAAGTGCTCAAGCTGGGTCTGGTATGCACTTCCAATACACCATCAAGCCGACCTAGCATGGCAGAGGTGGTACAGTTCTTGGAGTCCATAAGGACTAGTTCTTGATCTGCTGTCAGAATATATAGTAGATTAATAGGACGTTAACAGGAGGAAAGGCGTTTATGATTTTTCAACAGATGAAGATCATATTCTTTTTTTTATTCTTTACTGTGACCCAGTGTCATATGTAAATTGTAATTTAGATTGTTGCTGAATAAGTGATTATTTTGGTCAAAATACCAAATCCATGTTTATGATTTCACCCTTGTCATTTTACCATGGAAAAATGCAAATGCACGAGCTGACATCTAGGGATTTCCTCCCTTCATGGTCAGAGCAAAAGAGGAGTTGGTACTGCCGAATTGTATTTCTAGCTTGCAGATACAGAAAAGGAACAGTTGAACAAGAGCATTGTGATGCAGGAGCAGCTCATCTAACCCACAAGTTCTCTCCTACATATATTAGCAGTGCAGGCAAGATCTGCACCAACACAACACAGATTTTCATCTCCAGACCAAATATCTCAAAAATGGATGCGGAGCTTGAACTGCCTGAATTCAACCCTCGGGAACGCGTCAAGCAGCAGATTTCCGTCCCGTTTCTGTGGGAGGTGAAGCCCGGTGCACCGAAAAGGGACTGGATGATTTCCAATCCAGTGCCAGTGGTGCTTGCATGCCCATCCCCGACCCCGACAAAGCTTGTTGTGAGTGTGCCATTCCAGTGGGAAGAAAAGCCTGGGAAGCCTCTGCAGGAAGCATCTCCCTTCCATGTGCTCCCTGATCATGGTGGCTTTTCAGCATCTTCCCGGTCACTGAACCCCTTCGCGGTCGAAAGCGAGGAGGAATACTCGCTCGGTTTTGAGCTGGAAGCGTTTGGTTTTCCAGACAGCAATGACGCCTCTGGTGCTGCAGCATGGGCAAATGGCACATCAGGTCGTCGTGACGCTTGGTTCTCGTTTTCAGAGTCGGAAGATTACAGCCACTCCAGTGGCGATACTTCGGCCCAGGAGTTGCAGTTTCCACGGGCACCTTCAGAGAAGAGCTGGGAGGTGGCCAACGACGAGGATCAGCTGGCCAATCCTTGGAGCCCTCCGAGGAGCGCCGTGACGACGTTGGAGGAGCTTATGGTGCTCAGCCGGAGACTGAGGTGCGGACAAGGGCTGCCCATTGATGCCGAGAAGAAAAGGGTCTCCTCCGTGGTAATTCTCTACACTTCACATGCATCTTTGTTTATACCTGCTTCAGTAAATCTGGAACACTGAATCATCTTTGTTAAATAAATCAGAAGCAGGCTTGCGGATCTGTAAAGTTAGTTGCCATTAATCAGTTTAAAATACAAAAAGTATCACAGTCGCTGCAGCATATTCAGACAAACAAATTCATATCATATCGTTATGGGCATGGGACCATTACGTCTGCATTGCCATTGAGGCAACAGGCATAAGTATTTTTATATTGTCAGTTGTATGATGCAGACACAACAACTGCTCTGGTTATTGACAGTGGTTTGTCCCTGCTCTTGCTCTGTCTGGTCTTTCAGGAGCTCATCAAGAAGTTCTTAATCGTGTGTTCGTAGCTGCATTGCTCCGGGCTTGCTGCACATGGACAAAACGGTACAGAGTGCATGTGAGACCAGAGACCATAATGGAGGAAGCATGGCAAAGTGGTGTGTTCGAAGGTAGAAAGCCTAGCTGTCCGGTGACTGGTGTTGTACTGTCATCTCGTGAAAATCTTGCTCTCTGTGTTTGAACGGCGTGCATGAGAAACAGTGGTTTTTCTTTCCACAGCAAATTTGTAAGAAAATATTGGTCTCTGTTTGAACGCGAGTATTGAATGTGTAATCACAAATCAGTGAACTTTCTAATAGCATATCAACAACCATTTATTGGAATTTACCAGAATTCACAGTACATGAATTAGTAACTGCAGCCAATCTCCAGTCTTAACTGTATGCATAAAAAGGCAGAGATAATCCATGGAGATGGAGATGGAGATGGTGATGTTTGGTGAAGTAAAAGAAGAATCTAGGGACAGTTTTGGTGATAAAAAGGTTAAAAAATCAATTCGCTAGAAGGAGGGCTCGAACCTCCGACCTTGTGGTTAACAGCCACACGCTCTAACCAACTGAGCTATTCCAGCTTTTGTTTGGCGGATGGACAAATTATATATAAAATTATTTTCCACCTTTTATTTAGAGCTGCACATATTCTGTATAAAAATGTTACTGCATTAACTTGTTTTGTACATAGTAGCAAAAAATGTCCATGCTTTGTTACTGGTATGATCTAGCCATAAGTGGTGCATATGACTCGCGTTGAGCGATGTATCAGTATCAGCATATTTTCTCAATACGTGGATTTAATGTGTTTTTCTAGTTTTCAAAGTATAATAACAACTTTTTTTTATCATATTGTGTTTAAAAAAGTCATGACGAATGATGATAGAGGCACAACATAACTGTACAGTGACACACTAAACATTTGCCAAAAGAAAAAATATTCCTTTCTTACCTTTGCCAAAAAAAAAGCATTTCTCTATTTGTGATGTCATCTTGTTTCGATGATTCCCACCGTCTTCAAGCGAATTTTGTAGCGGTGTTAGTCAGGTAGGAAGTTTATCTCCTTAACTCTTCGTCAACATTTAGAATGCCTAAAACAAAGGTAGTATGCAACTCGGCGCTTATTTTCTTGTAGCCTCTATCATAGCACAATGATATAATATTCATGTTATTTTGTTTCGATGATTTCCGTCCACTTAGGCATGACATAAAGTAGAGTGACACACCAAACACATTGGGAGAAGCTTAGCTTTTCCATCGACATATAGAACATCGAAGACAGTCTATATACGATTCTAACGTCTGTTTTCATGTAGCTTACTCATGTGGTCTGAGCCAAGCTCGCGAGTAAATTTGAATATAATCCAAATTCGGATTACTCTATTATGCAAGGTCGGATAGACAAACCAAGAAATATTATTCTCTTTAACATTAAATAAACAGAGATCAAGGCTCCATTCTGCTAGCCAACAAAATGGCTAAGAATTCGAAATCTCCACATCGTTGTCAAAATCTAGATTCCTGAACGCACTATGCATGGCCAAAGCTGCCAGGGGGCAATACTCCCAGTACTCTCATCAGAAAAAGTCCAGGCAAAGTCGAGGCACGCGCGCTGCGCATGTGCGTCCCGCTGAAGGAAAGCAACCCGCAAATGGCCAATGCCATTACGGCATTACCTCTAGCCAGTTCTTCTCCAGCTAGACCGTTTTAATAGCCGCACCAACTTTGGATCACGAGCCAGCGTTAGTCAGAACTAGATACTAGTATCATACGTATATGGGAAGTTATCGCAACCTTATGCCAACTTCAACGGTATATATTTTTGAATATTCTATCAATGTTCTGGCACTTGAATTGAATTGAGGAGTGAGAACGAGTATTGGCGTTGGAGAGCCTTACCTTGTCCGATGGATACGACAAACGGTAAAGCCAAGGACGATGCCAATGCCATGCCAACAAGCTGTCATCCATCAAACATTGTTCGCCACACAAATGGCAGTACAAACAAAAGTTAACCATCGATGGGGTGAACAGCACGTTACCATACTGCTCTGACCACCTGGATGGATGCATTCTTGTGTGCATGGTCATCACAACTCACAAGAACAGAGCAAATACATCTCCTGAGTTCTGAGAATAAACATAGTGCGTTTAAGCACATGGTACCAAAACCCCTATCTAGCTTCCTAAATTGTGTTGGCAACAATGATACAAAACTAAGGCCCATCGGTGCCTTGCTCGTATAGACACACCCTTGTATGCTACCTTGACGACATGTACAGTATGTACAATTCAAAATTTCAACCAAAAGAATGCTATACGAAGAGCTCCACGGCTGGCCAAGCTAACCTTGGTCATCCCTTCGTGTTCTCATATCGCCCAAAAAAGGGAATAGTGTAATTGTTTCTCCGATGCCTCCATGGCATGTGCAAAGAGTCGATACAAATAAATCACCGTCAGTCAAAAGAATGGTGTAGCTACTCAGCGTTAGAGTAATCGATTGTGAGCTTCAAGCATAACTGCTTTATCCTGTAAAGGAAGCTGAAATATAATCAGATATGTAATTTAAAAAGAATATTAATTGATACTGAGTAAACAAAAGGGGTTGGCTCTGCTATTTAAAGATTTACATACAGATTTTTTTTTACGGAGAGATCTAAACATACATATGGAAAAGGACTGGAACGGCTTACAAGATACTTCAATTCATGCAAAAAACAGAAACACAAATGCGAAACTTCAGCTAGTAGTTTGTATTGGATATCTCTTCAAAACCTGGCCTATCTAGATTCTAGATCATGAAATTTGAACACAGGCCTTATGCCTTTACCACACCAACCACCAATGTCCATAAGTAAAACTTTGAAAAATTCAGCAAAGAGGGTGGGTAGCAAAGCATACCTCATTCTGCGTACTGTTTTCTGTGGGGAACCAACGCATAAGGATGCCAAGGTGCATTACCACAGGGATTAGTTTGAAAATGAGAGGAGTTGTTACCTGCAACAATGAACTAGAGAGTGAGATGCATATCTCGTTTAAGGCCCACAATCAGACAAAAAGGTACTCACCAAGCTAAGGGCAGTTGTTCCTAGTAATAGCAGATACATTTTTCCCTGAAAAAATTAAAAAATTTAACCATGCATGTGTGGCAACCTGGAGTTTCTATTCTCAACACAAACATATGCTTGAAAGAGAACACATGAATGAAATGAGAGTAATTCACCCCAACAAGATGAAGATGGGAGGCACGGCTCAAAAGCACAAAAGCAAACTCTCCTATCTGAGCTAAGGATAGCCCAACCTTTCATCAGATAATAAGAAGGAAAAAGGGTGAGAATACATTTCAAGATTGCAGAAATACTGATGAAGAACCATTAAGTGACAGATACTTACAACAAAAGCTGTTCTGATGCTGTATCCAAATGCCTTTACGACAACAGTTACAACTATACTCTTTACTATTATAACCAATATAACAGCTGCGAGTAATATATCAACATGATTCCACAAGAACTTAACATGTATGAGCATTCCAATGCTTGCAAGGAAGAGTGCAGCAAATAAATTGCGAATGGCTTCCACCTTAAATTAAAATAGAGAACAGTTAGTTATAGAGTTCAGCTTTACAAAAATGGAATGTCCATATCCAATTATTAAAGCATGGTAAACTGAGATCAGTTGATTGCCAGTAATGTCAAATTGCTGCACAAAAGTACAACTGTACAAGGTTAACTGAATGCAGAATAGCACCTGCTCCAAAGTATGATGAGCAAAATCTGTGGTGGATATCATAACGCCAGCAAGAAATGACCCCAGTTCAAGACTCAATCCAAAATAATCACTGCACTGGCAAAATACAAATATACACAAAATCAGCCATCTACATATTAATGCAGTGGTTGTATGGATGCTGATGAAACTTGGAAAAAAAGTTAAGAGAAAAATAGAAAGACAACAAAAGTATTATACTAGCAGTTACCCCTCTTGTGTTAGATTAAGAAGGAAAGGACTAACAATGCTGTGATTTTAGGAGCCTGGACATTCTGGAATCACAGGAAGAGATGTGTTTTTTCTTATGGAATTTCTCCTTTGTTGTCGGTTGCCCAGCAGATCTTCAACGAGAAGCTGCAACTTAGGTGTTTTACCGGAGCCTAAAAGTTGCAGGAGTTATTCGGGGTCGCTAGAGGAAGTGATGTGTGAGCCGTGGTTAGGTCGTGGCTTTGTCTATGTAATAGATGCCTAGTTAAAGTTCTTCTTGGGTAACCTTTTCTTACTCCTTTGTGAGGTAGATAGGTTGCCTTGTACGGGGATTCTCCCCCTTTTTCTTTCTTCTCTACTTAATATAAGGATGCACAGCTAACCATAAACTAGCATAGGTTTATCTCCCAAATTGTATCATGCACAACCAATCAATTTGTTCATACAGGGGAAAAATGAAACTCCTCACGATGCTGAGGTGATTATTCAACTCTTGCTTCTAGTTGTTTTGGTGCCAACAGTGAACAACTACTGAACTTGTGATGTCAACATTAGCAGATACTTAGTGAAGAAATCATAGCCATCTAATGCTTCATGAAAACACCCTATGCTATACCAGTGCACAGGAGCATTTGATACTACTGTTATTTGTCACATGGGACTTATATGCCTGAAAAGTCACACAAAAACAATAACGGAAAATGCTTCAAGAAATGAAAAAAATTACCCAGGCTAACAGCAAGCAAAAGGCGACAGAGGCCAACTGGTAGAGTTCATTTGTCTGCATATATTGAAAGAACATTAGGAAGTAAAGGGGGGAAAGGCAGATTCATCAAAAAATGTTCAGCAGGAAATTAAAATGTTAAATATATCTTATCAGATGGAGAACATATATTTTAGAGAAAAGGTCCCCCCTGTTTATTTAATTTGTGAAAAGTGAAATAAAACGCAAACAAGTCTACACTCAGTTTTCGCTTCACTTATTCAGGACATGCTCGCCAACAGTAAAGGAAATAGATGATGTTTTGCCAAAATAAACAAAGAACCAAGTTCTGCAGAGCATAAAGGATGTGCATTTCTTGTAACAAGTCAAAGTTTACTAATTAGTTTCGCAAAATATTATCTTCAGTAACCTCTTCTGCCACAAGAGAAGAAGAACGGAAATAAAAGAAAAGAAAAGAACGAGCTGTCAGAAGCATCGTTAAGGTCCTATGCAAATAAAAGCTGAACTCAAAGCCAGAACAGGAACAAGCCAAACAGCCTAACCTGTGAAGATAACTGGATCATCAGTTTCAGAAATCGGGGAACAATTGACCACGTCATCATATATGTAACAGCTATAAATATGGACAGTACAAGCAACCTGCACATGTAAAACGTTATGTTTGGCATTACTCAAGAGTCAAGTCATAAAGAAAAGTTTTAAGATATATTTTTATGACATGTTAATTTAGATTTTCGTAATCACCAATATATTCTTACAATTTCGCCATTGACATCACTCCTCCAAAAATGCCACTAGCACCTCCAAGAACAGGAAGGAGAGCAAACAGCAGCCCAACCGCACAATCCTGGAGTAAGGGAAACACAAATGTCATCACTGAATCTTAACATCACTGAATCTTAACTAACAGCAGTTGCACCATACTAGGCCATGGAACCTTCTTTCGATCAAGGGAGCACTTACCAAGAAATATAAGTACTACTTCTTTCACAGCTTAAATACCAGGCGAATGTTAAATTTACCATGTCTTAAATGCTGATACAAATATTTTATTAGGCTTGTCATCAATGTATTTTATTAGCATGATAGATAGAACAATCCAATATCCAAATACGAGGGAGGTTTAACCTGACTACTGAGTTAAAGATCCACTCAAAACTAACGGAAGTGTCAAAAAGGGAACGGAAGATATAACTAGTATCAGATCAGGAACTTTGGAATTTTTTGAGCCAAGAAGGGAAACAGTCATTTTTATCAGGGTAAGGAAGGAATTGTCCCTTAAAGATTCCAACCAATAGATGACAAAAAAGGGCAGCCCCAGGGAACCAATAGATGAAAAAATATGTGAAAAATTGGATAGGAATCATCACCTGAAGTATAAGCGTTCCAATTGTAACTTGACCATGAAGTGTGTTTGTACTACCTTTTTCCACTAAAAACTTGGAAACCTGGGAGAATGGTAAGAAATCAAAGATCCTCATAATTCTTAACTAACACGTGAATGGCAATTTGCCAGACTATCCATACAATTGAAACATGCCCAAAACTAGACTATCTACTCCAATCTCCAGCCCAAATGCCCATCCAACCAAATTGTAACAGTAAATGTGCAATTAATAAGTATTCATAGTGATAGCCACCATGAACAACTATACTTACCACTGCAGTGGATGACATAGACAAGAAGGCACCAACAAACACTCCTTCAGATGATTTAGCACCACACAACTGGGAAATTTGCAAAATTACTTTCAGTTGAGCAGTGTTTATTTACAGTGCAACATGCATCGAAGAAACAAAAAAAAGGCAATTTAAAGCTTGGAAGGTGCATATACCGCAGCAGTGAAGCCACACAAGAACATGAAGAGAGCAATCTGAAGCAGACCTCCAAGTACAGCAACAGGGCCAACCACTTTCAACTGATAGAAATGACACACGGTAAGGAAACCCTTTGACAAGAATATTTGTCAGAAACTCAAAATTGTTATGAATAATGGATGCTGGGGGAATGCTTGTATTGAGGCCCAGTGGGGACTATATAGAGTACATGAGAGACAAGAGAGAGAAACACTAGACTAGGAGACTACACTAATACCCTTGAATGTTATACAACAACAGAGCCTTTTAGTCCCAAAATCAAGTTGAGGTAGGCTAGAGTTGAAAACCGTAACTATTATACCCTTACAAAAATCACTTAGGAAAGAGATATATTGTCTGAAGACAATATCCTTCGGTTTTTTTAGTACCTTAGCCATTGAAAATTCGAGACCAAGAGCGAAAAGAAGAAACACTACACCAAATTGAGCAAAAGTCTCCACCTGTAGTTGAAAAATAATAACTTTAATAAGTACGCAACTTCAATTAAATGCATAACATAGAAGGCCAAACAAAAATTAATCTTCTGGCGAGTGCAATTTAATAAAAAAACCATGCCTCTTTAAGGTTAACCTAAGTACGAGTATGAGTCTTGCGTACTAAAAGATGTTCTTTCAAATATCTATACTGAAACTTTGGTAGACATAGTTAATAGAAAAATTGCTAAAATGAACTGTAGAAAAATGAAATTACAACAGAAAAAGGAGAAAATCAAGAGAGAAAAAGGGACAGAACTGCAACTTGTAAGCTGTTAATGATCATGTTACCTGCACCATTTCACTGATAAAGTTCAACCCCCCAGGTCCAACTAGAGAACCAGCAAGTAGGTAGCCAACAATAACCTGGAAGAATAACATATATCATGCCTGCCAAAGATGTAAGCAGTTAGGTACAAAAATATCTCAGGATTACTGACCGGCTGCCCCATACAAGAGAATATGATACCACCACCAGTAGC
This sequence comes from Paspalum vaginatum, assembly GCA_030272315.1. Classification (NCBI taxonomy): domain Eukaryota; kingdom Viridiplantae; phylum Streptophyta; class Magnoliopsida; order Poales; family Poaceae; genus Paspalum; species Paspalum vaginatum. The sequence continues at coordinate 56,951,152 of CM059012.1, read as the reverse complement.
TGAAACAATTATAACCACCAGATCTTTAATCAATCTGCATTGAGAAATTTATACAATGGGGCCTTAGCAGATTACATATGGCACATACAGGTGCAGGTATGTGGGGAGTGGGAAGCAGCTGACCTTATATCTAATTGAAGAGTCGGATACTTTGTTTTACGATTAGACATCACAAAAACATTATCCTGCACAAAGTTTACGCCTTCAGTTAGTGAAAACCAAAGCAATCACTAGATGTTCCATAAGTTTGTTTTAGGAAAAGAAAAACTACGAGCTGTTAAGTAAATTTGCACACCTCTTTATCTATCACAGTTTCCAAATCATCAGAGGTGTCATCCTGACCTCCGAACATGTCACCTATTTGGAAAGGTTTTGGGGAACTGCGGAAGAACCGGTGGGTGAGTTAAAAATTTGATATGGTAGGGTGCCACAAAATGTCAAAAATGGCAATTTTGACCGCTGATGTAGTTCAAATTCCGGTCATACTTTGTGTGCTGTGAATCATTCTTCTTCTTGTCATGTGTAATGACAGCTACGGTCTCCAGTACAGCCTGAGCACAAAAAAAAAATGTTCATCTAGCAAATAACATCGAAAGAAACAAATCTAGCAGTAGCAGCGAAAAAGAATGCTTTCTAGTTTTTTCGTGTTAAGTTTTTTTTTCTAAAAGAAAAGGTACATGGTGTGCCGTTTTCAGTCATCACAACACAAAAGCTAAATATTCTCAGAGGAAACCAGATGTTGAAATATTATTAATTTCAACACAACACAAGAAGCAAAGATAAACCCAAATGATTAAATGGGATACTGGGAAAAGATCACATACAAAGTTTCATAGGCATGGAAACATAAATTCACAGCTACATATAATTTCACATCCACATCCATACAGCAAAGGAGCGAGTGTCATCGAACTATCTTGGTAAGATGAGCTAAAACTTTCCGTTTGTGCCCTTTTTCGGAAGGACCCATCTTATCTTATGTTATCTTACTAAATAAGTATATACAAGTGTTGCACAGCATGCATGCAGATGCAACTATGCCTAGCATGCAAGAGGGAAGTCACACCTACTTGATGATCTGATACGCTGTTGTTGAAGCTGCTCTTGTCAGGAGCTGCAAAAGGAGGAAGAGAGCAAAGCACCATTAAAATCAAATGTCGCGGCTGATGCAACAGCTATCCATTCATTAGAGCAGGTGCAGATCCAGATTCGCACCGTCGGGCGTGTCGCTGTCGGAGAACTCCTTGTCCAGCATGCGGCCGAACATCTCGGCGATGCTGCCCTCCCCGGAGGCGTTGCGCGTGCCGTTGGTGACGAGCGTGCCGTAGAACTTCTCCCGCGTCTCCTGGTCGGGCCTGGCGGCCGCCGGCGCGAGCGCGAGCGCGGCGAGCGCGGCGGCCACGGCGAAGGCAGCCGCGAACCGCCCCGCGGCGGCGGCCATCGGATCGGGCGGCGCGCGAGCGGCCGAGGCGGGAGAGGGAGGCGGCGGAGGGGAGGGGAGGGGAGCGGGCCGGGGTGAGCGAGATTTGCGGGTGGCGCGTCGGGGTCGGCGATTTTTATTTCTGCCGCGGGCGCGGGGAGGTGGGCTGGGGCTGGGGCTGGTGGTGGAGTGGAGTCGTCGTCCGATCGCGAGCACGGGGCGGCGGCAGCGGCAGCGGGGTGGGTGGGCGAGGCGTCGCGTCGCGGACTGGCGGCCCGGTGGTTTAAGCACTGCAAGCTATGCCTATGCACGGGGCGGAGAGCCGGAGAGCCTTGGCAGTCGGCGACTCGGCGTTGGCACGGGCGGGAGGGAGCAAGGGCCCCATCCATCCCCACGACCCCACACCGGTGTTCCATTCCAACCGACGGCTTTCCAGTTGCTTTTTGCACCAGGGCGTGTGGTTGACCTGGCCGTTGTCACGCACAGGCGCAGCGTGGGAGGGACGGCGTTGTCTACCGTGCGATGCCATTGACAAGATCAAAAACCCTGCTCTGCTTCGCACACCACATGGCGGCCATCTGTGAGCACGATAGGTTCACATGGCACGGCGCGCAGAATAATCCGTTGCTGCTCTTTAATTTGCCGTCTTGGTCTTGGTCGCTTCCCCAGCTCAGGCTCATCCTATCATTCTGCACTGCACCCAGTTCTTGCACATGTAGGCCAAGCAACCTTCGATCCAGTGACTTTCTCCAAGCAGGCAGAGGCAGGCATAAAAGCCGTGTAGAAGATGTGCGCAGCGGTACCGTCGCGCGCACCGACGCACTGTTCCCCCGTACGGAACCCGTATAGTATGCCATCTGCGTGTGCGGACAGTGTCAGGTTAATTTAATTTAACAACGATGCTATAGCTTCCGTCTTGGAACGATGAAGACCTCGAGCCCTGTGCCTGTGCCGCGTTGATGATTCCACAAGAGATTTAGTTATTCCAGGCAGAAACACTGACAACTGCCGCCCGGTCGGGTCGGTTTAACATTCAGACGACTTCTTCAGAACTTGATGCCATGGGGCATGGGGCTTAGTGGAAATAAACTACTGTGCTGCCTCTCCGGGGCAGCTCCACTGCTCAGAGGACGGTTTGTTGGTTTGGTCAGAGGACGATCCATCATCCGCAAAATTAAAAGAGAGCTGAAAGGTATAGCCGGCTCCTGGACGTGGTTAGGTGTTCGTTGGAGTGAAATTATCACCCAGAAAGTCACTGTGTCTAGAAGAGGTGGGAGCCTCTGGGAGAGGGTCACGGGGGGCGCGATCTGCGTGTGTGTGAATGCGTGCACGCGCGCGAAACCGAATCAATCACTACCAAGTAATATAAAGCTATCCTCAATGACTTCATCAAAACACTGTTTGACATAGATGCTGTATTGTAGACAGAGAGAAAAATGATTAAAACGGTGATAAAAAAAAATTTGAAGAGTATTATTGAAGAGAGCCTAAGCAAGTACCGAAGACGTAATCATTTCTAGCTCTTCTTGCTGCAGCACCAAACTGCTTTTGACGCATACCTGAAATTAACCTGAAAGGCTTGCCAAAAAACATAGAGTGAATGGGTGATGATGGACTGTGGTGGTCCAGCTCTCCAGTTGCTAGGCTGCGCCTGCATTGCACTAGTTGTATTTGTGATTCCGGGAGGACTGGCGAGAGGGGGAGCACTGAACACTTAGGCTTAAAGCTTAAGCTAGTAGTGTGTAGTGACGAACTGACGATCGTGGGACGTACTGTATATAGATAATAGGGCCGGGCGTTGGTGGCGGTTGGCCCGATCCACCCACACGACTCGTACTCGGATCGGACTCGGACGGGTGGGTTGGGTATGGGCGCGAAGGAATCCACCAGGGCGATCCATTCCAGGCATCCAGCCGAGTTCGTGGGCCGAGGCCCTGTGGCAGCTACAAGCCTGTTCAATGGGCCCAATACAGATGTAGAGGCATCGCGCCTAGCTCATATTCGGCCCAACTGAGACCCCCCGGCCTGACCACGCCCGCACGAAGCACGATTGCCGGGCCAACAAGTCCGGAACCTTCTTAGAAAAAGACTCATCAAAACAAAACAAAACAAAAAGACTTCAATTTCCCTTTTCTTTGGGAGGGGGAGGGCGTTCTGGACTTTTGCTCTTCCAGAAGAACATCCCAATCCCCCGGGGGTCCGTCCGTCTTGGTCTTTATACCATCCCGAGCAGGAGCAGAGCCCATCCGGCCAATCCCAACTCCACCTCTCTTCCCTGCGCCGCCAGCGAGGGCGACGGGGTTCCGACCGACCGCGGCGTCGGCGGGAACCCAGGCTCCGCTCCGTCACCTCACTCCCCCGCCCTCCGGTACGCACTCTCTGCCCCCCCCGGAGACCGCTCCTATCTGGTTCGTCAAGTTGCGAGGGGCCGGCCGAGATCCGACTTAATCTGGGAACTGTGATGGATGTTTGGCGTTCCTCGGTAGATCTGGGTCTGGGACAAGTTTCAACGCGAAATTGGACTTGTTCGAGGGTATAGAGGGCCGTAGATCTGGGTAACCAAGTCATTTTAATCTCTGTCTGCCTAGTTTTGTAAGGGCACGATCCCCTGGAACGGTGCTTTGCCTACTTCTGGTGTTTTTGCGTGTAGGTCTTCCTCTTTTGGTAATAATAACATGCTTTACCTAGATGTGTTAGTTTACGTGAATCCTGGACTGTCGCATCGGAAATGGGCAACGAGAGCTCAAGCTGCTCTCTGCTGTGAGCTTTCTACCTACGTAATTTCTGCCAGCGTCGTTAGATACCATCTAGTCAAGTGTGTATCTGTTAAACTCGGGATTTTGCTATTAGCTGTTTGCCTGTTTACACTAGACCAGTACATGTATCACTGCACTTTTGGTTGCTTATTAGGAGACATCACCTTGGTTGGTTGTTTTGTTTTTGCTTGCTTACTTTCGGTATGTTTTTTTTTTTTTACTGAAATCTTGCTGATGAGATTTTAGACTGGCAGCACTGTATCTCTAATACCTTACATTGCTTGGAAATTGCTTTCTGAACGAGTCCAATGTATGTATACTTAATAGTTACTACAATGCAGTACGGTGCTGGTTCAGAGGTCGCTCCTTTTTTTCTTTTCTTGTTGTTGAGAAGCATTCGTTAGCTGTTTAGCTACATAAAATGAGAGCCACACTTAAATGTCACTCCTCACTCATGTCTAAAAAGTTGTCTTTGTTCTATAGAGTTATAGGGTGCTTGCGGTAACGCACGGGTTCGATAGATAACTTGCTGTGGGGGTACACCAATTTTGAAACTTTACATACCGATTTTCATTCTTTGCGTTAATGCAGTACTCACATTACTACATTAGGTTGTTATAAAAGACTGAACTTTGAACCATCGTTGTGGTTATGTGTGGCTAGGTGTGCCACTCCGTAGCTGCACTTTCAGTCTACCATCTGATATAAAATTGGTACCTAGAGTTAGTTCCGTTCCATCTGGTTTATGTCTCGTTGGATATAAAATACTTCGGCCCCTTTTATGATACCCCATCAACAAATTTTCTATTCCACTTATCTATGGTAAATAAATTGAAATGAAACACCTTACAAAAAATATTCGGTGCTGTTTAGAGTTTTCATGTATGCGCCTCAGGTTATCTATATATATGCTTGTTCCGTTTTATATGGCGTGTTGGCTTAGGTCTGACCAAAAAATGTATCTTTTTGATTGATAGATTGCTTCTGACGTGTGAAAATGGCGGATGAACTACGTTCTACATCTGTGGTCCAGAAGGTCCATGGGCAGTCTGTGCTGTTGAGCAGAATCTCTTCTTACTCTGCCATGAATAACCCTGTATTCAACAATGCCTACTCTGCTTACAATGTGCCTCAAAGGTCATACCAGGGGATGAGTGCAACTGTTGGACTTCCATCTGTCATGGCACCATCCCCTATCTTTGCTTCTGCCCCAAAAGAGAAAGGTTTCTCTGGATTTATGATTGACTTTCTGATGGGTGGAGTTTCTGCTGCTGTCTCCAAGACTGCTGCTGCTCCGATTGAGCGTGTCAAGCTTTTGATTCAGAACCAGGATGAAATGCTTAAGAGTGGCAGGCTTTCTGAACCATACAAGGGTATTGGGGATTGCTTTACCCGGACGATGAAAGATGAGGGTCTCGTTGCACTGTGGAGAGGAAACACAGCTAATGTCATTCGTTACTTCCCCACACAGGTGCAACATCCTATCCCATCCAACCCTTATTTTCTGCTGTTATTTGGTTATAATTCATGTTTGCATTAGCTAAAACTAAATGTTCCTTCTTGTTTCAGGCATTGAACTTTGCCTTCAAGGATCACTTCAAGCGCATGTTCAACTTCAAGAAGGACAAGGATGGGTACTGGAAGTGGTTTGCTGGAAACCTGGCTTCTGGAGGAGCTGCTGGTGCTTGCTCTCTCTTCTTTGTTTATTCTCTGGATTATGCCCGTACACGTTTGGCCAATGATGCCAAAGCTGCGAAGAAGGGTGGTGAGAGGCAGTTCAATGGGCTCGTTGATGTGTACCGCAAGACCCTTGCCAGCGATGGTATCCGTGGTCTCTACCGTGGATTCAATATCTCTTGTGTGGGTATCATTGTGTACCGTGGTCTGTACTTTGGAATGTACGACTCACTCAAGCCAGTGCTTCTTGTTGGTACCCTACAGGTCAGTAACTAAGTGTTTGGGTGGTTATTCCCTAATATTTGGGGTGCCCTGCATTGAATTGCTACTGCTGATTACACTTATTTCATAATATTTTCCTAGTAATCATGATATCTGTGCTGATTGACTTGCAGCTATTTCCTTTTTTTTTCTTGAAATACAACTGATTTTTTGCTGGAATTCAGTATAATGTTGGGTGTGTTTTGCTGCTGTGTTGTGCAGGACAACTTCCTTGCCAGCTTTTTGCTCGGTTGGGGCATAACAATTGGTGCTGGTCTTGCCTCATACCCTATTGACACCGTCCGCCGTCGCATGATGATGACATCTGGTGAGGCTGTCAAGTACAATAGCTCTTTGGATGCTTTCAAGCAGATTGTCGCGAAGGAGGGTACCAAGTCCCTCTTCAAGGGTGCTGGCGCAAACATCCTCCGTGCTGTTGCTGGTGCTGGTGTCCTTGCTGGGTATGACAAGCTCCAGGTGATCGTCTTTGGCAAGAAGTATGGGTCTGGTGGCGGCTAAGAGTAGATGATGATGATGATGAACAACAAACAGGATGCTTTAGGTGCCTTTGAATAACATACGTATGGACAGTGGACACCATTTTTAAATTTAGCACTCCAGAGGTTGGTGACTTCGTTTGTTTGTCATGCGGTTGACACTGCTTCTCTTTTTGCGTCGGAGATTGGAAATAAGTGAAGTTAGAAATTGCAATCTTGCAGACCTTAAATGCTGGTAGATGTTTTGTCCATTGCAAGCGTTCCCATGTTTAGTCCTTGCGATGGAGGTTTTGCTTCAGTTCCATGTTCCATCTGGTTTTGCGCGTGCAAAGGATTGCTTGAATGTGAACTAGGTTTAAGAATCACATGTCCCTTTGTTTGATGAAGGCATATATTGTGTGATCTGTTGCTATGTTTATTTGTTGACACCGAATTGTGGGCTTGTCTAGCGCTACACGGACCCTCATCGACTACGAGCCCTCGTCGACCATGCTGTGGCCCATCTGCATCAGCAGGTTGTGTAGGTAGTGGTTGTCATCGGCAGGTTGTGTTACTGGTGGTTGTCGAACGTCCTAACGTATTCGTGGAGCTCAGAGGCAGGAGTATGACCTAGACGATAGGTATTCTGTATTCAAAATCGCAACGTGTGCCTAGAACTTCAAAAGATAAATAAGGAATTACCTTGCTAATATTTGTATATAATAATAATATATCTAAGTTGTTATCGCTAAAAGAGTATTCCATGATCCTCGGCATCACGGCAAGAAACTTGTCATTTCACCAGCCTGATAATAGAAAACAAAAGAAAAGGGAAACGTTTGGGTCTGTTTTGCAACACTCGGATTGAAGGGATTGGTATGAGTGTAAATCCATAACACATCAAAATCCCTCCTAATCACAGGTAAGGGCCTCGGTTGACAGTAAAAAAATCCCTCCTAATCCACTTTAAATCCCTTCAATCTAAAGGTTGCTATACTGGGCCTTCAAGGAAATATCAATGACATTGAGTACAAGGTGCTAGGTTTTCAAGGACATGTACAGCAGAGAAGATGAAGGTGCTTAGAGAAAAAAACACTTATTTTAATCATGGCATTTGGCACATGGTGCGTGAAAGGTGGATATAATGCTAAAGTAGCACTGATGCTTAATGTGTGTTAATTATCGTTGTATATTAATTATGGCATATCTATTGTCTTAACTTGTTTAGTTGGGTTCAGAACGGTCGTGAAACAGTTTGGTGCATATCGCTATAAAGATCTACTCGATATGGATTATATGTAAATGGAACTCTTGCGAAAAATCTAAAACAAATGCTCAATTAATATCAAATCATCATTAAATGAAAAAAGAGTAGGCTTATATCTCATGTTTGTTCCACTTCCAACAAAGTTCCTTAACCATGCATGCAAAATGACCATTGCTGTATTTTCTTATCATAGTGTAGATGGTAAAATGGCATTGGAAAGGATATATAAATGGAGTGATCACCACAGTATAAGTGGATGTGGTGGGATGAAATGGTGAGAACGATAATAAAAATGGAAGATGAGAGAGGGAGCTTGTAATTTGAAGGGCTTAATATGACATATAGATCTTTTATATATTCTGAAGTGTAATATGATAGACCAATTTTCAAATAGATTGCATATATCAAGTTCAACTATACCAATACAGTGTACTAGCTATCATGTGTATTTAAATAGTATTTACGATTATGCTAACTGTTTGCATGTGTATGGTTGTGCAATAACCCAAATTTCATCTCTCAAAAAACTCTCAAATTTAAAAGTTGATTTCTAAAACTATGTTCAAAATACATAGCATTTCTTCTTAGAAAATTCACACAAACATTCTATCTTAAAAAACCAACAAAAAAAAAACCTAAATAGGCCTTTTTTTTCTTTCCCCATTTCCAGCCCACCCGGCCCGCAGCTTCTCCTTTCCTCCACCTTTTCTCCGCTCCCGACCCCTCGCGTCAGAAGCGCCACCCCCGCCCCCGCTGCTGACCCCCACGCCGCCGCCCTGCTCCGGTCGCCCACCTCCCTGCGCTCGCCTCCCCGGCTCCCCTTGCATCTACGCGAACCCGTGGCCAGCGGCCGTCCCCCTGGTGCGCTGTCCCCTGGTGCTGACTCGACGGGGAGTGAAGGACATCGGTGACGGTGAGCAATGCAGACCTCCTTGCATCTCTGTTCTTTCATCTGACTGGCTTCTAAGGAGGGCTCCAGGAATCACTATAGCTCCGCCCCTGCTAGTACCTGTGCAATGTTTTCCTTCTTTCAGTTTCTTACTCCCTTAGTATCCTGCGCTGTTCGCATCCTTCGATTACTTGTCGTTGATCTAAGTGTGCTATGTGCCTCAAGTCACCAAGTTTCATGATTGGGCTCACTGAACTACTAATGTGTTATGTTTCGCGTATAATCGTTAGGATTGAAACAAATGTACTAGTATGTTATATTTTGTATATAATCGTTAGGGTTAAAACAAAGGAATGGGGTGTTTGGTTCACCCATTATCCCATTATACGGGGATGTATCTGGACATATGTACGTTAGATACATCACCGGATAATGGGACAATGTAGCAACCAAACGTCCCCGTAGTCATTTCCCTGTGTCAGCATTTTTTGGAAAATGGCGAATCCCACTGTCCTTACTGTGCTGTACTGGACAATACCCCACATCACCCATAGTGGTGCATCACTTTTCTCTTAGCTTCCTTGAAGCTGGTCTCTGTTGCTGGTTTTTGTCCCGATTGATTTGACAAAAAGAAAAGGAGATGGGTTCAGGCAATGACTGGCATGCTGATGTTACAATAACAACTACGCTATGCCCATTACTGTGGGAATATCGGTAAATGCAATGTATGAATGTTTTTGAATTCATATGTGATTTAAGAAGAGAAGGGAGAAAATGATACCGAATCTTTCGCAGATGGAGTGAGATTGGTATGATCTTGCCTTTTGCTCAAGGTAGGGAGAAGAAAGATGACTTCTTGGTTGGGCCGGGACATCGGAGAATAAAGCCGCGTGTGAGGGACATTAGATGAAAGTCACCTTTTAATTATTTGACCTAAGAGGACATATGCCCATCCGTTGTTTGACATGTTCTTGGATGATGTGACATTCTCATCGTTGTTGCTTAGGCTCAAACTTGCTACTAGATAAAGCTATGTGCTAATGCTATTGTGCTTTGTTTGCCATGCTGGGTTGAAATGTGTACTGCGTCGTAATAACTATTTGAATTTTGATGTTTATGTCCAACACTTCAGCATCCTAGACTATTTTGCACGTGCTTCTGCTCCTTTTATGATATCCCACTTGTATGTTTTTCTGTTCCTCGCAGGTAGGAGGACATCAATTGAAACAAAACTATAGTTTCTTGCTTTTGGTTGATATTAGAGTATCCATGTACCCACTTTAGGTCATCTACATATACCCTTCGTTAGTATAGTTGCTTGTTTGGTAGATTCTTAAGTTGATTGAAATGTTGGGTGTCAATGTTTTCTTTTTTGTTATTATTACTCTGATGCACCTAGTACATGCTGTTATTTTTGTATGTTTAGCGTATTCTGTATTCTTGCTGCTACTTGTTTGGTGGATTTGCTTTTGGTCTAACCCAAACCTCCTTTGTCATTGTTTGCCAGGTTGCTTCTGGTTCGTGAAAAATGGAGCATGAACTACGTTCTCCATCTGGGATCCAGAGGGTCAACGGGCAGTCTGTGTTGTTGAGCAGAATCTCTTCTTGCTCTGCCATGCATAACCCAGTATTCAGTGGTGTGCATTCTTCTTACAGTGTGCCCCTGAAGTCATACCATGGGGTGAATGCAACTGTTGGGCTTCCATCGGTCATGGCATTGTCACCTGTTTCTGCTTCTGCCCCAAAAGAGAAAGGTTTTTCTGGATTTATGATCAACTTCCTGCTGGGTGGAGTTTCTGCTGCTGTGTCCAAGACTGCTGCTGCTCCCATTGAGCGTGTCAAGCTGTTGATTCAGAACCAGGATGAAATGATCAAGACTGGCAGGCTTTCTGAACCCTACAAGGGTATTGGTGACTGCTTTGCCCGTACGATGAAAGATGAGGGTGTCATCTCACTGTGGAGAGGAAACACAGCTAATGTCATCCGTTACTTCCCCACACAGGTGCTGCATCCTATCACATTCTACCCTTATTTTCCAATGTTTTATGTTCATACATATTTGTACATCAGTTTGCGATCTAAACATAAACACTTTATCCTGCTTCAGGCATTGAACCTTGCCTTCAAGGACCACTTCAAGCGCATGTTCAACTTTAAGAAGGACAAGGATGGGTACTGGAAGTGGTTTGCTGGTAATCTGGCTTCTGGAGGAGCTGCTGGTGCTTGCTCGCTGTTCTTTGTTTACTCTCTGGATTATGCTCGTACCCGTTTGGCAAACGATGCTAAATCTGCGAAGAAGGGTGGCGAGAGGCAGTTCAATGGGCTCGTAGATGTTTACCGCAAGACCCTTGCCAGTGATGGTATCCGTGGTCTCTACCGTGGATTCAACATCTCTTGTGTGGGAATCATTGTGTACCGTGGTCTTTACTTTGGAATGTATGACTCCCTCAAGCCAGTGCTTCTTGTTGGTACCCTACAGGTCAGTTAACTCTTACCATTGTTTTTGTTATTCTTATTCCCTTGGGTAGTTATTTCCTAATATCATGGGTAGTTATTTCCCACTGCAAGGTTAGTGTGTAATAAATAATCATGATAGTTGCCCCGTTGGATTTACAGTCGATTCCGTTTTCCCTGAATTACAATGGGATTTTATTGTTTAGTCATGTATGCTGTCGTGTCGTGCAGGACAACTTCCTTGCCAGCTTCTTGCTCGGTTGGGGTGTAACAATTGGTGCCGGTCTTGCCTCGTACCCCATCGATACTGTTCGGCGTCGCATGATGATGACATCTGGTGAGGCGGTCAAGTACAACGGCTCCTTGGATGCTTTCAAGCATATTGTCGCAAAGGAGGGCACCAAGTCCCTCTTCAAGGGTGCTGGCGCGAACATCCTCCGTGCTGTTGCTGGCGCCGGTGTCCTTGCCGGGTACGACAAGCTCCAGGTGATCGTCTTCGGCAAGAAGTACGGGTCTGGGAGCGGCTAAGAGTAGAGATGATGGTGAACAAATGACAGGATGGATGCTTTAGCTGGTGCCCTTGCATAAGCTTATGTGGACCATGGACACCATTTCAAAATTTTTAGGCCTTGCCGAGATTCGTGGCTGGTTTTGCTACGCGGTCATTGATACCGTGGCGCGTCTTGTTCAGGAAGTTTGAAATAAGCGACTGAGTTTGAAATTGCAAACTTTAAATGCTTGGTTTCGTGCCCGTTTCTGTTGTGTCTTGTCATCTTTTCGCTGGATGATCGCTGCTCGTGAGGTATATGATATCGTCTTAAATTTAGACGGTGACACGTACCATGAAGGTATGGATGAAGGAGATAAATGTTCGTGCGGAGTGTTAGAGTACTCTTCGGTTGGGCTGGAATCCTCCCCCCTGATTTGTGGGTGTCGTCGGTGCAGAAGATGAAGATGCCATGAGTTGGACGGACGGATGACTCGTCACCAACCTCTTGCTGCTGACACGGCAGCCCTCGGCGTTGGAGCATCCCCAATCGTTGATGGCGACTTAGCTTGAGCATCACGGGCCTCGTGGGATGGAATTCTCTAATCCCACCCACAGCTCCAAAAGAGGCACCAGTCGTTCATGTCCCCTTGGATACCAATCCAACGGCCGGCGGCAATCCCTGGGTGTCGGTGTTCGTTGGAGGAAGGCGCCGGCGGCAGAGAGCCCGCAGCGCAGGAGGAAGGAAGGAAGTGAGGAACACACCTTTCAGTGCGGTCTACGGTCTAATTATTTATTGTTGGCACGGAAACAACAATAAGGGCCATGTCCTCCTTTCGACTGCCTCCTCACCTTATCCGTCGGCGCGTCGGCCTTTTCATGTGGTGGTGGCCGGTCGCCTCGGCAATGCGATCTGCTCATCTGCCTGCCATGGATGATGGGTGGACTGCAAGTGTGGAGCCAGACAGACGCAACGGTCGTTTCAGTGGCCTCTCAGCTCCGGACCACGAACCGAGTAGCAAAGCAAACGGAGCAGCGAACGAAGATCAATTAGAGCCAGGAAAGAGCGCGCAATCACGTGTGCTCTTGTAGCAAACTGGACTGTACAAAACGGCAGGCACTGGCAGAAGGGGGCCGGGAAACAGGTGCTCGGGAAGCCGGTCGGGATGCCACGAGCCGAGCGAGCCAAATGGCGAGACGGGCCCCGGATGCCCTCGTCCGGTCAGTGGCCAGCCTATCACCCCATGTGCGCTACTGCGCGAGACGAAGCCCGGAGCCAAACCAAAAAGGAACCTCACCAACCTCGCAAGCCATAGTTAATTAAGCCAGTGGCCTGTGATGACAGGCTAGCAGCAGCAGCTCATCACTCGATCCTACTCGTCCTGCTAAACGTCCGAGTGTGGCTAGGAGCCCAGGACAGGAGCTAACCTCGCTGGGCCAATGGCAGCGATGCAGGGGCGGCGGCAGCTCTTGCCGGCGGCGGCGGCCCTGCTGGCCTGCCTCCTCCTGCTGCCGTCGGCGGCGCGCGGGCGCAACATCACGGCGATCCTCGACGGGTACAAGGAGTACAAGCTGTACAACAAGTACCTGTCGGAGACGAAGGTGTGCGACGAGATCAACTCGCGGCAGTCGACGTCCATGACCATCCTGGTGCTGTCCAAGGACGCCATGACGACGCTGGCCAAGGACGCCGGGGGCTCGCTGGCCGCCATCAAGAACGCGCTCCGCCTCCACTCCGTGCTCGACTACTACGACCGCAGGAAGGTGAAGAAGTACGGCGACGAGAGCGCCGCCACGCTGTACCAGGCCACGGGCGACGCCGTCAGCACCACCGGCAACGTCAAGGTCGTGGACCAGGACGACAAGAACTACGGCTTCTCCGCCGCCACGCCCGGCGCCAGGATCTGCACCGTCACCAAGGAGGTGGAGACGCACCCCTTCAAGTTCGCCATCCTCGAGGTCACGGCGCCCATCGAGTTCGACGGCCTCTTCGACACCCCCTCCACCGCCAACCTCACCCGCCTCCTGGAGCGGGCGGGCTGCAAGGTCTTCGCGGCGCTCGTCGCAAGCTCCGGCGTGCTCAAGACGTACGAGGGGGCCATGGACACGGGGCTCACCCTGTTCGCGCCCAACGACGACGCGTTCCAGGCCAGGGACGCGCCCGACGTCAAGAACATGTCCACCGCCGACCTCGTCAAGCTGCTCGAGTACCACGCGCTGCCCGCCTACAACCCCAAGACGTCGCTCAAGGCCGTCAAGCCCGGGGCACCGCTCCGCACGCTCGCCACCACCAAGGCCGGCAAGGACCACATCACGGTGGTCGCCAAGGGCGACGACGTCTCCCTCGACACCGGCAAGAGCAAGTCCCGCGTCGCCGACACCGTCGTCGACAGCGTCCCCTTCTGCCTGCTCACGGTGGACAGCCTCCTCGTGCCGCCGGAGCTCTACGTCGGCGCCCCAGAGGCCGCCCCGGCGCCGTCCCCCGCCGAGGCGCCGCAGAGCTCCGCGACGCAGGCGGCGGACGCTCCCTCGCTGGCCGCGGACCACGCCGATCACGCGGACCACAAGACCAATAAGAAGACGTCGTCCGCCGTCGCGTCGCGGCCAATCGGCGCGTTCGCCGCCGCTGCGGCCGTCTGTTCCGTCGCGCTGGCGTCCCTGTTGTGATGGAATGGAAGCACACCCCGCCGTTGCGAGCAGAGCAGATACTCCGTTTCCCCCGTGATCTTGCCTCGGAGCGTCCTGTTTGGGCCGTTGGTTGATTGAAATTGAATTTGTTCCCTGCCTGCCGCATTGCCATTTCTCCGTGTAATTTGAGCAAATACTGTACATTGTTTTTCCTTTTCTGTTCATGGTAGGCAGCTTCAGAACAAACTGTCCGGTTGCAGAGCAGCTGTGCCATTTCGCACACATTCCACATCCTGAGATCCAATCCTGTTCCTTTTCCAGGCAAAATGATTTCCTCCGATGCGGTAGTGCAAGAAGTCAAACGACAAGAACAGATCTGGAAGCAAAGTGTTTTTTTTTACCGAACCGGATCTGAAAAGTTTTACACAGAGTTTTACCGCCCTGGCACCCAAGGGTGGATTTGTACAGCTGCTTTGCACAGAGTTATAAGCCCCGAGGTGCTTGATGTCCATTTTTATAGTCTATGGTTGAAAATCCGACGATTAGGCTAGTTTGAGGTCGTGAGATAGATTTTTTCTGTCTGAAAAAAAGTATAATGTGAAAAAATAACATATGTGGGAGAAAGAGACGGATACACGATATTATATCCACAAAAATACACAATACCCTATGACGAGTATTTACAAGTTAGGTGTATATGTATGTTTGGTAAACTTTGGCATTTGAAACCTCCATATTCGATGTAATCATCCACCGTCCACCGCATGAGATGAGATGTACATAGGTTAGGCATATGCATAGAGGCCTTTATACAATATGATATATACAACACACACAGAGTTACAACAATGCATGTTAAAATACAAGTAACAATATAAATCAGTCTTTGTTACGAGAGGACCGTTCCTTCTTTTGATCACCAAGAATTCGGGAAATCTGTAGTCCTCTGCTGAACGCTTGATTAAATAGCATCCGTGTCTGGAATTCGGACACAAAGGGAAACCATGCCAATATAGTAATTGGCGTAAAGAGAAGCACCCCCATGATTATCTCATAGGCCCGTGCAAGGGCACGAACAGATCCCCATAATCCTACCCGTCGAGCAAGAGGCCTGCAAGCTTGTGCAATCTGGAAAATGAAACCATAAACAATAAATCAGCAGCAAACATAGTACTAGCATTATAAGTTTATAACGGATACGCAATTGAACCACAAGAAAGCAAGAGAGACGCACCAATAGCATACCCCATCCGGTGGGCAAGAATGCCAGAAAGCACACAAATATGTCTCGCAAGCTCATCTGGAGAAATACTATCAAGACAATCAAAATAGCAGTGAAAGCAACAAATATAGAAAACTTGATCAGACGGAAGAATAGCTGGAAATTTGCACTAAATCTCCGCCTTCCCACAGACACCGTCTGCAAAGACATATGAAATTTAGAAAAGAAACTAGAAAAATATGATAATGTCTACCAGAGCTGTCAATCTAAGAACAATGCACTATATATTTACCTTCATAACAAACAGAACCACCACAATTACAAGCCAGGAAATTAAATATACCTATAAGAAACAGAATTGTAAAAAAAAAGTTCCACACGGCTAATCACACAATCAAATATAGCTTTGAAAACAACGGGATGTTCAACCTGAAAAGCTTACCAAGATACTTTTGTCGCCTGTGATACGTAAGTGGTAAACAAGGCCATACTGGTATATGAAAAACCGCACAGCCAAAATTATCTCAACAAGAAGTCCTATTGTTCCTGAATATTTTAGATGCTCCTGCTCCACTTCCCACCAAGATTCCCAGCTCTTGTCTGGTGACACGCCAATCCCACCACGATTGCTTATCCACTTATTCCAATCAGACCAATCATCAACAATTTTTGCCCACTCAAATCCCGAGGGGTTGAATAGAAAGGGTGCAAATAGCCATGTCAACGCCAGGAACCACATAGAGACGGTAATAAAAATATAGGCAACGGTAGAGCGATAAGCTTGACCAAATAGTTGGTATATGATGAGCAGAATTATCAGCTCAATCCCTTTAATAAAGTGGCTGCGAGAGTAAAGTCTATAATTCTCTGCAAACTTAGCATGAAAGACGACAAATCCCCTGCCAGTACCTCTGTACTGAGCACCTCCATGAAGCAACATTCTTCCATAGTAGTGAGTCTTAGTGCCAAGGGAAAATGTGAAGAACAGAGTGGCCAATTGCAAGTTCATCATGATAAGTTCACTTAGTGCCTTACCAAACCCTTTTTCAAGACCAATTTCCATCATCATAGGAAGAGCCATCAGAAAACCAAGCTGAACAAGAGACTGTGAGGCAAGAGCGGCTTGAAGAGAATGATTATGAGCGAATCTTCCCTGTGATAGCCCCTCTTCGAGTCCACTGAGAGCAAGATAAATGCGCCCATACAGAAATACATAAACTGTGACAACCGTCAACTAAGAGAAAGAGTAAAATGTGTTAAAAACACACTTCATATTGATATATTTTTCTAATGGATTGGAGTCAAAACAAACTGATCATACCAGTGTACTGAAATAAAACCCCACTGTAGTAAAGTAGCACGAAAGCATTCTGAAAAAATCAAAGCGGTGACCAAGCCTGTAGATATCACGACTAAGAGTCTGCTCACCATTTCCATTTGCTACTTTAGCCTCAAACTTAGAGATCTGATTTAGTCCAACGTCTCTGCCCTTACCAACTTGCACATACTCATGGTGTGTTACATTGCCTCCACGAAGAGTTGAGTTATAGCCTAAAATGGTGAGGACGTTAAGACCAGAGGAATCTTACAGTGCACTAGTCATATCTATCTCATGATATGTTATCTCTTACAAATGTTCTTTTAATTTCATGAGTGTAGGAAGGAATGATTGCGTATAATAGATTGTATTGTATTGCCTGGAGCCTTGGGGCAAATATATAGGAGTACAAGACTTGGGGGCAAAGTCACCTCCGCGGATACATATAGCAGTCATAGATAGATAAGACAGCTAAAACTCCTAAACACACACGATATCAAATACTGCCAATTGTACACTAACATCCCCCCGCAGTCGTAACTGGAGCATCGCAGACAGTCAGACGGGAGAATAAGCCGAAGAGCTGACATCCCCCCATAGTCATAACTGTGTCGCGGTGCAGAGGCAATGACTGGAGAAGAAACCTAAAAGAAGCTCATGCAGACGATAGCCCTTTGTGCCGATAATGTCGAGGTAGCCAGGTGTGAAGGCGCAGAGCCGTTGTCGAGGTGCCATGCGTAGGGTAGCTGTGGTCGATGTAGCTGTCGAGGTGCCGGAGAAGAAAAGACACACATGTCGCAGGCGCGCCCGCAATGCGCCAAGGAGCGCCGGGGTGGATAGTGGCGCAAGAACAGGGTGCCATAGACGAAGACAGCGACGCAGTCGAGGCAGTCGTAGAGGGAGAAGGCCGATGCTGTCGAACCGCCGTGGACGAAGCGTGCTCCAGGTTTGCCAAGCCTGGAAACACATCGTAGACGAAGGCACGCACCGATGTTGCCAGTACCGGACGTACTAGGTAGAGGGCCCCAACCATGTGTCAGCGTTTGAAGGGACCAGCAGAGAAGGCCTCAACGACGGTCGCGGTGCGCAGAAGAACGGTGAGGAAGAAGGTGTCGATGCAGCCCACTGTTGTCGGAGTGGACGAAGAACGCGAGGGCGAGACGACGATGTTGGCGACGAGGTTGTGCTGGACGAAGGCGAAGAGGTAGTCGTGGCGACGCATCGAGGATTCTGGAGTTGCCGCAACAAGAGGGCCACGAAACATAGGAAGAATGTCCTCGACGACGCCACTTGTAGTGTGACGGCGGTGCTTGAAGGGGATGAAGAACAGTCGGAGAAGACCATGCATGAGAGATGCGCATCGATGGAGTCGACAACGTGTAGATGCAACACCGAAGATGACGATAGGCGGCGACGCTGCTACCCGAGGAGGCGACATAGCGGCGGCCCTCTTGTTTGGCGAAGCATCGCGCGATAGAGACAGAGGTCTCGGGAGGTGGTTGGCGCGCGATCGGTTGATCAGGCCGATGGCGTGCGAGGTAGAGACGACAAAGGAGATGTCGAGGTCGAAGATGGAGCCTCCCGATCGGTGGTAGCGACAATGAACCGACATAGATTGACGTGCAGAAGAAATGGTGTGGCACAGGCAGCCGTTCCGGTTACGCCGCAGGCCACGCCAGTTGTACGGTCGAAGAAGATGAAGACGCCGGTGGTGTCGAAGCCGATGTCGATGACGCGCGTGTCGACAGGCGATGGGGACGCAAACCCGACCATTGACCGGGAAGAAAAAAGCTCAGCAGCAGCTCAGGTACACATCAGGAGTACCCCTAGCCCATCCACTCATATGCTCATCCTCCTCCTCTGCAAAGGACACATACTGTCCTATCCTCGAGGGAAAAAGACCGAGACAACACGAGAGACAAAGCAGGGGCACTGCTCGGCCGGCCAGCGAGGAGGCAGCGACATGGGGAGAGGGGCGGGCGGCGTGGCTCCGGAGGCACGAGTCGGTGGAGTCGGCGAGGTGGAGGCGGCGTGGCCCTGCTACAAGGGCAAAGTTAGGCGTGCCGACCCCACAGCAGGAGGCGCGCCCCTGCGCGGCGCAGCCCCTCTGCTTCGTGGTGGAGGACCGGTCCGGCTCTGCTCCTCCGCCGCAGGGGCGCGCCTCCTGCTGCGGGGGTCGGCACGCCTGCGCGGCGCAGCCCGGCGGAGCGGCCCTGCCACAGGATTTGGCGCGGCCCTGGCCCACAGACGACGACACAGCACCACGGCCACCGCGTGTGAGGAGAAGCGCGGCACCGGCCAGAAGCCGATGTGGCGCCGATCCGTAGGCGGACGGTGGGGCGGCGCGGATCGGGTGAAGCGACAGAGGAGCAGCGCGGATCGGGCAGAGCGGCGGCCACTAGCGAAGATGACCCGTCCAGGCGGAGACCTCCACCACAACCAAGGGTGCGGCCACCACCATGGTGGCGCGCTGCCCAGTCAAGGCGAGGAGTGCAGCCGCCACCACGGCGGCTGCGCGGAAGGGAGGGCCCAGCCGGCGGCGCGAAGGAGGGGCGCAACCGCCGGCACGACGGTGAGGTCTCCGATCTGCTAAAGCTTGATGACACAACGGATGGCAGTTCGACCAGATGAGCCACCGTAAAAACTCTAATTATGGGCGGCGAACCAAAGGGATCCATGACGCATTGATGGCGCTGCCCTCGGCGGAGGTCGATCTCCCCGTGGGCGGCGCGGCGGCGGAAGCGGAAGCTAGGTCTAGGATTTGGAACCCTAGTCTCGTGATACCATGTAGGAAGGAAGGATTGCGTATAATAGATTGTATTGTATTGGATGGAGCCCTTGGGGCGAATACACAGGAGTATAGGACTTGGGGGACAAGGCACCTCTTCAGGATACATATGACAGTCCTAGATAGATAAAACTCCTAAGACTCCTAAACACACACTGATATCTAATACTGCCAATTGTACTCTAACAATGAGCACCCTGTTGCTTATGTTTATGGGGGAAAAAGAAAACACATTCCACTAGCATTGCATAAATTAAAATGTAAAAAAAGTTCCTGTATGCCATGGAGGACTTAAGCTTAGGCATGTCAAAGATTGAATCAAACCTGCAAAAATATCTTCACTTAAGTTGATACTCTTTGATGCCTTACTGACACCACCCCTTGTCAGATGGAAAAGCCTATCAAATACATCAGGATGCCCGTAGTGGAATCGGACCCTATTGAAAAACCATTAATAATTTTAGATGCAGTCTTCATGACTTGAATTTAAGATTATGAGAATTCCTATGTACTATTGCAACTACAGAAAGTGTACACGATGTGTTGAAAAAGGTGACTCCCATTTTAATCCTACTAGGACCTGGAGACGTGTGTTACAAGGATTGTGATATTCATAACATTATATGCGATAAATGCACTAGATATTTTTCACTATGCATATACTGTTGTGGAATAATTGAGAAGGAGAAGCTCTCACTTCAGAGGGTTTGCAAGGAGGCGCTGCCCAATAGTTACAAAACTATGCTCCTGATTTGACATGAACCATGCAAGGGAGGATACACTGATTATCAAAGACAAAAGGAAGTGTGAGATTATGCAATGGACAAAGCCATCAATCTCAATCGTGCAAGTAATCGACCTTCCAGTAAAAATATGCTCTCTAACTCCAAGTATAGATGGACGCCGCACTCCATGCTCTGTAAGGAATTCTTGGAGCAGGTTTCTCATTTTAAGAGCTTCTTCCATATAGTTATCCTACAAAAATAACATAACAAGTTTATATGAGATTTGAATTCATATCTTCTTCCCAAAACAGAAGCATAGGCATAATGGGAAATACCTGGTTCATATCTATGGTCTGCAAGCCTTCACCACGGGTGAAAATTATTGCATGATTTTGATTTTCGGGCTTTCCTTCTCCCAACATTGCAGGTCCTGGAAGTTTTATCCGATAGATGACCTTGGAAATATAAAGATATATTTTATGAACAATGCTATAGGCTTTCCAGAGGATTGATGGCTGATGGCCTAAGGATTTGAGTATATATTGTTTTTGCAAATGTGTGTACAGTTACCAGACATGATATGGGTCACATTACCTGATCAAGATTTTGAACTGCATCTGCAGATTCAGAATCTTTAGTTAGAGCAACTTTTACCAAAGTAGAATAATAAACTGTCTCCATTCTCTTCCCTCCTACACTTTCTTCCACCTCATCAATATATGCTACACGGAGAGAAGAGTAGCTGCGAGAAGTGCAATCCTAGCAATGAGTATTTCGTTAATAGTCATATTATATCGTATTTAGATAAATGTTAGAAGCTCATTTACTTCCTCATTAGCTGCAATATGTCTTGGGCACTAGAAAGAGCAGCACGCTTATCATTTCCATATTGCTGGCATGAAACCACATAGGTGAACTTCATATCGGCCAATGCTTCACATTGAGCAAATAAGGACCTCTGTATCTTCCATTGTTCATCATTTACCGACTCAGCTGCTTTGTACCCTTCCATGAGATCTGAAGAGTTGGGAGTGTTTTGTTTAGAAGTTTTGGGCAAACGAGAACAAATATGTCAATGCGACAAACAAAGAACCGTAGTACACTAGTACACTCATAACCCAACTGTTAATTGAATCAACCAGAAGTTCAGCATAATAATAATAATAAGGTTAGTGTGGGTTACAAGGTGGAAACCATACTAAGAAAACCGATATGGTATATTACCTTCATCTTTTTCTTTCAAAAAAAAAGTATTACCTTCACGTTTGGCCATGTCTAGAAATGCTTCAAGAATCAAAGCTTTCCGGTAGTACATCATGCCTCTAACTGTTTCAGAAGTCAGGACAATCAAATAATTTAAGATTACAAGATTCATTTGAAAGGGAAATGATAGAAGTGCTTGAGTTCTATGTATTCTAGTACCTGTATTCTCCTATGTATTCATTTGAAAGGTATGTATTTGGGTTCAACAAATATTGTTAATCAGTAGTACCTGTTCGAGCTAGTGTTTGACCTCTGTATGAAGCCCATAGACGAAGCTCCTCCATAAGTTCGTCACTCTCTTTAAGTTCTTCCTCCCAGCCAACCCTTTCTTGAAAGTTTTTCCATTCATCTACAAATATATGTGACAAAGTAAACAACATATGTTCCAGAACACACTTCGTTGTTGCTACATGAAAATGACACAGTTGTGTTTCAACCTGGATAAATTTTTTGCAGGTAGAATAGTGTGGAAACTCCATCTTCATTTTCTTCCTCAAGCTCTTTTATAGAGAAAAGAACAGGTTCATTGTAATAAGGGGTCAACGCACTGCAGATAGAGACAAAATATTTATAACAACAGGCTTGTGACAGGTGAAAAATGAGCCAACAAAAGAGGAGAAAAAACTTAAAAGCATCAAGGAAAAATGTAATCAAATAGCTTCTTTTTTCAACATTAAAAAGACATAGTACTAAAGTATCTCTGTCAATTGTCCACAACTAAAAAAAGTAATGCCTGCAGGAAAGATATTCAAATTAACAAAATAGCTGCTTGAGAAGACCTTGAGAGACGAGTGTCACAAGAACACTGGACATATGAGACAGTTTAGAAGTGATATGACTTACGAAAACGAGAGCATGTTTCGGACTTTGGGTGCATCCGGCATATCCATAAATAAGGAGTTGGTGAAAAAGGTGAGACGCCTTCTGGCTTCTAGATTTGAAGGAACATCCATAGCAGATTCTTTCACAGTAAGGAGCAGTTCCAACCTTTCTATCTGGGGTGAGACAGATCATAAGCAACAAAGCAATTAAAAACATGCAACTTATCCATGAACACTGCACCGAGAAGTTGGCACATATTCACGATGTTGCAAAAGTTAATAACCTTTTCTAGCCAAGCATCTGTGGCTGTGACTTGTAAGGGAAACTTGATAGCTCCAGATGGTTGAAACAACTGATACTCTTGATCCCATGTGGTTGTCCCCTCATGTCTTCGATATGAACCTCCATGGCTTGACTCCAAAACACTGCCATGTTGGGATAAAATAATTAGCTACAGAAAGTCAGATAGAATCCTACCCCGACTTGCTTGGATATAAAGGCTTTAGTTGTTGCTGCTGATGTAGAAAGCCAGGATTGAAGAAAGCACGAGACAGATATCAGCATCATGATTTCCATTTTATATTTCTAATTGCCCACACATTTTCTCATGTATTTGGAGGGATTACAAAATGCATGAAATTCAGTATTCCTAAACCCTGTTTTAACATAAACCGGCTTCTAGAACAATAGATCATAGCCGAAGAGAAGTCATATTTAGCAATATTACAGTAGCAGCAAAGATTGAAGAAAGCACGAGACAGATCATAGCCCCCTCCTTGTTTAAGCTTTTGGGTGATATGAGTGATGCGTGAAATGCAACATTGCAAATAATTTAACAGCAGCAGCTACATATGATTACTGCCTGAAATGTTAGTTGTCCATAGGATGTGCTAAAAAATAGCAAGTTAGTAGTCAACTACTCAAGTGCCTCATACTTTGGATATATACTCTTACCTAAGCTGGTCCTCAAATATGTCTCTTGTTACAACCTCTAGCATATCTTGAAAAATCTTGATTACAGCGCTTCTGTCTTTCTCATCATTCTCCTTCTGATTTCATAAAAACAGGAGAGGATTAAGATGATTAGACCAGTGGAATCTAGCAAATATACATGAAGAAAAACAGAATCAATTGCATTTGCATGGGCAACAAGCATAGAGTGATTCAATAAGCCAGTAAGTTCTTTTTTCGTAACATAGGTATGTACACATCATCCTAATCCTGGCTAAATGACTGTAGTATGCATTGTTGTAAAAACCCAAGGTATCAAAAGTACAAGCATACAGCTGCTACATTATTATGACCAGTATTCCAAAAACCTACACCAGCTTGGAACATTATAAGACAGCAGAGCACAATATCAAACACGATGTGTTGGTCCGTCCCATAACTGCCCATTGTTTTTAAAAAAAATAAAACATACACAGATTTTCGAAGAGTTCCCAGAGTTTACATGATATGCTTCAACAGTTACACAACAAATCGTGCTACCCTTTCTAGTACCCTTTGGTAACAGAGTGACACATTTAGTGGCTACTTAGATCGATAGCTAGTTTTTTTCTCTGACAAAAGTATATAAGTTATACATACCAAGTAGTTTACCAACTCAACAAACTTGTTATAGAGATCTGGTAGGGCACGCATGTTCAAATCTGTAATAACTTTGTCCTCAGAGATACATTTTTCAACTTCTGCAAATATCTTGCTTATGACCCTGGAAGCAACATAAATAAAACAACATCAAGTAGGCAATGAATTATAAGGTTATTTCTTTAGAGTCTAATAGTTGAAATACAGGAATGACCTTTTCTCCTGTTCGCCCTGTACAAGATCATTGATGATATTCTTAAATGATGCATAGCATTCCTCAATTGCACACTTGAAATAATAATCATTTTCAAGCCTCTTTTTCAGATCTCTGTCTTTGCCATTGCTATCTTTAGCCATGTCAACTGCTATGGGGACCTGGAATTCACAATGCTAACAACAGGTCAACTCTTTTTAACTCACAAATAAAATACAAATGGACATAGCATCTACCATGGTACAATATAAAGAATAACCCCATCAAAATTAAATAAAAGTTACCTTGCTGGCAAGTAAAAATGGAGGCCACTGCACGACACCAAGGGATTGATCAGACACATATGGAACAAGTAGCAACTCCTTCTCCCTATATAAAAAATGTGGCTTTTAACTTAAAGGGCTGGAAAGTAAATTTATCCATACAATCCAATTACCTGTTGTCTATAAGGTCTTCTTCTCGAAAGCTGGTGACAATTTCATTCCACATTTGTGCAAACCTTGCTGCTATATTCTCCTTGTCCGCATGTTCCATCTAAAAAGTAGTATTAGTAACAAAATATCCCACCAAAACTAGAAATCAAGCCATTTGATGTCTGCAGAAATAGATAGAGAGTACAAAAGGGCACCTCTTTGAAACGATTGTGCAAGTAAGACCTTAGACCTTTCTTCCTTTTTGCATCAGATGTTTCAACAGGAATTAGACATGAGTTAAATGCTAAGGGTATCGAATCAAAGCGAGATCGCAGCATCCCCAGTGTGCGAATCTGTTCATCCAGAAAATGAAAGGTTTGTTTTGCATCAAATGTTTCAACCAAAATTAGACATACATAAAAAGCTAAAGGTATTGAATAAGAAGATCACCACATTCCAAACGTGTTAATCTGTCTCACCAGAAAATAAAAGGTAGGTGTGATGAAACTCTTTGCAAGAGCAAGACTGCAATTATTCATCTGAAGCTCATAAAATGGTTACGTGTTCAGAAAACACCAGGTCTAATTCAGGGTCGTCTATCACTTTCTAAAGATCTTTTGAGCTACTCATGACTCTTGAACTTATTGAGCATATTTCATTTACCATAATTAGTTAAGCCAGCGGCATGAAATGCCTAATCCAGATTAGTCACAAATACTTCCTAAGGATTTACTTCACATGTTATTCCTAGATTATAATCGATCTACTTCATCTATTCACCAGTAGCCAACAGCTGTATATGAATCTAATTTGCATTGAACAAAATAAATTGATGCTACTTCCTGGCATTGGTTTGTTTAAAAAAAACTTGCTAGCATTTGAGAACAAATCATTTTCCCACAATTTGTATGTAGACAAAAGTCAACAATAAAAATACCTCTCCGAGGCGTTGGAAAGCACCATAAATTCCACCAAGCAGAGTGGAGAAGATTGTATACCAAATTTGTGTATCCATGAAATAGACCTATAGAACAAATGGAAGTGCGAAAATAAATAAATGTAGTCCTCCCACACCGCTCCACATAATACACATTTACTTGTTAGGAAACAGACAATTGAGATTCCTATTTCGGGATAAAACAATGTGCATAATCATAAGACCTAAATTCTAGAAAAAAAAGGCTAAGGACAAGGTCTTACCAGAATTATTGGGGCCCAAAGTGCAATAACAACACCAATGTTGCTCTTTTCTGCACAATAAACCATGGGATTGGTACAAATAAATGGAAAATGAATATTGTTTGCAAATCATATATACCTCTTGGGAAAAACTCATGCCATTTGAAAGTATGTATAGGCGTCTTCATGATATCCCTGGTGGGCTCAACAAGAGGCTTGATCTACAGGAACAAACAAAACATTGAGTTGGAGACATAATTAATTCAAAAACATGTTTATCTGGAATAATAAATAACAGTTATTTCAATTTTCTCTTGTCGGCTTACACTAAAAATTTCATTGCTAGATATGAACATGGAATTGGCTAGCTTGCATTTATTGGCAATTCATGCGCATGCAGGGGGGAGAGCACATATTTTATATGCATGTGGAGACAGGTGTGATTACTACAAACAAACCATTTCAATAGAACTTGATCTTCTGATCTCATGCCTTTCCAATGCGATGCTGGAACAATATACATTTGGGAAATTGACTTTAACAATTTAGGCGTGTGCAGTTGAATAATTGTGTAGCTTGGGACTAAAAGGAGGGCTGTGCTATGGTACACAAATTACCTCCTAAGAAGTAAGACTTCAAACAGATCTGAGCCATTGAATTAAGAAAAATTAAATTAATTATTAAAATTGATTAAATGGGAAAATAATAAAATAGAAAAAAGATTCCCTCTTCCACGCCTTCGGTTCCGTGACCCCGCGCCGAGGGAGTGACCGTTCTGCCGCCGGAGACTTTACCGGCAAATGAATTCAAGCGACCGGAGCGATCGTGCTCTAGGGCCACGGCAACGGTGCTCGTGCTTGGCCGCTTGCGCAGCTCGATGACACGATGGGGAGAGGGAAACGACGAAACGGGATGGGGGCCTCGGGAGACCAGAACTACAGAAGCGACTGCTCAGGCGTGTTGAGGGAGGCAGGCAGGCGGCGATTTCTCAAGGATTTTGATCGGGAGCGTCTCCAGATCGGTCACGTCTCCATCAGAGACCAATCACGTTCAATCTGTTGCCGGGCGTTAGTTCCATCGGAGACCAATCACGTTCCGTCCATACCGGACGTTAGTTGTGGTTAATTGTTGATCATATAGTCCGGGCCGTTTTAATATTATACTGTACAATTTATTAAATAGATTTTTATTATTTTCGAGGTATTGCTTCCTAGAAGGTAATACTTTATTTTAACCATTTAGATCTAACAGAATGGATGGTTCACAGTAGTTTCAGTGTACCGTAGCAATTGCCTTAAAAGGATTGGTTGCTGTTGTTGAAATTTAACCAAGGTCCAAGGATGCTGCACCCCCCTAACCAAACCAGACTTCTGCTACACACTACCTCAAACATCACTAATAATCTGTCACACAGGAAACATAGGCATCATTTTCCATGCCATGTCAATATGTAATAGTTTTGTTTTTTAAAATATAGAAAATGCTTAATTTTAATATAGCATGTTTCATTTCATTTTCATTATGTGAATCTTCAAAAGTGACCAATAATAATTAATACAATAATACTCCTAGTAGATATGACTGTATGAAAATGCAAACAGATGGCTCCAATTCGCCTGCACTCACATGTTTGGCTACATAGGCAAATGCAATGGTGTTGACTTTGCTGAATTGACGATTATTGAAATAAAAATATGTACAGAACTACCTCTACATAGTAGCTAAACGCAAACTTTGTCAGGAGAAGAGAAATCCAGAACATGGTGTACCTACAAACATGAATCAGGATAACAGTGTTAAACTAAAAGATGATCAACTGCTACGCATCTTTCTAATTCAAACGGTATTGGCTAAATAGTTTGCATTCATGCACAAGTGTGCACGAGAGCATGTTTTCTTACATGAAAAGTGAGAAAGCACTTTCATGCATCCCCCTACCAACAAAAAGACGAGGCTGCATGAATTACACACAACATTAGTTCATAATAACGTTTAACTATACTTAAGTAATAAAAAACTTATTCATTAGTTCTTAGGTATAAACCAGCAAGTAGAACAGTATTAATTACCCAAAACTAAATCACACCAAAAGGCATAATCCGGAATACAAAAATTTACTGCAAGTGAAAAGGTCTACAATTTTTTTTTATTCGTCATCTTGGTTGCTACTTTCTCCATTTGAAATTAGCATGCCTGTTTCGTTTTGTTACAATAATTTCTTTATTGATCATGATTTTTGTAACACAAAATTACATCCATTATATTCGTATTGAAAAATATGTACTTATGATTATGAGTTTTGCAACACAGATTGACATATTCATAGAACAATTCTCTATCAAAGTCAACCTAAAGAAATGAAATATCCCTACAAATTTCAAGCAAGGGGAGACTAGGAGTATATCCCTTTCTAAAAAATATGATCAAAAGAAAAATAGCAAATGAAACATTCTTACACCTTATGAAATATACTCTATTAAAGGGTCAATATAATATTAGACCAAAACATAGATATTTTTTCTCTAGAACGTAGATAACTGATGTCAGCTTACTGCAAGACAAAAAAGCGGTTCAAATATGAAGCTTTGGGTCAAGACAATATTAGTAAAACTGGATACATTAAAGTGAAATGATAATTCAGAATTAAGGAATATGTAGTATAATTTACTAGAATTTCAAGTTTACCTGAGACCACCACATGATCAACCTCACGAGCCTGAAGTCTGAACTTTCAAGTTTTCGGCGTAGAAATGGAAGAAGAAAAAGAATAGCAGCAAGCATACTGGGTGACAAATATATGACTACTGAAAGGACAAATAGCGGCGGGTGGTTTCGACCATTTCCGAACCAGTTTTTAATGGCTCTTATAATTCCAGTCGGATTTTCCCAGGTGTAAGCATATGTAACTGGCAGTAGTACCACCCACAAGGCCGCCATTGTTAACTTTAAAACATATCTCAGCTTAACTGCAAATTCCATTGTTCTCCTGGCCTTCCAGTTAAATATAATATCAAGTGTAGCTGTAAATAACAAAGAATCATTCAAATTAAGCTGAGTTCGGACAGATCGTGTAATAATTATGACACAATGGTACAGCAAGTTTATGTTGAATGAAAGATCTTATTACTTCACAACTAGCTTGGGCAAATAAAAATTTGTACTTTTCTACTTTATAGCAAATGTTCATGTTTGTATCTTACTAGTGTAAGTTGGTTGTTAATTTGAAGGTTTAAAAATATAAAGCAAAGTGCTGTAACACTAAGATCTTAATCTGAGCAAGGGTGTTTTCTGCTAGAATGAGTGATGGCACCGCGGCCTGGAGACTCTGCCCAGAAGCGAGCAGGAAGAGAGGCCTGGAACATAAGGGTGCGCATGACATCGTTAGTGGTGCGAATCATCCGCTCAGCCTTTCCGTTTTGAGGGGAGGTATAGGGACATGACATGCGCAGCTGGACACCGCGAGATAGGAAGAAAGAGCGGGAGGCGTTGTTATCGAACTCACGCCCGTTGTCACACTGGACGGCCTTAATGGTGAGGCCGAACTGAGTGGACACCCAAGCGAAGAAGTGGGAGATCGTGGAGAATGCCTCAGACTTGGAGCGCAACGGAAAAGTCCAAGAATAATGAGAGAAATCATCTAACACCACCAGATAATACTTATAACCAGAAATGCTGAGTACAGGAGAGGTCCACAGGTCACAGTGATCAAGATCAAAAATATGAGCCAAATGCGAAGAAGTAGGAAAAGGAAGACGAACATGACGGCCCAACTGGCACGCATGACAAAGATGCTCATCAGTAGCCCTAGTACAAGTAACATTTGCACTATGACTAAGCTGAGCCAAAACGTCGCGGCCAGGGGTAACCAAGACGACGGTGCCATGTAGTGGAAGAAGTGGTGGCAGCGAAGGCAGCTGACGAAGAGGGCGATGTAGAAGTGGAAGGCGATGCAGCGGAAGTAGGAAACCGAAGGGTGTAAAGGGGCCCCGTGCTGTCACATCGGAGAAGTGGACGCCGGGAAGCCGAATCCTTCACAGTAAGACCAGAAGAGTCAAATTCGACGGAACAGAAATTGTCAGCTGTAAATTGGCGAATGGAAAGAAGATTATGAACCATGTTGGGGGCAACAAGAACATTGGGAAGACGAAAAGGACCATGGGTACCCGCATTACCCACAGAGGTGACAGGAAGACAAGAACCATTTCCGACCATGATGGAAGAAGGGCAAGAAGGATGGGGAGGTCGGGTAGAAGAAAGAACACCAGCGTCCGACGTGGTGTGGTACGAGGCACCCGAGTCAGCGGCCCAGTCGGTACTGACTGGCGGTGTCAGTCCCATGGTGCTGAAGGACTGTGCCAGCGTGGCCTGATCCCATCCGGCAGGCTAGGTCGGAGGAGGACGGTGCTGCACTGGTGGAGCCCAAGGCGGCGTAGTGGGGTGTTGCGCCAGCAGAGGAGGTGCAGTACCAGCGAACATGGCCGCCGGCTGCTGCTGAGGTCGAGGACCCCCCTTGGCCTGGAATGGCCACATCGAGATGCGCCCACACCATGGGTTGTTGAAGGAGGGCCAGGGCGCACCAGCAGCAGAGGCGGCAGCGGTGGGAGGTGGTGTCGGCGTGCTCCCGCGACTGGCACCGCTGCCTCCCCCCCGGCGACGACGTCCACCACCGCCCCCGCTACGGCCCCCTCCACCACCGCTTGGCCGGTGGGAGGAGCGCCGAGCAGTGAGGCGGCTGGCGGAGTGGTGGTACTCTGTGGAGGAAGCCTGGTGGACCCCTCGGCCACGAGGGCCGTAGAGGAGGACGACCCTGGTGTGTGGCCCATGGTGATCTCCTCCAGGACAAGGTCGTCCCGAACCCGCAAGGAAGGAGGGGAGGGGCCGTTGCCGGGTGATGCATGTCCGTAGGTGGCCGTAGCTGTCGTTGAGACCCCGCAGGACATTGAGAACCAGGATCCGGTCCTCCACCGGCCAGCCGAGGTCGTGAAGAGCATCGGCCTATGCCCTTCATCCGCCGGTAGTACTCGCCGACCCTCGACCGCCAGCCAGACCTGACGCGCGGCGCCACCAGGGGTCCGGACGATGTCCTGGAGGTCGAGGGAGAGGGTCCCGAAGATCCAGGACAGGGCGACGCTGTCGAGACAGCTGCCACGCCGGGGTCTGAGCCACGACTGGCGTGTCGAGGAGGACGTGGTCGTCCAGGGCGTAGCGTCAGAGGGTGAGGAGGACCAGGTCCCGCCATCACCCGTAGGAAGACGACGTGGGGTCGATGACAACCTGGACCAGGGCCTTGATGTTCTGGACACCAGCAGCCTGGAGGTGGAGCTGAGCGGCCATCAGATCGGCCTGATCTGGCCGGGAGATCGTCTGAGTGGATGGGGCCTGGTAGGAAGAGGTGGCGCCAGCTTCAGTGTAGTCGAGGTAGGGCTGCCGGTCGGTGGAGACGGAGAGGTGGTGCTCCGCCTCAGCGACCCGACGAGCAAGCGCATCAGCCGCGGCGCACTCACACTCCCAAGTGAGGGCAGCCGTGCGTACACGCTCCTGAGCCACCGCGGCCGCAATCCTGGCGGCGAGGAGGGCCTCAACGAGGGCGGAGTCCGCCGTAGCGATCCCGGCAGTGACGAGCTGCTTACCAGCGGCGATGGCACCCGGGGCCGGGTAGATGGCGGAGATGGCGGCCGGCAGCGATGGGTCGATGGTGCTGGGAGGAGGAAAGATCGCGGCAGGGGCCGGTGGTGGGTCGGTGGTGCCAGGAGGAGGAAGGACGCCGACACCACCTCCCACCGCTGCTGGTGCGCCCTATGGATGAGCGGGGGCGGCGGCCGTAGCGCCGGCGGCAGCGCCGGGGGCCAGAGCCGCCCCGGCCACGGACGCTGTGTCGGCCCCCGGTGCCACGGCGGCGAGGGTAGCAGCGGCGGGCAGGGTGCCGACGGCGGGTGGAGCGCCCAGGCGGGCGCTGTCGGCGGGTGGGAGGCCCCAGGCCGGGCGGGCACCCCACGCTAGAGGAGCAACAGCGGTGCCGGTCGATGTGGGCACAGGGGAGAGAGGAGGGAAGGCAGAGGAGGGGGGAGGCGGCGACGGGCCGGCCATGGCCGCGCGGCCGTGGCGGCGGCGGTGGCCTGGCGGCGGCCGGTAGGGAGAGAGAGGAAGGGGAGAAGAATACCTAAGCTGATACCATGCTAGAATGAGTGATACATTATTCCCAACCTTAGAAGGGTGGTAGAAGTAGATAAAGTACATGGGTCTCATACATGGGCCTGTTGCATGGGCCAACACACAACATTTTCAAATGTGTGGGTACATGGATATGACAACCAATAACAATGGATATTTAATATAATATGGCATGGCATAGACGCCCATCATCCCATGTGATCTTTTATTTGATTCCCATGTTGGCCCAAACACCAGAGAGGGAGCCTTTCTGCCCCCAAAAGGTGAGACTCCCTCACTATTTAATTCAGTTCAACTCTCCGCCACTACCAATGTGGGACTAATCCAATATACACTCATATGGACAAGGCAAAGCACACATATAATGTAACCCTGACTAAGCAAAATATAATGTTTTATCCGAAGAAGGTTTCAAAAACAATAAAATTTGGAAACATAAAGACACTTAACCAAATCAATGTCAAAGTTTCCTTACCTTGTCCAAGATTTAATATAGCAGAAGTGATAAATATACTCAAAATCTGCTTGAATACCGCATAATCAAAAACACTTGCTAGTGAGCCTCCATTCCATGCAAGAATTATCATAACCTATGTTAAAATATCAAAACTTAGATTGAGAACCTGAAATAATAGTTTAACTATATAACATCCATCAAAGGATGCAAGTGCCTTCCTTCAGAGCATTATTAAAAAATGCACTTAACTCTTCAAATATTCAAAATAATGCAGCACATGATTATTGCAGAAAAAGATGAATAAAATAAGTACATTACCTGAAGAGCTAAAATGAAGAAGCTCCACAATCTATCAAAACTTCTGAATATGTGCCAAAATGAACGTAGCTCGACAAAGTTGACCTTCCCTTTCTGTTTGCTTATTCTTGTGCTCTGAACAACTTGTTATATTAAATATTGCTAACCCAACAAAAATACGAGCATACCATGAACATAGATGCTAAAAGTATATATAAAAACATAATACAACTCACCTCATTTCTTTCATCAGATAAATTTAAAGGTTGATAAAAGAAGTCAGCATCAGCTCGCATAGGCCAACCCAGCCGAAAGCAGTCAGCAGACCTGTAACTTAACAATATAAAATCTAGAGA
Source organism: Paspalum vaginatum (assembly GCA_030272315.1). NCBI lineage: Eukaryota > Viridiplantae > Streptophyta > Magnoliopsida > Poales > Poaceae > Paspalum > Paspalum vaginatum. Next base: position 56,918,022 of record CM059012.1, on the reverse strand, counting down.
AAAAGCAAAAAAAACATAGAAAGAACTAATACCAGAAGTATTCATTAAGATCATCATAGTTTCTCCACTCAGAATGATTTCCTTGCTCTCTGTTGCTCCTTTCAGCTTCCTGAAGAGTTGTAACGAAAAACTAAAATTCAATACAGGGAGAAGCATAAAGCTCAAGTGAGGTGATTGAATAACAGTTGAGAGCAAAAAAACCTTTTCTATGGTATGGTAAATTGGTGTAACAACTTTCCTCAGAAACGCTTCTTTCTCACCGCCATAGGCTGGCTTCACATATTCACCCGTCAAGGCACTCACATTTCCAGCTAACATACCATACATTTCAAATGCCATCTATGGACAATAATTAGAATTGTCAGCATCATCCTTAGTACATAATTAATATTCAAGCCAAGCACTTCAAAACAAATATGTAACTAATTGCATTTTTTAAGAACAAATTCGTAGCCTTCTTAATGCAGCTACTGAACCCTATGAGCATTCCCATGGATCCTCATCCAATACTAAGGTTTCACAAAAACTCTATAGGATCCATTATGTCTTCACATAACAGATCATACAGTTAATATAGATAGTGCCAAATTTTTAAAATTTAGTTAAGTTTCAATTGACTGTATTTACCATCTTACTAACAGCAATGAACTCATCTAATTGATGCTGGTCAAGATGTCAGAAGTAAACTATTCATTCTTAGGAACTTCTCTTAAAACTGCAAATGCTAGGCAAAATAGAGTGTTGATTCTAATATTCCTATTGTTTAACAAAGGAAAATGATTAATGTAACGGAGTTCTTATGCGTTCAGATCATACATGGTGATATATGTAACAAATGCATTCCGGCATAAATCGCAAGTTTGCAGCTTCACCCCAAATAAGAAGGTACAGACCCATGTACAGTAATTTTCGTTGTTGCATCTCCTGTTGAATTGTTGGCAACCTGTTATATGTAAAACACAACAAACAATAAACAGTTAGAACTAGGAAGACATCAACTTACAGCAGGTTTTTCTTCCTTTTTTTAATAAAAGTACTACTTTGGCTCTTCAACGTTCGAGTTTGTTCCAGTATAGACTTCCTATGCTTATTTTTCCTATTTTTGATCAAGACAGCACGGTTAGGACAGATAAAAACTACCAAGGCTTCCTATTTAACAAAGATATGTGCATTATCTCAGCTCACTATTCATCAACCCAATGAAAGAACCAAACACATAAGTATATCAGATATGTGCATTATTTCCCTAAAAATATTGCATCCTTGCTTCGTTATGGAGATTCAGTTAATGAAGCAGAGGTTAAAATATAACATAAATAAACAATCCATCTCCCAGACACAAATTCTCTAAGCACAGGTTATGGTCTGATTGGGGCTTAATTATCCTGCCATACTTGGTGTCTGTACTTTTTGGGCGACAACGCCACCGGAACCATCGTGTTCTTCTATGGATCAGCACCTAGCATGACAGGAGCTCTGCTGCTTGCTGAAGAAGTGAAGCTATGGTTGTTATGAAAGATGGTAGTTTGTGGTCATCCTTTCATTTTATTCAGAGGTGTGATTATAATCTTTAATTTTTTAGGCGTGTGTGTACCTGGGTTTCTAATTTAGCATAATGTTACATAGCTCTCCTGTCTTATTGAGGAAAAGAAGACGTAAGATGAGATATTGCCACTGGATATTGTTTGCCACATTGCACAGATTAGGAACCATACTACAGTAACGAAATGATGATTCAGCAAATTGTTTGCCCTTGGCTTCAAAAGAATCACTGCATTTCCTTTTCAACTCCTCCCAACAGCATATAAATGGGAAAATTCCCTTCATAAGGAAATGTAATGTCATGTCCAGGGTCTTTTGGTGAGCCTTCTTATTCTTTTCTTTCCTACTATGTTGGATAGAGCCGGTTGTATCTCAGTCACCTTAATCTTTCCTATGGTCGATGGCATTGTAAGCTCTTTTGGCTGGGTTGCAAACTGCAAACAAACAAACCAAGCAATGCAAGTACAGACGACCAGCAAGATGGTAAAAATAAGTTAAGACAGTCACCAAAGGCTGCTCTTGCGACCAAGATATTTGCACCACTTCTTGTAGTTCTTAAACAATCTTTTCATCACATCGGTCAGCACGTTGTCATCCAACTGCGTCGAGAATCATGAAAAGTGAAATGGTAGGTTTCAGTGGAAATAAAAAAGAATATCAACAGGAAGAAAAATAAGATACATGTCGTGGAACATATAGAAGAAGGAAAGTGAGGAATTTTAAATCAGATCAACCTAGAGGCTGAATATCTACAGAAGATAGAAAACCTTGGATTGTTGATCAGTCTTTGGATTTCTTCGTATATGTATGTTAGCAAGAAGTAAAATCAAATGCTCTCTCTGATTTGAAACACTATCTGTCTGCATGTGAATAAGTTGATATGATATTAAAGAATAGAAAGTGAATCGGTTAAAGCCAACATAAACCATATAAATCATAAAAAGTCATACAATAACCAATAGGTAGATTGCCTTTCCTGAAATCCAAACATAGCTTGCAGCCAATCCAAGAGGTCCTCATTAACTTTATGCTCATAATTTTTAGGCCATGGAAGACCTCTGGTATTGCGAAGAGCAGAAGCAGCCGCTTGGATCTTATGAGGTTGTCAAAACAAAAGGTACTTCATTTGGACATCCTTAAGTCAACAGGTACATATAACTACAGTAAAGAAGAAAAGGTAGGAAAAAGAAACCTCAGGAAATTTCATGATTGCCTGATTGCCACTGTCTGGATCAAGAGGGAGAATGTTAAAAGGGAGATAGATCTTTGTCTTCTCTTTAACCTTATCAGCAGCTTCCAAGATCTAAACACATACAAAATATGTAATGGCTATCACTTGTGTAGATGCAATATCTATATGACTTATTATTGAACTGCAGAAACAGCGAAGGAAAGTAAATAAGCCGGTTGGTTACTTGATTATACCTCATGGTCAACTTCAACCGCATGCTGTTGAGTAACTGCTTTTAAAACTTCAAATAGAACAGCAGCAGTCTGGTAGGCTTTGGTTAGTTGGGCACTGTATGGAATGAGGTAAATCCTTCAGCAATAACATTGACAAATAAGGAGAATACGGAGTTGAAAGGAAATATAGTGTGCATACCGATCCACTTGGTCAGAAACATTGTGTAGTGCTTGAATATATTTCTTGTAGTAGTGATGATAGAAGGTCTGTATTTCCCGTGCGTCACTCTTTTGTCCCCTTCCCGCCAAGGTGGGCTCATTCTCCTAACAGAGCAAATAATCAGGAGGTAGCAAAATGTATATACATAAATGTTCCTTTTTTTCCTTTACAAGCAACTATACAGTGGGCTCAACACCAAATGCATTTTTGCTTTGTAAAATTAAAACCAGGCATTATTGCCGTCACTCATAAGCTTTCCACATTTTCTGATGAGAAGGGATTTCAAGTAACTGTTATCAATGCAATACAAGATTATGGAAATGGTGCCTATCACAAGGCATGTAGTAGAATTGTACGCTGAGGATACGTCAATATCGAAAAATAACAGTGTTCTTGGATGGAAATGAAGCATGTGGGCATATGCAGAAGCAAAACTGAAAGGCAAATTTCTTCTAGGAAAACTGGAAGCCAAATTAATGGACAGAAATACAGAGACGCAACTCGGTAGCGCATATGTTAGGCAGTTGCAGAACGAAGACAGATGCAAACAGTCACTGACTAGAATTGGTATTTGAAACCCATACCCTTTCAAGGCGTTGTAAAAGAGCTGTCTTGAACTGTCGGACGCCACGACCGCTTGAAGTCGGGTCTAACCTGTGTGCCTTTTCGAACGCGTAGAACCTACCTATAAATTGTTGCAGATATGCACATTAATATGACTGAAAACGGTGTAGAGTAGGATCACAATTCTAGCCATATGTTCGTTTATGGGAGGAAAAGTCGAACAGAGCGAGATGCTAGCTTACAGAGATAAGCGACGCGGGGGTTGGCTGCCTCGACCTCATTGGCGACACGGAGAATAGGTGCAACCTCAACAAGCGACGACGGCACCACCTCACTGTCAAACATGGGCTCACCAAGGTTCACAGCCGTCTGCGTCCTCAGGATGCGGCGAGGACCTGGCTGCTGCATCGGGCCACCCCGAGACAGCGTCCGTGACAAGGACGCCATCTTGATGGTTTCTGGTCACCACCCTAAACCTGGAGGTAAGTTGATCTTTCCCAGAAAAAAGAGAGAGGGAGGTGAATTCAGAATTCAGCATGTGGAATGGTTGCAGTGCACTATATCTCATAAATGACAGAGATGCAGTTAAGGAGCAACCGAACCTTGCTACAGTCGCCTGTCGGTACAGCAATTTAGCGCATAAGACGAATCAAGCTGGGCAGTTTGAAGCTAGCCCATGCCTGAAAATCCTGAACCCAGCACAGAGCTTTCGGTGGCATGTGCGCAGGAGCTTACTGAGAAGCTGAACCTGGCAATGTTAGAGTAGTCAAACAATGAAGCACTTGTCCACAGAAGTCGCCTGTCAAAAAATAATAATAATAAATGAAGGCACTACTAGGTTGCTAGAAGCTTCTAGAAGTGAGGGTCGTCGCAGGCAGAACACGATCGAGGCAACCCAACCTAGGAGAATACAAAGGAAAGGACCGCGAAATCACGCGCGGCACTCGCGCGCCGTTCTCTTCTGAACACAGCGCGGACTTATACCGTTATACGTACGAACGACGGAACGAAGGATCCCGTCAGACGTCCGTTGTTTGTCGCGCACGGCAGAAGAGGAACGAACCAGAGCGAGAAGGCTTCTAGTCTAGAACCTTCCGGAACAACCTTGTAGCAGGGTACTACGAACTAGTAGCAGCAAAATAAGGGGAGGAAGCGGGAGAGGGGCAGGGAGCGGTTTCGTACCGTACCTCAAATTTTCCCGCCGCGAGGACGAGAGTGCCGAAACGTGCGAGAGCCCCGCTCGCGGCGAAACCGCCTCGAGAGAACCGGCGACGGAAGCTTGTGGTGGAGGAAGGCGCCGAGCTGGTGGCGGAGGTACGGTGATCGTGGCGAGGCGAGGCGGGGTCGTCGTTGGGGACGAGGAGGGAGGAGACGGGAGGTTTTTGAGTTGAGAGTTGGGAAGGAGAGAGAGGGCTTTTAGCGGTGGGGGGGGGAGTGGGAAGACGACACCGCACCGCGAAACCAAAGGGCGGACGCGTGCGACCGGAATGAAACTGGGCTCCCGAGCGAGAGAGGTGGCGGAGGACGTCGCCGTGAAGTGGACCGGTGGGTGCGTCAGCGGGCGGGCGTGCACGCGGCGGTTTCGGCGGAGGAGCTCATCGCATCAAAAGCCGGGTCACTTCACTTGGCGTCGTCGCCAAGCATCATCAGCGGGGCGCCTCGCGTCGCGTCCTCCGCTCCGTGACCTCTGACAGACAGACAGGCCACGTTACGCCGGTGCAGTGCGGTGCGCCGCCGCTGTGATACGCCCGCGCGCGTGCCGTGCTGTACCCACCCGCACCGCACGCCGAAACCTACCAGGCAGGCACGGCAAGCGCAAAGTCCATCATATCTGCAACCTCCTCCTCACCGACCGAAACACACCATCGAGTACTGATGATCGAGAAGATTATTGCGTATTTGCGCTCGTATCTGGAGATTGCATGCAGAATGAAATTTTGTTCCGCGCCGCATGCAGGGGCAGCCTGATCCGAACGATCGATCGTCTTTGATTGATCGAGAAACCGCGGGACGGACCATTGTCGATGGGTGGGATCGAGATGACACGCGCAGCGATGCGATACGATGCAGGGCAGGCGTCCACGCTGGCTAGGGGACGCATCTGCCTGTTGTATCTGCACACCCCACCCCATATAGCTGCGCCGTCATCATGCGCCACAAGTGTCGTGACGAGAGTGAGAGCGCCCGATCGAAAGCTACCGATATACGTACTGTGCTTTGACTTGGCTACGCAAGTTTCGGCCAGTCAAGCAACCCCGAGTAAAGAATCGCCCAAAGCAACGACTTGTACTACTCTAGTACTACTACTAGTATATACTCCTAGCTACTGTAGGTACGAGCAGTAGTACCGCCTGCTATATATGCATGCCAACGACTCGACTGGAAGACCCAACTAACGGTAGGCTTTTCATTGTTGCTTTTTTTATATAGTGTAGATATAAACGAAGATCTTGCTCAATTCAAGAGAATTATTACATTGAGGCGATAAAGGCATCTAGCTTGATATGACTTCCGGCCTTTTCCTGCTGAATTATTGCTGATCACGGATTATCATCAGATGCTGATCCTTCTGGCTTCTTGGGGCCAATGCATGAGGCGCTGGATTTCAGGTCCGCGGAAGGAAAAAAAAAAAAGACAATCAAGTCGCTTCGGTTGTCGGCGCGGAAGAATGTGCAGGTGCATCTCGTTGATCCGATACATGCTACTTAATCCATCTTAGCTTGCTCGGATGGATAAAAATAACGACGCTAGCTAGCTTCCGCGACGTACGCATCTCGAGTCCACTCCCTCGTGTGCTTCCTACTTCCTAGAGCAGTGTGCTTTCACCGTGGAATAATGGAATGGATCGGAGCACCATATACTGTATTTATATTGTTCGCATTCTTTCAAAAAAAGAAAAGAACGAATCTCGAGGGGCTAGATGTATGAGTACCGTCATTGCAAATTTACCATCCTTGGTAATAATAGGATCCTTCCTCCGTATCAATCGTCAGCTGCGCACTCCGGATGTAGTAGGGGCTAGATCGTCAGAATGTTCGTATCCTTCCAAACAGTCGATCGCACAAAACAACAGTCAACAGACGCTTATCCACAAGCTATAGCGTTTCCTTTTCCTAGCTGGTACATACTCTCGAGTCTTGAAAAAGATGATGGAATCGCGTGTATCCAGTAGTATCCACTGCACCGGGCAATCAGATTCAGCCAGACTGCGGCTGCCGGGTCTTGTATGTGCGAGACGGCGATCTTGGTGGTGCCGCGCGCAGAATTCAATCGTGAACGCGGCACCACTTGCATTGGTTCCGTCTCTACTACTGATATTCATACGGCCACGATCGACTTGCCCGCTCCATATCTTATCTTACTGTTGTTATTAGAGGCTCCAAAACCACCTCTAAATTGATCCTCACGAAACGCACCAGAAAAAAATAAACTCTAGAAATTCTCGCAAAAATCAGAAAGATCCGACCATCAATTGGTAAATTAGAATATTAATAGCCATTAGATCTGTTTTCTAAGTAATTACTCACCTCTGCTGTTATAAAAGGTTTTGAGTTCAACTCTCAACGAAAGGAAATTTCTTCTTTTTTTTTTTTTGCAATTTTTTCCTATTTTCAATTTATTTTCTAAGTAATTACCCACCCATGTCATTATGGAAGGTCTTGAGTTCAACTCTCAACGAAAGCAAATTTCTTCTTTTTATGACAGTTTTTTCCATTTTCAAATTTAATCTCAGTTTTTTGTCAATTTTTTTCCATTTACAAATTTACATTACTTAATGATACCGTAATTTTTTCCATAAAGATGTTAGAAATCTTTCTACAAGACAGATATTTTGTGCCTAATATTGCTATTACTAATTGGGAACTCCTTCGAGACCATCTTTATTAATCCTCACAAGATGCGCTAAATAAAAGATAAAATTATAGAAATTCTCACAATAATCGGAACATCCTATCATCGATTGCAGATTGAAATCTTAATAGACATTAGATATGTTTTTTATGTAATTAACATCCCATCATCCATTATGCAGCTCTAATAATAGATCTGTTTTTTAGGGGAAAAAAAAGATAAATCCTAAAAATTCTCTCAAAAATCATAAACATCCCATCATCCATCGTGTAGCTCTAATAATAGTAGTCATTAGATCTATTATAGTTTTAAAAAGTCACCCACCATGACATTATGAAAGATGAAATAAAATAATCACCTAAATTTGTATAAAAATTGCTCATCATACCATTATGAAATATGAATTAAATAATCCCTTAAATTTGCATAAAATTATCCACCATGCCATTATAAAATACGAATTAAAATAACCCTCTAAATTTGCATACAAATTACTCACTAGGCCAATATAAAAGATGAATTAAAATAAACCATAAATATGTATATAAATTACCCAATATGCCATCATAAAATATAAGTAAAAATAATTTTTAAATTTTGCATATACATTATCCACAATGACATTTCAAAAGCTGAATTAAAACAATCCACTCTAATATTATTACGGATTAAATCTATGTTCTCTAAAACTCGCACGGTTGGTGAACCAGTATATATTAATATATATAGTCCATACACGACGATGTCAAAATCATGCGCGCCACGAAAGAAGAAAGAGCTAACAGATTCTACGCTCCCTCCTCCAACGGTTCTACCAGCCTGTGAGATCGACGTGGTACTGTTCTACAAGAACACAATTCGATCCAACGCGTAGGACGCTGTGCTAAAATAAGCCAAGACGAGGAAGCACCTCCATTTGTTGGACTCTGATAGAAGAAATTAAAGCTAGCACCAGGAATACATTGTTCCGGCTGACACCACCAGATCCAGGTCTCATCGGTATAAAAGCGGCGGCCTGCTTTGCGCCTTTGCTAAAGCCAAAACCCACCAGGGGATGAGGATGATCGAGGCGGCGGCGGCGGCCGAGACGCGGGAAGCGGAAAGGCCCACATCGCCCACCCAGACCCAGTGACGCAACCCAACCAATCCACCGCTGGCATGCCCGTGCGTGTGCGTTTTTCGATCGGGCGGTGGCACTGCAAGGTGCAAGGATAGATAGACAGGCAAAGCTCAGCTTCGAGAAAGCGGCGCGGCGTCTCCCGGCCGGTGGTCCCGCGGTCGGTCTCCGGCGAGGGGAGAGAGAACCGATCGATCGTTCGCGTGGGTGCCGGGCTGCCGGCGCTCGCCCGTGTTCGTGGGTGGGACTAGACCGACCAGCCGCCGGCCGGCCAGGCCAGCGCGCCGTACGTCCGGCAACGCGGCCAAACCAGGTCCTCCGATCCTTGCCCATGCCGTGGAATTCGTCCTACGATCCGTCCCAGGCAGCTGACGCAGACGTCGTCCGCGCCACGCGTCGTCGAGAGACGCCCGCCCGACCTCACAGTTGGGCCCTGTCGGGTTGAGTGCGCCAATTGTAGTACGTAATTTGTAAGCCTCAGAGCGACCTGCTGCATGCTTATGGTCGTTATGGATTAGTATACCAGTACAGTAGAATATGGTTACTTATTAAGAGGAATGGCGCCAAGGCAACCAACGTGTCCGGTTTCCGTTTTCTCCCTTGAGATCCTGATTGTTTTCCTTTTAATTCCAAGCGTCACGATCTTGGCCGGTCGACAAGTCGGGCTCACTGATTCAATCAACGCAACGCAACCGATGTGAAGACCAGACCCCACACCACACCCAGAGAAAGATGGCCTGGCTCGATCGACCCATCGCTCCAAATAATGGTATACTACTAGTCTGACGAGCCATGTTTTCTTAGCGAAGGGGGTTTGCTCGCTCCTTAATTGCCGAGTGCAGAGAGAGACACAGACACCTAAAGAAAAGCCGAGGACCGGCCAGATCAATCATTGATCATATATGCGAAGATATAGATACTAGACAAGACAAAAGGGGACTGGTCTCGCTAAGGCAGGTTAAAGCGAAGGACGGCGATGATCCGCTTCATCTTCTGGAAAAAGGAGGAGGAGCTGAGGTAGGCGGCAATGGCAGGCTGCTGGTGCGCCGGTAAAGAAACTGAAAGCGCCTTTTTCTTCTGGCAGCACCAGGTAAGAAGAACAATGCCGTGCTGGTTACGGAGATTCAGACTAAGAAGATAGATAGATTCAGACTATGATATCTTTGCATCTCTAGTGGGTTGTCCTTTAGACAGTGGACCAAGGGGCTTATGATATGATATCCTCGGATGATCGATCGGATTACTCCGGTGTCCGGTTCCCAATTGGGGTCGACAAACGAAGCAGGCCTTTCCTGGGCACTCCGAGACCATGACAAGGCCGAAAATGCAAGGAAGCAATCCGTATCGACTGAGCCCACGAGGCCCATTGTTCGGTTCCAAATCCGAGCCCAGTAAATTAACGAGGCCCAGTAATGGTGGTGAATATCATTTCACATCAGCACAACACTGGTAACGTACTTTTTGCAAACTTCAATTTACAACATGGTCGCCGAGACGATGATTCATCAGGTGAGGGCAGTAGAGCAGAAAGAAACACAGAAAACGAACGCAAAGGAAATCAAATCACACCGGTAAGCGGCAGGGGTATGAAGAACTGCATTCTTCTCTGCCAATTTATTCTGCCTGCTAACGAATGAATGAAGCCTAAATCGAAAGGAACAGATTCCTCCAGCAGTCAAATTAAGCCGAGCAGTCAAATGAGCTCGGCGATCCTTCAGACCATGTCGCTGATGAGCAGGACGTGGTTCGTGCGGTGCCTCTCCACGAACATCTTGGACGCCCCGGCCACCGTCTTCCTCCACGTCTGCCAAGCATCCAGCATCGTTAGCCAATAATATATGCAGTCGAGAGAAGAGAAGACGCAAAAATATGTAGTACTAGTAGTGTACCCGCTCCAGCGCGGCGAGGAGGATGCCGATCCCGGCGGCGTCGTCGAGGCGCACGCGGCGGGGCTGGGCCTTCCGCGCGGAGGCCGCCGCGGTGGTGGTGGGAAGGAGCAGGCCGGCCCTCCAGTCGGCGGACCCTCCGATGCTCCGCCGCCTCTTGGGCGCCGCCAGCTCCGCCGCGTCGGAGTCCCGCGCGGACAGCCCCGAGGCGACGCGCCGGGACGAGCGCTTGCGGCGCAGCGCGAGGCTGCGGCGGGGCGGGGTACCGGCGGCGGCGGGGCGCGCGTCCGGGTCGGCGAACTTGCGCAGGAGCTCGTCCGAGGACGCCTTCGCCACGTGCTGCACCGACACCGCGCCCTGCGCCTGCGCCTGATTCGGCGGCGTCGACATCCACGGCAGGAGAGGAGGAAGGCCGGTGGTCGGAGAATGGAGAGCGGGGATTTCGTGGGATGCGGGGAGGAGGTCAGGACTGGAGGAGAGCGGGAGATCGCGGCTGGCGGGATTTAAATGCCGGGTTTTGGTGGGGGAATATAGCCGTTGGGGAGCGCGGGTGCGGGGTGGACGGTGATGGTGGGGGCGGGGTGGATCTCACGTGCCGCGCGACGGCAGCTCCAGCTCCAGCGCGGCAGGCACTCGCCCCTGCCGGCTGCCGCTCCTCCCTGCGCCGTGGGTGGACGCGTTTTTATTTCTCCCCGTGACCAAAAACGGCCGGAAATCGTCTGCCAACGCCTGAGGATTCGGTCCGTTAGATGCGATGCGATCACTGTGGCTCGTGACGACGGACAGCGATGGCACGAATCGCGGTACAGGAATTGTCCCCGTGTAGTACCAGATTCTAACTGTTTTTCCGTTAACATGCAGAGCTCAAGGGGAAGGTTTCGGATATACTAGGAATGTTGCGTCTTGGTGCATTGGTTGACTGCCTCCTGTTTCAGCGTCCATTCGTGCGGTGCACTTGTGAAATGATTCGTGTTTTAGCTGTTGGTTCAAGCGTGTTATAGCAGTGCGGATTGCTAAAACGATGACGAGTAATGAGTTCGAATCAGATTTTAGTCTCAAATTAAGAGACGGATTGTGTGATTGCATACAGCCATACAGGTAGCGAGAAGAAGGGCATGCGAAATGTCAGGAAAAAAAAACTGAATAGCCAGCAATTACTCTTGTAAACCTGGTTTCTCTCAGAAGGAGAATAATGGAGCCCAAGCACTGCCTCCAACAGATGGCAGCGCTGAACACAATTGCAGCCATCCATGACTTGGGTAAGAAAATATGAGCAAATGCACAGTTACTCGAGGCTTCAGCTAGAAATGACAGCACAGACAGTATATACTCCATCCGGTGGATATTAAATGTCGTTTTCTTCACAAATTGCACAGGTCGATGATGCTCGATCCGACCGGAACAGTATATACAACGGAAAACTGAAAATCTCCTTGGCTACCCTTAAAATCAACCTCCTAAGGTTTCGCACCGCCAAAGGCCAAACCCACAATCCACGTAATGACCGATCCAATAACCCAGAGCACAAGAAGGAATACAATGAGACCTGCCAGGATAGTCAGGACAGGCGGGCCGTCTGGAGAACTTGAGCTATCACCAGAGCCGGTCCGTTTTGCACCAGTGCTAGGTGAATCTCTGCCTGAAGCTGAAGCAAATAGAGGTTGCCCTTTGTGCTCTGTCCACAAGCTTATTGCATTGTCAAACCCATGAAAGCTTCTTGCTGAAGGATTGCAATGCCTGCAGCGCAAAATAGCACATGAGATTGCTACCACTGAGAATATAATGAGTGTTCCATGCCAATATGGATATGCAAGTTGCAGTGCACAAGTACTGTGATCATGTTCCATACATAGAAACCGTTTGCACATAATGGCTCGCTCAATCAACTTCCCTGTCAAGACTCAAATAGCTACATCAAACATGTGTATACGCTGCGTCAATGCACATGAAAATGGACACATGGTACCTGAAAGGCTGAAACTCTATTTGCCACAGACTTACAAGCAGGAACAAGAGAATGCGTCAATAAAACTGCCACCATCAAATGAATTATTTCCTCACTACAATGGCATAGTGATAAGTGATGTTTTAGATACAATAAGTCAAATCACAGAGACTCTCCTTTCCTATCTGTATACTTTTTTGCAAAGTCACGAGTCCATAGACCTGTTCGAGTGGGGATGATCAAATAGACACATTTTTTTTTTAGATTACAATTTGATAATACCTTCCCTTGAAGAAAGGAGTAAAAAAATGTTGGTAGATTTTATAGAGCGTATAGCCAAACTGGGATCTACTCACAAGGGCGTGAAAACAGTTTACTTTTCGAATTTCTCACGATTCGATGGTATTCTCTTAATGAAGTTTTTAGCCAGTCATATGGTCGAGTACACCATCAAACCGCTGATGAGGAACAAGAAGCTTTACCAGTTAAAAATTTATAGGAAAAGAATGTGTGTGTGTGTGTGGGGGGGGGGGGGGGGGGGAGTTGCAGACATGAGATACTTCAGATTCACACTGGATCCCGGCAAAATTCCCCTCGTTTGCAGATAAGTGCGGGGATATGAACTGGAACTCCGGGAGCATTAGAGAAGCTAGATACCAGCTAAAATTTCACCTTAAATCTGTCCCCTGTTTAACATCAATACAGCATGTAGTAAGGTTTGTCCCCTGTTCATTTCGTATAATCTACATGCAGTTCCTAGCCACATAGTAAAACTTTGTAAACCGGGTGGCAGAATCACTCCATTCTAGCACCAGCACATCAGTACAGTTTTCTTTAGAAATGAAGCACATAAGCAACCAATTTTCAAAAAGGGTGAGCATAGCTTACGCATCGTAAATTCTGTCCCACGGTGATCCAATCGTGCCATTGGGTTAACTAGGCAAACTTCAACATCTAAAAATCAAGCCACGCGATAATTTTTTCCAGCCAATGCCAACGAAAGCGTGCCGTGCGGTAAGGTAAGTAGGGAACGCACCTGCAGCCACGGAGGGCGACGCCGGCAGTTTGATGCGGGGCCACGGAGGCTCCGAAGGCGTTCAGCCGGAGGCGGCGAGGGCATGGCCGGAGAGTCGGGAGGAACGGAAGGGTCGCGGTGAGGTGGGCGGGGATGGCGGCCATGGCGAAGAGGCGGAGGGGAAGGGAGGAGAGCAGTGGCTGCGGCCTGCGGGGAAGTCTGGCAATGGGCGGAAATGGATCTGCTGCTGAGTTCGTCAGTTTGCTGGTGGTCGACTATAGCCACACAAAGATGTGAAATACAAATACAACCTGAGTGACCGAGTGATGCATTGATTTCCCCCTTGTTTCAGGAGAAGGCTACTACATCTACATGGCAGATTTGATGAACACGATGTCGAATTGTAGATGTCAAATTTCCATGGACAAATGGTTCGTTTTACTTCAAGCATTGGACTTGAAGCATGGTAATATGCCCGGTTGGTACACAAGAATTATCATGATTTTTGTAGTAATTAAGTGCCCTTTTAGAATGCGCAAATTGTTGTTTCTTATTGGAATGCGGAAATTTTTCCCTTCCATCCTGTGCAATTGAAACATTTTCTGTAAATTCCTATACAATTCCTCTGAAATTCTTGCATTTCAAAGAAGGCTAAGATGTTTCATTGACAGTATAGGAAATTAGAAAAAATATATTTGCATTCGCATTCCTTGTTAGTGACTCGATCAGGTGCCTTGCGAACACCCTCATGTTTTTTTACAAGGGAACACCCATACGTTGATGTCCTAATCTTTGTTACTACAATATTTTATTTGCAGCCATTACATAAGAACGAAACTGGAGACAAAACACATCGGATAAACGAATTAGGAAAGTGACTAAAACAAGTCATGGGTTTCAATTTGATACAATCTACACATGGTCGAGCATCAATTCCATCAGCTTTGGTTACAAATTACAACAACTGCATTCAAACAGTCGAAAAGATCTAATTGGCAAAACCTCAGGCCATCATACATCTAGTAAAGAACATTCTGGTACATCCTTTTGAGGTAGCTCTCCATGAACCCCCTATGGGTTCATATAGTTCCCTGATGAAAGCTTAATCTCCTGTGCCACTCCGCATGCCACATTGAAGTCTTATGCATTTCTTAAAATCAGAGCATATTCAGGCATCAAAGCTTGTTGAGAAACTCAATGTGGTGCATTCCAGGTTCCTCAGATTGAGCTGCATTAGCATACAGAGATATTTTTCTTACTAACTAATCTCATTAATCCAGCAATTATAAATGCTAGAGATAAGAAAATAAAGCAAGGGTAAATCACTGTCTAAAACTCCATCAAAGAAAAACAGCGACATGTTTTTTGCTTTGCTTTTTTTTGCATATGATTAGTAAAACAGCAAATTTAACAAATTTCTGGATCAAGAATCCACTGCCTTAGTCCCCAGTCCTTACAAGATAACAAAAGGCAATCTACTGGTACTCATGCATAAGAAGAACATACCATCACAGCAACTCCACTCTCAGAGAACCTTGGTATCGAGATTAGCCTTACTTTCTGTTTTTCTGGCCCTGGAAAACAGGGGGGGGGGGGGGGGGGGGGAGTAAGTTGGGTGCTCAAACTACATTATGAATCTGTACATGGAGTACTACCTTCCAATAATCGAGTATCAAATTTATCTTGATTCCCAACAAAGTAGACGTGCGGGCAACTTTCAACAAGGAAAGGATCCTTGTCTGTGTATGGGTAACATCCTGAATGGGAATATATATATATATATATGTTAGAAGGGCCTTCTAGCTTTGGATCATACAATTACCATAATTGACCATCAAACCAATTGTGGGTTCACATAAAAATAAATGAGCAACCATAATGCTAGTTTTTAACCCAGCAATCTTGACAGTTGATATGCCAATTTGGGCTGGAGGCCAAGAGTTACCTAGACTGTTTGGAGCCGTAGGAGCAAGATGGCGCCATCTCAGTGTTCTTTCCATGAATTCCAGTTTGTCTTTGGCATCAGAGTACTTGTAGAGGTCATCTACGTTCTGGCCAGATGTTCCAAGAAACCTACATATAGAACTTTCTTGCATCAAAGCCTCCAAGTTGCTTAAATATCGAGGTAAGCCAAGGCTGGTACTCACTGGACACTGTCAAGGTCGAATTGATGGGGATTTGAACATGACGAAAAAGTATTGTAGGTGGATGCCCCAGAAAAAAGGCATCTGTGCAAAGGCTGCAGTTGAGCAAGAGATAGCCATGCATGAATAAAATGCACATTTGAGTGCTACTAGAAGAAATCGAGTTTTTATACACATCAATAGCCCACCTGCTGGGGCAAAGAAAAATTTGCCGGATCATGAAACCCTGGCATAATATCTACAGGCAACGATGCTACAAGCTGCAGAGAGCATGGGTTACATAAAGGTCAATGCAGGGGACCAGAAAAGTCATAAAGACTAAATTTGATGAGAAGAGCCAATAATTTTAACCTGGGTAAGCATTATATCCAGTTCCTTGATAGGTTCCGCTATCCTGGATTGATCTTTTGATGCTACAGTCTGACATATTGAAACCAATTGTTAGTAGGATATACTGAAGTAACACGATAAGTGCCACATGAAACATATGAAATTTGAAATGTGAATGCCATTACCTGACCATTGACAAACCTTGGTGAAATATGCACTGAATTCCCAGCAACCACAACACGCACTATATTTGATGCTATGGTTTGCTCCTGAGTGATTTCCAATAACATTAACAATATTAATGTATATTGAGTATAATAGGTTTACACTTTACAAAGACAAACAGCATACATTATCATCACCCAGATGCCCAGTGACATGATCAATGAGAAGTTGGAATTGCAGAGGATTGAATGTGTCACTTCCTACACTTAACCCTGACACGAACACCACATACTTGTCTTCACCTGTAACCGAAGAAAATACAGTTTCAGAGCAATTCACTCATTGTTAAATACTTAAATTTGGGAGAAAATGTTGAAATCTGAACAGATGATGATATGGATAATATTACATGCACTAGACAATGCAGTTTGGGGAGGAAGACCAGCCTCAAGAACATCTTCGACAAGAAAGTTGCCAGCGCTAGTTTCCTTCCCATGGAGAGCCACTACAACCCCTGCGAATGAGTGGTGATTGAGCATGATTTCCAGGAAATAGTTTCAGGAGCGGGGGGGGGGGGGGGGGGGGGGGTGCAAAACACAGAAACAAGTCTTGATTGCATTGCTTTCACTGACAGATTTACCAGTCACAAATGCTGCTGGAGGTATGGTTCCTGCAAGTGTAACTCTTCCACTTTCATCTTCCAAAATGAGATGATCATCAGGATGCATGAAATTATGCGGTTTGACAAGAGGAATTGCAGACCTCTGGCAAAAAAGAAAAGATTAATGCAGGCATTTCTCAGGTTATTAGGTACAGTGACCATGCTTGGCACATAGAACTAACTTTAACGTTATATTACCTCCTTTGAGTATTCATCGAGAATGGAAGGCTTCAGTTTCATGTGCTTATATAAAGTTCCAACA
The DNA here is from genome assembly GCA_030272315.1 of Paspalum vaginatum. Lineage (NCBI taxonomy): Eukaryota > Viridiplantae > Streptophyta > Magnoliopsida > Poales > Poaceae > Paspalum > Paspalum vaginatum. The sequence continues at coordinate 56,900,915 of CM059012.1, read as the reverse complement.
ATTATGCAATCCTTTCCTTCTTCGAGTCCTAACACTGTCGTGACTGCAGTGTAGGAAAATCCATATTTTAAAATCTTGCTGACAAGGAGGGGCATTTCATACAGACCATACAATGCTAACAAAGCCATTAATTACTACTAGCACAAGAGCAAATGAAATTCCCAATAACTACACTCGGGGAGTAGCTATGCCACAAAATTCTGTATAACCAAATATAGACAAAACGTTCGGGAAAGAAAAACCAACCAAACCACGTGATAGAGTAGCCCATAAACCCCTGATACAAGCCAGCACGCTTGAAACCCTGCTTAACACGTTAGGCGAGCATGCAATTTCGCGCGTCCAACACCAATTACACTAAGCCAAAGCCTCCAGAAAATCATCAAAACCTCACTGGGGGAGGTAAAAATGTTACAAATCAGCAGAAACACTGATTTGCCGAACAAGGGAATGCGAGAGAGTAGGGTATTAGACTAAGCCAAAGCCTCCAGAAAATCATCAAAACCTCACTGGGGAGGCAAAATGCCACAAATCAGAAGGAACCCTGATTCACCGAACAAGGGAATGCGAGAGAGTAGGGTACTGCGGGGGCGGACCAGGGAGGTGCGGCTTCCAGGAGGGGACGAGGGCGTGGAAGAGGTTCCGCATGTGGTGGAGGCGCGTGAAGTAGATGTGGCTGTACTGCTGCCCCTGGTACTTCTCCCCCTGGATGGCGTACCTCTCATCCTGCAGTCTCCCCAATGCGCGACGCCCAGCCGAGACCGAAATCAAATCAAAACAAGGGAATGGAGCAGAACGCGAGGGCCGAAGAGGGCGGCGGCACTTACGAGGTTGCTGTAGACGGCCTGCTTTCTCTCCATCGGCTTCGGCACCGGCATCGGCGGCGGCGGCGGGGGGTGGCACGCGGTGAGCCTGGGGGGGCAGGCTGGGGTTTCGGCTCTGCAGTGGCTAGTTTTGCGATTTCTTCCCTTCTCCCGCCCGCGCCCAAATTTTATCCGCCAAAATCGTCGAGCGGCGCGCGTGTCCCTCCGGCGCCGTGATGGCCGGCCGTCGGCAGCCACGGCGGCCGCGGTGGGACTTGAAGCGGACTATTGCTCGAGTTAGGTCTGGGCTGGAATGCGAAGTTCGTGGGCCGACCGGGAACCGGTGCTACTTGTGGGAGGCCCATTGGCCCAGCCTGGTAAGAGGATCGCCGATTCGCCGCCAACCACCCACTAGACCAAGGCCAGAACCAGATCAACCTGTTCCACTTCCTATCCATCCCTTCTCCGAGTTCGGCGGCGGAGGCGGCGGCGGCGGCTGACCCCCAGAATCTACATGTTCGGTGGTACGTCGCCATAAAAGTACGGGGCTTTTGGTGCCTGGTGGCGCAGACGAAGGTGCCAGGCCTGTTCGAGGATCCTTAGACGTTGTATTATTACTCTTGCACCGTAGTGAATTTCACCCATCTTCTCAACAGAAAGAAACAGCACTCGAATGTCGTCGTTGCTGGTGGATACAACAAACGGTGAGATTACTGTCTTCACAATTACTTACTATTCAACTTGTGCATGGCGTCGGCTTGAGTTTTAATGGAAAGTTTCTTGACACACACTGCAGGAAGTAGTGGATGGCCAGAGCTGTTGCAGGACATCCTGATGGATATATTTGCCCTTCTGGAAATACCTGACCTTTTGCGTGCGGCGTCTGTTTGTTCCTCCTGGAAAGCTGCATACTGTGTTGTGCGTAGCATCGGGCGCTACAGGCGGCCACAGACACCGTGCGAGCATTGGGCGAGAATGTTTACTTGCCTCTGCAGCCTTGCAAAAAATAGGACCTACAAATTAACTCACCTGGAACTGGAAGTGGAACCACCCATTCATAAAAAGGTATCTGATTGGGTCCTCGCACGGGTGGTTGGTTACCGCCGATGAGCGGTCTGAGATGCACCTTGTCAATCCAGTCACAGGTGAACAGATTGCTCTCCCATCGGTGATCACCATTGAGCATGTGACACCTGTTTTTGACGATTCAGGTGTGCTCTGCAGGTACCAGTACTCACTGCACACTGCATGGTGGGTTAGTCGCGGATCCTTAACACTTGACCTTTGGGTGCTATGGAACATTCTACAACGCAAGGCGCTTCTGTTCTATGATACATCTGCAGGAAGCTATATCGTGGTGTTACTCCATAATCCAGTTGGGCAGCTATCGTTTACTCGGCTAGGGGATGACACGTGGACCTGGCTGCCACAGCGCACAGAAGTTGATGACTGCATCTACAAGGATAATCTCTTATATGCTGTTATATTATCTGGCGAAATTGTCGCGTTTGATCTTAGCGGGACTGTGGCCGTTACAATGGTAATTGTGGGCACGATAAATGCTATTTATAATGTAGAAAAGGGTCTACATTGTTGAGGCTCCATGGGGAGATCTGCTGCTGGTTTGGAGACCACAAGTTTGGATGGAGGACAACGAGGATGAGCATGGGCACAATGCATGTGGTGACCGTGCCTTATTTGGGAACAATACTGTGACGATGAAAATATATAAAATATGCATTGCAACCAAGGAACTGGTAGAAATAAACAGCTTGGATGACCATGTTTTATTTCTCGGTCATAACCAATCACTCTGTTCCCGTGCCGAGGAATATCCACGGTTGAAACCAAATCATGTCTACTTCACAGATGATGCTGGGTGCGTTTCTTCCAAATCCAGGTATGGCTACCGTTTTGTTATTGGAGCTCTTAACTTCGAAAGTAAGAGTGTGGAGGAAATAATACGGCCTCAGCCTTGGTCCAACTTCCCAGCTCCTTTGCTGGTAACACCAAATCTTGGAAAGATGGATTCGGCATACCAAAGCCTTTGTATTTGAGTGTTTGGTCTGTTTTGAAGAGGGGATTGGTTTTGAGATTTCAACAGATCTAGTTTGTACTGGTAAATCCTATGGGCTTGATTGCAAAATGCCAATTATCCCCTTCCTATTAGACCTTTGGTATTTGTATTTCATTAACTTTGTTTTTAACAATTCCGTTAAAAACAATAGTTGGACATATAAAGTGTTAATGCTACAAAACCCAGTCCATTTGAATAACTGGGCTGATTGGCCCATTCAGTGACTCTTGGCTGGGCTGCATTGCCGATGATCCCGTTGCCCTGACATTGCAAGCATTGCACTGTCCACCACCCCACGAGCAAATTTTTCGGTTGTACTACCATACAATGTCACAGTACTCTCTTCAATTATTATCAATAACGAGGCAACGGTCCGTGCACTGTGTACGGGTATACAAAATAAAGGGCTTTGAATTAAAAAAAGAAATTTATATGAGTACTAGTTCTGCCTTTTTGGGTATAGATTATACCTCTTTTTTGTACCGTCTATTTTTTAAACCATTAGATCTCGTTTGATGAACATTTTTCTTTTTTTTTCAACCACTGCAGAACTTATAATATTTTCCTAACGGAGTCGCTATTGGTCAATTCAAATTTCTACAATTGTGAAAAAATGCAACTGTGTGTTAGGAGCATAGTTGCAATTTTTTTTATCCAATCAACATGTAGAAAATAAGCCCCATTTTCCTATTGTTTCCTTGTGAGATTGATATCATCTACATGGATATATATGGCGAAACCAATGTCAGATTTTATTTTGCTAACCATCATTACAAGGAAACATTGTAGAACACATATGCCTCAATCGTGAAAGGAAGAAAAAACTTCAGACACAGTTGGAAGGCTGACACAATTTTCAAAAAATAAATAAAAAGATTGCACTGATTGAAAGTGAAGAGCGCTCAGAGTGAAATATTCTCACATCTTTGTATAGATCATGGATTGTTAAGAGCTGGGCTGTAGATTGTTGACCGGAGGAGTTCGAGTATGGGAGTGCAATTTAGTTCTTGTTCAATTTATAAGTATTTTCTTAGTCCTGAAATATAGGAGTCCAGTTTAGCAATTTTTCTAGCTGCCCATGTTCAGATGCATGTTGATAAAGACATGTATATTATTTATTTATTTATTTATTGAATGATGAATGGGTCTATTTGAATGTTAAAGGAAACGGCATGCATGGGCCTTCGTTGAAAAGCGGACGATAAACACAGCATTCCAGAAAAGCAGCAAACAGTCTCGATGGTGTAGGATCATTTTTCTTCGAGTGAGAAGCACGTGTTTGAATGATCGAGGTGTGGTTTTGTTGACGGACGACGATGAATGTTTTGCTACTGCTGGCTGAAGAGGCAAATACTGTCGCCAGTGGCACGAGTCATGCATGACGCACGCACGCACTCGAAGATGGACATGGATTTCGTGATCGGGTGCTCTCCATCGTCCAATAATCACACGCGCGCGCGTTATTTTAGGGTCCGGCCGGGTAACGAGCCGGACGGGAATTCGCTGGTTCCTCAAATAAACCAGGCAGAGCGGCTGCTGCTGTCAGTGTCAAATCAAAAGCGCGCGATTGGGTGCAATGCAATGCAATCACCGCACCGGTCTCGCGTGCCGACGCAACGGAAGAGGGGTGATCACGTCGTCACCGTACAGGTACATCGCGCGTGGCCCATTGCGTAACCGCGGGTTTAATTGCTAAACCCGCGGGCGATCTGCTGCGTTGGGCTCTCTCTCTCTGCGTCGTGTACGTAGTACGGCATAAAACAAGCATATGCTCTTTTGCGATGCTGGCGCTTACGTGGATGGATAAGGCAACGCCAGGGCATGCTTTGATTAATGGCCTGGCCCGGCCTCGGCCCCTCCTGTCTCCTCCTCCCTTCCTCTCACATAGTCACATCACACTAGCACAGCTGCGGCTGGTAGCGGTAATGACATGTGGCCTTCGTTCACTTTGACAGGCAGCAGCAGCAGCAGCAGCCGACGACTACACACGTACTAGCAGGCAAGAACAGTGCGCGCACGTATGTATTATTATGTATACAACGGGCCACCACGGGGCCTCCCTGCTCAAGTGTGGAGGTTGACGAGGCAGCAAGCTGCGGCCTGCGGCGCGATGTTTGTCGGTGTCCCTCCGTGCTGTGCGCCTGCGCTGGTGTTGGTGCTGCCGTGCATTGCGTTGTCAGAGACCTCACCTGGTCATCAGCAAAAGTTTGCATGCAGTTTGGATACGGTGCTTGAATGAGGCACCGCAGCAGCAAAACGTACGGTTCATGCCCAACACCGACCCTACTACTAGTAGCTAAGCTCCCACACGGACATGGCTCCGGCCCATCCATCCACCCACAAGGGGACACACGTACCAGCCGGGTCGCCGCGCCGGTCGCCCCCCGTCCACGGACGGACGCGCGCCCTCTACCCATTCCACATCTAGCTGTACCCGCCGCCCGCGACACAGGACGCGGAAAACGACCCGCCACACCACGCGCGCCGTGCAAATGCAACGCAGAACCTTCTCCTCGAGCGAGCCTGCCGAGCTCTCCTGAAGGCCGTCCAATGCGATACCGTACCATACCTGACGACATGAGCGAGCCACCGGCCGGAGCCTGTATGCGCCATCATATCATGACTCGGACGGACGGATTCATCCTGCTGTGCTACCTTTGCCTGCATGCATTCTTCCTGCAAGTTGCAACAAACACCGCAGCGGTGAACTGAAGCTCTTCATTCTACCGATCGAACGGGCCGGCGTCAGCTAGCATGATATTGATATAAATGGTATTATCTCCATCTCCATTTTTTGGTGGAGTGGGATGAGATGCGATTTTTTTTTTTTTTGAAGGTATGAGATGCGAGTTGGTGGGAGATCAGGCAGTGGATGTGTGTGTAGGCCCGGAATCAGCACTTCAGCAGACTGTCCGCTGTGGATCGCGCATAGAACTTTGCTGCATGCCAGGAACAGGAAGGAAAGGAGCTAGCAGGGACACCAGCTTCGTTTTGGTTTTATATGATATAAAAATACCGACGATCGAATTAATCGAACCATGCAGTTCCCCGTACGTGTAGCGTGCACGGTCGAGAGAGCTCCAGAAGAATCTGCCAGCCATCCGAGAGCGAGCGAGATAGACAGGGTTTCTTGCTGGTGTACGTCTGAAAACGAACGGCAACTTCTTCTTCTTCTTCTTGTTCTGACATGACAAACAATCGTGCCCCGGAATTTCTGAGTGAGGCGAGGCGGCCAGCTAGGGACGAACAAGACCCTCACAAAGTGGGCGGGCGGGCCGGGAGAGCATCTGCTACTGCTATAGGGCCGAGATTCTTATATAGATAATCATCAGATAAGCAGGCCGGCCTGCTTTATTAAGTTTTAATGGAAAAAGGAATATAATTCTTTCAGGGTCTAGGAAAAAGTTCCCACGCGCGCATATATAGCACTAGCGTCAAGAATCAATCGTGGACGTCGCGTCGATCTTCTCTTGATATCCAGACCGACAAGCGTATTCGTTCTGAGAAGAAAGAAAGTGAAGAAGATAAAAGCGTGTCGTGCAGTTAGACTTGAGCCGAGCAGAAAGGATCATCTCAGTTTCCAAATTTAAATTATACTCAGTTTCTAAATTTAAATTCCACTCTAGTTACAACGTTGTACACAGCGTTACTAGCAGGGGTAAAGGTAACAAAAAAAAAAAAAAGGCTCCGTCAGGAAGGACGTTCAGGCAAGTCCCGTCAGTGGCAGCGTGCCTCGAGGGCGACCTCCCAGCCCACCTATTGCTGCCTACTATGCTATGCCTGCCTCGCTCTACCTTGTTCACTTGCATAGATGGTGATGGAAGCAACGCAGCAACCGCTGATCCGACGGATCGCTGCGAAAACGGCGACACGCCCTAGTTGTAGCCAACGGCGCTGTCAAATACTACCTCCCGTCCCCAGCAGTGCGTGCGGTACGATCGCTTTTGGCTCTTGCATGCCCAACTCATCAACATGTTGATCGTCCAGTGCGTTGATGAGCTTTATAACTCCTTCAGCTTCAGAAGAGTTGGGATCGATAGGAAAAAGGTAGAGCGAGCATGACCGTGGTAATAATAACTCCGCCAAGACGATTGAGCTGCAATTCTACACCTGCCACACACACACATGTCAACCACCCCCGCACGGCGCACCCGCACGATCGAGTCCCGTTGCGGCGTTGCTGTCAGCGTCAGCGTGCCACAACGACGGACGGATGCAATGCAATCGTCCTTCCATTTATTTATTATATATAATATATACGCGGGAGACGGGAGACCCATCAACCAAGTTGGGCGCAACACTTGCATGCTCCACGCTGCAATCTGCAAGACGGGAGTTGGGAGCTCTTCTCCCGGCTTGCCTATCAATCAGCCTATGCAGTCGCGTGGGCATGGGAGGGAGATCCCCTCAGGAATTGTACGGAGTAGCTCGTAACGTGTACAGCGTACGGTCCGGGTGCACGAGTGGACAGGACACATTTCTCTTTCTCGCACATCTCGTGATTCACGCTGCGCTCCCCTTCTTCCGCCATGTGGGCCTCCAGGGCCAGACCCCTCCCGCACGGGCCCACGTCAACCCATGTGCTCGCTGACCCCGCTTCAGCTTCAAGCCAAAAATATAAAAATCATCGCCATTTCGTGGGCGCAAATAAAGTGGTTTCTATTTAATCAATTTCTCTGTCTCTCTCTCGATCATTCATGTGGCTGAGAAGGCGTCAGCACAAATCCCCGCCCCTCTCCGCTTGCTTAAATGCGTTTTATCCAAACGAACTCCAAAGTTTCGCAAATAGTACAACACGCGAGTCCGAGCGGCACCGACCGCGCGGATTGGTTTTGGTTCAGAGGGACCCGCAGCGCCCCACCGGCTTTTCCGGATGACACCCGGGTCCCAGCGCAGGTGGGCCGCCCCTGTCGGCGACCCGAGCTGGGCGACGGCCGGGCCCGACTCGCCTTTCGTTTTCCTTTCGGTACGGCATGGACGCTATCAACGCCACAGTGCTGCTACTGTGGCCGGCCTCCCTCCTCTCGCACCGTGTCGCGGCCTCGCGGGAGGAAAGCGCTCTTCCGGTTTCCACCCTGGGGAAAGCCTCAACTCCAACTTGGCCCTCAAGGTGGTGGAGTCCAAGCGTTTGCTCCGCGGCGACATCTGTAATTCCAATACAGCACGCCGACCGCAAGACTTGCGTGCTTGAGGAAAGGGGAAAGCCTTTCGTGATTTTTAGGTACAGCAATAAACAAATAAATGGTCCAGCACAAGCCTTCCAATCCAAATTTTTGAGACATCCCAAATGACAATTTGGTACCTTAGTACAGCTTCCACAAATGGATGGAAGAGGTAATCACGCAGGACACGGGCATACAAATAATGCAATCAGCTGAGCTTTGACTTTCCGGAGAGAAAAAAAACGGGGACTAAACAAAATTAGCTCCAAAGCGAGACACTCTAACTTCGATTCGTGCTGGATAAAGAAACCCAACAAAGCCCTTTTACAAAACAAAACGAACCGTACCGTACCTGTCGCTCAACTCGAATACGACCAGCACCGGCAAATCGTTTCTGACTCCGGTATCGCTCCGCGGCTGACCGCGAGATAAAACCCGCTGCTGGTATCTGTCGGCGTGCAAATACTCCAGGAGTCCGGGGTCCCCGCCGCAAAACCAACGTCCCCATCCAGGCAGAGGCAGCTGCGTCGCACCTACCCCTCCCGGCGCCCCGCCTATAAAAGCCGGCTCGCCCCCTCCCGCTCCTCTCTTCTCCCCATCTCCATTTTTTTCCTCCCACCGATTTTGCGTTTAGGCCCCTCGGGAAGCTGCGATTTCGCGCCCGGTCCGTCGCCACCGTTCCGCGGCCGCCTTGCTCCGATCGAGCGCGCCGCCCGGTGGGAGCTCCCTGCGACGCCGCTCGCTCCGCGGGTGCGCTTCTCGGCTCGGCCCCGTCTCTTCCCGCACAAATCTCGCCGTTTTTGGTTCAGATTTGGCTTGTCGGCGTCCGTCTCGGTGTTTCTCGACGGTCCCGGCTTTGTTTTCGCCGATTTGCGGCTGGATTTGGTCGGTTCGGCCTGCGAGGCTCGGATCTCGCGCTCAAGTCTAGCGTTAGGTGCCCTCAGGCTGGGGATTTCCTGCCGGAGGAAGCTTTTCATAGGAGCTAGCTGCCTTTGTGAGGTGCTCTTCCAGTTCGGACTTCTAAGGGGGTTCAGCGTGCGCGCTTGAGAGAGTAGCTGTAGCCTGGCAATCTCGTTTATTGCGTGGGTCTTTGGTTAGATTTCGTGTACCCGTAAGCAAAGTTTGGGTGTCAAGACAAGTCTGTTGGTGGGAGCCTGAGATTTCCTCCCTCGAGACGCCGAAGGCGCCTACCGCCTGTGGAAGCAATTTCCTGCCATCCTCAAGGTTCCACTTCCCCTTAGGCAAAGCTAGATTTTTCCTTGTTGATTGTCTTGCCTTGTAGTACTTACTAGTATTGATTGCTGATCAAGTATTTGTTGTCAAATGGCAGGCTGCTGATTTCCTCGCCCCCAGCAAGTCAAGTAAGGCGCTTCCTTCTTCTTCTGGAGGAGGAGGGGGAGGACCTCTCCCAGTTCCTCAAGTACGCCCGCCGTGCCTATTATTGTCCATTTGCATCCAAGAGACTCACAATTCTGTGAGACTGGGAACTCTTAAATTGGTCTGGACAAGGCGTTCTGGGAATGGGGAACCAGTGCCCAAATGGGACTCTTGGAAGCGACTACTACAATCGCCCCGTTTCTAGGTTCGCTGATGGATGCCTCGAGGAGGATCGCTACTGTGACCTGAAGAAGTTTGACACGCCATGGCCTGAGGTGAACTCATTTAAGCCCACTGCTGCTGGTATTTTGAAGCGCGGATTGGATCCAACGTCTATCACTGTCCTTGAAAGGAAGACGTCGGACCTAAGGGAGCATTATATCGTTGGCCGGAGGCTTGGTCAAGGGCAGTTTGGCACAACATACCTCTGCACTGAGATCAGTACAGGGTGTGAGTACGCATGCAAGACTATCCCAAAGCGCAAGCTCATCACCAAGGAGGACGTCGAGGATGTGCGCCGTGAGATCCAGATAATGCACCATCTGTCAGGCCACAAGAATGTTGTTGCAATCAAGGATGTTTACGAGGATGTGCAGGCGGTGCACATAGTGATGGAGCTCTGCGCCGGTGGGGAGCTCTTTGATCGGATTCAGGAGAAGGGACATTACAGTGAGCAGAAGGCTGCAGAGCTTATTAGAATCATTGTTAGCATTGTGGCTATGTGCCATTCGCTGGGGGTTATGCACCGTGATCTAAAGCCAGAAAATTTTCTCCTTTTGGACAAAGAAGATGATCTGTCAATAAAAGCAATTGACTTTGGTCTATCTGTGTTCTTCAAGCCAGGTACGATAGCAAATCTGATGCATGGCAACTGGCAAGGCATTCTTTATTGCTATTTTAAAGTGACAGATTAATTCCATCATGTTTACATGTTTATTTGCTGTACAAGATATTCTTGTAGATAGATACCAGTCGTGTCTGATTATCGTCTGCTAGCATCCTTGAGTATTGACTCCTCGAGCAACAAACTAGTCTATATATAAGGCACGACCTGTGCATTTTGATTCTCACTGATCTGAAATTCATTCATGTATTTGATTTAGTAATGTTTCTGCTTGTTACAACTTGCAAGGATTATGGTAGGATAAATAAATTATGGCGTGCTATTGGCCTTTGTTCATCAACGCTTGTTGTTTATCATATTCGGTTCATCTTGATCAGTTTTGCATTCCTTATGATTTCTGATGGGTTTATGATCTAAACCTTGATTTCCGTCTATATCTAAAACTGCAGGCCAGGTTTTCACTGAGTTGGTTGGAAGTCCATATTATGTTGCTCCTGAGGTACTACACAAACGTTATGGGCCAGAAGCCGATGTGTGGTCCGCTGGAGTGATACTCTATGTATTGCTTAGCGGGGTGCCGCCTTTTTGGGCAGGTAACTCTTCTATCCTCAGGCGTTGTATTCAGCCATTCAGGCCAACTGTATTCTGAGTTGCTAATCAATATAATTTGTTATACCAGAGACACAACAAGGTATATTTGATGCTGTCCTGAAGGGGCACATTGATTTTGACTCGGACCCATGGCCTAAGATATCTGAAAGTGCAAAGAATCTTATAAGAAAGATGCTCTGCCCTTATCCTTCAGAGCGTCTGAAAGCCCATGAAGTACTACGTAAGTATATATCTTTAGTCTTGCCTACGTTTCACTCAGCTCAGTGGCCTTCTGTTTTGTTGTCTAGCTGTTAGCTCTATTTCCAGCAAAGGTTTTCTTCCTTGAATCGTTCCAAGAGTCACAGTAGCTCTTTACTGATGAGACTGAATATTATATATGCATGCCAGGCCATCCTTGGATATGTGAAAATGGAGTAGCCACTGATCAAGCTCTTGATCCGAGTGTTCTCTCTCGGCTCAAACAATTCTCTGCAATGAACAAGTTAAAGAAGTTGGCTCTCAGAGTGAGAACTTTTATCTATTTCATTACCACATTTACACTGCAATCATGATCATGCGTGCCTGATTGAACTTCCTACAAGTCTTTTGTTATGCCATGTCGTTTGTGCCTTTTGGATCCTGAAATGTTTAAACTTTTGGCTGCATATGTATTCATCAACTTGTGGTGGACAACTGCCTTAATCTCATTTAGACTTCACCTTATAAATATTGAGGTTAAAAGCTGCATACATGTGTCAGTTGACGCTATAGCTCACATTTGTTTAGTGTTGGCCATGAATGCACTTAGTTGCTTCCATATGAGCTACTGCTGGTCAAGAATTCAGTTTTGTTTTACCTTCGCTTATATATTCTGCAACCACCAATTGTGCCAACATCATGACATTAAGTTTTCCTGACACTTTATATGCCTCCAGGTGATAGCTGAACGGCTTTCTGAGGAGGAGATTGCTGGGTTAAGGCAAATGTTCAAGGCAGTTGATGTAAAAAGTAGAGGTGTAATTACTTTCGGTGAGCTTAGAGAAGGTTTAAGGAGATATGGTACTGAATTGGAGGATAGAGAAATTAATGATATAATGGATGCGGTAAGGAATATTTTCTTACTTACCACGTGACCTTCTGTCATCATGCCATAATGCCATTTTTTCAGCACTTACAGAAAAATGCCTAAACAATACGTTTATTGGATAGTAGTAATTTTTCTGCTTGTATGCAGTGCATCTGTTTTTAGATGATATCTGCTCAACTTGGGAGCTTTAGATAAAGTTCCTGGATCTTTTTGCAGGCTGATAAAGACAATAATGTGACAATCAATTATGAAGAATTTATAGCTGCAACTGTGCCTCTTAACAAAATAGAACGCGAAGAACACCTGATGGCAGCTTTCACTTACTTCGACAAAGATGGAAGTGGATATATCACAGTTGATAAGCTTCAAATAGCTTGTGGGGAACATAACATGGAGGACACTTTCCTTGAAGAGATTATCTTAGAAGTTGACCAAAACAATGTAAGTTGGTCACGTTACTTGAATGGAAATACCAATGCTTCGCACAAGCGCACGATGCTTGGGTACCTAAATATGTCAACATCATTCTAGACCTTTGGGTCTTGTGGGGCTGCATTTTAGGGAAGCATTTCAATGGTTCCTTATCCTGACTGACATTTTACTTGTAGAATAAACATCTTTGGTGGTTGGGCATCAACCACATAGTCACACCTAACTCACAGCTATCGATTTCAGCAACCATAAAAGATAGAAATATAAATAAATAAATAAATATACTTGGTGACAGCACACCTATTGCCAATCTCCTGATTGGTCTTGAATTTACTAGCAAGAATTCTCCTATTCGAGAAGTTTTCTATGGTTGGCTAATTTTAACTTTGACCTGAAAAGTAGCCGGTATATTAATGGATTTACATGACCTGGGTAACATAGGCAGGAAACCATGTGACGGCTATTATAACTAAACAATGCCTCTGCATAGTTTTATTCTACATTTCTACTGTTTAGCTAGCACGTGCTGATCTGCCTTGTATTTGATTTTTGCAGGATGGTCAAATCGACTACGCGGAATTCGTAGCCATGATGCAAGGCAACAAAGTTGGACCTGGGTGGCAGCCAATGGAAACCACTTTGAATGTAACCTTGAGAGATGCACCTCGAGTACACTGATGCACTCGCCATGTACAGATTTTGTTCTCTTCTCTTGTTCATCACTTCTCCACGACCCAAATTCGGGCTGTGATGACATGTACGAGAAGGGAGCAAATCAATTCATTCAGTAGTATTTATTATTCCAAATAAGTGTGTGGGCTGGCGAGTAGTATAGTTTGTCACGAGACACTAGTATGGGTAGCGTATAGTAGCGGTATATTGGTTCATGTGTAGTAGAATCCTGTCCAGCGATTCAAAATACCAAAGGTTTCGTTCTGCTACAGATTATGTCAAGAAAGTTCTGTTTCCTGAGATTGATACTTCTTCTAGATTAATTAATCCACACGAGGTTTGTTACTCCGTTTTGCCAGTCCATAATGGCGGTCGTTTTGTGTCGTCCGGACTGTGGTCGCATGTTCAAGGCTGCACGCCGTGTTTGGGTTCAATGAGCCAAACCATGTGAGAACAGCAAAACGCGGTCGGAGCCGCATGACATGTTTCTGCCTGCCAGTTGCCAGCAGATGAACCAAAGCGCGATTCGCCTACCGGAAACCGTGGGCTACCACGGCACTACGCAGGCGCCGCCCCAGACACGGCTGTTGGTTGCCGTTCCAGAAATTCAGAATATACAGGCAGGCGGAGGAGGGCTACGCGTGCGTATAGTCAATTTCATTTGGCTCGTCTTGTAGCGTGTTTGCTGTATGACCGTGTATGGCCAATTGGCCAATGTATTGATCGATCTATTCTACTAGTTCTACGTAGTACTCGTATTTGGAATCCGACGGAACCTGTATGAAGCAGAGGGCCCGAGTCAACAGTCAAGTGCTCTCCGACGACACCCGGGACTCGTAGGCTGCAGCGATCTCCTGCGAAACAAGAGCAAAGACATGCGAATTAGTCCCTGAACATCTGATGGACCGCGGTGAAGCTCCTGAGTGAAGCTCGTACGTACCTTGACGTCTCCGTCCTTGGACAGAACACACCGCGACGTGACGGCGCCGCCGCCCCCGCCGAGAGCCCACCCGACCTCACACACGAAGTCGCCACCGTCCCCGTGCTCCTTGAACGCGCTCCACAGCTGTTTCGGCAACGTCACGACGCCGTCCGCGTCTCTCAGCAGCGTGCTTGGTCCCACGACGGGCGACAGCTCCGCGAACTTGCCCTTCTCATCACTCACCGGCTCATCAGCGAACTAAAAAGTAGTGTGAGGAGCCGTGGCAATACTCTGCAACTCACCGTCTCGGGGTCTAGCTCGTCGGAGAACCTCGCGGCCGCTGCGCCCGTGCTCACCCACGCCCCCAGCACCTCGGACGCGTCGAGCCTCTCTCCGGCCGCGAACGCGGTCTCCCTGACGGCGCACCCGCCGAGCTGCTCGCCGTTGCGGAACGGACCGTACCACTGCTCGGAGAAGACCTTGATGCCGCGCAGGCGCGGCTCCCTGCCAAGCGCGACGGTCTGCACCACGCGGACCCTGCTGACGACGTCGTCGGCGCAGCCCGGGCGCACGACGCAGTGCTCGACCTCGAGCACGGGCGCGGGGCCCCTGGGCCAGGCGGCGACGTAGGATCCCGCGGCGGCGTACGCGAAGGCGGCGGCGGAGGCGGCGTGGCGCCGGTGGGAGGTGTGCACGGTGGCGGCGTCGGCCTCGCAGCCCGCGGTGGGGAGCAGGCGGACCAGGCGGTAGTGCAGCGCGCACGGCGCGGCCGGGTCCGCCAGCGTGGGGCACTGCGTCTGCCAGTCCAGCACCCGCACGCCCCACTCGCGGTACGCCTCCGGGACCACGTTCTCCGGCAGCTCCACCGGCTCGCCCGCCGCCGTGAAGTCGGCGCCGAAGCCGTCCCACTCGCCCGACACCCGCGCCGCGAACTCCGCCCACTTGCTGTTATCTGCGCGTTCCATGCCGCATCTTGGCTTGAGCTATATATACTCCATCCCGCGCGCAGAACCTATCTTTCTTTCACAATTCACTGGAGTGTGTGCCGTGATGTTCCGCTAGATAATACTACTAACTACGAGACCTTTGCTATGCGCCGCATCACCAAAAACAGGGACTGCGGTAACATTGGACCAAAGCCAACAACTGGAAAGAGCAACAAGCAGATTGCAAGAACGGATAGGGACGGGCAGGATGGACGTACGGATAACCGTACCTGAGCGCGCGCCTGCGTCCGTGGCGGCGGTGCTGGAGGTGGTCTCGGGAGAGACGACTCGCAGTCCCGTTCTCGCCGGCCGCCGCGATCGAGGCGGCGGGCAAGAGCAAGACGACGGTGGAAACGCGGCCGGCGGGAGGAGCAGGAGCCGGTGGTGGTAGGCGTCGGGGAGGGGCAGCGGGAGGAGGAGTTGCGTGGAGAGAAGCGGCATTATCGATCGATGTTTTCCACGGTGCTGGGGGGCTTGAATATTCTGGTGGCGCGTACGAATTACACCTCAAATCAAAATAAAAAAGGCGGCTGGAGATAAAACGTTTGTGGGTCACGTGTGGTTCGGAGGCAGCCAGAGCTAGTGGCCACCGCGAATTGGGCCTCACTAGGCTGTGAATGTTTAGGCCCATCCCAATCCCAGCCGCCTCCCGCCGGGCTACCGGCCCGCAAACTCGGCATGAATGCATGTCTTGGTCTGGAGTGGACAACGAATAGCGAATAGCCTAGCCGATCTCTTTTCTCAATTCCTTCCTCCAGTCGTCCTCAAGACCTCAACTTTCTTCTTCGCTCAGTCTCACATGAGTGCCTACTGAAAGGAGCTGTACATTTGGTTGTGGGACTCGACGATTGCTGGATTGGTATGTCATTGAATTAGGGCCTGTTTGTTTCCCTGGTCTAGGAGCGGTCTGTATTAGCTAATATGCAAGACATCCAACTTGCTAGTGTCTGTTTCTCCTGCATATCATATTCGGACTGAGAAAGTTTGTATTTGTTTTATCTGCATAAACGGGTTGCACTTGTTAGGCTTTGTTTGTTTCCGTGCACGTACTTAGGGTTGGGCTGAGCCTGGTAAAGGCCCACACCTAGCCCATTTCACCCCCTGCCCTTTCCCCTTCCCCGTCCCACCCGACATGGCGTCTTGGCGGCAGCATTGGCGACGGTGCGGCGGCGGCGGCCACCTTTCCCCCTTTGCCTCCGGTCGCGGCGGCCACCTCCCCCCCTCCGCCTCCGCTTTGTCGCCGCCACCACCCTCTTGTCCACCACGCACCGGTCGACCGGCCTCCACCTCAACCTCTCTGAAGCCGCCGACGCGCCCATGCCCCTCCTGCTCTTGGTCGGCCACCTCATCCACCTCGATCGCCTCCGCCTTCAAGTGCGTCGGGCCCAGCCTCATCGCCGCACCGGGCTCGCTCACGCTGCCCCTGCTCCCAGATCTCGACCCCGAGATCCGGCGGCGGCACCATGGAGGATGTTGCCCCCGCCGCCACAACTGTCGTCGGCGATGGAGGAAGAGGAGGGCGAGGCAGCGACGGACGAGGACAGGGAGGAGGAGGAGGACATGGGGGCACGACGGAGGAGGCGGACTGCGGTGCGGCGGGAGGAAGAGGACTGGTCAGGGTGAGGAACAGAAAGAAAACGGTTCAACCGAGGTTGCATTGCGGGTGCAAGGAGGTGTGTTTAAGTTGCATTGCGGGTGCAGGCTGCTGCACTCCGCTGGCCTGCACAACATAAACGCCCTATTCTTGGGTTTTCAGCAATGCAGTATATGGAGCCACTTTGCATTGCTTAAGCCCACATAAAACCTCTGCGCAGGGAAACAAACACCCGAAGGGTGCATCCAGTAAAGCTAAATAGAGGGGTTACGCAGGGAAACAAACAACCCTTAATGTGTCGGGCTCAATTCGTAGCAAGCCCAATGGGTCTTGGAGAAGTGGCCCCGTGCGTCAAACTTCTTCGCGTTGTCCTTGCAGCTCATTCCATTCTAAAAACCAATCGTCCAGGCACTTTGCCACCCCCACCTCACTGAGTGATCTTCAATCATTGGCCTACCAGAGCAAACAAAGGCTCGATTCGATGTCGGATCTTGATGAACTTCCACCCATTGTGGCTTTCCTGTCGCCTAAGGTGGTGGGATCACAGTAACCTTTGAGGCCTTGTTATTCTCTAAATAAAATAAACAATTCACATTTAACAAGTTAGAACAAGGCTAATTTTTAGTGTCCGCCTTTAGGCAAGGGTGTGCCCTTAGGGCATGTTTGGATTGGCTGAAGCTATAATTAGCTCATGCTTACTTGAATACATAGGCTAATAGGTGCTTGGATTTCTAGAAAAAAAAATCAAGTTTGTTCTTGGTTTTATAATAGATAGAAGAGAGAAGGAGAACCATGGTACGTAGGGCAAAAGTGATTTTTCATATCCATTAGCTGCCAAAATTGGCTTCCTCTAACTAGCTAATGGGATAATGAGTGACATCATACGTCCGAAAACAATATTGGAATACGAGATTTACCCCGATCGTTTTAGTGCCTACTTGCACATAATGCCTCTGTTTTAAAAATATATTGGGTATTTTTGTTTGGTTCAGAGGACCTTGACCAACGATATATAACTCTATTTAAATACTCTCCCCTTCTCAACATACAATTTGCATTTTTGTTTTGTTATTATAAAGCATTGACCAACCATTAGTCTATTAAGCTTTTTTAGAGTGGAGTCCTTTTACCCCCTATCTTACGTTTGGAAACTCCCCTAACTTAGAAACCAAACATTTGAAGTCTGTGCAAAGAACCCCGCATATAGCTTGTCAAAGCGGGTTTCAAAGTGATTTAAGCTAACTTGACATACATGTGGCACATAACGCCCACACGTCGTAATTGTCTATCTCTCTCGTCCCATGTCAAGAATATGATTGACAACATCAAACGATAGACCCCGCTGCCGTACACGCTATCGGCCGTGGGAAGGCCCATAGATTGTGAGATGACTTTGATTCATTGATTGGTGGAATACTTTTTATAAATTGATGCTCTTAATCACGGTGGTCCGATGAAATATGAAGGGATTCCATGTGTCAATGGATCGATTGACTCGAACGAGTGAGATCAGAGGGGGTCTTTCGTCGCAGTCGCAGGGGGGTCTTCATCGCAGAAATCAGGAGCTAGTAGTACAAGAGGCTTTAGCACCCCACCCCACCCCACAAACACACACACCCGCCTCAACGATGAGTTGAGTTGATGCTCCTAAGTATTCTTGTCCAGTGTTTGCACCATGCAGCTTGCAAGTTCTTGGCGCTTTGCATTGTTTCGTTGTTTCCCTATCAAATTTCATTCCGCACCTTGTAGCATGCCTGGATGGTTTATGAGGAATCCGATCAATGTATGAGTAAGACTGAGTTGCTAGGGTCGTGTATTTTTCTATAGCTAGGCTCACAGAGACTACAATATCGGGTACGAATGAAGATGGTCACTTGCAGGAACTGGTATTGTTCTTCTTCGTCGTTTATTTTAACATTAGTTCCTACTTCTGCGTGAAGGAAATTGTAAAGAGATAAAAAATAATCCGATTAGGCTATGCGATAGTACATTTATCTTGTAGTACTCAAATCTTACATCCAATGAAGTGAATGGAACTTTATGTATTTTTCAGTGTCATTCTTGAACTGAGAAATATAAAAAAAAAACAGAAGGACAAACTAGGGAAAGAAAACATCATTCTAGGAGTAATCATGCTCCAATTTTAGCTAAAACTATATGCGATGGTTTAGAATTGAAAGAAAAAAAAAGAATTATACATATGCCACGCTCAGCCCTATCTGGAGAATAAATCTCCGGTGAGAACTTATTATTGTGTTCGGTGCTTCAGCGACATTTTTCTGTGGCCAAGGGTCCAGCGGATGTTCATGTGATGTCCCTGACGATAATACGTGCTAGTAGTAGTGAAGCTCTACTCTTTACGACTCTGATCACATACCAATAATATACTCTTTCACAAATCATAACAAAATATATAAAAAATTATAAACATTTTTGAATAATACGAGCAACTGAAGTTTTAGACAAAAGTCAACCGCTACGGAGTATTAATCAAAGCCTTGTCCTAACACACATGTTGTCTTATTTTGAGACAGGGGGAGCAAACTTATATACTACCTCCGTCCACGGATATTTGTCGCCAGCTAGTTCCATTTCGAGCTAAAAGGCATCAAACAAAAAAACGGAGGTAGTATTTGGGATGAAGGGGGTACGTCAATCAAACCATGTATGATGTATCGGCAGTGTTAGAATGTCGCTTCTCAGTTTCGCCCTCGCTACGATGTTTTTACATGGTTGCAGTGATTGAACGTTGCTTCTCAGTTTCACACAATCACACCCACGATATTTTTACATGCTTCAGAACGCGTAGTATGTACATAATCAACCGACCTAAATTTTTAAGGCATTATCGTTCAAATCCTTGGAAATCGGAATGAACTCGAGCGGAGCTAAAGATCATTGGCAATCCAGTTACCAGAAAGCGGCGGCGGCGTCTGACCTGATGACGATGAGAGAATTCCAGTGTCCACCCACCCATTTGTCAGAAACCGGCGGCGGCGGTGGCGCCAGATTGTACTAGCTAGTAGGCCTGCTCCATGACCATGACGGCGTTGGCGTGGCACTTGTTTAGTAGAAATGTTCAGGAGCCGGCGGCAGCCCTTTGGGCGACGG
Source organism: Paspalum vaginatum (assembly GCA_030272315.1). NCBI lineage: Eukaryota > Viridiplantae > Streptophyta > Magnoliopsida > Poales > Poaceae > Paspalum > Paspalum vaginatum. The sequence goes on along the minus strand of CM059012.1, from coordinate 56,881,257 downwards.
AAGCGGAAGCGGAGGAGGAGGACGATGAGGAGGCCTCCTCCATAGCCGCCTGGCACTTGCCGCAGCGCTTGGGCTCGGGCGTCCGCTTGGGCACCTCGCGGACGACGAGGACGCGGCGGCAGGAGGGGCAGGAGGAGTGCGCGGCGAGCCAGGTGTCGACGCAGGCGACGTGGAAGCCGTGGCCGCACTGCGGCAGCACGCGGATCTCCTCCCTGGGCGCGAACTCGGACAGGCAGATGGCGCAGTCCGCCAGCCTCTTCTCCTCCCCCCCGGCCGCCGCCGCCACGGCGTCCTCGTAGGCGACCGTGGGCAGCGCCCTGAGCGCCTTCTTCCTGAGCCCCTTGGCGGCGGCGGAGGAGGAGGAGGAGGAGGGCGCGGCGCCGCGGCGGGAGCGCGCGCACCGTGCGACGGAGGCGAGCCCCACGACGCAGATGAGCGCGCAGAGGAGCGCGGCGAGGATGACGACGACGTCGGAGTCGACGGCGAGCGGGCTCGGCGGCTCGGCGGCGGGGAGGGTGGGGTACTGGCCGGAGTTGGTCTGCAGGAGGCGCCGCGCCGACGGCGACGCCATTGGCAGAGTTGGTGGTGGCGGGCAGGGGCAGGGGAGGGGACGAGGGAAAGGGATCGCAGGGGACGGGGAGGCTGCAGTTTTATCGCGCAGGCAGAGTGGCAGTTATTAATGGAAGAGAGAGAAGCTTTCGTGATCTGGCTGCCTGGCTTCTCATCAGCTGGGAGTTGGGGCGCTGGGGGTTGGGGAACTAAAAACCTCTGCGAGAGGAGACGCGGGCTCGTGTCTCGGTGACATGGCGCCGAGGCAAGGCGGGTGTCACGGGGCCCGGCCGGCCGCACAACTTGACGGACGACCTTGGCCCGCCACGGCACGGCCCGGCCCCCCGCGCGCTTTGGGGACTCCGCCGTGCGGGTGCCGGTCGCGCGGGCGGGCGGGCGGGTCGGGGCCGCGCCACCGCGACAGGGGGAGGTGGTACCATGGTAGTGCGGCGGTCAGGTCAGTGGCCTGATCCAGTGATCCTGATGGATAGATACACGGACGGTGAGAGGGACGGCGTGGGTTTTCGGCAACCACGTCGCGTCCATTCGCGTGCGCCGTCCGCCCGCTCGGCTCCTAGGGCTCGGTTCCCCGTGCTCGTGCGCTCCACCGTCGTAGTATACTCTACTCCAGTAGGCTCGTAGGGGCGGACAGCTCTGCCCTTGTGCGTAAATTATCAATCCACCAATCGAACTTGACGTTCCAATCCAAAACCATCCGTCCGATCGTCGACAAGCAGGCGTGGCATTCGGAAGCTGGAAGCTTCTGCCTGCATCTGCAGTGCAGGTAACTCGTTGTCAGCAGTCAGCTTTGCATGCATCGGGAAAAGGAAATGGATGGCCCCTCAAAGGCATCGTTCGATCCGAGACAAGGGGAAAGGTTCAAGGTGGGAGCAAAGCAGGCCGTTGGACGTCACTTCTCTGCCAAATGGAGTTGTTTTTCTGATTGTGAGAGCCGCAAAGCTGGGCAAAGCGCACAACAGAACTAGCAGCCTCGTGTCGTTGTAATCACGCAGGCCGCAGTATGTGAAGAAGTTCACAGCATCCCGTAAACTCCACTGCCTTTTCTCGGCCAATCTTTTGTGAGCTTTCCTGTGCAAATAATGATTATGCTACGCAAGGGACAGATGCTGATGCAGCAGTAAACTCGTAAGATAAAAAGCAAAGGCCGGATCTCGTCAGAAAAAAATAATTAAAGGAAAGAAAAAGTTATTCTCATCACCAAATCGAGATCCCACATCACAAGGTTTCGTTGTATTGCTGTAGGTCACGAAAAGAGAACCTACAGGCCACTGATCGCTACTCTTTACATGTGGTCCCAAAGAATCCTGAGTGCAAGCAGTGTGATCCTGCCAAAAGTCCAGACCTGTTCAAGTCTCAAACATGTGAGCACTTTAGCACCAAGCCTCGATGGGAACCGCAGACAAGCGTTACTCAGTGTCTTGACGATAGTAACAGAAGCAAATGCACCCCTAAACAGGGTATCCTAGAGCAATTCTAGCTAAAACTTTTCCAACAAGTCCAAAAGGTGAAGGTTCCAGGTGATATACTGTTACCAAATGCAAAATTTAGTCAGCTCCGGAATGATTACAGCGATTATCATGTTACATGGTCATTGAAATTTCCTGGCCTCAAGCCCTCAACTGGGAAACTGTATGGCTACCGACACGATCTCAGTTTACTAGATTGGGGTAAACCCAGCAAAGACAGTCTAATCACTTAAGATGATTTGCTCAAATGTCACTAATGTACTCTAAAAGAGATTCAACCTCCTGTCTCAGGGCAGCAATTTTCTGCTGCTGCACAACAATCCTGTTCTCTACATCCTGCCCGCGCAGTTTCTTCTCAAAGCTGTCAACAACAGTCGAATGCCTTGTCATGAGCTTCTCCTGCATCTCTCTCTCCTTTGTGACCAAGTCCTCAACCTGCATCACCCCAAAGCTCAGTAACAAGAATGGATGCAATTAATCTAAATGCAGAAAGGAAGTTCAGTTTTAAATTGCTTCAGAGTTCAGACATGGCAAGATACACTCGCATCAGAACAAGCTTTTCAACTTGATTTCTTCATGTGCCTGACATGGGATAGTGTTTGGTTATAACTAACCTTTGGCCATATCTGATAAGACTGGGGAGATGACTGAACAGACGTCAACAGCAGGCTTCAGCTCTTTCAATAGCTCTTTAAACTGTGCATCAGCAGCTTTACGAGCTGCCTTGCAAGACTGAATGTCTCCCGTCCTAGACAAATCTCGCAATGAGGCCTCCAGTTTATCATGAACTGCTAAGCATTGCTCAAAGATACCCTGGATTTTCTGAACAGTGCCTTGCACCTGTACCATAAAGCATGAAATAGCCAGCAGAAATTATCATTGCTGAAAATAATGGGCAGTGTCCACAAGATACAAATAACAACAGAAGCTTGTGCTGCAGTAATTCAAGACCCTTTTCCAAACTCTGATCAATCATGGCTTTCCTTACTAGCATGGATTTGTTCAAATATCACTAATGTACTCTAAAATACATGCATATTAACAAATGAGTTGCAATGGTTAGATTAAGCCCCCGCTATTGTCAATTCTATCAGTAGGTTTTAGCCTAGTCCTGCATCATGGGCTCCAGTGCAACATCCAAAACACGTTAGCAGAAGTAGAATACACAGTATTATTATTTGAGGAATACAAGTACTTATATCATATAAGAAAACTATGATGGTAAAAGAGACGAGAAATATTCACAGGCTTATAACAGTTTTCAGCAAGCCGGACAACTCTCGGCCTATAATTATATATGTACAATACTGTAAAATATTGTTTACCTCATCCCATTGCAGCTTGGCCAAGTAAGAAGGAGAGCTCTTGGATATTGACATATCAGTGCGCATGAAAACAATACAGGCCACAAACAGGAGGAAGAACCCAGTAATCAGCATCAACGGCTCTCTGAGCAAGGATATATTGTTGAATTTATAGTAAACCTGCATATTGCAAATGAGCCATCAAATAAATTGGCTCTAGTTTATGTGTATCACCAAACAAACAATTTAATTCACTAGAAAAAGCATAAGCCTTTCATACAACAGCTTTTAGTGCTGCTATGTGCATAGAAAACCTATAGTTCATCTATTAATTATTATTTACTTGGATTAACATTTCAGCAATGATTATCCTTTTTTCATGAAGCCATTATCCAAACAAACCACTTGATAGTAAATCTGACAACAAACCTGGAAATACAAATTATGCTCTGGAATAACATCAGGCTTCTCCAAGACAACGACTGGCCTTCCAACAATGTCAAGGTGTGAATACTTCACCTGCACCACAAATCACTGCTGTTAGAAACAATGGATTTGATCAGCTAGTTAGCCCACTCCATTATACAGTGAGAAAGCACCTCCTGCCACTGCTTGGTTGGAAAGGGAGCTGAAACTTCGATATCCTTTGACCCTTCAGGTAGAACAACCTGACCAACAATGAAGATATTTAAAAGGGGGGAAAGACTACAAGGAGGCATGGAATGTAAAATTAATAGCACAATAATACTCAGTCATTATTCAACTATTCATATTCCTATGGTTAGGCTCAGACAGAAAGTCAACAACACAAAATAAAGTCGGGAATTTAGAATGAATACCAAGCATAAATGGTCATATAATCTGCAAAATATGCCAAGTAAATTTAAATTAGTGAAATGAAATTGCTTGTTTCATACAAGTTCACACCATACCTTTACGATAAGTTTTTCAATGAGAATTTCCTCCATTGGAGAGCCGAATGTGATATTGAGAAACCTCTTTCCATCAGAATAGAAAACAAAGTCTTGAAGTGGTAAACCATAACCAACAGTGAAGGTTGTTTGCCACCCACCAAACAATGGAAATCTTGGTTCAATTTCCAGTTGGGTCTGAAATAAGAAAGCTTGATCTGTGAAACACTGAAACAATTCTGAAAGTGATGTTGAAACCTTGATGACTGGGATAGCTAACAAGATTACCTTCTTAGAATCACTCCACAGATGTGATGTTGAAATATTACCAATCTCATCTCTGTAATAAATAGAGTGGGCCCTTGGAGGCAGTCTCGCAATAAGATGCCTAAAAGATGAAACACCTCTTATGTAAGGTCTAGATTGATAATCGATCCTGCAAAGGGGGCACATAATTAGTTACTTCTGAAACAAAGTTAACTCCACAGTTACAAGGAAATCAGAGGAAGGAGAATAACCTGGAAAATTCACCCTTGAGTCTGGCACCACCGTGGGCAATGTTGTAGTGTTCTGTAATCTGTACATTCCCCCAGTGAGATATCTCAATCTCCCTCATAACTTCCTTTGCGACTGCAAAAGGATTGTTGTTCTCAAAGTGAACAATCACAGGTAAGTAGGAAAATGGGGGGAGATCTTCAAATGGTCCATATTTCAGTTCTGAATCCACAATTTTTGCTTTTGGATGCTTTGTGTATGATTCAACCCTTCCGCCAGGCAATCTGATAGTAAGTGTCTGTACCTTAACAGGGTAAGGTGACAGATAGTGAGCACTATCCTGATAGACAACAAGCTGGGCTTCAGCTTGAGTGATTTCTTCTGGGAATGGTTGAAGAGAGTGCGTAAATACAGTCAGGACTTCTAAGTGTAGAGTTTTGCCCTTTTCCAGAGGTTTGGATAACAATGCTGAAAAGAACGTTAGCTCTGGGGGGGCTCCAGAAGGCTGAACAACTTCAATCGGCAAAATAGTACTTGGACCCTTCACCTTTCCTTCAGTACCGAAAGCTCGTATAGCTGCTAAGTTCTTGGCTTGGATCTTGGGAAAAGCCAGTAAAACTCGCGATACAGGATTCTGTCCAGCATTTTCAACCTAAAGAGAAGAACTATGTGAATTTTACTGTAACAGCAGGATTCCAGCATATCAAACATGCATGAGCAAGGCCATATTACACCTAGATGGAAGCACTTGCAAGACAGATGTTATCATTATATTTCTATAACAGAAACAGAAAATAAACATGGTTCAGATATGGGATATGGATGTCTTAACACAAAGATAGAATTCAACAAGCATCACTAGAATTTGGTTTATAAGCCATACAGCTGATTCCTGGAGCAGAGAATTGGGCATATCGAAATTTTGACTACAGAAATTTGGGCATACTGAACAGACCAGCAGTAAGCCAGCAATGATACGGGGTTTCAGGACTGATAGCAAGCGGTGGCGTTACGGTGAAACAGGACAACCCGCATCAATATGTAGTATAAGATGCATGCCTATACATAAACCTGAGTTCAAGCAGCATCCAATGGAAAATGGTTCGGGGAAAAAAAAGCTGGCCAAAATTCGTGGGACAGGTAATCGGGCATATCTAAATTTTTGCCAGACGAAATTTGGACATTAGTGAATAGACCTGTAGGCATGCATTAATGCAGCATTTTATTGTCTGAAACTGGTAGCTTGGTCGACACATAACTATGTGATAAATCATTAATCAAGCTGATGAGGCAGGCAATAGTGACATCTCTATTTCAAACTACTACAGCGTGGGGAGTTGAACAGTCTGGAACAGTTCATAAAACCAGTAAGCCACAAGAGAAACAAAGTCGAGCAGCGAACCTTGAGGGAAGTGAGGACGCGGACGATGTGCGAAGTCAGATCAACCTGCGATGAGAGAGAACCCCGCACACCGTTAGATCCGATAGCACTGAGGCGGTAGAGAGAAGGGGGAGGGCTCCGAGATCTGAAGAGCGAGGAGTGCACTGACCCTCCGATCTGCCCTGGAGATGACGAGATCGGCGCACGCGGCGGAGGCGAGGGCGCCGGCGAGGACGAGGAAGAGGAGGAGTGAGGTGGTGCGGCGGAGAGGCGGCAGCGCGGTCGCCATCTTCCCGCGGCCAGATCGCGGCGAGATGCGAGGGGCAGCAGCTTTAAACCCTCGGCCCTCGGCCGTGTGCGCCTGCGAGGAGGAGAGGCTGCACCCGCACTGCGCTGCCGCCGGCCGGGTCAAGTCGTTTCGGGTCGAGGGGTCTTGTCCGTTTTTGCTGGGGTTTGGGCCTGTTCCGGGGATTTTTGGGCCTGTTCGGCCGGCCTCCTGCGGCTGTCTGTGGCTGTCACTGCAGATAGCGCCAATAGCGCACATTACCCACGATAAAAACCTCGGCTGGCAGCGTTATTCCCCGCGCGCTGCTTGCCCGACCCGACGTGCGCTTTTCTTTTTCCTCCTCCCGCTCCCGCTGCCGCCTCACCCACTCGTCCGCGGCCGGCGCCGGTCCCCAGTGTCTCGCCTGCTACGTCTATCGTTCACTGATGCCGACTTGCCGCTGCCTACTGCTAACTTAGGCGCCGCCGGTCCTTCCCGACTGCCATGCCGGTCTCTCCGCCGCCTCACCAACCGCCTCCACTGTCTGGCCAGCCGGCCACCCCCGGCCCTCCCTCTATGGCCGGAGATGGAGGCCATGACGACAGCGCCCACACCCCTAATCCCGAACCCTAACCCTAACCGCCGCCGCCACCGCCGACGCCTCGGCACCCTCGTCGCGGCCTCCCCACCCGCTAGCCCCGCCGCCCCACCGGCTTCCTCCCGCGTCGTCTTCCCCTGACCCTACACTGCCACGTGGCACGCGTTGGGGGGCACACGCCGGTCCCCCCGTCATGCCGTGGCTTAGGCACCTCTCGCACGGTGAAGACTTGTCTGCGTCGTGGCATGGCTACATTTTTTTTCACACTCAAAGCATTGCAACTTTTTCCCCTAATATGATCATGGAGATCACCAAACCCCAGTTCACATACAAAGGCGGGAAGAAGATCGGTCTGCTTTGGAATGCAGGGTTTTCACAAGAATCATGCACGAATTTTACAGAAAACATTTCAATTTCACAGGAAAAAACGCAAAAATAGGAAAAAATTTCCTCCATTCCAAAGGAGGCCTCAATATCCAAATCCCGACCAAGCTCTACATTTGCTGACTCATGCGCACAACTATTGCAAGATCTAGGAACATAATGAAAAACTACTGACAGATGCATAAGCTCCTTGATTTCTCGAAGAATAACGCCACATGGTGCTTGGTTGAAAGTCAACATTTTTGGACGTGCGGGCACCGCACATCCTTTTGAAACACGGTAATTTCATCAAAATATATAGAAAATTCGCATGGGAATAGAAAAAAATTCCTATTCCAAACATACCATAACGCCTCAACAAAATCATTTATCTGTCATATATCACCCTCCACCATTCATATATATCTTCGTAACGTAGTGACACCGACATTCTCACAGTTGCCGTGAATCTTATACGTCATCGTGAGTTCCATCGATTTCATAGGAAAAACACCCTATCTTGTGGAGTTTTTTCCTCTCACCTTCTTTATGATCCAATCTTTACGCCCTAGACCACTGGTGATACGAGAGGGACATTAGGCCTTTTATATCGTACTAAGAGGGGGTGTTAGGTCTTTTTTAAATCATGCTAACTTAAAAAAGATGAGCTCATTTTTCATGGGGTTTCTTGGGCTCCATAATCTGATCGCTAATGTCCAATCCTCATTTGAATGTGTGTGGAACGTGGAAAGAAGTAATAGAACTTTACCGCACCAGCTATTATCTATTGACAGTTATTGAATATCGTAATCTAGTTAGATCATTCTCTATGCAAAATCTTATATGGTATTCGTGTTTCTAAGGTACCACATAAGCAATAAGAGATTGGAACCATGATTAAAACAATGCATTGCAGTGCATAGTTTCATTTGATGCAATTTTACAAGTAACATGCAAGATGAAATTCTATTGAAAAACAACACACACATAGTTTCACCTAGATGAAATTTATTTCACATTTGTATTAACTACTTGATTACCATAAATGCTGACATGTCACTTTTTTTATTGAGAATAGAACCCCTACTAAGAATAGCCTCATGGTCTCTGAAAGTAGCCTAGAGGGGGGGGGGTGAATAGGCTAAACTGAAAAATTATACAAACTAAAAGAGCGGAAGTCAGTGACTCACCGGTTGGACCAGTGCGGACCGATTCAACTGGTCAGACCGGTTGAACCGATGCTCATCGGTTCAGCTGGTGGGAAAAAGGAATCTTGAATTAATCTCTAAATCTATGCAAGTAAATTTGATACCGATTCTTTCTAGAGGTTCCTTGAAGGTTGTTCTTATAGATTTGAGAGGGGCTAGCCTTGGAACCTACACACAAGATACATCCACACCAAACTTTCCAAGAACAAGATGAGTATACTCAAGAACACTATGAACACTAACAATACAAGCACCACAAGAAAGCACACGAGACAAGGATTTATCCCGAGGTTCGGGCACACCACAAATGCGTCCCTACGTCCTCGTTGTCGAGGAACCCACAAAGGATGTCCTCTTCTCCCCAATCACAAAAACCGACGGAGAGGCACTTACTATGAGGGGTAATACAAACTTCCCGGAGCAATCCACACGAGACGGATGCTTCTACGGGCGATGCCTAGCCGTCTAGGAGTACGAAGCTCCAAGAGTAACAAGTCCACCAAGTTTGCTTCAAGAATCACCAAAGCTCACAAAGAACAAGAGAGAGAGAGGAGGATGAACACAGAGTCTTCGATGCTCTCTCAAGATCTCACAAACTCTCACTCAAGATTTATGGAGGATTTGAGCTCAAGAGAGTGGAGAGTGAGGTAATGGAGTGAATGAGCAAGCAAGCTTTGTCTCAGGTGGGATGGAGTGCCAAGAGAGGGAGAAAGAGGGGAGTGAAAGGGTATATATACTCTCCATTCTTGAACTAGCCGTTTTGAACCGTTACAGTGCAAAACAGTGACCCACCGGTTGAACCGATGGGGCACCGGTTGAACCGATCGGGCAACCGGTCGGACAGCAGAATCGGCAGACCGGTTCCAGCCTTCCCGATCGGTTGAACCGGTCGGGCAACCGGTCGGACAGCAGAACCGGCAGACCGGTTCCAGCCTCCCGATCGGTTGAACCGGTTAGGGCAACCGGTGAGGCAAAAACACGGTTGAATGGAGACTTTAGGGCTAGGACATTTGTATGTGTGGAGATTAATGAACTTTGTGAGCTTTATGATTCTAGTAGCACTTCATGTTGGACCCCTCCTTGATAGAACGGTGGTTCCTATACTCAAGAGATAAATTAGCAAATCTATTTAATCTTCAACCTATAGAGCTTGAACCGCTTTTCTTTTGCTTCAAATAAATGAGGGGTCTCTTTTCTTGCTCGCAAAGTACCTTAGCACTTGTTTGCTTGATTGTAAACATGAAGTCCACTTTTACTTGCTCGATATTGATGTGTGTAGCACTATCACTTGATTTGTTGCTATGATCATGCTCATGTAAACTCATTAGTTACTTTTAATGTATTGTCAACATTCACTAAAACTCTCAAATAGGTTGATTGCACTTCCAGTCTCGTCTCACCAGGCGTCTAAGACGTCTATGAGCCAAACTATTATACAATGTTCCGATGGCTCATTAGATGATGCCTCCTCATCCCTCCTTTCAACGACAACCTTTTGATCTACATTTAGTTGATGAAGACGGATAATGTAGTCTGGATTTAGGTGTGTGTGTGTGTGTGTTCGGTTGTTCTTTGGTTTTTGAATAGAGCTATGTAGTGGGATCTCGGAGAAAACTGATCTTGATTGTTTATCTGAGCAGACTATATAATCTAGCCTATTTTGATGGATTGTATAAGCCAGCTTATACCAACATTGGTGGGCAAATAACTCAAAATGGTGTGGATATTATAATACAAGACTGAAATTAATCTAAAATAAACATAATTTGAATCACTTATGGATTATCATGATCTTCTTAAACTAGGGTGATTATTAGCCACTTGAAAGTATACAAAACCGGGTCATCTTATTGAAAGAGGTAAACAGACGAGGTCTGGTAGCCTCCTAATCAAACCTAGAGTTCTATAGGACCACAAATCAGAAGTTCAAAACTACCTACCTGCATGTAGGTGACAATTGAAAAACCATCATCCACAAACGCCATCCAATTGATAGTTCAGTACCGCCTCTTCTACCCTAGAAGAGTGTCGGCTCCAACAATTCATGCGGGGAGCGAGTTGTGGTTTTCATTGGCATGTCTGGTGGCGCTAACTGTGTTACCTCATATAGCAAGACTTCTCCTGCATTGGCTGATGGATTATAATATCAGTAGTAAAATAATCATCCACCCTCTAGTGAGATATAGTAGAAATTACTTCATCCTCATTTATCTCTCTGCCCATCGAATCAAGCATGGAAATAGAAATACACTAAGCCTTCCCTTCCCACAAGGTCACCGCCCATGTTTGAGTATTCAAACTTTACATTTATATGTACTGAATCTATATACTCTATATAAGTGAAGCCCACTCAAGGTCATTAACTCAAATTCTCTTGATCCTTAGCCCATCCACGTCATCTTCTAATCACCGCCGTCTGATCATGATGTCCTAAGCACAATTTGTCCGTCCATACCACTGCATGATCAATTAGGTACAAGAGTGGCTCCCTGATGCACTATTCTTTTGTATCTCTATCGCTCTCTCTTCTGGGGCTGCCGCCCATGACCTCCCCTAGCCACAAATGCTACTTAAATAGCTGGGCCATCGTACCATTCACCAAGCTATGTTACCATGCAAATGTGGAAAAAAGCTCTGTTACCATGCAAATGTGGAAGAAAGAGAAACTGATGGCCGAAACTGATTCAATTAAGAGGCCACCATCTCTTCACATACAACAAATCTATATATTACAATTGCCATCCAGCAGCCCCTGCCTCCTTGCATCGTGCCGTCCTCCATTGTGCGTGGTAGCTACTTGCTCTTGAACTTTTTTAGTCTCCTTGATTTCTCTTACTCGAGCTTCCAGCTTGCTTTCTCTAACCCTGAACTTATTGTTTTGAATTGGTCAGATCGTGCTAAAGCTCCAAAGACGCTCTACGTTTTGTTGGCAAGGATCACTTTCTGAGTTGCTGTTGATCATATTCGTATGCAAACTCAGATTATTTCCAAATTTCCCTATTCACATAGGATGGCCATGTCACTTCCTGTATGATTCTGTAAGTATTAAACTAGCTAGCATAGAAAATTTTCTTCCTTGGTTGATCACGATCTTTTATAGCTAAGCCATTTGTTTCCTCACCATCCTATGTTTTTTTAGAATTTTCCTCTGTATAAGTCTTCTTTGATGGCAGGCACACATTGAGGCAATGGGAGTGCGACGTAGACACCAAACAAAGCACCATCGTGGAGTTGGACAACGGTGGTGCGGCACAGGAGGTTGATGGTGTTGCTGTACGTCTAAGCATCTACGCTGTTGAACAATGGGTAGATCCATTGTGTGTATGTGGCACTAAGCATCCAACATGATCTATTTGTTTCTATACTCCAACGTGACGAGCTCCCAACCAGCACCGACAACCATTTGATTTCTTTACTGATTGGCTACACAACAATTGCCTATGACAACAGTAAGTATAATTATGTGAAAGCACAATGGATGTTGACCTTGTAGTATAGAAGCAAATAGATTATGTCAGACATATGCACTTTGCCTAATCAACACATTTTCACCCAATGATAATGTCAAGTTTCCTTTGCTTCATTCATCCAAAATTCTGCACTAATTCTCGCAGCAACGCGCGGGGTACCATCTAGTATAATTCATACCGCAGTTCGCGTATGGATCAATCTAGATTCTAGAATCCAGATTGTAGAATCCAGCTTTTGAATCAAATATAGCAGGTAGATTTTACAATCCATATTATGCAGATAGTGGAATCTGAGAAGCTAGTCCATTCCAACTTCTAGTTTTCAAAATCCACATTGTAAAATTTGAATGTTTCCATACGGGCCTAAAAACGAAGCCTAGGTACTTTTTATTAGCATGCTCTTGGCCTCTTTACATAGTACCCATCACCAACTCCACAGTATTACTATCTCTCTCAAACGACTTCTCTCTCCCACAACGCTGAGCCACCACAATTGTGCCGGCCGCACGGGCTCACTCCATCCCCACTCCCGCTCTCTCTCTCTGTACCCTCTCTGTGCGTGCGATCGCCCCTGCTGCCCTACTCTATGTGCCCTGATCCTCGTCGGGACCTCTGCCAGTCCTTTTCCGACCACTAGGTATGCCCGCCCACCTTTCCTTCTCGCTGAGCGAAACCAAGCACCATGCTGTAATGTGAACTATCAGTATTCGGATCTGATCTAGTTACAAGGGTACACATCATTATGCTTACGAACTCCATTTTTTTTGGGAAAAAATCGGCGTACATGTCTACACCCATGTCCTATACCGGTGGGTCCTCCCCTAGTGGCTGTAGAAGGAACGGAGAGACCAAGAGTGAAGTCAGAGTTTGTTCAGATTTGTGTGCAAGGCGCCCGAGCCGACCAATTTGTTGTGTTCTCTTGATCAATTAACTAGGGTTTAACAGTAGAGGATCTAGAGTTTTAGAGTGGGGTATTCCCAATTCTAAGCACAAAAATAAAGAAAAAATAACTTACAAAAGGACATTATTTTTACAATTTATACATATATTATTGAATTAACCATTTAACACCAAGTAGTTGTAGAATTGTAAAGAGATAGTCCTAACAAGAGATATGGAGAATGAGAGTGCGAGTGAACAAATAGAAAATTGGCATAGAGTCATCTCTCTACTATTTTTTCTTTCTTACATAGAAGAGCAAAATGATGGAATTTTAATGTTTTTTCTAATATGATCGAATTTACATACAAGTCCATATGGTCTTAATAGGGTGAGCATTCTTTCTAAATAAAAGTAGGATAGCCTAGTCTCAACTAATAAAGAACATGAATTGATATATTTACTGCTTTGCATATAATATTTAAATTAATAATTCTTTAAAAAACTATATGATTTATGAAAGTATATAAATACTAATTAACTAAGGGCTTGTCTGATCCTTTGATGGAACTTGTCATGCCTAGCCAACATGGTCATCCTTGAGTTGGTTGTTAGAGCACGCCAAGATTGTAAATGCGGGGCTTGTAAGTGTTGCAAGACCTTTCCAATTATGGAGTGGTCGCAACCTTGCCTATGAGATTGAGGGAGAATAAAAGAAAAGGAAAAGAAAAGAGGAAGAAAAGAAGAAACAATTAAGGGAGGAAAATTAAGGGGGCTTCAGGGAAGAACGTTGGGGGAATTTGTAAAAGATTTTTATGGAAAATATTGAGCTCATTTAACACAAAGAAAGCTTTCAAAAAAAATATTTGAAACTATATTTTGATTTTGAGAAAGTTTTGGAGCACGGAAACTTTCAAGTGTTACGTCTATTCCATCAAAGATTAATAGATTGTATGAATCTATTGGGCTAAATGGATTTAGAGCATAAGAAATACGAGATTAGGAATCTAGTTCTTTACTCGAACTTCTAAGAATTACGATGTGAAGGAAGGGTTTTTTTTGTCTGAATCTAGTAGTGAATTCTGAGTCATCGACGGTCGTCGTCAAAGAGAATTTGCTCATATCCTACTAGATCCGGTTGTTGTTGGGTGACATTCGATAAAAATTTATGAAGATAGCCACTACTTCATAAGCCGCACCGAGGAGAACTGTTGCGCCCAGACTCGGTGTTCAGAAGGCGATTGTATAGAAGCGAGAGCCGAGGCCCAAATTGTCCAGACCGGTATGGTTTGCCAGGTTTGACACACAAAGCGATACACCATCTATACCTTGAGTACAAATTGTTCCATCATATACATGCCTCTTCTGGCATGTCATACGTGTATGTATATGTATGGTTGGTTAGCCAAATACATTATCTAATCAAACTATTCACTTGTCTAAAAACGTCCCAACAAGGTCATCAGCATGACTAATCATTGAATACTCGTGAAGGTAGAAACCAACGATCTATCCGACAAAATACGATGTACTATGTCCGGCCCCCACTGGCTACTGTAATTCCAAAACTAACCCATCTAAATATATCAATAAAAATATAAAAATAAGATAAGATATAGATAAATATGAGAAACCAAAAAGTAAAAAGAATTGGAAAGAAAAAGCAATAAGCCATTGACAATGATTATTTATCTCGTATAAGGATCGCGTAGGAGACCGGCACCTTTGCAGCTGTTAATATTAGAAGTACTCTCTCCAGGTCCGAATTAGTTGTCATTTTAGAGATCGACACGGTCTTCAGAACATAAGTTTCACCAATGTTTTTATTAAATTATAAATAAATATTCTAAAAAAATTATACTTTACAAAAGTACTTGACAAATCTATACAAATGACCTCCAAGATTTAAGACTAAATAATATAAAAGTCATATAGTCAAAATTTTAAAAGTTTGACTATTCCGGCGCGAGGGAGGCGGCCATGATGGGTGCGCGGGGACAGAGAGGGGGAGGGAGTTGGGGGAATCAAGGCGCCGACATGGCATTTACGTTGATTTAGACCTACATGGAATGTATTAGCAAGTTTATGGACTTAGACGTGCATTTTGAGAGTACCAGGACCTAAATGAGAACTCGGGATAAGTTCGAGGACCACCAGTGAAATTTACTCAAATCCTTTCCTATTTAAATTCGCCTAGCAAATGATTGAATCCGTTCCGATACCTGTGCAATCGAACAAGACTTAGGCTGAATCTCTCCTTCATCCCTCCATCCCCATCACAATTCTAACTGACTTTCTCTCTGTCTACGGTACAGAACACGTTACTATAACAATACCATATTTAATTTTGGGATGGATATGAGGTAAGAGCTGGATTCAGCCTTAGGGATGAGTGTCCTTACGCGTGTGAGCATGTGCGTTTGTCTCGTGTTTCAAATAACTCAATGAAGGAGCATGTATTACTGTATTATCGTATTATCGATAAAAATTGAACGAGAATCGGTTTATATTGCACTTTGAAAATGTGGTTTCACGAAAATCGACATCGTCGTCCGTCCCCGAACAAAGTCCGAACAGAGCCCGACGCCGCCTGAGCGCCTCGACCGCCTGTAGCGCCTGCTCCCGCTACCGAGGGTTTCTGCCACGCGGGTCCCACCTGCAGTGGCTCAACTTCAGGGAGGTAAAGTCAGGCGAGCACCATCCCCCGCTGCCCGGCTCCCCTTGCATTTTCCGGCCGCTCGCCTCCCTGCGTCCGCTCCTCGGCTTCCCGCGATTCCGCGGCCAGCGGCCCTGTCCCCTAGTGCTGACTCGGGGGGGACCAAGCACATCGGTGAGCAGTTCGTCCTCGCATTCCGTTCTCTTTTCCTGACCTTGGCTTCTAGGGAAGTCGATTGCAAAGCAGTTACATGATACAAAATTTGGTACTAGGGTACTAGGGTATTACTGGGAATACACAGGAATCACTATATATCCGCCCCTGGGGTTTAAGCACTCGCTAATCTGTGAAAATTCTGGACCTTTTCCTTTGTTTAGGGAATTGATAACAGATGAATAATATTTAGAATGGGCGTTTAAACTCTTCGATATCACTATATTTAGAATAATTGTTTAGGGTTGCTTCATCGTTCAAGTTGTATCGAAAGAAGGAATTCGTTCCAGTTGTGTTGTTGTGGCAAAATGCCTATTTGGAAATTCTTTCCTTTTTTCATCACCAGGGGAGTCAGTTTGTCTAGCGGGATATCTAGAATTTTTACTTAATCTCTGATATGTCTAATTCCATAGTTGCTCCATCATTTAAGTCATGTGCAAAGAAGAAAATTGGAGTAATGTAGTGACTGAATGCCTACGTGAACATGTGGTGTGAAGGGGAAATCTTTATCTAGCATTGCAATGGCGTGAACTGAGCTCAACAAAATAACAACCCTTAAAATAAATAGATCTGGGAACTTGCCAGTGTCTGGGTGATAGCCACACAGTGCGAGCACATGACGTCTCTTTCCCGTAGTTGTAGTAATTAGATTATACTAGCAAATGTGTCTGTGTGTTGCAACGGGAGAAGGCTACCAATACGTATATATTATCACTCCATATTGGCCCTTTTATGATTAGCTAACTCCAGTGTAATGATTAATCTTCCTACCATTTTTTAGTTATGGTTATTTGATAGATTTATTAAGCAAAGTGCTTTCTGCAAATTTGCTGAGATAGGACAGGCCAGCTCACTTACCTTAGTAGATTGCAATGTAGAATTTGTAACCCTAGACATGTCACTCTCCTCCCATCTTGAATGTCCTCTATTGGTCTATCATGCATTCTCTTTCCTCAAGTTATCCAGCCAAGATAGTCCGGAGTTGGAGGCAAGAGAGCAGCGGATTGTTTAGTGCAATGTAGACCAACAAAGAGAGTTTGTGGAGGTGTGGATGAAGATTCTTGGCATGATTAAGCATGGGTGGTTTGATTTAAGCATGGCACAACATGAGCTTGCTCACTTTGTTTTGAAGAAGTATAGCAATAAACTTGGGTGAAGGAAAGCTGCATGCATTCTGGCTATATGTTTTTGGATGCATAATCATCCAGGCCTGAGGCCTGTAAGAAGTCACGCCGAGGACAAAAAGGATTCGTTCACCGTTTGTGCATTTATGAGGGTGATTAATTCTACTCGCTTGAATTCAGTTGCCAGAAGGGTAAGGAAACAGCCAAGGAGTCATGTGCCGGCAGCCAAGGAGACATGTATATGCAGCCAAGGACACTTATATTAAACCTTGCTTATTTAGTTGAGGAGTCCTGCACATGTGTTGACATGACTGAATATGCAAATATTATTGGTTTATGATTCGAGTAGAACATTTTACGCATTGAAAGATTCGTAAAGTTCTTTCTAGCCCTCCTTCCTCTTATATTCATTTGTCTCCAATGCCGATGGCCATTACAAACCACAATTTCCATCCCCTCTGCAATTTCTTGTTAGATTCCGTCCATACTTTGCTTTGGGGACCCACATGTACCGGAGGAAACTTGGTTGACGCTCGGGGGAAGTGGAAGGTGGGCCTACTATATGATGGGGATCACGTGTTATTAAGGGAAGAGGGCGGACCAAGAAACATGACCGGATTTAATACTAGGTAGAGATAGATATCATATATAGTGTTTGGTTGTAAACTCGTAATATTAGTCGGTATGCTTGTTGTCCTCAGTCTTCACGGATATAGAATCTTTTTCACTTGTTTTGCATCTAACTCTGCAATGGATGTTAACTTTTGCTCAATGGAACTGCTTTTAATTTGTTACAACATTTTTTCTTCACAGATTCAAGATGGGGACTTATATCAGGAATCGCTCAGATGATGAATTCTCAGTTGCTGGTGAGAAGCCAGAGGTAGAATTCATGGATTTCCAAAATGATGAAAGTCTTCAGGATTATGCATTTGAAGATGGCCCCGTGGTTATTACAGCCCCTTTCCCTTTTGAGGATGGAAAACCTAAATCTGTAATTGTCGGAGAAACAGCGGCTGATACCATATGCATTGAGAATACCTCTCCTGAGCCTGTAAATCTGTGGAGTGTAAGAATATTCTCTTCAAACCCAGAAGACAGCTATGTGTTATCAATGATGAGACCACCGCAAAATGATGCTGATGAGGAGACAAAACATGCTTTTCTTGGCTTAACCTCTGTGGAAGACCGTACACTCTTGCCTGGTCAAACCCTTACAATTTGGCTTTCTTGTACACCAAAAGATATCGGTTTGCATACATCAATTGTGCATGTTGATATCGGCGATGAGAAAATTGAGCGTGTGGCTTTTCTGTTGTCAGATGATAGTGTCTCCAAGGCCTTATTTGCTGATAAACCATATTCCAGGAAACGTGGTCAAACTAAGAAATTTGATCCTTCTCCAATTGTGCCAGGTTGCCGTCCAACTTGGCAGCACACTCAAGGGTTCAAACATAAGCTTCCTCAGTTTGCAATACCTGCGGACATCCGTGAACTCATTGAAAGTAAACAGAGACCTTATGTCCTATTTGAAGAGTTGAGCATGATAAACTATGCACAATTTTTCAGCACTCTTTTAGTAATGGAAGAACTCAATTTGGAGGTATTTCAGCCCTGAAGTTCTCTTAAATTTAAGCTTTGCCCTGGGTTCTAACTTTAGATGCCTATTGCAGGAGGAGATGAGAACATATGACATGGAGGGTGTCTCAATGAGAAGGAGGGGTATGCACTTTTTGTCTCTTGAGGTCCCTGGTTTGGCCGAAAGAAGGCCATCACTAGTCCAAGGAGATTTTATAGTTGCTAGATATGCTGGGAATGATTCTCGACCGTACCAAGTTAGTCCCCTTCCCTTGACACTTTATCAGTTTGGTTTGCGGCCACAACTTGCCACACCACGAGTTAGGCGCGTCACAATTTCTTTGGCATGTGTTTGGTTCACACCATAACTACGGTGCACAAAACTTTCTTAGCCCTATGCCCCACATGTCATAGAGCCATTTTATTACTAAAATTTGCCACAAGTGAGGCTCCTAATTTGCCGGGTACACTTTTTGTGGCTGCCACACTTTGCCTAACCTTAGCTGTGGCAAAGTTAGGCGCCATCCATTTGTTGGGCATTAATAGGTTCTTATGCTCTCAAAATAACGATATGTTGGTTTGTTCTCCAGGGTTTCATTCACAAGGTTGAAGCTGATGAGATATTCTTACAATTTGACAACCAATTCCATCTTAATCACCGTGAAAGGAACAAGTACCATGTTAGCTTCATGTACAATAGAGTGAACATGAGAAGGCTTTACAAGGCAATTCATGATGCAGAATTTTTGGGACCTGGAGTTTTATTTCCCCGCCAATCACCTTGTAGAGCTGTGAGAAGCTGGGCATTTAAGCCTTTGAATCCACACATAAATACTGAGCAAACCGATGCAGTTGCGAAGATACTTGGTTGCAGAGGTGTTCCACCATATGTGATATATGGACCTCCAGGAACTGGCAAGACCATGACCATTATAGAGGCAGTATTGCAGCTTTATACAGCCAAGAAGAGGGCAAATATTCTCATCTGTGCTGCTTCTAATACTGCAGCCGACCATGTTCTGGAAAAGCTCCTTCACGCTAGCTATCTGATCCGCCCAAGTGACATCTTTAGGCTAAATGCTCAGAGCCGTCAGTATGAGGATGTCAATGCTGATTTCATCAGGTTTTGCTTCTTTGAAGATCGAATATTCAAGTGTCCTCCATTGCAAGCATTGCTGCAGTACAAGATAGTTATATCGACGTACACAAGTTCATATCTGCTGCAGGCCGAGGGCATTCGCCAAGGGCATTTTTCACACATTTTCTTGGATGAGGCTGGTCAAGCCTCTGAACCAGAGGCAATGGTTCCTTTGTCAGGGTTTTGTGGACGAGACACTGTTGTTGTATTAGCAGGAGATCCAATGCAATTAGGGCCAGTTGTTTATTGTAAGCAAGCGGAGAAGGATGGTCTAGGGACATCATATCTGCAAAGGCTGCTTTTTGACTTCGAGCAGTACCGAACAGAGGATCCTAACTATGTGACAAAGTTGGTGAGGAATTATCGGTGCCATCCTGCAATCCTAGAGTTACCATCAGAGCTTTTCTATGGGGGTGAATTGATTGCTTGTAAAGAAGATGAAGTATCATCTACTTATGATTGCATTGGCCTTCCTAACACGTCCTTCCCTGTTCTTTTTGTTGGAATTCAAGGATGCGATGAGAGGGAAGGCACCAATCCGTCATGGTTCAATAGGATTGAAGTTAGTAAAGTAGTAAGTATCATCAGGAACCTGACGAGGGGTGGTGATGTTGGTGAATCTGATATAGGAGTTATCACTCCATATCGTCAGCAAGTTGCCAAGATAAAGAAAGCCCTAGAGGCATTTGAAATGCCCGATTTGAAAGTTGGAAGTGTTGAACAATTCCAGGGTCAAGAGAGGGAAGTGATAATCATCTCTACAGTCAGGTCGACTGTAAAGCATAACGAGTTTGATAAATTCTTTAACCTGGGATTCTTAAGCAACCATAGAAGGTTCAATGTTGCTATCACTCGTGCAAAATCATTGCTTGTCATTGTTGGAAACCCTTACATTATCACAAAGGTATTATCTGCCATTCATCTCATCCAGTCATTATCATGCGCTGTTATGTACCTGTTGTCAAACTAACAACTGTAACTGTAGGATCGGCACTGGGATAGGCTCCTGCGGTACTGTGCTGACAATGGCTCTTATCAAGGATGCCCTCTTCCACCACCAGAGTCTCATTCTTATTCAGATGAAACCAGGTCCTTCTCCAATTTTGAGGAAGACCAAGGCGGGCCTGCTGGGTGGGGTGGCAACCAAGAAGAAGCTACCAACTACAACTACAGCAGTGAACCATCTGACTTCGGGTTGCGGTGTGATGATGGTGCTCAACCTGCTTCTGAGAATCGAGTGTTGCTGTCTGAGGAGTTGTGCGAAGATGAGAACCAGCCACTCAAGGGCCTGGAAGCAGACCTTGAGGAGATACCAAAGCAGTGCGTCGAGGAAGGGACTGCTGCACAGGGAGATGTGCAGCCAGACCAGTTATCGGCAAACGACAGTCAGCTCCAGGACGCATACCCGGTGAAGTACAACGCCCCTCCTGGTTGGTGCGACGTTTCGAGCATCCCAGCAACAGGCTGGGACGATTGATCAGACCTGCAACAACCCATGGTAGGGGCCATTTGCAGAATAACAGAGGCTGATGACCTTGTGAGACTAACGTCCTGATTGTCCCTTGCATCAAGCCTTCATTCAGCTCACTGTTGAACAGTTGCTGTGAGTGAACTGTATCTATGTGTTTAGGGCTTTAGGCCGTCATATACCTGATGCTGGCAACAGTGTCCTGTGCTAACTTGTCTTACTGCATCCAATATGGTGTGGTTAATTACCTGGTGTGTGGTGTCATTCAGTGTGTGCGCATGGTGTTAGTGCGGCTTCAGCAGCTTGCTTGGTGTCTTGGTGGCTAATACGGAGGTACTCGACGGGGGAATCTTTTTTGGGCCAAGGTGCAATCCATCTCGCACATTTTTTGTGCTGCCTGATGAATGGATGCCGGATGTGCTCTTTCGCAGTGGCAGGGCCTAGAAACTTCTTGGCCCAGGATGTACAAGTTTGTTGTTTCGTTTGTCATGATCCAGTGCCAGTTGCTTCAACAGCTACTAACAATTGAGTAACTGTTGTCACTTGGAACATGTCAGTCCAATTTACCCATTGATAAGGGGCTAAGGCCAGGTGATTCTGGAGTGGGCTGCTCCTTGATCAGCTGCTCTGTGTTGATTTTTCATGCGTAGATGCAACTGCAGGTTTAGTTAGGTCATAATATGCGAGAAATGGTAAGGATGGTTTAACTTTGACTTGACAACATGCTAAGCTTGCTCTTCGTTGGATTCCGCATTGAGCAACAGTTTGGGTCTGGTAAGCTGCTTATTGGCACTTGCCGGTTCACTTGGTCTGAAATAACCAGTCATGGATGTTTCCTTTCAGGTCTTGCCTTTGTGTTGCAACAACTTTATTTTTCTGTATGCACCATTCCGTTAGCATCGCAACATAAGAACATTGCTTTCATCGATCGGTATGACTTTGCTGGTTGGTATTCATCCTGGATTTGGAAGTATGCTGTGCTTACCTTAGCAATGCCTCTTGCATCTGGTTTGCGGTGCTCTGCTGTCTACTCACTTCAGTTTTCTGAACTGCGCATTGTTTGGGTTCCTCGGTTGTAGAGCTCTGAATCACACAACTCCATCTGTCTTGGGAACAGGGCATTGTTCAGTAAAATCCATGAATCGTAATAATTTCTTTTGTTACGCTAGTGCACTGGTACTGGTACCCCACGTTGATGACGCACTGCGCCACGGTGAAATTTCAGAGCTGATAAATCCCAACGTACAATGCAAACAAGACAAACACCATCGCTTGGTTCAGAACGGCAGCGTCAACCTCTCGGGCCTCCACCTGCTCCGGATCCCAGCTGCGCCGCACCGAGCTCGGCTAGTTTTCCGTAACCTCCCGAAGCGCGAGCCCGCCATGCGCGCGGAGGTCACCCAGATCAGCGCCTTAACCGCCGCGGCCGCGCACGCGCTCTGCTTCGCCGGCCTTGCTGCCGGCCACGCGCTCGCTGGCCGTGGAGCGCTCATCTCCAACCCCGCGCTCGCCCTCCGCCTCCTCGTGGTATTTCGACTCCCTTTCCCGTCCCCTCGCCTCGCCTCGCCCCGCCGCCGGCATAAACGGCTCTTCGGCCTCCCCATCCTTTTCCTTACTTCCGATCCGAACTGAGCATTTTCTCCCCTTCACTTAGGTCTGTGAAGCGCCCGTTGTCATCGCAGTGTTCAGCTACCTCCGACGTGATCCCGGAAGCTGCTCGGTACGCCGCGCGTGCAACCTGTTCGATCAATCGTCTCTTTAAGATGTTTGGTTCAGCGATGTGGTGATCGGGTTCTATTTACTTTCAGTTTTTCAAGGCTGCTGCCAGAGGATTGATCGGCTTGCCCATAGGTTGGCTCTATATCTTAGATTGCAATTTTACTTCGAGAATGGCGGAGCTCTTGTGATAGTACGATGATTTATGGATATGAAACCCAAAACGAACAGCTCCATGCTGGAGATCTGAGGCAGTAGTTAGTTAGTACTACCAGCTGGTTGGATTAACAGTCAAAATTCTGGTTCCCTCTGTCAAACCGTCACGAACTATCTATGTTCTGCTTATTTTTCCTCTTTTGGTTTCTTTGATCTCACTTTAAACATTTTTCCCACCACATGACAGGAGCATTACTTAATGCATTTGGAGCGATTGTTCTTGGTGCACCTGTTGGAATCAAGTAAGTGTAGATTCAGAGAATCTGACCTTGTACCCGATGAGTTGGGACCATGACTATGATGGTGCTATTATTTCTTTGTTCATCTGATATTTTAATGAAGTACACCGTGACATTTCAATTTACAGGCACTAACAGTTCGTTATTTGATTTTTTTTAATAAGAGTTACCTATCTGATTGAATTGTGCATTTGCAGGTACTGGGCGGCTACTATTTATTGGTCACTTCTGATGTCCCTGTTCACGGTAAGTGCCATTTTTTTGCCGATTTACCAGTGCTAAACTGAGCACTTGACACTTGAGTAGAACAATATTGACACTGGACAAGCAGCAGTGTCTTGTTTTGGTACTCACATTCCCATATGCTACCACTTTGTATTTAATGCACTGCAGCGTTAAGGCAGGGGAAACTAATTTTATTACCTTTCAGTTTGTCCCCGCAGCATGTGTTTTCGGAGCATCCAAGGTTGATTGGCAGAATGTACTTTCTCACTCCATGTATGTTCCTGACTAGTAAACGTTTTTGGGGTAGAGGGTAATCCAATGGAGATATGTCTTTCCTTTTGTGATGTCCGGCAACTGTGGCATGATAGTTCATTATGTCTTTTTACATGTCAGTTATTTCACGCCAACTGATGTTGAGAACTACATGATCTCTGCACCTTGTCATGGAGCTGTGCTAGGAGCATGGCTCGGTGCTTGGCCTATGCCCCTTGACTGGGAGAGACCTTGGCAGGTAATTACCATATTTGAATCTAAATCGGTGCGTTGCCAATTCCTAGGCATGGGAAAGCTGGATTGTATGGATATGTTCGTGCACACTCGGTAGTTAATATGACACTTAATAGCTTTGCTCAATGGTACATACTCATGTCTATGACCCAACTGGGGCAATGCGTTAAAATAGGAGCAATACCTGCCCAATTTGTATATTCCCATGGGGATTGGGTGCTTTATGATCCCTGACCAATTTTTTTTTGTCTGAGATTTTGTTGTGTATTTTTGCTTTTGAACCACTCGGTATCATAATTTCTTTGTATTGCCTATCATACATATGACTTTCAGTTAAGTATTTAGTGTCATTGATGATAATTCCTTTGGTAGGCCTTACATCTGATTGCTACTATACTGTTTATTTTTTCTTTCATAGGAATGGCCAATCTGTGTCACATATGGTGCAATTGCTGGACGTTTGGTTGGAATGGCAGTGTCATTGGTCCTAATAGTTGTTCACAAGAGAAGTGTTCGTGCAAAAACGGACTAGGATGAGTGCTGCCGTGGTTCTCTCACCTTCTTCCCTGATTAGATATTATACTAATCCAGATGGAGCCCAATCCAGATTCCTGCAGTGTACAATTTTTTATCAGCGTTCTTGTTATAGTGTGACTACCGATGGCTTTGAAAATTTTGAGTAGTTTCGTTCAGTTTTGCATTGCTAGCTCTTCCAGATAGCTCATTTTGAATGTGATGATAAGGATTGTTACTTAGCTCTTCCTATAGAGAAGAGGGAGGAGGTTCATATACTTCAGTTTTGAAATGTTTTTTTGCATGCATGTTTCTTCGGAGAGGAACTGCTGCACGAAGTTATCCAGTTTATTGTTGTTATTTGAATATAAACATAATTTCCCTATGGTGTCAATATTTTCTCCTATGTTGCTTGCTATACAAAATAAGAGACGCAATACATGCTGCACAAAGTCGGTTGAATCACCGAATGCTGAACGAAAAATCAGCATCAGCGATATCAATATCCACGGCGGTGGACGAGGCCACCCTCCTCCCCTCGGGGTCTAGCCTGTGCAGCCGATGCTGGTCGGCCACCGGGTACATGTCCCCGAGCTCCTGCCCCCGCCCCCGCCCCGGTGAGGCCGGTGCGCTATGGGGATCCTCCGACCTCCCCCTGTACTTGTGCAGCAGGTGCACCGGCGAGTTGCCTCGGCTCGGCGACGTCGCCCGGCTCTGGCTCGGCGTCGTGTCGGCGCTCATCATCCCTTCGAAGGCTGACGCCTCCCGCTGCTTCACCTTCTCCTTGGCCGCTTTGCGCCATTTCATCACCGCCTTCGCCGTCTGCTCCTCGAAGATGGTCTTCTTCATGTGCGAGCCCATCTGCGCACAGTGCGTGAGACCGGGTTTGGATGTGACCCCATGCTCGATCCTGAATTTCTTCCAAGCTAGGAGTTGTGTGGATCGGAGGTTCCACTTCCGCCACAGATAGAACGATGATGGTTGTGTTTTACCTGAGTGACGAGTGCGTAGAGCGGGAAGGTGCTGTAGCTGCAGAGGACCTGGAGAGCCACCCCCACCACAACTTTCATGATGCTCAGTCCCACATTGTCGTGGTAGCACTCTTTCAAGTCTGGGGTGAGCTGCGGGAGCAAAACCCAAAACCCAAAAAGTAGTTAGCCTCAGCATTTCTGCAACAGGCAGTTGTGTCTGTCTGTAGCTAATGGATTTTAGAGGAAGGGTTGGTTACCAATGTCCAAACGAAGTGTGCCATCTGGAACGCATTCTGGAAGAGCGTGAGGTGTATGAGGAAGAGGACCCAGTCAGGGCGGTTGAACCAGAAGAACTTGTTGCTAGGCTCCACAATAGGCGCCCCCTTGATGACGCTCGCCTTGTCCTGTATCTCCTTGGCCATCTCCATGATGACAACCTCTAGCTTGGCGCCAACTAACAGCAGGATCTGAATAGATTCAAAAAAAAAAAAAAAAAGCCATCGCAAGTTCTCAACGGGCTCCCTTTTAATTTGCTACTGTCCGGCAGAGAAGGCCGGAGTGGAGTGGTCACACTTACAACGAGCGGGACAAAGGAGATCCAGATGAGCGTGCCGAGCCCTGCATGAGATTTTTTTTTTCAATGGCGATTATTACAAAGACAAACAGAAAGAGGCCAAATTAAAGCGTGTGGTTTGGCAGCTATGACTAGGAATGACATGGTGGGCAAACTACAAGGTCCGTACGTACCGTTGATGTCGAGGAAGAGGATGAAGATGGCGACAAACCACAGCGGGAGGCTGCAAGAAAACCAGCCAAATGCGTGCGTCAAGTTCATCGCAAAAAAGGACGGAGAGCGTGACGCACGCACGCAGAAGCAGCCACGGAAGAGGCGGAGACGAACCTGATGCCGACGACGACTTTGAAGTCGTCCTCCAACGACCGCTTGATGTATTTTTGGAAATCGAACTTGGCGTTGGGAGAGAGATGAGCCTGCACGCAGAGATAGAAGAAGCAAGACGCCGTCAGTCGTACCCACCAACTCGATCTATCGTCAGAGTATATACATCGTACTACGTAGAACGGAGCTTAACGACTGCACTGCAGTCGGGGAGAGGTAGATGCATGCTGAGTAGGAGTACGTACGTTGATGAAGCCTTGGCGCATGGTCAGGTAGTCCACCTTGGTCACCGACCCAAAGAACTGCCTGAAGAACGCCACCTGGCATGCAGAGGACATTCAATCAGAGAAGGGAGGGTGATGAGAAACCGCACTCCGCAAGCTCTCAATGAAGTGCATGCGTGCAGTGATGATCGGAAGACACACGACTCACTATCCATCTGAGTCCAGGCGTGCTCGAGAGCCCCAGATGGCGCTTCACGAACGACGTTTGGTGAGTGAAGCGGAACCGCGAAGGATCTGCGCGCAAGAACCTCATCAGTCGGTGTAAGATTCTTCAGGCCATGCTCGCGCATGCCTCAACCTCAGGAGGGAGATCGATGCTTTCGCACGGATCGACACGGCTAGCTCAGCTCTTACCGGTTGCGAACTGATACTCGAGTGAGGCGGTCTCTGATTCCCACTTCTTCCACCTCCTCATCTGCACGCGACGGCAGCATGCTTAAGATCAGTCGATGTGATATATCACTGTTTGCCAAACTGCAACGGAATCACAGTGCTACTTGTTGGCTAGACTGTGCTTACTTTGAGGCGCCCTAGAGCCATGGTGGCCACGCTGTAGACGACATGGAACACGGCGAGCACAAAGATGAAGATGTGCAGCTGGTGGACGCCGTTGGTGGAGATGAGGGACACCTTGTTCTGCAGCAGAAACAACGAGCAAATAAGCAGGACGAACGAAACGCTGTTGATTGATCTCACGGCCCCATCACCGATCGACCGTCGCAGTGCTGTGCCCTCACCTCGTCTTTAAGGGCGCAGTAGTCCTCCGAAGGCGCGCCGCCGGCCAAGAACCGGCGGTGGCCGAGATCTTCTCCAGGGTACCAGCTGAGCAGCCTCCGGCGGGCATTGTCGCTGTCGCTGTCGCCGCCGCCGCCGCCGCCGCCGCCGCCTTTCGGTCTGCAGGGTAGCATGATGCTGCCGGCCTTGGCGGGGATGCATATCTTGGAGATGGTCGTTTGCCCCACGGCGAGCAGCAGGGAGATGAAGCCCATCAGCATCAGCTCTGCAGGCCAGAAAGCGACTGTAAGGAAAGAACCAGCTGCCAACAGGCATCCCGGCCGGCACAGGAACTACGGACTTCATATATCCATGCCGGAGCCGGAGCCGGAGGCGCTATTATTGGGAAAGGCTGTTGTATGGTCTTTGTTTTATGCGTCGCGCAGGTAGAGGTAGGGGTAGGTAGTGTGTTGTGAACGAAGTCAGAAGAATATGGCATGACGAACGAGCGAATATGGGTGATGGAATGGAGCCCACCGTACCTGCTTTGATCTTCTCGAGCGCCTCTCGCATGGCCTTCTTCTGCCGGGTGTGGAACCACTGCATCCGTGCCCATGCACACCAACACAGACACACAAGTCAAGCTCTGGTGCTGGCTAGCAGCTCGAGCACATGATGCCAGATGAAAAATGAACTCTCGACAAGATTACGTGTCCGAGCTTGTGGAGGCCGTGCTCCATGGCCACGGAGACGAGCACGATGACGGCGCACACGAGCGCCACCGCCCACGTCGGCGTGGACGGCAGGTCCCGGCCTCCCGCGGCCCCCGCCATGAATAACGCGAACCGATGGAGCAGTGACCAACCACCTGCGCCGAGCTCGATCGTCTCGGTGGCGTCGATAGGCGAGCGGGATAGTTTTTTTTTTTTTTTTTGGTGGCGAGCGAGCAGAGCAGAGAGCAGCCTGCAAGTGGGCGCATGCAGCAGCATCAGCCACGGGGCGCGGCGTTTATAACGGCGCGCCGGCTCGATTGCATCGATGGGCGGCCGCGTCAAAGCGCGTGCGTGGCCGGCCAGCGGAAGCAAAGGAAAGCAAGGGAACCGAGCGCGGCCGCCGAGGCTGGAGCTGAGCGGGGCGGGATTGGAGCCTGGGAGTGGGGTGGTTGGCGGGCCTGCTCTGCTCGGCAGGCGGCAGCCTAAACGGCTACGCGAGCTGCTGCTTGCTTGCTCATACTCGTTCATAGTAGTGCTCGGCCGGCCGGCACACGTATCTGGTAGACCGGTCGGTCGTTGTGGTCTTTATTTCTCGTGTTGCAGCTGGCTGGCAGCAAGCAAGCAAGGCCAACAAAAACTAACGGGGAAAAATAGCGAGGCCAGGACACCAACGCAGACGGGGTAAAAAGGCGACCGCTGATGTTTTTGTGCGACCGATAAATCCGGCCTACGTGGACCTCGTGTGCGTGCAGGTACGGTAAGTACATTACGGTGCGCAAGACGCACGCTGAGTGTTAACAGCCGCTTGCATAATTGCATTGCTCGGCCGAGAAAATATCGCAGGCAGTAGTAGCGATCATCTATGTCGAGTGGTCCAGTGACAGTGAGTTATTACGCGACGTCTCATCATGCCGCGTCGCCGTTGACTAGCACACACGGCAAATGTGGTACCAAAACCGGAAACAGATCGGCTGCAGTAACGCACCTGCGGTTGGATGGCTGACACGCGGACCCATGGAGCATGGGTCCACATGTCAGCTACCCAATGGCGGCAGCAACCGCTGCAGCGGATCTCATTCCACCGGAACCCGGCCGACGAGCTTATTAGGCTGAATCACATCTCCTATCACTATTTCAACTATCATTTTTTCTATTTACAGTATAGAACAATAACACTATAAGTGCACAAACAGCGAACTATGGGAGGGGGATAGGGAAGGCGCCGGTTTTAGCCTTATATTCCGCCGGGGAGGGGACGTACGGTACGGATCGGTCCACGGTGCAGGCATACATGTACTGTTCGTGGACGAGCCAGCCCACGGGCGGGGCCGTACGCACGTCAACAGCCCTCAGCAAATAAATGCCATGAAAAAAATCTCTGGTCGCCGACGACCCTTCCTTCCGAGTGTACGTGCGAATGCCGGCGAGCGAGCTCCGGCCTCCGGGCCGATATGAATCCACGCGCCCACCATGGACCTGGAGACTGGAGTCAACAGTCCATGGCTGGCTGGCCTAGCTGCTGGGCATCACTTTCCTTTTACCCGTGCTTATCCATGCATACCCCCTTGGGCCCTTGCTGAGTCGAGTCGAGTTTCCGGGCATGGAATGGAAGTGGCGTGCTGATGGGGTTCCTTTGATCGCGAGACACGAGCATCGCAATCGCCCGTAGTAATGGGGAGCCACGGACTGGGCGACTGCGATGGCCGCCACTGCACGGGCCCTTTTCTCTGTAGTAACTGGGTGGGTTGGGTTATATGTTGCTCGTGGGCTGAAATGGGAGCCCAGGAAAAGGATGGCATCCGTCGGTGGACACGTGGGGCCATGCATGGCTGTTGAGCAACGCCCGCGGCCCGCCGTTTCCACCGTGGCCGCCTGGCCGCCGGCGGCGGCGCTACCGCGACACCAGACCTCAGACCAGATTGCGTCTTCTTTTTCCACTACTCTCCTCGAGGCTGGAGCTGGAGCTGTAGAGACCAGAGTGCCAGGTAAAAATTCATCTCTGATCGATGATTATTGCCATCCTTTCTTCGTTCTCCCGTTCCGTCATACAGTTTCAGTTTCAGGGAATTATATATTATGGAAGAGGGTTCTGAATGTTCATTTGCTGCATGTTTTTATAAGTACCAGGCATCAAGATGAGGTTCTGGTCCCTGCTCATCGTGGCATGGCTGCCAGTCCTGCATGCAGGTCCTCCTCGTAGGCCTGCTAGGAGCTCTTCTCGCATCCGGCCGTTTTGACGTTCTCACGTCCGATGCTCGGAGGAACATCAACAAGGTAACGCCATACACCCACACCTTAATTTTATATATATAGTTGGTGATAATTCACCCGAGCTGAATGTCCTTCTAGTTGTCTTTTTCTTTCTTTCGCAGATTGTTTACATTGTCTTCGTTCCCTCGCTAGTCTTCTCTAGCTTGTCGACTACTGTCACGCTCAAGGACATCGTCTCCTGGTTCGAACTCACTGCTCACACTAGCTTTACGCCGCCTGATGAGTATTTTGGGATTTGATGATTGGTTGTTGCCCGACATGATGGTTTATTAAGGTGGTTCATGCCTGTGAACATGGGCATCATATTTCTCATAGGGGCGGTTCTAGGATGGGTGTCTGTCAAGGCCTTCAGACCGGGAGAACACCTTCAGGGACTCATCATTGCTTGCTGCTCATCAGGCAAGATATATAGTCAAAAAAAAAATATTCTTGAGAGAAAGTAGATCTTTTTTTTTTGGTTATTATTGCTATTTTTCACATAGGGTTTATGTGTTTATTGCTTACATTGCAAGATACTTATACATTTTCAGGTAACTGGGGCACCATTCCTTTGATGATTGTTCCAGCTATTTGCAACGAGGAGGGCAGCCCCTTTGGAGATGCAGGCACCTGCAACTCTCTTGGTCTCTCCTACGTGTCCTTATCGATGGCGGTAAGATCATCTTCTCCTTGATACCTCTCTCAAAGAGCCAAAGTCCAAGAAAGGTTAGTACGGACTCAGAATTTTTGCTCCTCAGCTCGGAAACTTCTTCATATGGACACACAGCTACAGTACCATGAAGAGATCAGCTCTAACTGTACAAGGCAAGCTGTAGGAATCACGCTCAGACTGACACGACCAAAGAACATTTCAGAGAAGACGCAGCTGGCGATTATGTGCCCTTTCTTCCACTTACTTCGGAAAATTTTCCCGAGGGTGGTGAAGGCAACTTGGTAAGTGAAATATTTCATTGGCCTAGCTGCTCAGATCAGTGATGCACATGCAGAAGAACAAGCTCTAATTATTCTTTGAATTTGGTCGGCAGATTAGTTCTCCCTTGCCTCGAAATGATATTAGAGCTAGCCTTTTGAGTTACTACTTGAGAAGAGCAGAGGGTTTGTTGGTAGAAATACTGAAAGAACTGTGGTCACCGCCAAGTGTAGCTGCGGTATGACATGCTTTACACTCCCATATAATACTGCCATGTGATTCCAGAAAGTGAACAGCATAATTCAGAACTGGCTGCTAGAATCGTTGTTCATTGTGGTAGGTCGTGGGATTCAGTGTCGGTGCAATAGAAAAGGTGAAATCACTTGTTACTGAAGAAGGTTCTCCTCTTCGGGTAATCCAAGATTCTACTAAATTATTAGCGTGAGTGTGATCGTCAACACTACTTTATTTCCTACTAGTTCTCTTCTTAGAGATAACTAATAAATAAATTCTGAACCTATTGGATGGCATATCAAACTTTGGAGCAGGGACGCTGCAATTCCATGCACCGTGCTGATCCTCGGTGGAAATCTAACCAAAGGTACGCTCACTGCCATGACCACATGCAGTATCATGCCATCCCTCGCTCGGAAGCTGATCCCCTGACGTTACCTCTGGTGACATTGAGTCACTGCCGCGCGGGCCCCAACTGCACCGAGGTGAACGTCAGGCGAGTTCCATCCCCCTCGTTCACGTTTCCAATTCAATGTTGGATTGCTGGGTGGCGAGCAGGTATAGGCAAGACGTTGATCAGGCCCGTTGTAGTCATATCAATAATTGTCATTCGTTTCGTTCTCCTCCCTACCTGCGGAATGGGCATTGTCACAGCAGCCACCAAGCTTGGGTTCCTACCAGAATCCCCCCTGTACCGCTACATTCTCCTGCTGCAGTCTACGGTTCCTCCGGCAATGAGCATTGGTAACGCAAATTCTACTCCCATACATAGTCAGTACCAGAGAGATGGGATGGCCATGGCCGTGGCCTTGTATCCAGAGTGCACGTCTCTCAGACTTACCGGTGCAGGCACAATAGCTCAGCTGTTCGACGTGGGCGAAGAGGAGTGCTCCATCAGCTTCCTATGGACGCACCTAGTTGCCGCACTGGCTCTCACGCTTTGGTCGACGGTGTTCATGTCGCTCGTGCTGTGAGCTACTAATACTGAATCCAGCAGAATGGAGATGCGATGGTAGACAGCCAAGGAGTACGAAATGTATCGGCACCATTTAAGAGTTGTAAACATCAGCAAGATTTGGCCATTCAAAATATAATTTGGTTTCCATATGAATGAATGCAGCTTTACACAAAAAAATCTTTCGCATCAACATACAACAGCTCTTTCACATTAACAGAATTATATATAATTCACGGCCGCGAATAATATCCAGAAGCTATGTTCCCATGTATAGGAAAAAACCATCTATATGTTGGTTCTATAGTACAAAACCCTGACCATGTGGCTAGTGTGGCAAATCGTAAATCAATAATGTTGAATCAAAGAATGCAGCTAGTCAAAGAGGTGCAAGAGGCTGAGAAAGCACTAATACTGTTACAGTTCAGCTGTACATTTCATATGAGGGTGAGTTGCAGCTTTGGGCGGTGAGGCTGAGGCTCAACTACTTCCATATGAATCCTAACAGTCTGCAGGACAGCATAACTGATGTTTGTTCCAGCCTTGGTTACTCTCTGGTGCACCTCGTCAACTACCCAATCGCCACCCTTGTCTCCTCTCGGAGTAAGGTAGATGGGCCCTTCTATGCCAAACCTGATTAAAAAAAGCAGTAAAACAATGAACGCATAGCAATGAATTCCACAGCAGAAAAAGGTAAATAAATAACCCAGCAAGAGGGAGAAGAGGGGGATGAGAGAACACCATACTTTGGGACGAAGACTATGAAACCATTTGCCTTGACCTTTACTATCCTAGCTTCGGTGTCAGTTGGTCTGCACAGTAACATCAGTCAAAACTCAGGAAACAATTATGTATGCAGTCCTAAAAGACTTACAAATTTGAAGCCATTACCTTTTGGCCCCATCTTTCTCACAATTTCACATGCTGTCTACTTTCTAAGCTACCACACGCTTGTGTCATTTACAATAAAGAATTAACGTTGTGTACCTTGTCCTGAAATATATGAGGGTGTGGAGTTCAACTGATGCTCTGCTTGCCATCTGGGCATTTCGATGTCTGTAATTCAAGTCTGACATGATAACATCATCAGTACCGAATAACAGAACTCATAAAAATAAATGCTCAAGTGTTGCATTTGATTACTTACTGTCTGCAATGCCTGTTAGCTGTGGGCCATCCTGAAAGATTGGTGGGAGCTTTGCAATATCTAGAGCAGCAGCTAGCAACCTATGAACAACAACATCTGAAACAAAAGAATATATAATCAAATCATCATCACAACTCAATTTTGTGTTGCCATTCTTCTACAGGCTACAGCCAAGAGCTGCACAATCAACTACGTTATCAGGTATCATAGGCTATATACTACAGATTTCATGTGCAGGAGTGCTAGACCGTCACTGTGTGAAGGCACTCCGCACAAGACTAAAAAGTTGTCCATGTGGTACACTTGCGCGGAAGGCAAATTCATCAGATCAAAAATCATAATCACAGGGTATATCTAATACTATGACAAGTGCATTCAATATCCGGACTATTCTACAATCAACTATAACGGACTAAGGCCATGTTTGGATCAGATAAAAATTAGCTAGCATTAGCTGCATCCAACCAGCTAACGGGTGCTAATAGACTGTATACCTATTAGCTGATTTATTAGCTAGACATGTTTGGATCCAAACCAGCTATTTTTCAGTAATTTCCAGCAGCTAATAATTAGTTGGGTGATCCAAACAGGCTAATATGCCCCTTGCCATTAATTCAATTTCCTTTCAACATTTAGAAATATAAAGTATGCACACAGGCTTCCTGTACTATGGTTTCTTATTCCAGATCTATACAAATACCAACAGAGAATGCTATCTAGATTAGCCCCGCTAATGGGATAAAACCCACCCCTCACCCGCTCCAACCCCCAGCCAATGATTCATTTCTTGCAACCCAACCCTACCCAAAAACTCAACTAAATAACCCACCCCGACCCGTCCTGTGGGAGGTGGGTTAAACCCAAAATCTCGCCATGGCGGCGACCATGCTGACGCACCACGTGTTGAACATCATAACCCGTGGCTCCCTGTTAGCTTCTTCAGTTAGCTAGTTTCTTTCAGTTTCGTCAGAAATAAGCTGGGCAACAGGCGGCTGTTAGTCTTTAGGCATGTTGCATGCTGCGTTCATGCATATGCAGAGTAGTGATGCAGCTTGATCAGCAGGTCGTGAGATGGCGCGACCAATCATGCGTTCGTGTGCGCAATTGTAGGCAGCACGTCTGCTGTAGTTAGTTGTTTTGCATCTTTATATTTCAGCAATAGACAACAGAAAACGCTGCCACTAAGCAGCACCAAAACATTGAGTTTATCCTCTGTTCTTGAGTGCGCACAACTAGCTCGCCACCGCTGCAGACTTCCGGCGAACTCCAACACCGCCAGGAGCCTAAGCGTCGCAGCCTCTCTCCCCCGCTCCCCACCGCCCTGGACTTGCTGGCCGACGAGCTCCTCTTCCTGATCCTGGACCGCACGGCCGCCGCGACCCAAGCGTGCTCAAGTCCTTCGCGTCGGCCTCACGCACCTGCCGCGCCGTGGAGTCGAGGCACCGGTGTGCGCTGCGCGCGGACCTCCTGCTCGCGGCGCTAGTGCGCTACCTGCGCGCCCTGCGCCTCAACCTCTCCCTCTGCGCGTGCTCCGGACACGGCCCTCGCCGCCGTCGCCGCAGCGCCGGGGGCGGCAGCCCTCCGTGCGCTCGTCCTCTCCCGCTCCGCCGGGTTCAGCGCCGCGAAGCTCGCCGCGCTCCAGGGGGCCTGCGCAGATCTCCAGGACCTCGGCCTCTCCCATCGCGTCGAGCTCAGCGACGCCGCGGCAGCCAAGGTCGCGAAGGATGTGTTCGCCCAGGAGGCTCTCGGTTCAAGGCCATGCAACCCTCCCCAACCCGTGCTAGCCATAAACCCACCCCACCCCGACCCACAAGCTTCTAAGACCCACCTCCACCCTACCAAACGGTGTCCATATCAAAACCCTACACACAAAACCCATTAGGACCTGCCCCACTAGCAGGGCTAATCTAGATGCCTACACTAACACCAACTTAGCTTTTTTCTGCCAATATTATCCATTGGTATTTATACTTTGAATTCAGCTAAGGATCATTATGGAGGTGAAACAAATTCTCAATGAAGGGAAAATGAGTATCATCGGTGGATCCATCACTGCGCCTTCAGTCAATTAAAAGATCATCATGATAACCTTTTTAACCTTTTTCTAACAGTTCCACCCACGCTAGAAAGACCCATCCTAAAAGGCTAATCAGCTAGAAAGATCAGACAGAGAAAATGGCCAAGTAAAGGCCTTGAATGGCTTCAGGTTTCCAATTATAAACAACCCATCAAATCTGTTTATTTTCATGCATCAGAGCATCTATGGATGGAAAAAAACAAACCTGCATATCTGCGAATAGGTGAAGTGAAATGAGTGTAAAGAGAAGCTGCAAGCCCATAATGGTAATACTCAGAAAAGGTCAAATCTCCACTGCAAAAATAAACGGCCTGTGTGTTGCAACAGGGGAAGTTATATGGATTCTTTGAAATCAGTAAATTAATATATAGGGACTACATTTGAGTAATCATACCTGTGTCATGCATCTAGTCGCTAAAATTCTAATAAGCTTATTGAAGTATGGGTCATTGCTCTGCATGTAATGTAATGCAGTGATAAAGGGTTAACCTAAGAGTCTATTATGATCTGAAATAAAGCATCCAGAGAGTAAATTAATAAAGCTTGGTATCACCTTTGCATTGTCAAGTGATTCAGCTAATGCCTTTGAGGACGACACATCCAGATTTAGACCAACAGAGGAGGCGGTACGGAGTAATGGTTCTAGCATCTCCTTTGTTGGGCTAGGATGGCGCCTGTTACCAACAAAATGAAAATCAAAATTTGCAAGTTTATAAAAGGTCAGAAGGTAAAAGATGGTAAAGTTGCTCCTAAAAGCAATCAGACATTAGCTAACGAGAACACAATTACTAAAGGTTGATTTGCATGATGACATGGACATTGGAGATCAAAAGATTAGCAGCAAAATCAGCATGCAAATAAACAGCACCAACGATCAACGGATTTTTCATGTCTACCAACGATAAACAAAATACTGTTTTACACCAAAACGATGTTTTTTAGACCAGAGTGTCTTCTAGACCAGTCACATATGGTGAACAAATCTTCTGAACCAGTGGTTTTAACTTTTAAAAAACAAGAGCGGTACACAGACTTGAACCTGTTTGTGTGATTGCTAAAATATTGGTATTGACACTGAGTGCAGAAACAATACATTTATGCAATATAATTCATGTTTAGGAGCAGCATGAATGCATCATCATGCCAAAGCACAGCATTTCAGCATGTAGAGAGACTCTTTTAGAGATACACAGCCTTAAGGTCTGTTGTGTTCATATAAAAAAAATTGGCATCCTACCTCGCTGCTTCAGACCAACTTGTCACTTTGGCTATTGTATGATTCATCTTACTGTTTAGGCTTAAAAAAGTCACAGATAAGAAGTGAGAAATGCAAATTCTCACCAACTCCGTTCATTTTAATGGACACAGTGTGGTCGATGTTCCCCAAGGCTTTCCAAATAAGTTATATGTGCCTTTGGATGTGCAAAACTTTAACCTGATCTGAATGTAACAATATAAAAAATTAACGAATTTGTACCTTAGCAATGAACATAAGGGGAAGTAGCTTCAAAATCTTCTCAGCAACAGAAATATTCGCAGCCAACATAAACTCTTCAATCATTTGATTTGCCTCACGGATTTGATACATTCCTATTGGATTTGATTAACTATGTAAGTGCTTTATATTTATGGATGCAAATTCTGAAATATAACACCAATAGTCTGTACAGAACTTCATACCAATGTCAAGGGGATCATGAGTTTCACTATCGATCTCAAATTTTACTTCTGCGGAAGCAAGAGTCAGAGCCCCCCTTTCACAACGTCGTTGTCGCATGATCTACATAAGCAACCAAAATATAAATCAGAAAAGGTGATATTTTTTTGTATTAAATACTATACAAACATACACCAGTTCAGTATTGGCAAGAGTAGACACAATAACTGACCTTTGCCAATGAATTTAAGTTCCTCAAGTCTACAGTTAGTGGATCAACTAAGCGGCTGAAAAATAAACAAAAGAAAACAAGAAAGCAATCAAGTTCACTGATAGCCATTTGACTTATTAGATCAACTCAGAGTTTGACTTTCAAACTTTCATGTATAGTGATGTTATGAAAAGTGCACTGCAGAAGGCACCTGTCATCCATTCTTGCTTGGGCTTCAACGTAAGACATTGCAGCACAAGATTTGATAACACTCTTTGTATATCTTGTAGATATGATATCAGCATCGGGAGTCATTTCCTGTAAACATAATGTTTCAAATACCACCAGCATGCCAGTATCAGCATCATTTTTTAAATGTCACAGCGCAGATGATAATAAGTACTCTCCTCATCTACAAAAGGCGATGCTACTTACAAAATCATGGTTCAGAATAGTACCATGGGGCAGCAAGCACAATAAGTACTAGTATTGTATCATAAGGCGAAAAGGAAAAAGCACAATGCACAAATCAACATAAGGCGCATGAACTAACAATAAGTGAAAGCTGAAATATAGGGGAAAGTAGGGATGTAAGCGGGCCGGCTAGAAGAACTAGCTAGTGCTTCTAGCCGGCCCGCTTACATCCCTAGGGGAAAGTTGCAGATCCTGCAGTGGTCCCTAAGCAAATAATAATGTACAGCCTGAGTTCATAGGGATAGAAGGGCACTGTGGAGTGTGGACATATATTCCATATGACAAATATACTATAGATATAAGACAACAAAAGGTAGCGCCTAAATCAGACTATCCTATGCAATGCATATCTAACAAGTGGACCAAACAACAAAATGTCATTAACTAGACTTACCCATATGACAGAGAATGCCAACCTTTCAACATCAGCACGAAGCGAACAAACATCTGGAAACCAAAATAAGAGAAATCGTTAGTCAATTCTGTAACTACAAACTGACAGTTTTTTCCCAATTAAAACAGCAATATTTCATTTTAGTTAATTCAGTATGCATGCCACACGAGGATCATCAACACCTTCAGTCAGGGGCTTTGGAAGCATATCAATCCGCTGCCCAACAAGATAAACAGAGGTGCCCCTTTGTGCAGCTTCCTCGTCAAGAGGGGTACCAGGGTGAACAAAGTTAGTGACATCAGCGATATCTAGGTCAGCCCAAGTCAAGAAAATGCATTCTGTCCATCAATAGCATAAGTGAACGAACATGACAAATCGCCTGTCAAGGAAGAGAGGCTGTGACACCAAGTCAGAAGTAAATTGGTTTAAGGGAACAGGTTTCAAGCACCACAGGGTACAGTACAATATAATAGAGTAACATAGATGATCACATATTGTGCAATAGCATGTTTAAAACCACTTTTAACAGCCTCATGAAGATGTGTATATGCTGCTTTTTTTAGGATAATAAAATTGCATTATTTGCATATTGACCTAATTCCATTTTATTACTAAGCAATCAATTTTTAAGTAAATATTAACTCAAAAGTCACCAAGGAAGAAAACACAAGATAAACTTGATCCTAAGGACTAAATAGAAGAATTTACAGCAGAAACTGTTAAAGGATACGGACTCCAACTTCAAAATTCCCATTTGGAAGTAGCGTGCAATGTAGTGCATCATCAATATCTCGACAACCTATACAGCAGTTGAAGCAATAAGGGCTTGATCCAGCCTGCATAAAATAGCAATAGATTGTGTATCCTGATTAAATTACCTGGTGGGTCCACGCTAAAGACTCTCACATGGCGCAAGTCTTGTCTATTAGGATTACTCAAATCTTCAAGTGATAATGTCCAAGGTAAAGGTGGCAAGCAAGCAAGTACTTGTGTAGAGAAAGGCCTCGTGTTGATATCATTCTCTATTAAGACAACCTGCTTCATGCATATACATCACTTAGAATGTTGCCATAAGAATATGCTCTTACATGCAATGTATTTTAAAGGTAAATTGCAACTGCACTTGATGCAACTGTAAATTTAAGTATGCTTGCCTCTGTTTCAGTTTCTTTGTCACCAATATCTCCAATGGTTCGTACATAGTGTCCTGATGGATATCGAGACAAAACATCCCATGAATCAACCGCAACAATAATTCTTTTGTTCACGAGATTCTCAAGCTGCCTGGTTTGAATCCGAATCTTAGGAATTCTTCGATCTTTCGAAACAAATAAAGCATGTGCAACGCCCCCTACTACCAGCAGGCATGGGCATCGGCTCCAAGGACCCACAGTACCTGCAGAAAACCAGAACTTAAGATGTCATCTTGAGATCAAGGACCCACAGTCAGAAATCTCATTCAGGACACAGAGACTCACGAATTCCAATTTCGCTTGATAATACCGACAACACGTCCGAATTGGACGACTAGAGACAGAAGGAGCTGATGATCCAACTGTTGATTGTGTGGAACTGGTGTTCCGAGGAGCATCGTCAGCACTATTAGGGGCCAGATGGACATCTTCTTCTTCCTCTGAAAAAAACACAGCAGCACTCACCAAATAAGAAAACAAAATGGGATGTGTTTCATCTTGTTCTTTCAGTACTGAGAAAATACCATCATCATCTGCTATAAATGACTTTGACTCATGCCATTGATCTTGTGGCAACAGCTCAACAGCAACTATATCACCATCAAAGGCCCTGTTCATATTTGAGCGGCCATGGATAACAATCTCATCACCAATGCTCTCGCTTCCAACGTAAGCTTCAAATGGATTGTAACGATTAACTCGAAGCTTCCCTTGATGGTAGATTCCACACCGGAGACCAGATGTAACTTCTGACATTGGTTTGTGCTGTAATGATACCAAGCAAACAGAGGTGTAATTTCACACTATAGAATAAATGCAAATACATCATCAACAAAGCACTACCGCATAGTTAGCATACCTCATTGTAGATTACTTTCTTCTTGGATGGCCTATGATCTTCTACATCTTCCATAGTAACATCTCCACTAGTTGGAACAACCACCAAATCAAGCAAACCAGGCTGCGCAAGCGATCTTACATATGACTCAACTGGAACATGAAATATTTTATTGAGGTTGTGGCTACATTAAAAATCCTTTCTTCAGTATATTTGAAAAAGATTGAGCTATAAATTAGTCATAGCATGTTTGTCTACCTATCTCAGCATTAAGGCCTTCTTCAATAGCCTTTCTTTTGTTGTCTCTGTCATTTGTAATGAGCAGAACCTTCGTGCTCTCACCAAGATGGCTTTGGTACCAACGAGCAGCAACACGAATTGCTGAATCGGGAAACTATCAATGGCCAAAAACAGATACAACTGTCCTATGTATGACAGGAAGTGAACATGTGTGGGGATCACATAACAAGGCTAACAGTATCATCCGTACCTCTGTCATTACGATCATTAGAGCTCTCCCCAACCATGTCTTTCACATAAGTATCCCTGTTTTTTGAGTAAATGAGAAACTTAGAATTGCAGGGGAAAGAGAAGATTGCCACCAAGATGCAAGTTTTGATATATAAACAGCTTACATGATGTACATGGAAGTACATGCATTTAGATTTGAAGATCACCCCATTGTTAGTCAATTATATTCTAAAATCATTGAGGATGTAACTCGATAGTTGCTGTTTTTATTGCCAACATACATCGCTATGATTGAACTGGTTCTGGAGGAAAATGGAAGCCTTATTGCCTTTTTGCAAGGGACTGAGGCACAGATAGACATTGACAATCTCGCATTATGAAAGCTGTATGCTGTCAAACCATGGGCATTTACCAATGGCGATTTAATTCTTTCCAGGAAACTATTTGACAAGTGTGCAGTCATGGTGCTTGCATAAAGACATTTCATCAATATAGTCATGCTGAAGGTGCAAAAAATGGGGTCCAACACTCATTTTGCATACAAAAGGACCGTGTGGCTCGGAGCAAACATCATTTGGACAAATTCTTGAAAAAAGATAGCATCAACTTCACCTAATTTAAGGAATTCCTCAACACTGACTCTAACACAATATGACCACAATATCAGACGAGCCCGGTGATGTTAGCTTAACCCTTGGGTTTTTCTGATTTTTCCATCGCTAGCAACTCGAATGTATTAATATAACTACCCCAGCAGCTTCATAAGAAATCTTCTACTGACTACAAATTTGAACCTGGAACATTTTGGTTCATATAGGAAGGGAGCAACACAAGCTAAACCAAGACTACCGCGTGCCAGGACACCATGGTAGAATACGGACCCACCTGTGCTGCTCGTTGGCGAAAACGTAGA
Source organism: Paspalum vaginatum (assembly GCA_030272315.1). NCBI lineage: Eukaryota > Viridiplantae > Streptophyta > Magnoliopsida > Poales > Poaceae > Paspalum > Paspalum vaginatum. The sequence goes on along the minus strand of CM059012.1, from coordinate 56,839,429 downwards.
ACCTCCGTGCTTTGTTGGTACACAGTGCCTTGATCCTGTTAAAAACCGCAAGGTTCTTATTCTTCACTTCGTCCAGCACCACTGACAGCAGGACGACATCCTCAATCGCCGGATTCTCCAGCAAATCGATCTGCCGCAACATTTCAGCTCATTATCCGTCCGCACCCTCGACCCTAAACCGCAAAAGGAGACTAAGGAGAAGGAGGAGACAGAGGAACGCTTTGGTTACCTGGTGGAGCACGACGTTGGTGTCGACGACGAGGATGGCTGCCGCGGCGGCGTCTAGTTTGCGCTCCGCGGCGGCGTCGCAGGCGGAGCAGGGGACGAAGCCGCAGTAGACGTCGTCGCGGAGGTAGTGCTCCCTGACGACCTGCGAAGAAAGCACGACAGCGTCAGGTAGGGTTTGGGTGCACCTCGAGAGGCGGTGGCGTTGCCGAGTTGTGACCTTTTGGATGCGGCCTTGCTTCGTCTTCTTCACGAAGGACTTGCTCTGCAGCATGGTGGCGAGGACGAAGGCGTGGCGCGAGGCGGCGGCGCCGAGGAGCGTGCAGGAGACGTGTACAGCGGCGGCGATGAAAGCGGCGGTGCGGCAGTGAAGCGACGTCCGTCGGCCGTCGGGGTTTGATTTGGTTTGGTGCGCGTTCTGGGGAATGAGGACTTCTGGGCCATCTGGGCTTGGATTCGACTGGACTCCGTGCTGAACATCGTGGCAGAGCCCATCGCCAGAATACTATTTCTATTTCCGGGGCATATTTGAAACGACATGTAAAATTTCTACATAATTTCTGTAAAATTTTCATGTTTCAAATGGTTTCAGTGTTTTTATAGGCAAAAAAATAATCACAATTTTTTCCTACCGATGATCACTATAACTATAGCCATCCACGTAACACTATTTTCATGTATTTTGAACACACCCTAATGGGCTCCTCAACACGATGGAGGTGGAACATCTTGGAATTAATGAAGTCAGTACAATCACACCATTGTCAATGAGCACCCAATCTGCCAGTGAAATAACATTCATCCCAAAGAATATATACAATCACACGTGATGAGTCTCTGGTGAGCAAGTCCCGTTACAAAATCTAACTATTTAAGCTCGACTGCATTTGCATTTTTTTATGTTTTTGTATTTATCTAGGCCAAACATTATCACCCTTGTGTTTTTATGTAATAGTGATCAGCTTAAAACAAACTATGTACGGTAATCCATTTCAAGTTTAAAAAGACACATAATAGAGATTATAAAATAAAGGAAATACAAAATCACATTTGTTGTACCATTTATGATTAGCATGAAACAACAAAAGGATTAAAAACACGAATAAAAATTTCACGTGTTGGCTATCAACGATATATGTCTACCAACCGGTAAGTAAGGCGGAACCTAGCAAAAAGAAGGGGCATCTATTGTTGAAAAAAAAACATAATGCATATCACTAAAAGCGGGCATAAGGTGCGTGTAGCAAAACATAGCCGGAACCAACCTGATCGAGCACAGATAATCAAGGTTTTATTTCTTACCAAGTTATAGTGCTATTTTTTTTGGTATATTTTACTCATTGGTTCCACAAAATGTTTGCTCCCAACTAAGAGGACAATGCAAGTTATAGTGCTGCTACCTGTTATTTGCTAGCTCCACAATGTTTACAGACGAAGTAGACTGAAATCTTAATATGTATTAGATCTTTTTTTCAATATACTACCCACCACTTGTATTACAAAAAAAGTGTATATAAAGTATCCATCTCTGCTATTATGAAACATAATATGAAATAACCCTTTAAGTTTATATATATAAGTACCCATGTATGCTATTATATTGATATATAATGGCCCTAAATTTATATATAAATTATTCATGTTTGTCATCACCAATGGTGAATCCACATATAAGATAATAATAAAGAAGTATTCCTATATATGTGTCTAGAATTTTAACTTATACCAGCTGCTAAATCAGTCTACCAACTTTTAGCATATATATTATATGTCTCATGTGACTAACTCGTGAAAGCATGGGTTGATTGACTAGATGTTGTAGAGAATTAGAGATGATGGGTGGCATGTCCACGTGTAGTTTTTATCCTCCTCCTAATTTCTGAACATCTGTTCCAACTTGTGTGGGGCCCGGTGGATGGGGGACGACTATGACAAATAATGATTTTTAATTGTACAAAAAAATATAAAATGGCTCAAATACATGGGTTCCGACCCTAGGGAAAACAAGTGGCTAGCAAGTTGTCATCGAAGGAAGATGAGTAGATGACGACGGCTCCATTTCTGAAATATGGCCACCAACATGCGAAAACCAACACGTACTGGATGGCGGCGAGCAATCACACAAAGGCAGTCCATGCATCCTAGTCTGTCCTTCATGTACCGAAATACTGATCACTCGATCGATCAAACATATCTGCCCACTGAATACTGATGGCCCCCAACACACGGATCACACGCGACACACAAAAAAGGCCGTCGTCCCGATCAATCAAAATGACAGAAAAGGATTAGCCCAACAGCTGCAATAAGCCCCCCGTGCTGCGACCCACAGGCTCCTCCGGGGACAAAGAGACGAAGCAGCTGAGCGGGGACAGTGGCGCGCAGCGTCGATCGAGATATTTGCAGCGCAGCGCTCCCTACCGCGCGCCTCGCAAGCCGACCACACATCGGATATCGCCCGGCGCAACGGGTGGCTGCGGCGCACGCAATCGCCTTATCCTACTACGCCCCGAGGCCACAAGCACAGGCAGTGATCACGGCGCCTCGCTCCTCGGCCACGACCCCGGCACAGCGCATAAATACATACAGAGCACCGCCGCCGCCGGCTCGGTTCCGTCTGGCCTGCAGGAAGGAGATTCACCAGCGGCGCGCCATGGCCACCCACGCAGCTCTCGCCGCCTCGCGCATCCCCACCAGCGCCCGGCGGCTGCACAGCAGCAGGGCGGCGGCGTCCCGGCAGGTACGTTGGCGCGTGTGCATGCGCCGGTGCGGCCGGCCGGATCGAGCTGGTCGACCAACGCTTTCGTCTTTCTCACGAGTCACGACGATGCACGTACACTGGCTGATGAACGCCCCGGCCGGCCGGCTGGTCTGATGATGGTTGGTCGCTAATGTGCGTGCGCAGAGGGTGGACCTCAGCGACTTCTCCGGGCTCAGGCCGGGATCATGCTCCGTGAGCACCGCCGCGAGGGAGGCGTCCTTCTCCGACGTGCTTGGTGCGCAGCTCGTCGCCAAGGTACCTACTACCTAGCACACAGCTAATAAGAAAAATATACTTACTACGTCTTGTATATCGAGATCGCACGTTCATGTATATATGTGCTTTTGTATAACGTAAGGAAATAATCTATGCTTGTTTACCGTAAAAACCGAGCGTAGTACTAGAAATTTGATGTACTCCGATATGTTGAGGAGGTTGTGGCCTCTCTGCTCTATAACAAGAGACCCAGGCCAGGGCTCGTTTTCTTCTTTAGAAAGGCTCGTTGCTGTTTGCTTTCATTTATAAGAACCGGAATCCCCAGTGATGTAAACCTGTTATTCGCTTTCTGTAAAAGCAGACGATGTACCTTTTCAAAAGAAAAAAAAAACTAACGTAGGGTTCATTCAAAAGAAAGAAAGAAACAAAAGGGTAGCTGGACACAGACCGTGGAACAGGTGAACTATCCGAACGTTAAGTCAGATTCACCACTCACATCATGCGCGCGGGCTACCTTGTTGGGCTATTGTCACCGGGATATGTAAAAAAACTGTGCAAAACACTGTAGTAGACATGGTAGAGTTTAAAATAGAAAGCAGGTGACACTAGCCTTACATTTAGTTCTTTTGATGAAAGTGAATTAAGAGTAGATCCAAGCAAGGGTAGCACTGGCTGCACTGCTAGATTTATTATGGGTATGCTGATTCGCATATACAGCTTACGAGGTAGCTCTGCTAGATTAACCATGGGTGTGCTGATCCACATATACAGCTTACAATCCAAGTTAGTCCTTTTAAACTACTAACTAGTATATATATAGTGTATTGTTCTCCTAATACGATATCAGTGGTATCATTATACGTTTCGGTTATCTTCTGTATGAGGGACAGTCTGATCTGTTCATCTGCTGAAGATCGCGTGCAGCGGGAATATTATTATTGTGTCAACGGATGGTTAACAAAAACCCTATAATCACATCTGCTGAGCAGCATCCAAATTAACCATGGCTTTGGTTGAACAGCCACAATATGGCGACACACCTGTCATACTAGCTGTGCTCGGATAATCATGTAGTATAGAATAGAATCGGACAGTCAGGATGTTCCGTCCCAGTTTTGACTTGCGCATGCAGATTCTGGATTCATTCAGGTCCTGAATTCCTGCTTGTTGGTTGGTTGGTTAGTAACAATAACATCTTCTGAATTCCTGATGAATACAATAACCTGTGACGACGACAGGCCAGCGGAGAGAAGGCGGTGAGGGCGCCCGCCGAGGCGAAGCTCAAGGTGGCGATCAACGGGTTCGGCCGCATCGGCCGGAACTTCCTGCGGTGCTGGCACGGCCGTGAGGACTCCCCGCTCGACGTCGTCGTCGTCAACGACAGCGGAGGCGTCAGGAACGTACGTGACGTGACGTGGCGCCAGTTAACCGACTATCGAGATGTTGCCGCGATCGATCCAATTCTGACGATGACAGAAACTCTTTTGATGATATAATTTCATTTCAGGCGTCTCACCTTCTCAAGTACGACTCGATGCTCGGCACCTTCAAGGCCGACGTCAAGATCGTCGACGACACGACCATCAGCGTCGACGGCAAGCCCATCACGGTCGTCTCCAGCAGGGACCCCCTCAAGCTCCCATGGGCTGAGCTTGGCATCGACATTGTCATCGAGGTACAATGACCCCCGGTGCAAAGTGCCCAATGCTTATTACGTACAGTACAGGATAATATCAAGCTTACCATGCATACGCCGCTTAACCGTGTCATGTGAAGGGTACCGGAGTCTTCGTCGACGGCCCCGGCGCCGGGAAGCACATCCAGGCCGGCGCGAAGAAGGTCATCATCACCGCTCCGGCGAAGGGCGTCCGACATCCCCACCTACGTCGTCGGTGTCAACGAGGGCGACTACGCCCACAGCGTGGCCGACATTATCAGGTACAGTATAATTAAAGGCTGCATCATCCTAAATGCAGGTGTCCATGCTAACAACACTGCATATATTCGCATGGAACTCTCTCTGTTGATGCTTGCAGCAACGCTTCGTGCACGACCAACTGCCTCGCGCCATTCGTCAAGGTCTTGGACGAGGAGTTCGGTGAGCTATACGTACAGTACAGTACTGGGATCGAATCGTCATACACTGATGGCTCTGGTACGATGGTGCAGGGATCGTGAAGGGAACCATGACGACTACGCACTCGTACACCGGTGACCAGAGGCTGCTGGACGCGTCCCACCGCGACCTGCGGAGGGCCCGCGCGGCGGCGCTGAACATCGTGCCGACGAGCACCGGCGCGGCCAAGGCCGTGGCGCTGGTGCTGCCGCAGCTGAAGGGGAAGCTGAACGGCATCGCGCTGCGCGTGCCGACCCCGAACGTGTCGGTGGTGGACCTGGTGATCAACACCGAGAAGAAGGGCATCACGGCGGACGACGTGAACGGCGCCTTCCGCAAGGCCGCCGAGGGCCCGCTCAAGGGCATCCTCGACGTCTGCGACGCGCCGCTCGTGTCCGTCGACTTCCGCTGCTCCGACGTGTCCTCCACCATCGACTCCTCGCTCACCATGGTCATGGGCGACGACATGGTCAAGGTCGTCGCCTGGTACGACAACGAGTGGGGATACAGGTGACTAGAACAACAAAATACTCCTAGTACAGTACGTATGCATGCCACCTGCCACGCACGTTGATGATCTTGTTTGCTGAAATTCTGAACGCGATGCAGCCAACGCGTGGTCGACCTGGCGCACCTGGTGGCCACCAAGTGGCCGGGCGCGGCGGCGGCCGGCAGCGGCGACCCTCTGGAGGACTTCTGCGAGGAAAACCCCGCGACCAAAGAGTGCAAGGTGTACGAAGCATGAGGCCGGTCCCGTTCTCTGTTCTTGTAGCCCAGGCCAGGCTGCTGGGGCCGTTCCGTTCAGAAGCCGCCGCTGTAACGAGACTACATATGCTACGTACCTACTTGTAGTAAATTATTACGCTCGATCGATCGAGGGCAGGATAACTTCGTACGTTCTGCTTGCATTGGGTTTTCACTGCCCTGCCCGGTGTTGCTCGATAGAGAACTTATACCACAGGTTTGCCGAGAAAGACATATATATAGCACCGGATGGACCGTTTTCCTGTGACTGTGATGTGTAATCATCACTGAACTCGCACAGACTGCAAAATTCGTTTTCTGTTGTGTTTTCGGGGCTGCTGTTTGTTCCGTCATGACGGCTCGAATGGTGACCGGAGAAACCGTGTCAACATTTTATTATCTGTGTTTAATCACTTTGCTTACTGCAAACAGCATTCTCGGGAACGAAAACGGATTGCGGCAACTCGAACATGACGCAATCAGAAGTCAACTTCAGTTTCTATTTCAAAAAAAAAAAAGGGACTCGACAGAAAGCCGTGAACACTAGCCTAAGGCTGAAACCAGCGAGGCACCTCCATCCCTCCACCTCTATCATTATTCCTAACCTACTTCTTCTCTCTGTCTACGGTGTCGTAACAAGTATCGCATTTAATTTTGCAAGTCGTCCATATGCAGTCACCTGCTGGTTTCAGCCTAAGAACACACCAGGTGTCCTGACCCGCCATTAGACGAAGACGCCATGTTGCGTCGACGCGGCACTGATCTCAATTAGGCATCAATAACCTCGCCAAAAAGCGATTGTCAATTTTTAGGATTCGGAATCCCTACCTCATATTGTGGCGGGAAAAGACTACGTACCCTCTCACTTTTAGACACCAATTTATTTTATCCCTGAACTTCAAAACTAGATATTTAACACATTAAAGTTTTAAAAACCGAACAAATGATCCCATTAAGCGTTTTTTGAAGGTGTTATTGGCTTATTGCCATGCTGGACAGCCACCTTGGCATCGGGCCCCACCTATCTCCGTCTCTTCTCGATCTCTTTCTCTTCTTCCCGCTTCCTATGAAAGGCTACTGTCGGCGGCCCTCCTTGCTGCAAGAGGTCGTCAGCCCACTCCCTTACTTCTTTGCTTTGCCACCGGTGAAGCCCGTGGTTGGGGCAAGCACAGGTCCATGGAGATGGAGGTATCACTCTCTTTCTCTTCGGTGTTTAGCGTCTACCTCAAGTTGCCGCCACCATTTTTCCTCCGCTCGACGATCTATCCCACCCACTTGGGCAACCGTGTCCTCGCATCGGCAAGCACTTGCACATGCATGGATGCGGCGGTGAGCAACGAGGCATTACGTACATCAAGGAAGAGGAGATGGAGGCCTAGGCGCTGCTCTTGCTCACCTCCTCCCATTGCTCTCTAAGTCGCCGCGACATGGTGGCAGGCGACCGGTGATGGCCATATGCAGTGGGTATACGAGCGGCGGCAAGCCGACAACAGTACACCACTTGGGTAAATGCGGAGTAGGCCAATGGAAGTGACATGGAGCGTAGGCGGTGCGGCGCCATGAGCGGATGAGGTGTCGGGGAGGCAGGGAGCAGGCGGGTGACGTCAACGGTGATAGTAGTGCACCACCAAGGTGACGGGGAGTGGGGCGGATGGAGGTGACAGGGAGCTAGGCGGCGAGCAGCGAAAGCATTACGGGCCTCATGCCACGTGTTGCTGAGGTGGTACTGACACGTGGGCCCTATATGTGCCACACCGGCAAAACACTCATGAAAACCACCAGAGGTGTTTTGTCTGCTTTTTCAAAGTTTAGTACAAAGCAATTGGTTTCATAGGTGGGGAGGGGGTGAAGTAGACACATTCCAAAGGGTCATTGGCATATATAGTATTTTTCCTATTATGGTTTCTTTTATTTTTATTTTTTATAATACTATTTTCGTATTTGTTTCTGGCAATATCATAATTTCCTTTTCGATAATCTAACACAGAACTCGTACAAATGATTTAGGTCTTTTCTAGTAATTGTTTCTGACAATGTCTATTTCCATTTTTATTTTTTGAGGAAATTTCCATTTTTATATGCCCATGGCAAGGAAAATTTGGGGCGACCCATACCGGCCAAGCCTCCCCGCGTCAGCAGCGCAGCACCAACTAGGGATGGCAACGGGTACGTATCCGTCGGGTATTACAGTTCCATACCCGTACCTGCGAGCAAAAAACTTACCTGCTACAATACCCATACCCGGTCGCGGGTATGAATTTTTACCCATACCTGTACCCACATGGGTAAAAAAACCCATCGGGTAACCCATACCCGATTAAATACCCACTATGCACATATTTAAATAGCACAAATATAATTAAAAATGGCATAATTAAAAATATAAAACACTAACACATGAGTAAATAAATTGAAGACCACGATAAATGATATTGAAACATGCAAGTTAACCATATTTTTGTCTAATATACACTTATGTATGCTTAATTATATAGAATAAATGTATAGTTGAGCCGGGTATAAATTACCCATGGGTACGCGGGTATGGGTAGTATGCACCCGTATCCGCACCCGCGTACCCGACAGGTATAAGATTGTGCCCATTAACGTACGCGGATGGAAAAATCATACTATACCCGTTTTTATATCGGGTAAAACCCATCGGGTGCTCGGTTTCGGGTACCATTGCCATCTCTCCACGTCCCGGGCTGCCCGCCTCCCGCTGCTTCGTCCCGGTCTGGCTCCCCCACCACCACCACACCTCCGCATCGACGAGGGCTCCTTCGCTCACCTTCGTCGCCCGCTCGACAGCAAAGCGGCGTCCTTCCTCCACCACCGTCCCCTCCCTCGCGAACGGCGCCGACGGTTCCCCGGTAAGGTTCTCCGTGCGCTCCCCTGCCAGTCTCCTCGATCTGATCCTATTGAAGCAAATCCTCTTCAGAAATTCCTCTTTTTACGCCTCAATCCGCAGCCACTGAGCAATAATAACAATGCCTGTTTCGACTTTTCATGTACTAGTTCCTTCCATTAATTGCAGCCTCATCCTTCTCTCTTAATTATTTGCGCTAATTAACTCCTGCGATAGCGTTACTTTACACCCTCTTTCTGTAATTTCAACGGTGAAAATTCCTCTTTTTGCACCTCAAACGCAAAGTTGTTTAATCAAATCGTGATGTTTTCTTCTTTCTGGCTTTGATCGGAGAACCAGAATTAGAGATTTCTGCATTTTTCAGATGGGTGTAGCCAATGCAATCTTATTATTTCCATTGCAGATTGACTGAGGAGACATGAATGGAAGCGTGCAACCGGCGACCCCGCCGGACAGCCCATCGATGGACGCCGGCGCTGGCAAGCCGCCGCGCCACCACCTCACTTCGATTCGCCACTGCGCTAGCAGCATGCGCATCGCCGCCGCCGCGTCATCCGACTACGTGAGCATCCGCAGCCCAACAACTCGTTACATGGAGGAATCCCTCGCTTCGCACGCGCAATTAAAAGGCTTTATGCCCGCGGCCGTTGCTCGTGCACCGCAGGGCCTGGATTTGGGGACGCTCAGCTTGATCTCGCCCACGGACGTCCGGCCTGGGTTCCTGCCCGTGTTCCGATCGGGTAGCTGCGCTGAGACCGGGCCCAAATCGTATATGGAGGACGAGCACGTCTGTGTGGATAACCTCATCGAGCACCTCGGGGGGCGCGCCGCCGGCATCCCTGCCCCGGGCGCCTTCTACGGGGTGAGTTCTCGTTGGCATGACAGGTTCCATTCACGTAAGTATGGGGATGGTGGTGTACATATGCAGTTGATCTTTAATTTCTCTTCTTGAACGGGCAAGATGGTGGTGAACTGGCGATGATATAGTCAGTCTGAATGCCTGATAGGGTTACTTTTATGGTAATCATTGTAAAAAATGGGCTGGCTTAGCTTAATAATCCTACAAAAAGAAGACTTGTTGGGAACTACAGGTTTTCTTGGTGCTTTGATGTTTGCAATTGCACAGTGGCAGTTGCTTCATTACCTGTTTCCTTGTTTTGTAAAAGGAAGTGTGCCTATGTGCCATTATCTAAGTGCAGCAAGAACTATCCAGGGGCTGAATTGTAGTGCCATTTGTTTACAGGTATTTGATGGGCATGGCGGTACTGATGCAGCATGTTTTGTTCGAAAGAACATACTCAAATTCATTGTTGAAGATATACATTTCCCCAGCAACATTGAGAATGCAATAAGGGGTGCATTCGTGAAGGCTGATCATGCATTAGCAGATTCACATTCCCTTGACAACAGTTCTGGAACCACTGCATTGACAACCCTTATATTTGGCAGGTGACTTTGTATGCCATTTCATAAATAAAAAACGCTTCTTTTGTTGAACCCATTCCTAAAAATTGCTTGATGATTGTCTAGTGAACGTGTGGTCTTCAATAAGTGCTGGAATCTGTTTGTCTAGAAAATGCACAATAAACGTGTGACCAGCATCTCTTGCTTGTCATATTTCAGATCAACTTTGTGTTTCCTATAAAGATTAACTGATACCATCCTCGTCACTGAGTAAATCGATTGAAGCACTGACATATTTCTTTTCAAAGTTTATCATACATCTTCTTTCTTAACAATTAATTGATTCAAGCCTTAGAAGTATGATCACTGTTTTAAAAGTTGATGACACTACAACGCTTGTTTATTTTAGTTTTTTTTCCAAACGTTTCATAGCTTGTTTATTTAGTTCTATTCTTTTGGCTCTTCAGGTAACTTTTCCATGTAACTACACTGCAGGACCCTGTTTGTTGCGAATGCAGGTGATTGTCGAGCTGTTTTAGGGAAAAGAGGTAGAGCAGTGGAACTATCAAGAGACCATAAACCCAACTGCAAGAGTGAGAAGATTAGAATTGAAAAGCTAGGCGGTACTGTTTTCGATGGCTATCTTAATGGACAGCTAGCAGTAGCAAGGGCGCTTGGAGATTGGCACATGAAAGGCCCGAAAGGCTCAATTAGCCCTCTGAGTGCAGAACCTGAGCTGCAGGAGATTGTACTTTCTGAAGAAGATGAATTCTTGATAATAGGCTGTGATGGGCTTTGGGATGTGATGACCAGTCAATGCGCTGTGACAATCGTAAGGAAAGAACTGATGCAGCATAACGACCCAGAGAGGTGCTCAAGCGAGCTAGTTCAGGAAGCGCTGAAACGGGATAGTTGTGATAACTTGACTGTAGTGGTTATATGTTTCTCATCCAGTCCACCCCCTCAAATCGAGATCCCAAGATCCAGAGTAAGAAGAAGCATTTCCTTGGAAGGGCTGCATTTACTCAGAGGAGCTCTGGACAGTAATGCCTGATCTCAGACCATTCTTCTACTAGCCGTTTCTTGTTTCTGCATAAAATTTTGATCGAATAAGTCCTATATATCTGAATTTTTCCCAAGAGGATTTAGGCTAACCATTTGCAGAGTTGAGGTATAATTTATCTGTATCGGCAGGCAAATTTATTGTCAGCAATGTAACTATCAACAATCATTTTTTTCCTGCTGCATAATAAAGGTGCAATTGTCACATAGTTGATCAGATGTCCAATGCTGCTCTAACAAACCTGTTCCTGCTTTCAGAAAACTCATAGCACTGTAGTGTCGGATTTCTACTTATTTCAGCTGATAAGACATGGGAAGTTCCTCATTCGTTAACTGATCATCCCTGCTATTGTATTCTTATGACACTGCTCCCCTCGTTTATTAAAGCTGTAACTCCAGCAGAGTACTTATATTTATCTTTTTTTGGGAATGGATGTTCACTTTTTAACGCCAGCATAGTATCTATCAGTATCTTGATACATTTTAGATGTCCAGCCTACAGGCCACTTATTCTTATACTTCCTCTCCCATGTTCTTGTATGTTTTTTTTGGGGGGGGGGACTGGGTGCTAAGCTAGAGATGATCTAAATATAGATATGCAATTGGAGATATGTGCATTTGATTTTAGATATGCTATTAGAGATTTAGAGTTAGTCAGGTGGCTATTTGCTGAAAGGTGAAAAGATATATATATCTGAGGTGTCTTTTTTCTTTTCTCTTGTCTGAGTTCTATCTCTGTTATGTCTATATTGGTTCCAATTGGGTGGTTGGATCAACCAACGGGAGCATGGTGACCTACCTGATTTCCAATCAGATGCTTCCATGACAGGATAAACTTCACCTTTTTAGGCTGTATGACTATGCAGCTACTACTAACTATGTGACTATGCAGCTACTACTAACTACGACTAACGAGCCATGTGTTTCCTTGTGCCCGGGGAAAAAACAGAGAATCTCATGCATTGGAGTGGATCGGAAGAGATTGAAGAGGATTTTGAACTATTGTGGATTTAAACACATCCCAACCCTCCAATCCATAAATAACCAAACAAGGCGCAGTTGGTTACCATGGTTTTATGTTGACTCGCCAACCCAACTACCCAAGGATGCTTGGTCAGAAGCAATGAAATAAGACCACTGGAAATGCAGTACCGTGCATAAAAATTGTACCTGGATGGCTTGTGTTTTGCTGCAGCTAGACTAGACACCGCTTTGGAGGATTACCATGATAGCGCTTTGCATTGTGACTGCCATTCTTCTCTTCCATTTCTGCGCAAGCTGATGCGTAGATTGCCGGCAGGCACTTGCAATTGCAAGTTGCAAATCATGCGTGCAGCAGTGAAGAAGAGAACCTGTCGCATGCTGCACCAGGACAACGGACACGGGGGTCGTTGTCAGTGAACGCCTCGCGGCCTCGCCGCCGAGTGGATGCGTGGCTTGCCGTCGCCCGTCGCCGTTGGCACGCGCTGCAGTACAAGTGTACAACTGAAAGCCGCCACACAGTACACGCGGTGGCCTCGCGGCCCTGGCCTGAAGTAGTACAAGTCCCCTAGCGCAGCTCTATCCATGTGTACTGCTGCTAGTACTACTGCAGCGAGCGTTGCTGAATCAGTACACCGTGGCTGCCGCCGAGTGCCTACAAATAGGCCGCCGGTGCTTCCTGACTCGCCAAGCCATGGTCGTCATGTGTGCCCATGTGGTCAATCTCAAGCATTTCCTTTCTAGGATTAGGGTTAGGGATCAAGGTTAGTTTCTTGGCTGTAGCAGCAGCAGTGGAAGGGGCATGCAGAGGAGCAGGAGGCCTTGTTGGAAGCCGACTCTGCTTTCCTCGCTCGCTCGCTCTCCTGTGCCTGCCTCTTCCATTCCTTCTGCTACGCTATGCTCGCAGGTGACGGAGATCACAAATCAGAAGAGGCAACCCAGGTACTGCATTAATTGTTGCTTCTCATACATTTCTGAATCTTTAGCAGGTGGCTGGTGGCATGGCATGGAGAGCTCCAGTATTGCAGATGTATGCAAATATCACTGCTATTCTCTTAAAATAGTTTGGGGGCAACAATGTGCAAGCAGTATAATGCCCACCAGGTGGGGCTGCATTCTCAAACTTTGCAATTGAAAGTCCTTTCCCTTTTTAAAAGGAAAACACAATAAAATGCAAGTACTGTGTGGGAAGGACATCAATTAGCAGCTCATTTTCATTTCGCCCCATCCAGCTGCTTCATCTAACAGGGAGTCAGAATGTGCAAATGATTCACTAGCAGTATACTCTGTACTTATAGTTCCATTTACTTGTATAAACTTGCCGCGTTTTGTTTAGATCATCCATGTTCTGAAGTCTGAACACCTGTCAGGCAGAACATGCAGCTTCCTCTTGAACTACCGATCCAGTTTCTCAAGACTGCAAAGGCAATAATCGCATGGACATAATAGTCAACAACTAGTAATAATATTATCAGAGATACTCCTACATAGCATGTGCATCGCTGAACATCTCCATCTAAAATAAATAAATAAATACTAGCAGTAGTATATTGCCGAAGAACAACATGTCTTGGTCACCTGCAATTGCGTGGTACAGTCCAGAAAGCCGAATGTTTCTCGTCGCGCGGCAGCGCCACGAACCTCCTCCAGTCTTGGAGCATGGCGTTGAGGTCGCTGATCTTGCGGCTCAGGCCGATGCAGCAGTTGGCGTGCATGGTGCAGACTCTGCTCATGTTGCGGCTGGGCTCGCAGAGGCCGCCAAAGAGCTCGGTGCTGAGGAACTTGATCCTGACGCCGAGCTCGGCGACGTAGGGGTCGCGCTTGATGGCGTTGAGCACGTCCTGGTCGTGCAGCCCCGGGTGGCGCTCCCGCGCCGCGTACCAGAACCTGTACAGCTCGATGGTCGCCGTGTTGGAGCGCACGTACGCGAACCCGCCGTTGGGCGCGTTGCTCAGGTCGTTGGGGTCGCCGGTGAAGTGGTCACACGCGATCTGGAAGTCGCCGTCCGGGTAGAAGTGCGGCACCGGGTTCCTGAACCACACGATGTCCGTGTCCTGATGATGAAACGTGCGTGCGTGCGTGCAGCTAGAGCTCAGAACCGACGATGATGCACGTACGTACATTCTGGCTGCAGGTCACCGGACTATTATTATCTTACCGTGAACACGAAGCTGAAGCCTTTCTCTAGAACCTGCCTGAGGAAATCGATCCTCCTCCACATCATCTCGAGGTAGCCGTCGGTCATGAAGTTCTTCTGCCCGGAGAAGTCGACGCCGTCGGTGACGAGGGCGAAGCAGTGCCGGTGTATCTGCCGACAGCGCGCGTGCGCCGTGGTGTCCAGCGACACGATGACGAGGTGGTCCAGGAGCTCCCTGGTGCTCTCGCCGGTCCGGAAGCTCTCCAGGAAGACGTCCAGCACGGAGCCGGGCTCCGACCACGCCGAGTTCAGCGTCGTCAGGATCACCGTGTCGTTGGGCATCGCGGCCGCCCTCAGGACGCGCTCCAGCCTCGCGTCCTCGCTGTCCTGCTCATGCTCCTGCATGCAGCAAAGCAAGAGCGCGTCAGGCAGGCAGTTTAAGAACGGTAGGTTTATGATCTGCGCTCTGCAGAGAGAGAGAGAGAGAGACGGCCTAGCCTCTGTTCACGCGCCATTCCATTGCTGCGCAAAGCAACAACAATGGCGTCAACATCACCATGTTGAAATAGCATGGCATCGCGGCTACATATAGAAGTACTGTAGAATTTTTTGCATGCTTTGACTGGAAGGTAAGGCTTGCTTAATCTCCAGAAAGATGCGAGGCTGACGCTGACTAGTACATACTAAATAGAGCCGTCTTACTAAGTCAAGAGCTAAATTAAAAGAAAACAAATTAAAAGCGGAGAGGAAAGGTACTCCAGGATATACTCCAGGGAGTAGTAAACCTTCAACTAGTCCTAGTGGTTTATACTACAGGGAATTGTGAAAAGCACCTCATCGGTTCACCATGCCTTGTGATCTTCTGATGAACAAAAATATCTAGCACCATATCGAGTTGCGCAGTTGACCATTAGAAGTGTGGGCTGTATTTCTCTCTCTCTCTCTCTTTTTCGTTTGCTTTTGGAGACATGTATAATGGGTCAAATATGAATCAAATCAAATCGAGGTCGTCCTAAGAACTCGATATTAAGAAGATCGATCGGAACGAGCGGGCTAGCTAGCTTTTCCGGTGGCCATGCCCATTGCCCAATGATGCAACTGAAACAAAATGAATAGGCAGTACGTAGTCCAACGCACCTGAAGTACTGAATCGTACTGCCATTTCTTCCAAAATGGATGCAGCACAGTAGGCCTAATTTGCAGTCGCGTGACGTACTCACCGGTTCCACGTCGTCGCGCGGCGCGCCAAGCCGCCACGGCACGGCGGCGGCGACACCGGGCCGGAGGAGCGCGGCCCCCTGCGGCGCCACGGCGTGGTACAGCACGAGGCATGGGAGCGCGACGGCCGCCAGGAACAGCACCACCCTGACCGCCCTCCGCGCCTCCGCACCGGCGGCGCCTCCAGGACCCTGCTGGTCAGGAGATGCGCCTTCGTCGGAGGCGGCGCGCTTCGCCGACGGTAGCGGTAGCGGCGCGGCCATGTGTGCTCGAGGAGACACAGGGAACTAGGCTAAGATCCGGGCGGGTGCGGGTTCGTCGGCATGCTCTGGTGTCAATATGGCATGACAGGGGCGTGTGTGATAATTATTATGGGAGGGGGCCGAGAGGGAGTAGGAGGAGTAATACGAGATTGCGGGTCGTCGACCCGTTCGACGCACGCACGGCACGAATCCGCGTGCTAGGTAGGAGAGAGAACGTTTGACGCTTCGCTTCCAAACAAGACGTTAACCCACGACGACCCGCCACGCCTGCCTTCTCGCCCTCGGTCGCCGCCGATGTCCCGTACGTCCGACTCATACGGCTCCCACCGTTAACTTCGCCGGTGGCTCCTCGTCCTCGCGGCCACCCGTTGCACCGTCCCTCCTCCGCTGCTCTCCTTTGGCGCACTCCACCACCGCCACCGCTAGTCGGCTACCTCCCCGGATCTCCTCCTCAGTCGGTCCGTTGGACATAGAAGGACTCCGATCCGACAACTATAAACCTTAACCCCATCGCTAACCTCGCCGCCGGCGCCGGCGCATGGGAGCCGTGGGATTTTGCGTTACATTTGACCTGATGAAGAAAATTAGCAGCGCCGGCGCCGTGGGCCGACCGAACATGGTAGCACGGGTCCATCGTGGGCTGACCGTGAACGACGCCATATGCACAATCGGATGAAATAACAATCGGATGAAATAAGCCGTACTGGATCTTCTATATAGAAAGTCAAACAACCTGACAATCAAATGGTATATATGCACCCTGACAATCAATTTAAAAACATGTTTGGAAGTTAGGACCGGAAAACATCACCATCGTGACAGAGTCAGAGGTAATTAACTAGTAGTACGTGCTACATTTTTTTTTTAAAAGAACCATTTATTTAGACCATAGAGGAAATTCTCTGGCGACCAATATGTAATGACAAGTATTAGAATCATTGACAAACTGCATATATAATAATAATAAATAGCCAAAAGGATGATCGGAAAGATTGGATTATACTGGGAAGAATCACATCGCAGGACAATAATAAACAGATTGCATGCATAGATTAATACTCGGTTTGTTGCCATATATATGTGCTGAAGAGTGATGAGGAGCCGGTCCTCGCAGCGCCGTTGGTGTTGTTGATAGGTCCGGGCCTGGGGCAGGGGGGGTCGTATGGACTATGGACACTGGTCAGAGAGACAGAGAGGGGTACGAAGAGATAGAGATGAATATAACACGTCTCCCTTTTCTGTTATTCTGTTGTATAAATAAACGGGACGCCTCCTACGTCCATCTTCTACAATCTACGCAGCGCAGCGCGTCCAGGTTTTGGCCCCGGAGAGGGTTTTGCCGCCGCAAGGATAGCCTCCTCCATGGAGGACGCCAAGGGTCTTGGTCTCGACCAGATCAAGACCGAATCAGTTGATTTGGTTGGATTGCAAACTCGGTCATTCTATTTTCGAGATTCGATCGAATTAATTGATTCGGTCGTCAGATCTAGCACCGTACGTGTTCTTCATTTGTTCTAGTATCACTCTAATTACGTATCCACTGCTGCTTTGCAGGAGAACATCCCCATAGATGAGGTGTTCGACATACTCAGGTGCACTCCCAAGGGCCTTACCACCGAAGAGGGGCACGCACGCACCAGCATCTTTGGCCCCAACAAACTTGAGGAGAAGAAGGTAAAGATGCATCCATGTTCTGTTTTTTGTTTGCGCGCGTAATCCGATAATCACCTAGCTAGATCTGAAAAAAAAAAAGACGCGCATCGCTGGTTGTCGATCTGTTACAGGAGAGCAACTGTGTTGAAGTTTCTAGGGTTTATGTGGAACCCGCTGTCGTGGGTGATGGAGATGGCTGCTATCATGGCCATCGTGCTCGCCAACGGCGGCGGCAAGCCGCCGGACTGGCAAGATTTCGTCGGCATCGTGTGCCTCCTCCTGATCAACTCCAGCATCTCCTTCTTCGAGGAGCACAGCGCCGGCAGCGCCGCCAAGGCGCTCATGGCTAACCTCGCGCCCAAGACCAAGGTGCTCCGTGACGGCCGCTGGAGCGAGGAGGACGCCGCGATCCTCGTCCCGGGCGACGTCATCAGCATCAAGCTCGGCGACATCATCCCGGCCGACGCCCGCTTGCTCGAGGGCGATCCGCTGAAGATCGACCAGTCGGCGCTCACCGGTGAGTGCCTTCCGGTCACCAAGAGCCCCGGCGACAGCGTCTACTCGGGATCCACATGCAAGCAGGGAGAGATCGAGGCCGTTGTCATCGCCACCGGCGTGCACACTTTCTTTGGGAAGGCGGCGCACCTCGTCGACAGCACCAACCACGTCGGCCACTTCCAGAAGGTGCTCAGGTCCATCGGTAACTTCTGCATCGCCGCCATCGCCATCGGCATATTCGTCGAGGTCATCGTCATGTACGCCGTCCAGCACCGCCGGTACCGCGACGGCATCGACAACCTCCTGGTGCTTCTGATCGGCGGCATCCCCATCGCCATGCCGACGGTGCTCTCCGTCACCATGGCGATCGGCTCCCACAGCCTGTCGTTGAAGGGCGCCATCACCAAGCGCATGACCGCCATCGAGGAGATGGCCGGCATGGACGTGCTCTGCAGCGACAAGACCGGCACGCTCACACTGAACAAGCTCAGCGTCGACCGCAACCTCATTGAGGTCTTTGCGGCGGGCGTTGAAAAAGACGATGTTGTCTTGTTCGCCGCCAGGGCATCCAGGGTGGAGAACCAGGACGCCATCGACGCCGCCATGGTCGGCATGCTGAGTGATGCCAGGGAGGCCAGGGACGGCATCGAGGAAGTGCACTTCCTCCCCTTCAACCCCGTCGACAAGCGAACTGCCCTAACCTACATTGACCTCACCGACGGCAGCTGGCACCGTGTTAGCAAGGGTGCTCCTGAACAGGTTCGTTGCCATGCCTTCCTCGTCATCATCATCATATATATATTTCTTCACTTCATGCATGGATTGCATTGTGTCTATGTTGTTACTTATTTGGCCTGCTGTATGCCTGTAGATCTTAGCCCTCTGCAACTGTGGCGATAACATCAAGAACACCGTTCACACTGTGATCGACAAGTACGCCGAGCGTGGCCTTCGGTCTCTCGCAGTAGCAAGACAGGCATGGTTTATTTTCAGAACACACAATATTACTGTAGTTGATTACTCGGCATACGTGTTAAAGTCTTCTTTTGCTTGTGTTCCAATAATGTTTATCTTGCTTTCCTACAGAAAGTGCCGGCGAAGAACAAAGAAAGCCCTGGAGATCCTTGGCAATTCGTCGGCCTGCTCCCTCTCCTTGACCCGCCGAGGAAAGACAGTTCAGACACCATCAAGCAAGCCCTAAACCTCGGTGTCAACGTGAAGATGATCACTGGTACATTTTCTGCCTTTAATTTCATGGTCTAGTTCCAGTCTTCTACGCTGCAGGGCTGAGAAGTTGTTCAGGCTGACATGACTCTTCCATGGTGGCGTCGTCCTGTAGGTGATCAGCTCGCCATTGCCAAGGAGACCGGCAGACGGCTAGGGATGGGCACCAACATGTACCCGTCGTCAGCACTGCTTGGGAAGAACAAAGATGAAGCCACTGCCTCGATCCCTTTGGACGAGCTGATCGAGAAGGCCGACGGCTTCGCCGGCGTCTTCCCAGGTGAGCATGCTGCATGCCTGCATGCATTGCACACAGGCACTTCACTGCACTTTTATTTGCCTGGATGGTTTACTCAGTCTGAAGGTACATACTCTATTTTGGATTAGAGCACAAGTATGAGATCGTCAAGAAGCTGCAGGAGATGAAGCACATTTGTGGAATGACCGGAGATGGTGTGAACGACGCGCCTGCGTTGAAGAAGGCGGATATTGGAATCGCCGTTGCTGGTTCTACCGATGCAGCAAGGAGTGCATCTGACATTGTGCTTACTGAAGAAGGACTCAGTGTCATCGTCAGTGCGGTGCTCACCAGCAGGGCCATCTTCCAGAGGATGAAGAATTACACTGTAAGCATTCCTTTTATAGCAAAACTCGCTCTTTGCAAGAATGCATGAGATAAAGAATTATAGTTCTGACTGTAATTCCTTCTGTTTTCTATATGCAGATATATGCGGTGTCGATAACTATTCGTATCGTGGTAAGTTATATTTTTCCTGAGGCCTTGCAAGAATCCACATATCATCACACCGTTATACTCGTTTGAAATTTCTTATATGTTGTCTGTGTGCAGCTTGGCTTCATGTTGATTGCATTGATCTGGAAATTTGATTTCTCACCGTTCATGATTCTAGTCATCGCCATTCTGAATGATGGTAGGTTTGCAATCCACAGCCTCCCCAGGAATATTTCTTATTAATTAGCCTCAAAAATCTATATTGTGATTTCAGGCACTATCATGACTATCTCAAAGGACAGAGTAAAACCATCCCCACAGCCTGATAGCTGGAAGCTGAATGAGATTTTTGCCACGGGCATCGTGTATGGAACCTACATGGCTGTCATGACTGTGGTATTCTTCTGGGCCATGAGGAGCACTGACTTCTTCTCAGTAAGTAGCTAGACTATCTTTTATTTTGGTTTTCTTGATGAATCATGATAATTAATCCAGATTGCTATGTACTGTATTAATCACACAAACATGTTGCTGCTGCAATTAAATGCAGAACATGTTCCACGTGAGATCGCTGCGTGGCAGCGACGAGGAGATGATGTCCGCCCTGTACCTGCAAGTGAGCATCATCAGCCAGGCCCTCATCTTCGTGACGCGGTCGCGCAGCTGGTGCTTCACCGATCGCCCCGGTCTCTGGCTGTGCGGAGCGTTCGTCGTGGCGCAGATCGTAAGGCTTCGTTCCTCGGATTCCTGGAACCATGCTGCTGCGGCTGCTGCTAGTGGCTAACCATGCGATTGATTCCTGGAACAAAACTAACCTTCCCGTGGTGTCTGCAGTTGGCCACTGTGATGGCAGCGTTCCTCAGCCTCCCGTTCGCGCGGACCAGAGGGATCGGGTTGGGGTGGGCCGGCGTCATCTGGCTCTACAGCCTCGTCACCTTCGTGCCCCTCGACCTGTTCAAGTTCGCCATCCGCTACGTGCTGAGCGGCAGGGCCTGGAACAACCTCCTGCAGAACAAGGTACGTACAAGAGTACAATGGTTCCATTGGTTCAGCTCAGCTCATGCGTGTGTGTTTCTGTTTGTTTGTTTGTTTGTTTCCCTGCAGACGGCCTTCACGACGAAGAAGAACTACGGGCGGGAGGAGCGGGAGGCGCAGTGGGCGACGACGCAGCGCAGCCTCCACGGCCTGCCGGCGCTCCACGCCGACCACTGCCTTGAGAGCGGTAGCCGCGCGGAGCTCTCGGAGATCGCCGAGCAGGCCAGTTGGCGAGCAGAGGTCGCAAGGTTCCGTGAGCAGAGCACGTTGAGGGGCTACATGGAGTCGGCGGCGAAGCTCAGGGGGGTCGACATCAACGAGGTCAGGCCGCCGTACTACTCCATGTAAAACGGCAAGGCGCGGCCGGGCCTGGGCGTCGCTTCGTACTGGTTGCGCATTTTCAGGAGCGGTACACCAAGTGCACGTCCTCGTTCGTCTCCACTGTAGCATGCTGGATGCTACAGTACTACTACTGTACTAGGTTAGGTGCTAGGCAGATGGTTACATTGTTTACTATGTACTTATTTTCTTGGTATATGTCACTTTTAGACGTAGAGACCTTTGGTTAATCTTAGCATTCATGCACCTTCAACAATCAACAGGCCTTGCACCACCGCATGCACGTACAGGCGGTGCGCGCTGGTTCCTGTGTGCCATTGCCATTGCCCAGATTATTGATGGCATGTCAAGTCAAGCAACAACAAGAAGCAAGTGTGAGAGAGACGACCTTAGATGAGCCAGAACTGCATGCTCATTGCGCCCACCACCAGTCCTCGACGGCGGCGATAGATGGCTCCCGGCCGGAGCACTTGACCTCGAGGATCGTCGTCGGATGCCGAGCGAGCGCGATGAGAGTGACGCTGTGACGGTGGTGGTGAGCACTAGCAGATAGTAGAGGTGGGCACCACATAGCGCATGGGGAATGGGGATGCAGCACACAGCAGTAGACCGGCATGTAGTACATGTAGCCCACGCGGTCGCCCCATTCGCCACTCGGCCACTCCGTCTTGTCCTTGTACGGTCGTACGAGTATACCACTACCACCAAGAGATGACGTACGGGCAGGCCCGTCGATGGGCATGTGCCAACTGCGCGATGGCACAGGGCCCCCAAACCAGAGAACAAGCCTGCGACTTTGGAACGGACGTGTTGGTCCATATACTGCTGGGTTTTCTTGTAGCGTATGCACACTTTGCACAGTAGATGTATGTTACTTTATGAGATGCTGACCGAACACCACTCGCTAATAGGCAACAGCCTTATACCATGCAGTAAACCACGAGTCCCGACAGTCCATGTTCACTACTTCTGATGTGAGTTTGTAACTTCATCTAATTGAGTCTCACTGCTGGAGAACAGCCCATTAATCTCGGTTGGAAACCTCTTTTAGTCTCGGATTCTCAACCGGAACTATATAAGCGGGACTAATACTCTCAGTTTTTAGTTCTGGTTGTAGAAATCAGGACCGATGGTTCGTAAAAAAGCTAAAAAGGTACGTTTCTATTGGGGCTTGAAGTCAAGACTAACAACATCACGCGAGATCTAACCAACCACTGCCACTCACTGTCATATCTAACTACACAGAGGATGCCTTTTTTTATTGTAAGTGCATAGAAGGCTTTAGTCCCGGTTGGTGTTACGAACTGGGATTGGTAACACCAACCGGGACCAAAGCCTCTCTAGGAGGTACCGCATTTCGAATCGGGACTGATTCTTCTATCAGTTCCGGTTTTATTTCGCACCGGGACAGATCTAGAGACGGATTGCCCATTTTCCAGTAGTGTCTTTTTGACTTATATAGATTTAATATTTGAATTAGATCTAATAATTACTTTCTTTGGTTTATAAAATAGAAAATTATCTATTCCATAAAACCTCAGTTTATATTTCACTCCGGGGTCCAAATTTCTAGAGACGGCCCTCCGTACAGGCACCGCCTTCGCTAGGGTCACCGGGGTACTGGTGAGGGTGCTGTACGTGCGCCCGGCCAGGTGGTAGGCCAGCGCCCAGCGGGCGCGCCTGGAACTCGGCCAGTCGGCCGCGGGGATATCACCATCAGCGGCAACAAGTTGCCGAAACATGCTTGGGCACCAGCCTCGACGTGCAAGTCCTCCGTCTTGAGAGATTGTGTGTCTGTCTTCGGGCCTTCCTTCAGCCGTCTTCTTCATCCTGAATGAACAGTGCTCCGAAGGGGTCACGGCCTCGCGGGCGATGTTGAAGATGACACATGGGATCGGAGCCGTGAGCTAGGCTCTCTCCAACGATACAGCTATTTTGAAGAATATGACTACTATTTGTACTGTTTTAGCATTGTGACATGGGATCGGAGCAGTGAGCTAAGGCTCTTTCCAATGATATAGCTATTTTGAGGAATATGACACTGTTGGTATTGTTCTAGCACTGTAGATAGCAGTGTTAGTCCTAAACGCTAAACGATAAACAGTCGGTCACCAACTGTTTAGCCATTATTCGATGCTAAACGGCTGTTTAAACGGTGTAAATAGTTAATTAAACGGAAACGGTGAATCACTGTGTAGCGTTTAAACGGTATTTAAACGGACTAAATGGCCGTTTAGACGAACAGGTGGTAGACAGAGAGAAATTTAAATTTGAGGAATGAAAATAAAAAAAGCTGTTAGAGTCAGGCTTAAGTGGGCCGTGACGAAGGGCAAGAGGTTCTTGCACACTACGGAAAAGGAAGACAGAAATTCTGTTGACTTTCAACCTCTGTTCACCCACATCTCTCATTAATTTTCTACTACCAAACATCAGAAGCTCCGCATTCTCCAACCTGGGAAAGTGTCATCTGTCTGAAATAGTTTGTTGTGTACATCTCAATGCCAGTAGTTCTCTAAGGCCGAGATCACTGGAGCGTATATATAGATGTGTAAAACATTGTATGAAGTAGAGTTTGAAATATAGACAGTAGTATAGGCGTACCGGTGAAGTCACCCTTAATAATCTCATCCAAGCTTCTCGCTAAACCGGTTTCACACATTTAAAAAAAAATGAGTAGGAAGAAGAGCAATCTATTTTCCACACCTTGAACTATCACGACTATCACAATCATCCGATTTTCAACCTTAAATTTATAAGACTAGGTAGTTAGGGCCCCTAAACTAACTGATTTGGATGAAACACCCTTGGCTCGGTTACAAGTGATATCAGATGGTGTTTTTCTATTTTTTTTAAATAATAAAGCCTTGTTTCATATCTATTTATTTTAAATCATAAAAATAAAATTTATATCTTAAATCATAAAAATAAAAAGTGTACCATTTGAAAATATTTGAAACTTATTTCAACACCTAATGTTTTATTGCTCTAATTAAAACATTAGAAATAGCAACAAGTAAGTTCTAAAAATCTCCAAATAAAACATCAATAGATAGATTGTATTTATATAGAACATTTGGTATATGTTTCATATTTACATTATTTAAAATTAGTTTATTGTGATTTTAGAGATTAAACAAGGTTTTATTGTTTAAAAAAAATAAAAAAGCCATCATAAACTACTTTCAACATGCATGGACAATTTTTTTGTCCGGTTTGGTTAGTTTAGGAAGCCCGAGTTACCCAGTTTTGTAATTCAAGGTTGAAAATCGGATAACTGATAGTTCTAGATTCTAAAATGGACTTTTCCCTGTATTAAAAAGAGAAGAAGGTCAAAATAAATACCGCTTAGTGGGATTTATAGAAACACAAATCTACACAAATGAAGAAGAAAAGAAAAATCTAAGAGCAAAGACTGAAACTTAATGAAAAAGGATTGCTAGCCCGGGTTATCTAGAGTTGAAGAGGTGTTTTTTGTAGTGTGTGAATGGCATAATGTCCGGAGTTTGTATTGCAGACTGTATGTTTGTCATGTTTTGGTTATGGGGGACTATCATTTAATACGTTTATAGGCATTGTGATTCAAGTGTGGACTATCCGCTGAATGCTTAGTTTTCATGAAAATGGCATAGTGAAAATAAATTGTAAGTGTGAATTTTTTGAATAAAACGAGAAATGTTAAATTTTTAGTATTGAAAAATTGAAACGAGAGAGTATAATTTAGGAGTAGAAAAATAGATGGATAAAAAGTTGAAGAAAAATTAACGGCCACAAATATTTGAGGAGGGAAGCCGGAAACCACGGACGTGGGGTCTTGTGGGCTGGCTAAGTGCAAACGCAGGATGTCAATTTACGTGTCCAAGGACTTTGCGACGTAACTAGAGAGTCTGTCCATGTGACGTGCGTGTGTTTTTGACCCTACGAGCAACCGGTTGTTTTCCCTGGCAGAAACACACGAATTTGCGTCAAGCTAGAAATCGGTTGTTTCAAACACAGCTAGCACCCGAATTATCATGCATCGGATACTAATCTGACGGGTCAAAACAACCTACATGCATATTGCTTGAGTTCATCGGCGGAGAGCAAATTAAAAAAAAAAAAATCCTAAATGCTTGTTGATTGCGCCCTTCTAGCGCATAGGCACAAGCAGCTACGACGCGTTGAGGAAAAGGTGATTATTTCAACCATTCCGGTCTTAAGGCTGAAACCAACGTCCTTTCTCAGTCCTTCCATCCCTCGTCATTGTTCTAACTACTTTTTTTTCTATATACAGTGTAGAATAATATCAGTAACAGTACCATATTTAATTTTGAGAGATGCATTTGGGAGAGGCGTTAGCCTCAGCCTAAGGTAAATAAAAATCAGGTGATAAAAATTTGACACTGTAATCCAACGTGCTACGAGATTGTAATTATAATTACAGTACTTATATACTGTAGTTACAACGCCGATATACTGTAATTACCATACTATAGTACACTGTAGTTACAGTACCGACATATTATAATTACAGTACTCATACCCATACATTGTAGTTATAGTGTCAACATAATAGTCGTATACTGTAACTAGAATGGCAACGTGTTATAATTACGATACCTCATTCATACGGTGTCAACGTACGGAACTAATGTTGTGACATACTGTAATGTGTAATGATAGGAGTATCATTTTTTTATTCGGCCACACAAACGGCAAGCTCAACCAAGCTAGGGATCCAGGAGATCCTTGGATGATCGGATGGATGGATCGCACGGTCACTAAATCGCGTGTTGACAAGTGTTCGGTTGAGATATAGCTTTTTCTCTGACTAAATACTCACGGAGTTCGTTGACATATAAGATTGTCTTCAATTAAACATGTAAATACACCGCATACTAGTACAAATCGATGCTGTACCTGCTATTAAAAAATAATTAAAATAATCGATAGACAATCATTTTAGTCCATTTGGAGACGTGTAAACTGACATCCATACGCAAGTGCATGAACGGGTCCACCAGTCCGTCGCTTGTCTCATGTTGCCAGGCAAAACAGTGGTAATAAATTGAAATTCGCCGGCTGTTCGCGTTCCAACAGGCACAGGAGTTCGAGGAAGCAACAGCCAAGTCCTTTTTGCTGCGTGCAGCCTTAAATGCAAGTACAGCTAAACTGCCTAGCCTTGGAATCTCTCCTGCGCTAGGCCGTAGGCGATGGGGTGGGGTAGCCTTTTGCTTTAAAAATCCGGGAAAAAAGGTCCCTCCATATTACTAGAGAAACAAAAGATAGCAATAGGAAAAAAAATGGTTTGACCGAGGAGACGGGGACTAGCTGGCCATCCCACGTGTTTTTTATTTTGTTGATATTCCTAATTAGTAGTACTAAAACTCAGTCGGCCTTGCGTATTCGGCCATGCATAAAAGAACGGATTGTCTTTACTAATGCTAATGCCTTGCTTCATGAGTACGTTCTTTATATGGCATTGAGACATATAACAATCTCTCCATTACTATTCAAATTTTTTTCAGCAATCTCTTTATTGGTCTTTTCTACGTTGCCATTAATTCAGGTTTCTTAGGCCATCGTTGGATCATCAAACTAATTTTTAGCTCTAACTAAAACTAGCTAGCTAACAATTAGCTAATTTTAAAATAGCCATGTTTGGATACTCCAGCTAAGACATGATTGGATTCCTATTAGATAGATCATTTTCACAATTAGCTACCATTATCTAGGTTCTTTTAGCTAACAACTAATTTTTAGCTAGAGTGGAAGCTAAAAATTAGTTACCAATTAGCTGGTCTGTTTAGACACTCTATAGCTAATTTTTAGCATCTAATTTTAGTTGAGTGGGCCTTATGAGCTTTGTGACATTGGCCCTCCTGTTTTCTTAAAAAAGCCGACCTTTGTCTAGGTGTAGGGTCATGTGGTTTTGAGGCACAGATCGAGAGGGGCAGGCCTAGGGGGATCATAGGTATTCAACCGAATACACATGATCTTCGTGAATACTATGTATTTTGTAAATTTGTGTACTCTTTGAATTCTTGAATCTTCATTGTATTATGAATACCCAATGCCCAAATCCTCAGTCCGCCTCTGCAAATCGACCTCGGCTCTACCCGCTACCAAACTCGAGCTTCAGGCATAAAAGCCTAAATTTTATTTTTTGCTACGGATGAAAAATACAGCAACCTCCAAAATCTAAAGGTCAAAAAATAGTGTATTGATTTTCCTGTTTCCTTGTCGGTTTTCATATTTTTCTGTCGGTTTTTGCACCAACAATAGTATTCTGTTTTTCAGTAGAGTCTGATAGTTGGTGAGGCCGGTCAACATGCCCATTGTGAGGAGCACTGCATGGCAAAGCAAATACTCAGAATTTGAGATGGTTTAATGGCAAATGAACAATCAACGCGGAAGGGTGTCAATAAAAAAAAGGAAACACGACCCACCACCACTCAAAACTTGATCCAAAGCTTTAAGGGGGTAAGCACTGGCGCTTGCCAATACGCGTGAAGTAATACAGAGTGCTCGCCCATGCTTCTTGTCGAAACTAAATCGACTTTTAGTACAGTGCATTAGTAAAGGTTAAAAAGTTCAAAAGATCTACCCCTTAACCTCAAATTTAGGACATTCAAATGATTAGGAAAGGGCCCCAAATCGAATGACATGGTCATCATCGCATTCTATTGATAAGTTATATATATACAAACCATCGGTTCTCGCATAGAAGAACCACACGCGGTTTCTTGTGAGCAGAGCTGAAGGATACGTGCATTAACGTATGGCTAATCATTTTATCCCTTAGTGGCTTTATATAGCTATTGTGTCACACGTAGCCAAATAAAAAACTTATTCGTATAATAGGTTGTCGTTGGTACATAATGTAGTACTTGCTTATTTTTTCTCACCATGTGTTTTGGAGCTCGTGTTTTAACTCGGTACAACTTAGTAGCTTATTTATCTTATCTTCTATCTAATCACTAATATGACGTGGCACCTTGTCCACAGTCACTCTGTAATCTTGTCTTGGGAATGGGTCAAACCGTGATAATTGATTCAAGCTAAATAGCTTTCATACGTACGGGTAATTCAACAGAGTATTCCTTTCAGTATCAAAATAATGGACTTTTAAGACGGCAATGGCCACTAAGACACCATTTTCACCATCGATTAATAATAATACGGATATTTAAAATATATTTAGTGTGTAATATTTTGAAACTATTGAGTATGGATCTAGTAATGACAATTATGAAATATAAATTAAATATTGAAAGAGATAAAATATGTTGATTACACATAAACTAATATTGTTTAGATACTTTGTAAACTACAATCATGGCAAGAATTTTCCAACGGATAGCAGAGCTAGGGGCCGGAGCCCCCTGTACCCTGCCTCCTTTTTGCTGCGTGCAGCATTAAACGCAAGCACACAGCTATAGGCTATAGCTGGCTAGCTCTGCAGTAGGAGGATGGGGTAGCACGTTAGCCTTTTGCTTTCATATCCGTAAAGAAAGGGCCACTCAAATCAGGAAAATGACAAATAAAACAAAACGCAACGAAAAGAGTGAAGGTCCAACCGAGGAGGCGCGGACTAGCTGGGCATCCTCATCCCTCGTGCTGTCTGGTCTTTCGAATGAAACTCAGCCTGTCTTGTGTGTATTAAGGGCATGCATAAAATAACGGATTATTTTTTTACTAATGCCGCTGCCTGTGGAACAAAAACTCAAGACTTGGACCTACCCGTGTTTGGCTCGTCGATCGTAGGCCCTGATTCAAGAAAATCTCACATTCTAAACGATCTTTGTCGTGAGCTCGAGCATGAGAATCTCTAGTAAGGTCGTGCCGTCGTGCATTACTACCGGCATGCCATGACTTTGTGAGGCGCATACACGTATGTATTTTAATTTTCTCCTTTTAATTAATTGCACAGTCCAAACTCACAAGTACCTACAATTAAAACAACATCCAACTGTGGGGAACAGTTAATTAGGGATGCAAATGACATGAATAATAGCTATATCCGATTCAATTTGGTGGATTGCGTGGATACCGGGAAGACAAGAAGAGCATCTATGTGGATATGGATAAGTCGAATTCGATTATTATATAAGAATACATAGTAGATTATGATATTACCAAAATCCATCAGATATGGACTATGGGACTGTCCGATGTTTAAACACCGATTATTGCATTTATAATAGAATAATATGACTATTTTAAAAATACATGTGCTTCTTACTACTTACAGAAATTTTAAATTGATAAAATTTGAAGGAGAAACAATTGCCTAGGGGTGATGAGGATGAGGAATAGTAGTTGCTGTGACTCAAGTCTTTTTGTTGGCAACATCTTATGGTAAAACATTTTGTATATATATATGTACATTTCGATTTTTCTACCTTTTACTGCAAAATGTGCCATCGACAAGATCACTGAAAAACCCTAATTCATACATAATGACAGCATTGGGTATCCCTCTCCAGCAACTTAACATCAATACGGAGTATATATAAACCCAACCATAGTAAAAAACCACCATCGGAAAAAACAGCCTTTTTTTTACCACAAGGCGTCGCTTTTTACACACACTCGGTCCAG
Organism: Paspalum vaginatum; assembly: GCA_030272315.1. NCBI lineage: Eukaryota > Viridiplantae > Streptophyta > Magnoliopsida > Poales > Poaceae > Paspalum > Paspalum vaginatum. The sequence continues at coordinate 56,809,371 of CM059012.1, read as the reverse complement.
GTCTAGAGGTTCTTTCTCCCGTTTGCCTCGCCCGCCGCCCCGCTCGGCCGTCCCCAAGAACTCCTTTTAGGCTCTTGCTATCGCCGTGTTTGCCTCGCTCGCCCCCAAGATCTCCTCTTACCATCGCCCGTGCGGAGCGGAGACCGAGGATGCTGAGGCTGAAGCTCCGTATGGGGCGACACAGTCATCCGCTGCCGGCGTACCCATCCGTCGGCGGCAGCCAAACTCCATCAGCGACCCCGACCTCGGTCGCTCATCAGCTGCCGGCGTACTCGTCTGGCGGCGGCCGCCTCACTCCATCAGCGACCCCAACCTCGGTCGTTTCTCCGTCCCCCAACCCCACCTCGGCGTCGCCGACGACGCAACTGCGTGCTTATCCCTAGCCACGCTACCGGTTCGCTCGCAGCCATCTGGTTACGCCGGTGCCGACCCTGACCTCGGTGTCCCCAACCCTCGCCGGCGCAAGCTCAGCGTACTCGTCCGCCCAAGGCCGTGTCACTCCGCTGGCGCCGACATCGACACCAAGCCCAGTCGCTTCACCGTCCGCTAGCTGCATGGGGCGACACTGTCATCCGCTGCCAGCGTACCCGTTACTGTTCGCCGGCGGCCGCCTCACTCCATCAGCGACCCCAGCCTCGGTCGCTCATTTGCTGCCGAAGTACTCGTCTGCCGGCGGCCGCCTCACTCCATTAGCGACCCCGACCTCGGTCGCTCATCCGCTGCCGGCGTACCCCTCTGTCGGCGGCCGCCTCACTCCAGCAGCGACCCCGACATCAGTCGCTTCTCCGTCCCCCAATACTACCTCGGCGTCGCCGACGACGCAAGTGCGTGCTTATCTCCAAGCACCCTACCGGTTCACTCGCAGCCGTCTGCTTGCGCCGGTGCCGACCCTGACCTCAGCGTCCCCAACCCTCGCCGGTGCAAGCTCAGCGTACTCGTCCGCCCACGGCCGTGTCACTCCGCTGGTGCCGACACTGACACCCAGCCCAATCCCTTCACCGTCCGCTAGCTCCGTCTCGCCGACGACTCTGGTATATGTTTCTTCCGAATATAATACGCACAGCATGCATATAATAAGCTTAGTTTAGGACTTTAGGGTTTGTACATTCAGTTAGATAACCTAAATTCTGATAATTTGCTTGGTTTCAAATAAATTTCAGATAAAAAGAAGGTTTGTTTCAAGTGCTCCCCGTTGGGATGCTGAGTTACTTTTCCCTTCTCCACCGAATGATTTGATGTGTGCTCCAGAGAGAAAGTCAGTAGAAACCAGACCGTTTACTGTTGGGATTGGTGAGGGAAAAATCTTCAAGATACCATAGACAGAGATGTCATTTCTACTCAGAAACATTTGGATATTACAGTCCTTAAATCGATATTTGAGGATCATGTTAGAATTGCTCTGGTGAGGAGAGGATTATTACGGGAGCACCCAATTATCGAGGAAGAAACTCGTGTGCTGAAATTTACATATCAATCAATACTAGGTGCATCCCCTAAATATTTGACCACATATCATCTGATGGTGCACCTTTTAGAGATGCCTAGACCATATTGGAAACACTTTTTCCACCATTTAAGTCATTCTAGGATTGTGGTAGTTAATGATTGGTCTCCTAGGTTTTCCAGCACCCTAGCAATATCAATGTATGATCATGGGGTGAAATACCCACGTGATGACATTGTTTATTGTAAGGGAAGGGAGAGAGTGATGGATCTTTTCATGACAAAGATGCGAGCGTTGCAACCATCCTATGGAAGGGTAAACAAGTAATTCAGTGTGAGATTTATCATGAAGTGCCATGTGGCTCACCAGTAGAAGCAGAAATCAAGGCCATGTTTCTTCAACTCAAGAGTGGTGTCTCGTTAGGCTATCTTCAACCCTGTACAGACAACTATGATGTGTACAGGGTGATGAAGGGTGAGCTTCAGGGAATAGAGGGTCTGGCTGTTTTATGTCAGTTACTCAGAGGTATGAGAGCACAGTATAAGGGTTTGATGCCTCGTTGGGTGCCACGTGAAGAGTTGAGTTTTGTTGATGGGCTGATGAGGGAAGGCAAATTGAAAATATCAGCTGAGGGCAGAAACAACATATTTGCTACCTATGCGTTGATCCGTAAATGGTCAAGAGAACTTAGTGGAGAGCCAATTTTTGACCTTCGAGGAAAACAACCATCAGGTAATTTGTTTGTTTAGCCAATCTTTGTCGATATTTTGGGTGATGAAGTTCTCATATTGTCGATCCTTGTATGCAAATGATGTTTTCTTTTCCTTTGGCTTGCTACTCATGAGTTTTATATAGCAATATGCTATTAACGTTCATATATGCTCTGAATGCTCTGTATATTACGATGGAACATAATACTACATATAGATTGCCGGAGCTTATTATCACGTAGACTTTTCCTTGAGTATTTAAATGCCAAACTTTTTAAATTATGTTATTATTACCTTGCTGCACCAGGATATACCGATTTGACATACTACTAATTAGTTATCACACATTAATTAAACACACATTACCGGAGCTTCTTATGACGTAGAATATTTTCTCTTCATGATTACTTTAATGCCAATTGTTTTAGGTGTGCTATGATTATCTCAATGCACCAGGATATATAGTTATATTAGGTAATACCCCGCAGCAACCCGCGCGTTGCTGCGGGAGTTTTTAGACTATTTTTTATAGTGAAATTTAAACATAAAAATATTAATATGATTGTAAAGAACATTTTTGATGAATTTATACTTGATAGCATGTAATCTTGGTTGAGAGAGAAACTCTTAAGTGATTGATTCATCGTGTGTTTGTATCTTGGCTATAGGAGTTTTGTAGTATGGTACTCGTATGAATATATAGTTGCATGCCTAGATGTTATTAACCATAAAAATCGATAAAAGACATCAATAGAGGAGCTTAGTGGATGGTGATATGATCACATGACTTCTAACTTCTAAATTCGTGGACTCATAAATGACGTGGATAGTTTGCATGACTCTTAAGTTAATGATAACTTATATATATTTATATATGGTTAAGTACTCATTCACCTTTTATGATACCCTGTCTGTGCCACTTGACTCGGGAAAAATCAATTGGAGTGAAATACTAAAATGCCTTTGTGTTGTTTAGAATTTTTATGCATGTATTTTATGGTGCCTATATATGTGCATTTTCCTTTTATATGGTGTATTGACTTACAATCTGATACGAATGTGTTTCTTATGGATGTTGTAGTGAGACCACCTAAAGGAAAGCTCCCAGTATTTCAGAATAAGTATTACATGGAGGTAGAAGAGGAAGGAAAAGTGGATGCTGTATTTCACATTTGCTATGCACTCAAACCTGTCAGAGTTCATATTGTGACCAAGAATTTCAAGGCTCAACTTCCACCAAAGATACTTGATTTTTTTGGTGAAGATTATGATGAGAATGGATACCAGAATTGCTATATACTATCTGTTCATAACCCTCAGCTGAGTCCATATAAGAAATCACGTGACCTAACCATTGTGCTTGACACGGGGGTGCCTTCTGAGTACTACTCAGCTGAAAATTCCTTCGTAGTGTTTCTCTGTACTCACGAAGAGAGAAGAGAGGTTGAGAAATCTGGCATCGAAGAGTTTGGGCCAATCACTTTTGCTGCCTTCCATCAGTGATTAAAGGTACAGAAATAATACTAGACCGATTTGACTCCATTAATTTGTTTGAATCATTGATCGACTTTACATATTACTTTGATTTGTGATGATCTGTTCTGATTCTTCTAGATCTAGCATCGCATGAAGTCCTCTAATCTGATTTGTCTACTATACAGCCCCGCAGAAACTGCATCAACATAAGAGATGGCAAGTCCCTGTAAGAAGCAAATCCAAGTTTCCAATGTACTCTTTGTACAATTGTGATGTCTTTTGAGTAGCGTGTAGTGCCAGTCAACAGGAAACCAAACTTGTTCTTGTCGATGACAAGAGGTGGCTGTGGAGCGGATGTGCCTACACTCTATTGTTGGATGTGAAAGACCTGTACTCTATTGTTGGATGACATTTACTGTGATAGACCTGGACGATGCGAGGCTTATTTTGTTTCGGTCGATGCGTTTGTTTCGGTTCCTCTTTCGCACCATGGCAGGCCACACTATGCGGGTTCCTCCGGTGAGGCTCAATGGTCACTGCAAGAAACTAGAGAAAATTCGTGGGTTTTACTATTCGTCCATGAATCTCTTCTCTAGTCTCTGGCTAATATTAATGCCTATGCCTCTTCCGCCCGATATGTGGGCAATTGCGAGGATTAGGTCCCCTCTGTTGTCGCCCGATATGCCGGCGCAATAATCCTACTATTCTAAATCTATATTGGCCCAACAAGAATACGTACGTGATGCTGCGATGTTGGGATGTTATTCATTTTTTTTGATGAATTTGGCATTTTTCATATATTTAGAACTGACAATTCCAGGGCTAATGATCTGGCATGAAAAACATCTGGTTATCGTGTTTCTAAATGTAGGTTTCATATCGCAGAGAAACCGATGCTTGAGGAAGCTGGTGTGCTGAGTCTGCGCACCGGACTGTTCGGATTGTCCGGTGGAGGGGCCCGGACTGCTCGGTGGGAAGCAGAGATGTTTGGTTTTGGCTTTGGATGATCCGGCAAGTAACTTGGTTGGTCCAGATGATTGGAGGAACCCTTTTGTTGCATATTTGAGAGATCCAAATGCCAGAACAGATAGAAAAGTTCGACGGGCTACTTTTAAGTATGCTTTGATTAATGATGACTTGTATCGTCGAACTACTGGTGGTGTTTTGCGCAAATGTTTAGGTCCTGATGATGCTGTGCTGGCTATGGCTGAAGTGCAAGAAGGTATTTGTCGTACTCATCAATCGGCCTTGAAGATGAAGGGACTCTTGAGGAGAGCTGGATTTTATTGGCCTACCATGATTGCCAATTGCTTTAAGTACTACAAAGGGTGCCAAACGTGTCAGAAGTTTGGAGATGTTCAGATGGTACCTGCTGCTAAGATGCGTCCTTTTATCAAGCCTTGGCCGTTCAGAGGATGGGGTCTAGATTTTATTGGGGAAATTCATCTGTCATCTTCTAAGGGGCATCGGTTCATATTGATGGCTACTGATTATTTTACCAAATGGACTGAAACCGTTGCCTTGAAGAACATGACACATTGAGAAGGTAATTGAGTTTATTACTGAGCATATTATTCACAGATTCGGTATTCCTTAAACTTTAACTCCAGATCAAGGTGCTTTTTTCATGTCTAAGGAGGTACATGAGTTTGCCGAATCATATAAGATTAAATTGCTCAATTCATCTCCTTATTATGCTTAGCCTAATGGTAAGGCCGAGTCAAGTAATAAAGTAATCATCAACCTTATTAAGAAGAAGATCGCCGATCACCCTCGGTGTTAGCATGGGGTTTTGTCTGAGGCTTTGTGGACTCATAGAATATCTAAACATCGTGCTACTAAAGTTTCTCCTTTTGAGCTTGTGTATGGTCAGGATGCTATGCTACTTGTAGAGGTAAATTTGGATGCATACAGGTTTGCAAGACAGAATGACTTGGATGTCGGCAAGTACCATGACTTGATGATGGACAACATTGACGAGGTGACTGACAAGCGATTGGTGGCTTTGAAGGAGATTGAAAGGGACAAGCTCATGGTGGCCAAAGCATACAATAAGAAGGTGAAGGCCAAGTCTTTTCAGGTTGGTGAGCTCGTGTGGAAGACGGTGCTGATATTAAGGACCAAGGATAGAAGATTTGGCAAGTGATCTCCAAGCTGGGAGGATCCATACAAAGTGAAAATGATGGTTTCTGGTAATGCTTATATATTAGAAGATCTGCAAGGTAACAAACTGCCCAAGGCATTGAATGGCCACTTTTTGAAGAAATATTATCCCAGTATGTGGCAGGATGCTTGAGGAGGCCGATGTGTTGGATCGGAGACATAGTTTTGCTTCGGAATTGTTATATTGAGAGATATCTGCTGATTCTCGAAGATGTACATAGTACTGGTGCTTTTAGTCCATGACCTTTACTAAAAGTCAGGGGGCATGTGTTGAGAACCTAATTGGGCAGGCCAGACAGGCCAGCGCCACCGGACAGTTCGGACTAGCCAGGAGGACGTCGAGCTCCAGGAGGTCGCCTAGGACGGACGCGTCAAAAACCAAAGGGAAGCCTAGCAGGTCATGTCGTCCTGACATGTGAGACTAATGCCACGTTGGCGCGCCGTGCCAGCAAAACCACCCATGAAAACCATTTAGGGGGTCATTTGTCCGGTTTTGTAAAGTTGAGGGGGTTAAACAACCGGTTTTGTAGATGAGGGGATGAAGTAGACCGCCCTCCAAAATTGAGGGGGTTATCTAGACTTTTTCCTATAACAAATCGAATGAGTGAGGTCTAATAATTATTAAAACATAAATAGGTTAGTTTAAATTTCTTTTCAACTAAGCATTTTTTGGATTTTTGGGTTTTATTGGATCTGTTGTTATGTTTTGATTATGAACAAGTCTTCAAATTCTAATCAATAATTAAAAACCTAATTCTAAATCCAAAACTAAAATAAAAAAAGAAAGGAGAAGTAGAAAGGCCCCAAACAAGGGCCCAAAGAGCCCACAATCCCTGCGGAGCAACTCGCTTTCTCCTCTTCCCACACTTGTTGTTGGTCCCGCAAACTCCACCTTCCCTTCCATTTCCCTCTGAGGCATCAGGTCGTTGCGTGAAGTGTACTGTCTATGTTCTCACATAGATTCAAATATCCACAAATACTGATCCCGGAGGTTAGTAACGATATTTATATATCACATAGTTTATAATCCGCTCAAACTAGACAATCCAAATTACTGTGGCATTATAATATGTACCCAATATACGCAACAGTGTTGCCCAAGTGCCACTGAAACAAAAACAAAATATGCTGACTTCATAAAGGAAAGCATGTCTTTGTAGTGGTGGTTTCTAGCCGTTTCCTTAGAGTCCCGTTCCTTAGAACTGTGTACGTCAGATCTACGATGGATCGATCACACTTGTATTTCATCGATGAACACAAAAAGGACACCAAAACCAAAATCAAATGCAAGACCACCTACTGATGAAGGACATGCAGGGACGGTAAACATATCTGAGTAGTCTCTCCAATTAAAATGAACATACAAAAAATATTTGAATCATTTTCTACTGCATCATGAAACAACATTCAATATTTGTCAAAGCATGATAGAAGAATAGCAGACATACTTGTCAGCTTATTGGGATCCGGGTACCCAGTCCGAGAGCAAGCGCGCTCCCAGTACAATGCTGATGCAGGGTCCGGCACCGCCACATAGGCAGGCGGAACCGGAACTACCCAAACATTGCAATCTCTACATGCAACCAGGCCCCACCGCAAGACCAGGTCCAGTGGGGAAGGGTGGCGCATGTGAGCCATCGCGCCCCATGTGGTGCCGGACGTATATGGGACAAAAGTCTAGCATTAAATGCAGGGATATACTACAGTGCAGAGAGATGTCACTTGCCTAGGCTCTGGTTCATGTCGTCCAATGGCGTGCCTGGATGCATTTAATGCTCCTAGGCTCAACGTGATGGAACACGGAGCACGAGCCAAGGCGATGGTCGATAAGTCAAAATCTACTCATGTGTAGTCCTGTAGGGACGTATCCGTAGGATAAAATAACTCCAGCCAATGTAGAGGTAGATATGACTTTTTTGTACACCCTAGTGCCCTGGCAAGGGCACACAACCAGAGAGCACTTCCTTGGAGTATAAAAGGAAAGGTTCACCACGTGTAAACCTTAAGCTCATACAAGCTTACAATAACTCGCATATACTCACACCAGAGGGCATAGTGTGTTACGCTTCGGCTGCCAGAACATCTCTAAACACTTATGTTTTTTGCCCTATCCATGTAGATCTTTATCGTCGTCGTCTCACTTCGACCCTTCCTACTCACAAAGGGGGCACCTTGGGTGACCCAATCTGTTGTTCATACAACAATACCGAACAAAAAAAAGTATGTTATGTTGTTCCTGACTTCAAAAGCCTTTTAATGTCGACTTCCTTCCTCAGAAGAATGGAGACAAACTGAACAGTTCTAATGTGGTGGTCATGTGGCAATACTTGGATGGTGAAGTTAAAAAAGAATGAGCTAATCTTTTTAATGTCTGGACAAAAAGACACAATTAATTTCATGATATGGAAGGCTAGACTTTAATCTTTTTTACATAATGAAAAATTAATGGGAGTGTATGCAAATTGTAATTTAGCACACATTAGTGCACCACATGCGTACAAAGTGATGTGTGTGGTTCTTGGTGATATGCATTTAAAATTTCGAAGCATAGTTGCAGGGGTAGGAGATGAGAAGACATCGAAACGATCTGATGGCTTAGACAATTGTGTTTAACGTTTCACCTGACATAATTAACTCTCTAATTGATGTTATGATGTGGCACGTTGTGGATGCAATTTTATAAGGACAATGATGTTAGTGGCCTCCATCTATATAGATATACTATGTGAATATCCCACGCGTTGCCTAAGGAAAAGATGTAATTTTATTTTTGCTGCCGTAGTTATGAGTTATGACTGAAAGTTTGAAAATGGCATGGTGCTATGATTACCTTCTTTTGTGTAGGAGACATTATTGGCAACATTGTTAGTAGATTGTTGTTGTTGGTTGATGTTTGAACCTTGAGAATTGCCTATGATAGATACTAATGCGGCGGAACCGCAGATTTCATGTGAGCTAAGAACACCAACACCTCATGGCCCGTAGTGCTGCACTTAGATCGAACCAAACCCGGTCGTCCGTTATGTTACTCAAAAGGTCACTCGATATAACCATTATCCAGGGATACTGAATCATACACGTTAAGCACTTGAAGGAGCCACAACCATTACAACAACTTATCATTTTATACAAACATAGCTTGATTTGTTACAAAACCATTTCTCAAAATGATATATAATCATATCGAAATAGAGTTTCAAAATAAACTCACAACGAAATCGGTGCTAGCCTAAACGCTAAACGATAAACAGTCAGTCACCTACTGCTCAGCCATTATTCGGTGCTAAACGGTCGTTTAATGTAAATGGACAATTAAATGGAAACGGCCCGTCAATGTTTAGCGTTTAAACGGTGTTTAAATGGGCTAAATGACGGTTTAGGCAAACAGTTGTAACACCTCAAAAAATCACCACCTGAAATTTTCTTTGAATCTCTCCCTAATTCAAAATTAAATTTCGAAAAAAAATTGTTGTCAAAGTGTATTAATATGAGGTCAACGAAAATCCCTCCAAGTCCAATAGATATTTTAGTTTAATCCCCTCTAAATACCCTTCAAAAATCCTCTGCCAACTTCTCCACAAATTTCTTCCAAAAATCCCATCCAAAATATAAAATCAGAAAATAACAAGGGAAATCCCTTTCCACCTTCTTTGGCCCAGGCCGCCGCCGACCCATTCCTTTTCCCTTCCCGCGGCCCAGTCTCCACCGCATCGCCTCCCTCTCTCCACTTGGGCCATCACCCGCGCTCTCCCTTCCTCGGCCCAGGCCGAAGCGGCTTACTCTCTCCCCCTCTCTCACTACCATCTGAGGCCCGCCCGTCAGTCCTTCCTCTCCAGCCTTCTTCTTCCCCTGACTTACGCGCACCGCGCGTGCGGACGCCGCCGCGTCGCACCCTGACGATGCGTCCTGGACCCGTTGTGCCACCGCCTGGCCCCCTCCATCTCTGCCCAGCGACATGGCACCATACGTTGCGACACCGCCCCCGGCATCGCGCATTGCGCATCACGACACATGATGCCGCGCCGAACCCCTGAAGCGCCCCAATTTCCATAATGGGACTAAAATGTGATTTATTACCTTCCAAAGTTTTGGTAATCACCTTCTTACATCAGAGTGATACAGATCCGCCCTAAATGGGTCGGACAGCAATGGACGCAGCCTTGAAAATCTAAGCAGCGGAATATAAGACGTAGGCCTATCTTCCAACGCCACAGTTGGGAAGCAGGTCGTAACCCTTACACGTTCTCAGACCAATATATATCCATTGCACTGAGAAAAACAACAACAAATCAAAGGTGAGTACGTACATACTCAGCTGGCTACCTTCCTCCAAAGAAATTTGGGAAAGGCTAAAACTATATGCAAGGATATATCTGGAGTTCGGGAAAAGTTTTGCGTAAAAGTATTTTGTATACAGGGTTTTAGATAGTAGCCGAATTTTAATCTTTTTGAAAGCTGAGTTTTTCCCAAAAAGCGTTGCCATTGGACTTTCCGGTCCAACATGGATTATGGCATTCTTGTTAACACACTTTTCCATATATCCAGCATCCACTGCTGAAAAAAAAAACTATTTTATCCAATCCCAAACCAATTCCATTTTATTTTACGAAAACTGCTAACTGAAGAATCAAGCCGTAATCCATCCATACCAGTGGACACGGACTATTCGAATAGGTTCTGATCAGAGGTTGTACTAATTTTCACAAGTTGAACTCAGCCGCATGTTACCGTCATAACTGCCCGAATTCCAAACTAAATCGTTGACTTTGTTTCATCACCTAGCAGAACTTTAGGGGTTCAGCCATCTGAGCCACTCCAGTACCCTGCAGTACTCCTGTTGGCACACCACCCATCCCCTAGCCCCTTGTGCGCCAGCACAGAAGATACTAGGTTATTCACTCCGGCTCGGGTCTGGCCAATGCCTCATACAGAGCGAGTGGTTATACTAAAGGAGTTAGGGAAGCTGAAAATCATAACGGTCCTTACGGAGAGGTCAGGTAGAACCATTCTAACTTTTTAATGCTCAACAGCGCGAGTAATCCACCTATCAGGTATTCTCCACGAATCTCGGAACAAGGGTTAACCGCAGGTAGCTAAGATACACGTTCATAGCCCTGTCCTTATGGCTGTTTCGGCGCGTAGCCGTATTCCGACAACGTCGGTTGCCAGACTTCTTCCCCATTTTATTTCAAAACCACACACACATTCACTCTCCTATACCCATCATATTCCACGTCTATAATCCAACGTGACGTCAAGATTATGATAGATAATTTAAACGAGCGATCCCACCTATGCGCGCTATATCTAAAATAGGCTTAGATGGCTGTATATTTTACTGGGTTACCTTAGCAAGCAAAACATGAGAAGTTTTTATGTGATTATCAGGCCAAGGGTTGTGTTTATAAAACATAGAAATTTTATGCATTATGTGGGATTTCAGTGGGCTTACCTGTCACTTTATTGAGGCGGTTGATATAACAGTTGCTGGACGTATTGGGCGCAGACCATCGCGTAGTATACCGCGAGGGGTAGGCCGAACGGACTCTCCGGTAAGGCCTAGTGCACAAACAAAGAAAACACACAAATCGAAGTATGGCATGAGCTCAACATTGATTTTAGGTATGGCGGAAATGGTAGGGGGTCTAGTGTTTATTTGGATGGTTGGAGTTTACCATGGGCGTTGGTTGGGTTGAGTGTGTTGACGGCCACACTGGCGTGCAACGTAACGGTTATTGCGGAAATGCCAAGGGAGTAGGTCGGGGCGGCCAAGGTGGAAATGGAATTTGCGGGATGGTGATCGCATGGTGATGTTAGAGGAAAAGATCTTTTGTGGAATGACGGAATGAGCTATGGTTTACAGATGATTTTCGGTATCGTCATCATCTGAAGTCAAGGCTCAGGGAGACCCAGGGTAGGAACCTTGTGGATTTATGTGGAGTAGGTGGATAATGGCATCAATCACCAGGCACACAAAAATTGTGGGACCGGTGTGAAGCACTGACTAGACGTATGACGGTGTCGTGGTGGCATGTCGGCGGCTTCCGACCAGGACGTAAGATTATGTGGGGTGTATGAGTAGGTAGAGCTTGCTTTTATATGATTTTTGGCGAAAGAATCACCCGAAATCGGAGTTGAAACGAAGAAGATATGAATCTTGTATATTCGGAAAAAGAAAAAGAAAAAGGGATATTCCTGGAATATTTCAAAATCCGAATATTTGGAAACTAGAGAATAAAATCGTGTTTTTAGATTCTGGAGAAACAGAAGATATTTCTAGGCTGCTTGCGGGCAGAGTTTCAGGCTGGTGTCAACGGTCCACGTCTACAGAGTCAAATGTGGCACCGGCTTGTAGGCAGGTTTTGGAGGCTTCTAAAATCATGAAGTTAATGTGGATGGTAGATACTATTTTTGATGAATTTAGATAGAAGAATCGATGGAATCGGAACTCGTATGGTCGAGAGATTAATTCAGAAATAAATGAATAGAAGAAAAGAATGGTACAAGACTGGACTTGCTACCTCAAAAGACACGTGATTAGTGATGAGCTCTTGTGGTTGGTGTGGAAAAAATAATTGGTGGATCCATCTATCATTCACAGGAGAGGAGGACTGTTATAAGAGACAGAGGAACCAGCAGGCTCGAGCAGCGCCTCTGCTCGGCTGCTTGCCTCGCGCCGCCGTGAGCGAGCAGGGGCTCATCGGCGTTCAGCTCTGGTGGTTGTCGGCGTGGTAGGAGGTGGTGGACGCGGAGGTGCTTGCCGCTGGCAGTCATTGGTGGCGGCCTAGGAGCTTGTGGGGAGCTCGATACAGGCAGGGAGAAGGGGAGAGCGCGGCTTGGGGATGGTGGAGGGATGTGGCGAGGTGCTCACAGTCGGAGCAATCGAACTATGGTGGCCCCTCGACAAAGAACGCAGAGGCATTATGCTCCCAGTGCATGAACATGGTAAGGGAAGAGAAGGGGGATGGCGTTCACGGCGATGCTGAGTTTGGTGTGGATGGAGGCATGAGGGTGGGGGGATATTTATAGCCGGTGGAGGAGGAGGCCGATGATGTGTCCCGGGAATGGGAGGTCCACATGGTGCGGAGATGGGGGATCCAAGTGTGGCGGAGATGAGAGGTCCACATGGCGCGGAGATAGGAGTCCAAGTGTCGTAGAGATGGGGGGTCCAAGTGTCGCTGGGACATTTCTTTGGAATTGAATTTTGGAAAGGAATTTGGAAAAGAATTTTGGTGGAGAGTATTTGCGATATTTGGAATTTTGTTGAGCTCATATTAACACACCCAAAACAAATAAGCAACATCCAATGTTTTTCGAAAATTGGATTTTAAATTAGAGAGGGATTAGAAGAAAATTCCGGGTACTAAATTTTGGGGCGTTACAAATGTACTCCACTTAAAATGAATCTCGTCCTCGAGATTCAGCTTAGAAGGTTTACAGGGTTTGCTTTACTTCAGCTAGCTACTTCCTGATTCTTCACACGGAATGAAAGGTAGAATTTTAATAACAACTGTATGTCCAAGTCGATTCCTCTTTTCCTTCATTTTTCTTCTTTGTTGGAGCTGTTCGTACAAGCCTTTCACATACAAGCTGGATCATTCACTTCGTGAACTTGGAAGGTTGTTCCATTGCCTGGCAGCTTCAGGCAGGGGCTTTTTTAGAGAGTGGCAGAAATTCAGCAAGGCACTTTCTGCTCTCTAGATGGTAGCATAATCCGGACGGTTTGTCCAAAGAGATGGATCTATCAACATATGGAATTCGGATTACCCTGCGCCAGTGCTAATAGAAAGAAGGCTACCCCACTTAAATAGGGTGGTTGCCCATACTTGAGTAGGTTAGTCACTCTTCTGGAAGCGAGGAGCTGCTGTGTTTTCCAACTGTTGTTGCGGTATCAGCAGACGGAGGGCAGGCTGGAGAAGAAACGGCCATCTAGGATAGCCTTCTTCCTGTTATACTCCTTGTTGCCTCAAGCACTTCTTCTTCTGTCCTCTTATTGGTCTTCTGCCCTGCTGTCCTTGGCACAGCTTTGCTAGTTGGAAGCTCCTTCTTGCTTCGGCGCTGCCCGGGGAAGGGTGATCAACCGGAGAATGATTAGGAGGCATAGGACAAAAAGTATGGCGAAGAATATATAGTGGAAGGGGATGCAGACTCTGAGTTCTGGGTTCATATTCTGGGTGGGGGTGAAACATGGATCTCACAGATGATTCCTTTTCTCGCAAAGTGGACGAGGACTTTTTAGGATTTTAGAGAGGAGTGCGCAATGGATAAGGAAGAGTAGAAGGATTGCTATGTTTATCATCTGGCGGTGGGGTTGGCAGGTGGTTTGGGTGGGTTTCTGAGCCATTCTTCCTAGGGGAGAGGGCGGTGGATTTTCCAGAAGAAAAGGAGGCAAAGTGGGAGAATGACGGCGGCAATAGCATAGTAACTTAGGAGAAACTGTCATACCCAAGAATCACAGAACATGGGAGGAGTTGTGGCTGGTTTAGCTGGTGGGAAAGGAGCGGTGGCCGGTTTGCTCTGCAAGCTGAGTGAGGAACTGAGCTCAAGGGAGGGGGTTTTATCGGCGCGCAAGAGCGGTGGTTGGAGTGCGGCGTACTGTGCACCAAGGTGACACAAGCGGTGGAGGTGGAGCGGTGGTACGTGGCGGCTTGCGAGGAAGAATGGAGCGGGGGGGGGGGGGGGAACGGGCATCACTGGACGGTGGAGTGGTATCACTGGATGGCAGAGTGGGGACACGTGGCAGATGGTCGGGGATAGCAGTGTAGGAGCCATCTTTGGCCGGCAGCAGGCGCGTGGGTGCGCTGCCAAAGGCGGCAGGTGGTGGCAGGTGGCGTGCACGCGGCGGCAGGCGTGAGTGGGTGGGGGGGCTAGGGAATTGGATGCGGCGGGTGCTGTGGAAAAGGTAGGGCGGTGGAGAGATATAAGTGGCGAGGAACTGTGGTGGATACTGTTTGCAGGGGGGCTATGGTACGAGATGTTTCCTCTGATTTTATCCATTTTTTTAGGGCACTGTTTTCTTTAGCTGTGCTTTCCTTGGGCGAAGCTTTGTTAGCTGCTGACCGTCCTTTATTTTGATGAGAGCTTGCTCTAGTCGCTTCTTTTAGAATGCACATCTCCAACCAATGGGCTTTAAGGTGAGGAAGAGACATCAGAGGTGAGGGCTAGTTCTAATGGTGATTTTATTAGCACACAAACAAGGCAGCACTTGATTCTACTGACACAACAAGAGACAAACCTCAACAACAAAACACAAGAACGAAAACAAACACACTAATGCGACTACTCGCGCCATCTCCCTCCTTCGAGGCAGCAGCCCGCCTTGCTCTGTTCTTCACCGGCGAACGAAGGCACAACCAAATACTCCAACCACCGGCCACTAGAGTTCGATTACTCCATCCGTGAGCATCTATCCACCTTCGCCCGACCCCAATTTCTCCTCCCCCTGCCCGCACTGGCTGCCCGCGGAGCACCTCGCCCGTGGCTATGGCCGCCCGTGGCCAACCCCACTCCACCCCTCTACTCGCAGCAAGAACCACCAGAGTGATGGAAATCAAAGACCTTGATCTTAACCCATAACCACTGTATCTACAAGAAACGGGTAGAATACCTTCAATATCTCGATCCGTAGACCTACAGGCTCGCCGGTGCATGGGACGGCTCCGGCGAGGTGGCGTAGATGGCATCGCGTAGAAGGACGCCGGTGTGGGAGATGGCCGGCAGTAAGCGACGTTGGTCTTCAAACCACTCCCGAGCCTCACCTTGATCAGTAGGTGTTTAGGGGTTTCTCATCTCGTGTTTTTTCCACACTTAGGGAGAATACCTCCCTTCTTAATATACATGCCCGGTGTGGTCTGGGACCAGGCCAGCTAATCTGGGATTTGTCTCTCTGCTCATGCGAACGTGGGTTGTTAGCCCCTAAGGACTCGGTCCTTTGACCAAGGCCCGAGATCAAGTCTAACACAGAGCACCTCCCTCTCTCTCCCAGTGTCCTTGAATCGGAAAACGGTGGCCGGAGCCGCCCTCTCCGCTGAACGCTGGCGTGCTGACTCCGCTGCGCAAGGCCGGAGCGGAGGCAAGAGGCCGAGCAGGGGCAGCTCGGGCCTACCCGTGCGGCCGTGAAAGATCAGGTGCAGTGCCTATTCTTACTGCAAGATAAGCAGTACTGATATCTGAGCCATCCAAGGGGCAAGCTGGAGATGAAAGTTATTTCCTTTTTACTCCATCTTGTTAAGCATGCTTGCACGTTTCTGCACATTGCGGCGTCCATGGCGTGAGCGCAGTGCGCTTGCACACTGTGGCCGCGTTCTCCGCGTCTGGATGCCGTCCGCTTCAACAGGCTTCACCCTCTTGGCCTCCACGGCGGCAACCACTGACGCAGCTGGGCATGACGAGGTAGATGCCGACGCAGCTGACCGCAGCGAGGTTGGAGAGCCTGGGCAGGCCGCTGGCCATGGCAGCAGGGCGCGCCGCCGATCCGCTCCATGGGCAGAAGGCTTGGCGTGCCTGGGCAGGCCGCTGGCCATGGCGGCAGGGCGCCCTGGCACACACGCGCCCACCAGATCTGGCCTTGTGATGCCTGCAATCGGAGGAGAGGTTGCTGGAGGCTGGAGCGCCATGCTTACGGCAGGTCCGGGAACGTGAAGGCTGCGCCGCATACGCCACTGCAACCGGGAGCCTGTGCGGCTGTGCCTAAGCAATCACCTGAGGCCTTGGTAACGTCGGATCGAGGGGATCGGAAGGGACTGAGAAAATTTTTGATGTATTTATGAAAACTTGTAAATTCAATTATAAATCACAGTAAAATCCAAAAAATATATAACTTGTTTTTGCTAGCTTCATCTTGATGAGCTTGACATGATGGAGCTGCTTCATGCGCTCAAATGACAATATTACCCTTGGTTTATATTTTTCTTTGCATATCATGTTTGTGGCGAATGTGATGTTAAATAAATCCATAAATTGTAAAAAATTACTAGTGTGCATATTTTGACATGTATGTTCGTGTAAAAACTAATACATGTGGGCCCTTGGGTATTGTAGCTAACGGTATTAGCTAAAACTGACAACAGTGGCATTGGAGGGAATAAAATTTTCAACTGATGGCAGTCGAGGAAAATTTAAATTTTCGATGGCACATAGAGGACGATGATTTTTCCAGTGGCATACAAGGAATTGTTTCAAACAAAACCTCCATGCTCATAATATCATGATAGATATTTGCCAACAAATTCAAATAATACTACCTCCATTCTTTTGTATATGACGTTCCGACAAACAAAGTTAGCTTATTTCTAGTGCAATTGCTATATCTGAAACGACATCTATTTCCGAACGGAGGTAGTACATGATAAACCGTTTGGTTCGAAAAAAATACAAATCATGACTCATTTATGAACACTGCAGCTCAAATCATTACAAAAAATGATTCATTTATGAAAAATGCAGCTCAAATAAATACCAAAAATTGAAATTAGATCTCTTGGCCCATAAAGCCATATAAATGAATACATATATTTGAATGAAATTTCAGCACAAATCTATACAAGCTCCGATCTTTTTTTCCATGTCTCAGATTGATGCATTGCTTCAACCAAGCTCACTACAGTGCACGTCGGGCCTCTCTCATGATCTGCAGTCATATCAACAACAAATGAAAGTTTATATTTAATATAAAATTGTAAACATATAATTATCTAATATATTCTATAGAAACTGATTTTGTTGTAGCCTGGAAAGCCAGCACCTGATCAGATATGTTCATAGTATCACTGCAGGCCTGCAGCTCAATAGTCATCGGCACCCGAAAGGCTGAAACTGAACTTAATCATATATCATCATTTTCGGAGATGATGTCTTTCTAGAATTTTATTTTTTTTAAAGTAGGTAGAGTTTTATCAAAACAATGTGCATGATGTGAACTGCACATGGGTATTACTGAAGAGTATTTACTATATAAACCAATGGTCATCACCTAAAAAAATCAAGGATAAGTATTAATAAATGGGAAGCAAATCATTAAACGTATAAACATTTTTTTAAACGCTAGAATGCAAACATATATAATATGAATATATCTAGTCAAGTTGTCCAGATCAACAAGTCATATGCCAAGGAAACATGGGGGATTTGTTTAAATTCTAAGCCTGAGATGAACTCAAGTACAACCTATCTATTGATGGAGACCTGCAGATCTGGAAAAAAAAATACATGTAACTGCATTATTCTTGGTAATTTTTTCACAGAAAGAAAACTCTAATAAATTGGTCAAAAGCTCAAAGGAGCATCTGTCTAACTGCTATTTCATAAGATTATTCAATGATCCTACAACGAATATATGATAGGACCTAGCATTGCTTTGCTTATCCTGAAATTACTTAATTTTCCCAGTTATTAACAACTACAGCATGCATGTACAACTCGAACAAGCAATTCATCCTTGGAACCAGCAAGTGAGGAGCTTACAAGCCACCAATGTTGAGCACTAGAAGTTCACCAAGATCTATATAACCTTACTAGGCAACAGGAGAGGAGGGGTAAGGATTTACATCTTGGTCGGGTTCCAACAGGAAGATGCGGTGGATCTAGAGAAAGAGGAGACGTTGCCAAAGTTGGAGACGTCTTAAGGCCTCCGGCTGCTGGCACGAGGAGGGACGGCGGAGCAGCGACCGCGACGAGATGGAGCAGCGTTGAGAAGAGGAAGTGGAGCAGCAGCGAGAAGAGGTGGAGCGGAGCAGAGACAAGGAGCTGGAGCGGTGGCGCCGAGGGGACGAAGATGGAAGCGGGGGCGCCGAGATAGAGAAAGGGATGCCGCGCCCGGACCCTCGAGGTGGGGGAGAGCCTCCCCCGTGGAAAACTCGTGGGTCGTGGGTCGTGAGTGTCCACGCCTCCACGTCGGCTTCCAAAGGCTGGGGAAGTCTGTCCCGGTGCCCAATTCCGCGCGGGCTTCCCACTGGGAAAACGCAAGGAAGCCCCAAGGGATTTTTGTTTCCAAACGAGGCCAAAGAACCCAGGGCGAAGGGCAGGGAGCAGGGCACTCGAGTGCACCTGGGGACGGGGCGAGGCCGGCGAGCGGCGCGCTGCGGTGGCCGGTGGCGAACTCTGAAGCCATGGACTCGAGACGCACTACAGCGTTCTGCTCTCTGTCTCTCTCTCGTTTGTATGAGATTCGATACGATTTGGCAAAAATGGTCTTTACAAAAGTTATCCGTGGTTTAGTGATCTACAAGTTTGTCAATATGCTCGAGCTTTAGTTCGGTCGAATTCGCATGGTTTCGGATCGATTTTTGAAAACTGGTACGTACATGCTGGAACCTAGGCAGAGCTGCACTGTCGTGGCCGTTTCTAAGGATTTTAGTAGAGAACTTGGGTATGGTGAAAATACGAAGGTTGCAGATAATCCAACCCTCTACAATGTTTGTTAAAGGATCCTGACTTGGATTGGCTTCGTTTGAGAGGAATTCAACATATTCAGAATGGAACTTTAGACGTTCAGAGTTTCAATTCCCCCTTCGCAGGGTAAACTTGCAGCAGGTTTTTCTCCAAAATTTTGAATAGAACTTGAATTTGATGTTTAACTAAGAACTGTATATAATTAAATTCTATTCAACTTTTGTATTCTGAGTTTGCCCCAAGTATTTCAAATGGTGGGATAAAATGGATCCGGTTTGAAAGGTGTTTAAGAGGGGTTTTCAGTTTAAAACTTCAAGCAATCGGATTTTCCCCAAGATTTTTAAATATCAAATGAATCCCAAATAGGTCAAGATCAGGTTCTTTTAAAATATCAAGTATCCAGTTTCAAACCATATTCAGGGTTGCTTCCAAGTTGTTTGACAAAACCAAGAGAAATCTAAGGACAAATATTGGGGAAAACACTAGATCCTAGACTTGGAAAATATTTCTAAGGTTGCTGATTTTGGTGATTTGGAGCACTTGTTTCTAAAGTTTGAAGTGCCAATTGGTGTTCAATTTGTGCAATTCTAGATGTGTTTGAAAAATTAGGTACCAAATTTCAACTCATATTCATGTATATTTGAAGGTTGTGCATAAAAATCCAAAGTAATTGAGTGATGAAAATTGGGGAACTGTCAATTTTGCATGAGGCGTAGAAATTTTCCAAGGAGTAAAATATACCTGCCGGTTTTTAAAGTTGTAAAGTTGTGTCATCCCGGTCTCTAAACTCCCAAAGTAAGTCTCTAAACTTGTAATTTGTATCATTCCGGTCCCTAAACTCTCAAAACATGTCCTTAAACTTGTAGCTTGTGTCATTCCGGTCCATAAACTCTCAAAATAGGTCCATCTGTGTCAGGTAGGCTCTATATGTTTGGTCCACAACAATATATAGCCAACTGTCAACATGCAGCACGAATGAATTTATATCAGTTTGGACTATGGTGAGATGTGCACTTTGAGAGTTTAGGGACAGTAATGACACAGACTATAAGTTTAGGAATATGTTTTGAGAGTTTAGGGACCAGAATTACATAAATTACAAGTTTGGGGTCTGTTTTAAAAGTTTAGAGACCGGAACGACACAAATTACAAGTTTAGGGATCCGTTTTAAGAGTTTAGGGACTTGAATGTACACTTTGAAAGTTTAGAGACCGAAGTGACACATCTCTCCAAGCTTAAGACCAAGAGTGTATTTTACTCTTTTCCAAGGGTTGGTTGCTGGGAAGGTTTTCATCCAAATGTTGAGCCCAATTCAAACATGAAGTTGCCACTTTTGGACAACGTTCGGTGTAGCTAACGTGTAGCATAGGGTACAGTAGTACAACTTTGATATATGAGTTTGGTTATGTTTCTTAACAGATTTGAAATCTCTATCATGGCACAGATTTAACCAAAGCTTAACTTGCCATTAGATTTGAAACCAACGCTGACAAGATTTGACCTGAGCTTTCAAGGCTCTTAATGTGGGATTTTGATGACGGTTCAGATCAGAAAAAATGAAGTATATATCATGAGCCACAACTTTTATATTCATTCCTTTGCATGAAAGCTTTCAAAAACTTGAACCACACAACCAAACAAGGACGAAGTTTGTATCCAAAATTTTCGCTTGGTGATTTGTCCGCTTAGTTCTTATTTCTCTTTAAGTCTGATCAAGTTATAATTCATAATTAGCATGTGTTTAACTGCTGCTAGTGCTTTTTGAGATACCAGAGGTATCACAAATAAACTTTTGGATTTGTACAAAATTCTTGAGAGTATTCATTGCATGCTTATATTTTGGAAGAACTGAGCGATGGTCTATGCGAAGAGGATTATACGAAAAATAGGAATCAGATCGTCTGCGGTCGCCCTCCGCGACAGCTCTCTGCAGTCGACGCATCCATGCCGTCCGCCGAAATCTAACCGCGCCCAGCTCCCACCAGAGTCGATACACTCCAAGTTCGGCCCAACAAGCAGAGGGTGCAGCGCACGGGTGGTCCATCTGCCAGCGCGCCGGCGCTACTGAGTCAGGAAGCGCCTTGTGCCGCCGCTGTCCTTGTCCAGTCATTATCATTCTTGTCCCCATGTCCTCCTAGGGCGTCCAGGCCGCGGCTGATTCCGACGCCGTCTAGTCCCGCTTCGTGCCCTGCGACCTCCCGCTGCTCGTCGACGGGGAGCTCTCCGGCCCCGCGTGGTCGCGCCGGCGTCAACGAAGGCGCGGTTCCTCCGCCTCTCCAACAGCCCCCTAGCACCGTGACCGTGGCACACTGCCTTGAGGAGACAGCAACCAACACACAAACTTATGGAGGAGAGGAGGGCGATTGTGTCTAATAGCAGAACGAGTTTAGTACTGAACAACATTTTTTTTTTTGTTAATTTCCATGTCTCGTTTTTGTGTCCTTTTTTGAGACCGATGTATCATTGTGACATTTTTCAAACAGCAATTGGCATACAGAGTTTCACATTTCAGAAGGCATTGGCAAACAGAGTTCTTCATTGTGTCTGATTTGAAAAGCAGTCAGCCGAGTTTCAGTCTTGTAAAAGAATGTATGCAGCTGGTGGCAAAAAGCATTCATGTGATGCTCTCAGATTGACCATGCTCCTTTTTATAAAAGAGAGTGTGGTGCTCTCATCTAAGTGATTTTGGCACATCACCATGTTCTGGCAACCTGAGAACATCAGGATCATTAGCCATTTGCCACTCACACCCTGCAATTAGTTGCTACTTACAGTTCAAGGCTAATTTAACTATTATTCGCTATGCAGTTTAGAACTCAAAGGCAGTCATATGAGGCTGCACAAAATGCAAATAGGGTGGAACTTCACACTTCAACCAAAAAATCATAGCAGTGAAGTGCTGGCAATTTGAGTCGTCTCTTATAATTCAACGCTCCCTACAAGAAAAAGATTGATTTTGTGGTATATTGAACAACAAAATTCGGTCCAAACTCTTGGAGAAAAAGGGACAAGCATGGTGTTAGGAACCCATTTTCTTCCATCTCAATTTTTCAGTACGAGAAGTTCAATTTCTCTGGTTACAAGCTAACCACTCTGAATTTGCTTCAAAACACAATGATTCAGAGGTATTAAATACCTACTGCTCCCATGCTTTCCAGGCGGTTCTTTTTAACGGCATGTGCAAAACATACAAAGCAATCAAGACATCTACCAATCCTCCTTTTTCGGACCATATCATTCAACCGCCGTATTCTGCTAGCTAGCCGCTGCTGCATGCGGCAGTTCGACACAGACCCGCATCAAGATAATCAAAAGAAAAAAAAGACTGCACATATAATCTAACGAGGGTGAGCACACATGAAGAGACGGGAGTGCAGAGTTCATCACCTGTTCGGCTGTTCCTTGATCAATGGAGACCAAGCACGCGCGTGGCCTCACAGCTCGATGCTCGCCCTCACGACAAAAAAAGCAAGATGTCGCGCCAAAAAATAAAATAAAAAAGCTATCGCGCCCAAAAAACACAGAGCTGTCCTCTTGTTGGGCCGAGACTCAGCGCATGGGGCGTGCAAGCCCAACTCTGCTTGCCTTCTGTCTGTCTCACCATTGGATTTCAGCCGGACGGACGCAATGAAGTGGCTGCAGGTGCTTCAATTCGCCTGACTCTAGAGGATCTGATTCCGAAAAATATAGGTGGCATCATGTAGGGCAAAATTGTGTATATTGTTAGCTTATAAGATAAGACTAGGGATGGGTGCGCGCTAACGCCGCGTCCGTGATGTTGTTTGCGTTTACTGATACGTCAGAGGGATGTATGTGTTGATAGTGCTAGTAAAATATTTGTGTTTCACGTGGAGCGGATAGCAATTGTGAATGGACCTTTTTTTTTTTGGTTAGAAGCGGTGATGGAGACGACATCTAAGAAAGGCAGAACGCCCAAATGCAGCCTTTCTGAAACTATTGGCATATATATACTCTAAAGCAAAAACACATTGATCTCGTATCCAAAATAAGAATCAGGCTTTGTAAACAAATCTGAAACGCAGTGCATCAGATGCACACAAATAGAGACGCTTACCCAGGCCAGGAAAATACACATCAGCAGGTGGAACAGAAACAATATGTATCAGTTGAGTGGATTAAACCTTCGGTATGCAGAGTACCTGTCAAAGTAGAGAAGTTCAGAGTTGCCACTGCATCGGAAGGGCCATTGATGAAAACGCGGCCACAGCTGTGCTTTCTCCCTGGGCCACGAAGCACCAGAAAGGCAGGATGTAATGTGGAAAAGAAAACGACCAAGCAGTGGAAGTAAGAACAGTAGGTAGCATCATCTCCATCCAAGATAAATTTATTTCGATATATCGACACAAAATTATTTTCGAAATGAAATCTGCAAGAAAAAGTGAGAGTCTAAGGTTAAAACCAAAGTTACATACTGCAATAGAATCAGATAATTCATCTCCAAAATGATATCGGGCATAGTTGAAAAACAAAACCACTAACAAAGGCATGCAAGAATTGGGAGAACAAAAATTCCATATTACATCTGTAGGCTTCGAAATTTGTGTAAAATTTATGTATGTGGCAAATGCATTTAGGAACCAAAATGTAGACAATAATAATCATATTTGTAGCCAGTAAAATTTAATGGGAAGGGCGACGGGGAGACGCTTTGCCTCCAAGGTGGGCTGCCACAGTGCCACCACTCCGACACTAGCGCGATGCTTGAATAACCTCGGCACTCGGCACAGCGAGAGCACTACTGCAACTATATAGCGCATGTACAATCATATAAGACATGAATAATATTGGGTACAAAATCAGTGAGCATTCCAAAGGAATTGCAGAATCACATTTTGGATAGAAAAGGGGCTGAAAAGTGGGTCCCAGAATTTGGCATTGTATAAGTTCTGTTAGCACCACGGGAGCAGGGTACCCCCGAGACGCGTACACAACGCTACGTTGTCCAAGGATAAATCCCTGCGCGGGCCCATGAGACCCCTGGCGGCTGGGCCCCGAAGAAAACCCCACCCGGGGTCGCCTCCGTGGCAACAGTACGTCGCCACGATTGCTCGGGACACACCTAACCCCGGGGAGCGTCCGGGGTTAGGCATATGGTAGGGGCAGGAGAGCTTCCTTCTCCCGAAAGGAACCCCATACTGACAGCATTAAATGCGACAGGCAGCTCGGTCAAAAGCGGGTCCTCGCACGTCGCGCCCAATGAGCGGGTCCCATTGTTGTCCGGCAGAGCGGACAAGACGGGGCACGGCCGCCCCCTTTGATCCGCGGGCACGCAGGCCCCTGGAGGCGTGTGCATACGGGCTGGTCATGAACCCGCCACGTGCCTCCCAGGGGACGCACGGATGTAACCGCGCGCATGGGCCGCGTACGTCGCGGACGGTTCTCCACTCCGTCCAACAAGGAAAAAGAACTGTACAGGCGGCCAGGCGGGTGGTGGACACGACATGCCTCACCCACTAAGGCTAAGACCACACCGTGTAATGTAGCCTGATTGGGCCACCTCTGTAGCAGAACACGGGACTAACTTAGTACTAGTACCCTCCCTTAGCCTATAAAAGGGAGGGGTAGAGCTCTAGAGCAAAGCTGAACACGGGACCAACTTAGTACTAGTACCCTCCCTTAGCTTATAAAAGCGAGGGGTAGAGCTCTAGAGCAAAGGATCGATCCCCAGCAGAGTTGTACTCACCATAGTCGAGCACCCGACTTCGGGTAGCCTTGGCCTGTAATTCCACTTCCATTGTAGTGAATAAGACCTCCAAGAGGACGTAGGTGTTACACCATTTTTGGTGGCCCGAACCTCTCTAAACTCCCAGTCTCCCGCGAGCTCCATCAAGCACGGTAGTAGCGCCCACGTTTCTACGTAACTCTCCAGCTTAGGGATACCTATACGGTGTCCTCGTGTTGTGAACGACGACATTGGCGCGCTAGGTAGGGATAGGGCGCGATGACTGCTGGCCTTGATGGCAGCTCGCCAGCATACACCTGACGGGGCCGGCCACTCCGATGGCGGGTCCAACAATGACGATGCGGCGCCGCGCCGTGGGCGCCGCGAGCCTCCACAGCGCATCGCGTCGGCTCCCCCGGCGCCACTGGGACGCACCTCCTATGTTTGGAAGCGTGCACCAGCTTCGGCAGGAGCTCCGACTTCGTCGCGTCGCTTAGGTGCAGACCCTCCCCTACGGTAGCCTCCGCAGGGACAGCCGCAGAATACTCCCCCCCGCGTCCAGCAAAGGTGGGGGCCCTTCAGCCCCCGCGGAAGGGGCAGAGGGCCAGATCACAATCTGTCTGCAGTCTGATAGCTGCTGACCAAGCGGGCCCCAGCCGTCACGCTCGTAGGCGGTTGGGCTTCTCGGAGCATGTGGATGGTGCTCTCGACGTAGCGGAAGCGCTACTACGAAACCCTCCGGCGGCCGACCGGCCGCCGGAGGCCCATGAGCAATGGCGGCAAGATGTCGCCAGGTTTGTTTCCGCCGGCCACCCTGAGCGGGGCGCTTCCCATGTCTCTCAGGAACCAGGGGCAACGCAACACCCAATGCAGCATTCTCACTCGCACCAGTCATGGGCTGAGCCTTAGCCTCCACCAGAGGTGCAGGCACAACTACAGCAACAGCAGAAACAACATCAAGAATAGATGCACGATTTGTGCGACGTCATCAACAGGAATAAGGCGGCGGAGGACGCGGGCCTCGTTATCGAGCAGAGCCACAACCGACGTCGTCAAGAGCTAGAAGTGGTCCAGCAGCAGGGAGTCCCGAGCCCCCAGCCCAGGGTCCCTATTCTTCAGTACGGTGCACCAGCTCCTGCAGCTAGAGCGCGTGTCATCTAGTTCGGGGCGTTCCCGCCCTAGGTCATAGCACTACCGCCGGTATACAATCCGGCCATGGGGTATCAGATCCCCCAGGCACCTGTCCCCTCGGAGTTCCATGTTGGGGCAGGATGCAAAGCCCTGGCGCCACATTTACATCAGGCACCGTGGCCAGCCAAGTTCCGGCCACATTTGCTGGAGAAGTACGACGGGTCTATTGACCCGACAGAGTTCCTCCAAATTTACACCACCGCCATCATCACCGCAGGAGGCATGAATGACGTGATGGCAAACTATTTCCACATCGCTCTCACTGGGTCGGCGCGATCATGGCTGACAAGCCTCCCCGAAGGCTCCATTTCCTCGTGGGAAGAGTTGTGCCGGCAGTTTATCACAAACTTTGCCGGTACATGCGCGAAGCCTGGGTCTGAGGCGGACCTTCACGATGTAAGGCAGGAGCCAAAGGAGACCCTGCGATAGCTTGTACAACGGTTCTGCGAGGTCTGTAATACCATCCCGAAGATCACCTCGACCTCGGTGATTGTCGCCTTTCGCTAGGGTTTTCGGGGTGAGAAGATGCTCGAGAAGCTAGTGACTCACGAGGTTCAGAATGTCAGAGACCTTCTGACCCTCACAGACAAGTGTGCGTGTCTGGCTAAAGGCCAGGCGTGGCATAACCCCCGAGAAGTTCAACCCAGGATGACCGGTCAAACTCCCCGACCTGAGGGCTAGAAGAAGAAAAAGAAGAACAAGGCCTCTGATCAAGGGTCAGTTTGTGTGGCGAGCAACAACGCAGGCAATGAGAACCAGTCCCGCCACGTGGACAAGAAGCCCATGGCAGCCCCTGAGAGGGTCGCAAGGGGAAGTGGTGTCCAATCCACAACTCTGACACCCACGATCTGGAAAACTGCTGGATCGTGAAGAACATCGTGGAGCGGAACCGCCAGCCCCGCAAAAACCCTTAAGAGCAATATGAGGGTGCGGGCAAGGCACCTGGCACCCAGAGGGTCGGAGTCCGCGTGCCCATCACCCCCCAAGACCTCACCACCACCAAGGACGACGAGGACAACACTGAGCAGTTCTAGACTGCCAAGCGGACCATTGCTGTGATATACAGCAACATCGGCAGTGGCGTCAAGCAGGACCCTCAAGCTCCTCAAGAGGGAGGTGACTGTTGTTGCCGTCTTGCCCCCATCGAAGGTTCCACTTAAGTGGATCGATATGCCCATCTCATTCGGCTCGAGTGACCTACCATCGAACATGGCTGGGGCTAGGGAGTTGCCTCTCATGGTGGCTCCAACCATCGCCAATGCATGCCTCAAGCACGTCCTCATTGATGGGTGGATGGGTCTCAATGTTCTCTCTACGCACGCATTCTGTGAGCTCGGGATCCCGAAAGAGAAGCTAACCCCGGCTGCCCCCTTCGGGGGTGTTGCGCCTGGGGCCATCTTTCCATGGGGAGCATGCACCTTGCCCGTCACCTTCGGGACTACCGATAACTACCACACTGAGTACGTCGAGTTCGTGGTCACCAAACTATGGCTCCCGTACAACACCATCCTAGGACGCAGTGCACTACGGGTTCCTGTGCATGAAAATGCCGGGGCCTAGGGGTGTCATCACAATCCATAGGGATCGCCCCTCAGCCGCTGCAGCAATGGAGAAGGTGCAGGCCATTGCGGTGTAGGGGTACACTGAACCCTGGGACGGGGGTTCCTCGTCCACAGTGCCCGAGGTTTCTACCATCTCTCGGGGTCCTCTTGATGACCAAGAGGCCCCGGGGTTAGAAGCCGGCGACGTAACCCCGAAGAATCTCCTTGTCGGGGATGATGTTTCGGCGAAGGTCGTACAGATCAGAGCCAAGGCCTCCCAGACCGCTCACATAGGCAGGGGTCTGGAGGCAAAATAGGAACTCGCGCTGGCCACTTTCCTCTAGGCTAATGTCGATGTATTTACTTGGCAACCTTCCAACATGCCTCCTGAGGGAGGTGATTGAGCACAAGCTGGCAGTCCGTTCCGGCACCAGGCCGATAAAGCAGAAGGTCCAGAAGCAGTCCATGGAAAGGTAGGAGTTCATCCGCCAAGAAGTTGGTAAGCTTCTACGTGCTGGCTTTTTCTGGGAAGTTCAACACCCGGATTGGCACGCGAAACCCATGATTGTCCCCAAGGCTGGAGGAAAGCTGCGGATGTGCATCGACTACACCGACTTGAACAAGGCATGTCCAAAGGATCCTTATCCTCTCCCTAGAATAGATTAAATTGTAGATTCTACTTCTGGCTGTGAGTTTCTGTCATTCCTAGACCCTTATTCAGGGTTCCACCAGATTAGAATGGCTAGGGATGATGAGGAGAAAACATCATTTATCACCACTTGTGGTCTCTTTTCCTATCACAACATGCCTTATGGTCTCAAAAATGCTTTACCTACCTTTGTGTGTGCTAGTCGCATTACTTTCAAAGATCATATAGGCAAAATAGTCGAAGTGTATGTCGATGATATCGTGGTCAAGTCCCGTGAGAGTGATGCGTTCCTCCGGGGCTTGGGCGAAGTTTTCTCGAGCCTATGCGAGTATAAAATGATGTTAAATCCTGAGAAATTTGTGTTCGGGGTAGCTGCTGGTAAGCTCCTCGGTTTCCTGGTCTCACATCGGGGAATTGAGGTGAACCCCGAGAAAATTCGAGCTATTGAAAAGATGCAGCCCCCAACGCACGTCAGGGAGGTACAACGGCTGACGGGTAGCATGGCTGCCCTTAGTCACTTCATTTCTAAGCTTGGGGAGCGGGCGCTCCCGTTCTTCAAGCTCCTCAGGAAGGCAAGCCCGTTCGACTAGACGGAGGAGGCTCAGAGAGCCTTTGAGGACTTGAAAAAGTACCTCACCTCACTACCAGTGTTGGTGGCACTAAAGGAAGAAAAACCACTCTACCTCTACATTGCAGCCACACACAGTGTGGTCAGCATGGTACTCATAGCGGAGCGTGAGACTCAGGGGACGCACCATGTCCGCTCATAGGAGGGCGAGCGCCCCACCACGAAGAAGTCAACCCGACTGCAGCATCCAAGCGTGATCAGGGAACTTCAGTTCCCCCGAGATGCCCCCACTAGATACTCTGAGGTGCAGAAGCTCCTTTATGCCATTCTCCTTGCATCAAGGAAGCTACATCACTACTTCCAGAGCCATAAAATTTCTGTCGTAACTTCCTACCCTCTTGGTTCGGTGCTGAGAAATCGGCACGCAACCGGGTGGATAGTGAAGTGGGCGACAGAGTTGGTAGAATTTAAGCTTGAGTTTGTGCCCAAGCATGCAATCAAAAGCCAAGTCCTTGCGGACTTCGTCACTGAGTGGACGCCGGGGACCGACGCACCAGATCTGGAAGCCTCGGTGCCCTCTCCTCCGAAAGCACTGCGTGTCCACTTCATCAAGAAGCCTTGGGAACAATACTTCGATGGCTCTTGTACTCGGACGAGTGCGGGGGCTAGAGTAGCCATCACATCCCCTGAAGGGGAGCTTCTGAGGTACATGTGTTTACATCATGTACAAACTCTCTAACAACGCCGCGGAGTATGAAGCCCTGATCGCCAGGCTCCAGTCAGCCCTCAGCCTCGGGGTTAGGCAACTCTGGGTAAAAGAGGACTCACAGCTTGTGATCAATCAAGTTAATGGGGTATGCGCTTGCAATAAAGATCACCTCACCGCATACCTCTCCAAATTCAAGAAGATCGAGATCTCCTTTGACGCCATAGAATTTAAATACATCCCGCGAGAAGAAAACACTATCGCGGACAAACTCTCAACCCTCGTCTCGGCGAGATGGCTTCCACCAAGTGGTGTCTTCCACAACCGATTACTCCAGCCCTCGGTGGAACTGCCATCTCCGAAGATCGGGGATAATACCTAGGTAGCGGCGGCCTCCTTCCGATTGGGGGGAGTCTTACCCTCCTGGGCGAGGGATGAAAATGCCGGACAATTAAACCCTGGGATCTCACAAACCCCGGATGACGTCATCCTTCCTAAACAGGGAGAAGCTCAGGTTAACCCCGATAACTGGATCCACGAGATCTGGGGGTTCCTGAAGGACAATATCCTCCCCGCGGATGAAGCATCAACTGACGCTTGATCCGGCAAGCCAAAAGATACGTGCTGGTAGAAAGGGACCTCTACCGACACTCATCTAATAGTGTGCTACTTAAGTGCATCTCCCGGGAAGAAGGCCGCGATATTATCACGGATATCCATGAGGGCGAGTGTGGGAGTCATTAAGCATCACGCACGATGGTTGGGAAGGCCTTCCGGTATGGCTTTTACTGGACGATAACTCTCGCAGATGCAGCTGAGTTGGTCAGGACATGCAAGGCGTGCCAATTTCACGCGAAGCAGATCCACACACCGTCTCAGCTCGTGCAGCTCATCCCCCTGTCATGGCCTTTCGCGGTCTGGGGGGTTGATATGCTTGGTCTGTTTCCCAAAGCGGTTGGTGGCTACGAACATCTATGCATTGCCATTGACAAGTTCACCAAGTGGCCTGAAGCTGCCGCTATTTGAACCATCAATAAGCATTCCGCCGTCAAGTTCCTTCGGGGAATCGTCTCTCGGTTCGGGGTCCCAGGCCGTATCATCACCGACAACGGCATGCAGTTCACCAGTGCATTATTTGGCGAATATTGCGAAGATATGGGCATCAACATCTGCTACGCCTCCTCGCATCACCCCCGTAGTAACGGGCAGGCCAAGCAGGCTAATACAGAAATCCTCAAAGGGCTCAAAACCCGACCCTTTGAAACCCTGGAGAAGTACGACAAGAAGTCGGTCGACCACCTTGAGCATGTGTTTTGGGCAAATAGGACTACTCCAAGTCAGGCTACTGGGGAAACCCTATTCTTTTTAGTCTTCGGGACTGAAGCAGGGCTTCCCCCCGAAGTCACAAATGGGAGCCCCGGGTAAATGCCTTTGACGAACAATTGCAGGACCAACTCTGACAAATTGACGTCAACTTGCTAGAGGAAAAACGAGTTGCAGCCGCCCTCCGTGCTGCAAAATATCAGCAAGCCTTACGCTGCTGCCACTAGCGCCATGTGAGGCCAAGATCGCTTGTTGCGGGTGACCTTGTACATAAACGCATACAAAACATGGTGGGGATGAATAAACTTTCCCCCCACCTAGGAGGGTCCCTTCCAAGTGGTCGAAGTCTGTCGACCTGGTTGTGTACGGCTGGCCACGGAGGACAGCGAACAACTCCCGTACCCATGGAACATCGAGCACCTCTGTAAGTTTTACCCTTGAGGCACCATAAAGGGACCTCGGTCCCAGTATGCTACCTGGGAGCCACCTGTTATGTAATATACCCTCTTAGGCGCTCGTGTCTTAAGAGATTGTAAATTATCCTTTGAAAATTAATGAAGCCAACTTTATGCAGCGTATTCGTTGTACTTGTCCCTTTACCCTTGCAGGGTTTTGCCTGTGATTACCTGAAGCCATACTAATTTAGGGACCAGGGGAGAGCTGATGGCTTTGGCAAGGGCCGAGGTTAGGAGCCAGTGTTGGGAGTCGTAGTTGGGTTGACTCGATTCTCTGGTACGAAGCAGCACCCCAGGTGTAGCTAAGGCATGGCATCCACGGTCGGTTGTTACATCTCGGCCTGGCCCGCCTTCACCGGTTTACTGCTTCCCAACTAGACATCTTCCCGACCCTAAACCTCCGGCCTGTGGTTGTTCGAGCCTAGCTCGGGATAAGCCCTTGGTGTCCTAAGTAGTGTGACGTGTATATAGTATGAAAGGCAAATCCCCCATGAGAATAATTATTATTTCTTTAGAAAGATTCTCAGTGCAAAAAAGTATATGGAGGTAACTCCTGGTGAGGTCCGGAAGTCACAAGGGAGGTGACTTCTCCCCGCGAAGATGAAGTAAATTCCCGGGATATGCCCCGGGGAATTGAGCCTACACCAACTTCGAAGAGGCGACTGCATACCCCGAGCTCCTGTCAGTCCAGGGTTTGTCGGGGCTAACCCCTGGCATAGCTCTGGGAACCCCAAAGAAGACTCAACCCCAGGCGTTGTCCTGGGGGCCGCAAGACCAATTATTATACAAGAGTAACATGGGAACCATTACATTCAAAACATCGCAAGACATAGTGATACATTTAAAGTTGGATCAAAGGGACCTCTAGGCCCTACCCTAGGGCCAGAGTTCGGAAGAACCTTACACCCCCACCAAATGGTGCCTGATAGCCCGGTAGAGGTGTGGAACAGAAGATTTTCCACCCCTCCCGCGGACGCTGTCAGTACTGCACACTAGCAGGAGTCTCGCGCCTCAACCTTACGAGGTGTGACCATGACACCTGGTGAAGGAGCAGACACAGAGCTCTCTCACCGGTGTTGTCGGCCCCTCTCAGGGCCACTGAGCATCCTCTTTTAGGCTCAGCGGGGAGTCCAGAGACTTGCTGCTGCATCCACACTTGGCAGACAGGGACTGTGATGTGGCAAGCGTCTTGTCGACTAAGGGTGTGGGCTGTGACAGTCCACTGCTCCCATAGACCAAGCCCGACCACATCCTCACCATCGTGCTAGCCGGCCACGGCGGTGATGGTTCTCACCCGGGTGGTGCCGAGAAGCGTGGGCACCACCGCTCCGTGCTGGCTCCTCCTCGACGACGTCATCCCCCGGTCACCGTGTGGCTACCCTAGTAGCAGGGGTGCTTCAATAACCATCGGGGATGTGGGTGAGCCTAGGCAGCCCTTGCCTACGATCGCAGAATGACGGGGGGAGGGGGGCAAAAGGCTCCATGTCACGTCAACCACGACCGATAGGCAGGCCCCCGTAGCACATCATGGGGTTCACGCCACCACTGTCTGGTGTTCCAGGGCAGCTGGTGGAGCACCTGTGAGCACACCTTATGTAAGGCGCGGGCTAGCGCGGTGCCAAATCAGCGCGGGGGGCCTCCAAGGCCGACGTCGTCGGAAGAGGGTCTGGTTCGGAGCGGCACCTAAAGGACCGCTCCTAACCAGATGCCAGCGCGCATAAAAGAACGCTCATAACCAGAGGTTGTGGGTAGAACAAAGCAAGCTCAACAAGGCTATCCTAAAGTTTGCCTTCCCAGCTCGGGCGGCAAGGCTGCGCTGCGAGGCCTCCATGCCTCTGTGGTGGTTCCTGCCTGGCTCTACCATGAGGAAGTGGAAGGGCAAGGAAGAACTCTCGGTTCAGCACCATTGCCTGGACTGGGGCATTCAAACTACAACCTGAACTCTATGTGTGTCGAAAGCCCGAAGGAGGAGGGTATATTTATAGCCCCGCCTAGATCCTAGGGCTACAGAAGCTAACTTAAGATGGGGTATGCTGAAATGTGTGAAAATGTTTTGGATTACTTCAATTCAGGTGAAAATCAACGGGTAGGAGGGACTTGTGTATATTTCAACTGTTATCTAAATCTGCATTTGCCATATGTATGTTTCAACTGTTATCTAAATCCGCATTTGCCATATGACACAGGATGTGGGAAACAACCTGACTAAAAGATACAAGCACAAATACACATGGCTAAGTTTCTTCCCGTATTGGCGATCTGTTTTAGCATCTCGATTTCCTGTGAAGGTGTATCCAGGCCAAGCAAGAAGCGATACTAAGCGTGTGCTAGATCTTTGGCAACTCGGTAGATCTCGGAGTTACTCAATGGACAAAGTATCACCAATTCCTAATGACATTGGCGTTCTGGGAAGAATTTCACAACTTGGAAATTATCAACCCAGAAGGCACTTTGGTATTGCATTGTCTATCCTGAAGGTGTTGAGGAAAGCTTGAGTGCAAAGGTGTGCCACGTATTCTGTTATTCTTTTTAAGTTCCTGAATGTCAAATCCAAACAGCCGAAGGAATATCTTTTGCTGCGATGCTGCATAACATAATACTGATACAAGAAACAACAAATAGATGGTACCCTAGTAGAACTTTGCCATATGAATTTATGACAGATGCCCGCTATAAATCCTCAGACGTGTTTTTGTTAATGCAGGTGCCGGGAAATTTCTACAAATCAATGTTCCCGTGCTATTCAGTTCAGTTATTTGGTGCAACTTCATCCAAGATTGAACTAGCTTTTTTGTGGATAACTGACGCTAGCTAATTAGTACCATAAAAATTATCATCTTGACGTTATGTGTCGCTTAGCATCTTATCTAGCACTGAATGGCCTGATGCGTCATGGCTGGCGTGTCCTGCCTGAACCTTCGTGTGAAGAACGAACATTGTGTGCCGAAAATGTAACGGCATAAACAGCAATCTGTTCTAGTGCTGTATGAAACTGGAACTTGTCGTGCTTTTGAGTCGTTAGGCTGAATAAAGCTTTCTGCTAATTTGCGAGTGCTATATACAGTAAGCTGAATACTATCGCTTCATTGTCTAGATAGGGTCTTGATCTTATCTTAATAGAACGAAATCTGAGTACTTTTCCGATCGGGTAGGGAATCCATGTAATCCATTAACCCGTTAACCATTGGGTCAGATATGGATTGTCTGAAGCTGGTTGAGCGGATCTCCTGCCCAAACCGAACTCTCTACACCTCCATCGACCTGTTACGTTAACCTTCATTTCCCCTCCGCGACTCTCATTCCTTTCGTTACCATCGCCTCTCCCCTGCTCAAATCATCCGGCGATTTGCGGGGGATCTTATTGACCCCGCGCGTGCCCCACTCACCCGCACGTTGCCAGCAGGTACACCTCCCTACTCGTTCTCTCTTCTTCCTCTCTCTTCCCACTTCCTCCGCCAGCGCCACCCCGCCCTCATCCCGCCGCCGGCGCCTCGGCACTCTCACCGCAGGCTCCCCGCCCGCCGACCGCCCTCCTCTCCGCGCTGACTCGACCCCGCGTCCTCCACCGCTATGGCCGCTGCCGTGTGGAGCTCTCCTACCCTACCTTGGCCCAACCTTCGTCCGCCGCTATGGCCGCTGCCATGTGGAGCTCTCCTACCCTACCCTGGCCCAACCGTCGTCCGACCTCGCACGACCGGTGACGCCCTCGCCTTCGGTCCCAGCCGCCGGCCACCCTGCCACCACTGCCGAGCCGGCCTGCCTCCCCCGGTCCTCCCTCTAAGGTCGGAGGTGGAGGAGGCATGGGGTGGCCATGGCGGCGACGGTGCCATCTACCTCGAACCCTAACCCTAACCGCCGCCGCTTGGAAGGCCGCCGATGCCTTGGTACCCTCGCCGTGGCCTCCCCGCTCGCTGGCCGCTGGCCGCCGGCCTCCTCCCGCGGCGTCTTCCCCCGTCTCGAAAACTTCCACGTGGCGCGCGTCGGGGGGGGGTGGTGCACGTCGGTCCCCCCTCCCGACGCGTGCGCATCAAAGAGTGATTGGGTTGTCAGATAGGACGATCCGCTTTCCACCCGGCGGCACGTGGAGGGGCAACGCGTGAGGTGGTGGCTGCGGCTGCGCTAAACCCCGTGTACCGACGACGTTATCCCCTCTACCTCGCAAGAAGAGAGCCGCGTCTCCTCGCGAACCTGCTCGGCCGATCAGTCAATGTTCACCTCCCCGCAGCTCCTGCTGCGACTCGCTCGGCGTCGCCTCCACGACGGCCCAGCACGACAGCGCGGGCCTGGCGCCACTTCCTCCTCCACGAGGACATCCGCGCAAGCATCGTGGGTGAGGCCACTCGGCGCAGGCAGCGCGATAGCGTAGCTCCACGGCAACACGCGAGCAGGCACGGCCCTGTGGGAGCTGACGGGAAGCCACGCGCGGGCCGAGGTCCCCGACACCTGGCGGTGTTCATGGAGAGAGCAGATCCGCGAAAGGCACTGCCTCCTAAAACTCGTTCCGCTACGACCGTCGTCTCCACTCTCCAGTGCACGCTGCCTCTGTAGCTTCCAGGAGCTATTCCATGGGCATCCGCAGGCTGAACCATGTCTACTCAACGATTCCCCTAGGTCCTAGGTACAGACTCATTGCCCTCTTCCTTCTATCGATTTCAAGGTCAGCTCCCATTCATGAATTCAATTTCATATATGTTCAGCATATGAGATCTTTTTGCAATTTACCTTCCAGACTAAATGTACTTCTAGACCTGAATTAAGACATCGTTTGATTGATTTTTTTTCTAGGGAAAAATTTGTAACATTCAATTTAGGTTTATGCAGGGCTATTTTTTTTCTATATCTTGATATTGGAGTGGTTAGTTCTGTCGTTGTAGTACCTTTCTTCTTATGAGGTTAATTTTAAGCCAGTAGCAATAAATTGTCTCTACCCTCTCATAAACCTGTACTGTTAGATAGAGTCCAATGTTTCTTTAGATAAATTTTCCCGTTATCCTCCATGCCAAGAGCTCTCATAATCAAAACACAATGCTCTCAATAATCAATTTGGTACATTTACATTGAAATTTTACATATTGGAATATTAAAATGCAAAAAGATTCCCAACCCATAATCTGCAAGTGCAATTGTTTAGGATTTTTCAAGGTATTTTTCCTTGCTTGCTTACCTAAGACCCTTATGTGTTGATGATTCTGCAAATTCCCTCCATTTGTTTTACCTGCATGTGAATTGTCTGTCCATGCTACATCTAGAATGCAGATATCAACGTGCTATCAATTTCTGCCAATTTTACCAGATTATGTTCATTCCGTGCCTCACAAGTCACAAGAGCGGAATCCCTAGCTCGACGAAAAGGACAATAATGAGATGCAGCAGTGGTGGTGCAGCACGCCCTGGACAAGCAGGGCTGTCGTATACGTGTGCGTGAATGGAGTTTCAGCCTCCCACGCCATGGTGACAACCAACACCAACAAGCCCCGATGGTAAGCTCTTCCGTTTTCTTGACAGTGCACCATGCCCAATTTTATCTACAATGTGGATATATATGGCCTGTTTAATGTAAATGCCTTGACAAAGCTATGCAATTACATACTAGCTTGCAATTTGGGCCTTTCCATTTTGGTGGCATATGTTCTCTTGATGAAAGATTACAGTTTCACCTATTACCTTTACTTCATTTGCCTACTTTTTCACTTCGCATCAGGCTTATCATCATCAATTTAGCTATACATATTTTTTGCCTACTGTTTTGCAGGCAGATCAGAACATATATCTATAGTTCTATACTATAGGTGACCGTGTGCTCTTGCCTTCTGCCTCCTTGAAACTAAGTTTTTTTTAATTACTTCTCTAGCATGCTTCCTCGTTTTTTTTTTGTATTACCTTGCTTATGATAGTAAAAAGGCAGAATGCTTGAGGCTTTACTTCAGTAAGTTATTTCCCACACAAGGCGTCGCTGCCACTCCACACCAAAAAGGGTCTAGCAACGAGTACAATGTGCCTTGACTGCAGCCAAGGTTTTCTAATAGCTCACGCAGGAGCTACAACCAAGAAGAGCTCGCAAGCTTGCTCTGTCAAAGCTTTAAACTAGCTTAGATTAAGCACTAGGCACTATTTTGGTGGTTGGAGTGGATAATATGTTTGGAATACTACTCTACACTTGATGTGGTCTTCAATAGCTCCAACACACTTCAAATGCCTAGTTGGGGTCGCTTATATAGCTCTCAAACATGAACTAGCCGTTAGCCAAAGGCTGCTAGAAAGTATATAGACCGTACGATACGGTCCATACATTTTGGCATATACCAGACCATACGGTCAGTTGTACTAGCCATTGAACTAGTTGTTACTCCAAAGGTCCGAAGTATAGGACGCTGTGAGATTCTTTCAGGCCTGAGCACTCTTGTTAGGGCAACTCTTCGGGTCTTGCCTTCGGTTCTTCTTCTCTTCATCCCTTGGACCTAAGCACATGGGAATGTGCATCTAGACAAGTTTATTAGTCTAAATGTTGTTCGTCAATCAATCACTAAAACATAACTATGAAAATGTGAAAAATGTGATATAAGAAGCCATTTTCCTTACAGGGGTCAGCTTGGTCGGGCCTATACATGGTTGCGCAGATAAAGAAATACTACAACAGACACCACCACACGAGGAAGACATGCTTATATTGTCAGTTGATTTCACGTAGAGATTAGGACTGCTGCGTCTGTTTCTTGATTTTAGTGACAATTGGCAAGCCCCCATTTGTATTTTCGTGAACATCCAATCGAAACTATACCATATATCTTTATCTCTTTTGTTTGTCCGCGTCTCACATAAAAAAAGGGCTTTAGTTGCTCCCCATTGCAACACACATGCTATTAACTAGTAAGACTAAACATTGATTTTCAGTTGTGTTTATGAAATCTTGTTGAGTACACCATTTGGTCACCTTTGCTATTTCGAAACATATAGATCTGCTTTGTACAAGTTGATGACGCGTCGTGAAGAAGTGGATCTAGAAGTCTTCGAGGAGTTTAGATATACATGCCTCTAGTAATATAGAGTTCGCTACAAGAGATAAAAGTCTGCTATACTCTAATTAAGACTTTCGTGTCCACATGTATACTTTAACC
The DNA here is from genome assembly GCA_030272315.1 of Paspalum vaginatum. Lineage (NCBI taxonomy): Eukaryota > Viridiplantae > Streptophyta > Magnoliopsida > Poales > Poaceae > Paspalum > Paspalum vaginatum. Next base: position 56,770,958 of record CM059012.1, on the reverse strand, counting down.
TGTTTATATAATGCGTTGTCAATTGATATTCATTGTGAAAATTCTTTCTACGCACGTATACACTATATGGTTTGTGCTTAAAATTGGGTATTGGGTGTGAGAAAAGCAAAGATTCTCGGAGCATGGGTTTCTGAAGCCGAGGGGTCACCGGAGGGGGACTTCGGCTAGGGACAGAGGTGAGAGGCAACGGGGTTGGGCTGTTGGCGTGGGGTAAATAAGAAGATATTTGGTGATGGATCTGAACCATTAGATGGAGATCCGACAGATATAATATATAGGTAATATAGACTGGGTCAACCATTCAACCAAACAGACCTGGATTCCTGGAAACTGATTCTACTCTAACCCATTTTCAGGGATGCAAAGAGGACAGATCACCAAGCAGCTCTCCCAATCGAGAAAAAAAAAACTGGACTAGTATTACATATGGGGCCGAATGTGTATATAGGCCGAGAGCCGCACCAACCCCAGGCGAAAATTGTAACGCGCGCTACACCAAGAAGCCCGCCGCAAGGCCCAAGCTGTTCCACTCACTGAGTCACGTCACATCAACGCGTGCACGCACACAGGTTAATTCGATGGGTCAATGGTGGACAAGGATAGGTCAAGGCTGATCCGGCTCCCCGTCGACGACGTTGTCGGCGAGAGCAGGCTGCCCTCGTCGCCGCTGCGGCTGCTCCTGGTGGTGTCCAGCGCTAGGGACAGCGAGAGCGAGCAGCCGTATTCGTCATCTCCGGCGGAGGCCACCGATGACGACGACGGCGGATTGGCGGCGGCGTCTTTGCCCGGCGGTACTGTCGTCGTCTCGAGGCTGCACGGGAGGCGTGCTTCGCCGCCGCTTGTCGTGGCAGCGCTGTGATTGGCGAGACCAGCCGCGCCGACCATCTGCATGCATGCAAAGCCATTTCTTAGCACTGATGATGATTGAGTCGATGAAGTAATACTAGTGTCAAGTTGAACTGCTGAACGCCACGTAGAAATGTGTGGTATATGAAGCAACGCGGCAAAAATGCGATAACACAAATAGCAAGGTACCTCCAAGCTCTTGTTCTGTTTGTGCGAAATAAAGCAGAGTGCGGTACACATTATCTGTCTAGGTGCTAAGGCTGAGCGCAGCGGTTTGTGTAAACGATTGTGCATTTCAGCATTTGTATTTTGGACAATCGGCAAAAACAACCGTTTATGCATATGCATATATATACTATGAGAGCCCCTACGGGTGTTATATTGTGCAAAATATGACACAAACCGCCGCGGCTAGCAAAAGGAAAAGGTATAGTAGGCTGGTCACTTCAAAAACTTCTGCCTTTTTGTGCGACTGGAGTTTAATCTGGGGGAACCGTGAGGGGACAATGCAGCCTCCGCCAAGCCCACACGCACGCACGAGGAGAGAGATGGTGGTACAGAGAGAGAGAGAGAGCATGAGCATGAGCGCATGAGCATGCATGCACTGCAGCGGCAAGCTAGGGCAGGCGAGGACAAAACCCAGCACTGGATTCTAGGAGAAAGGGCATAAACCCATCGAGCTCCCTGGATGCGATGCGCGGTCGGTCACACGCTTTGCAGTTTGCACTGCAGCTAGCACAGAGGAACAGGACAGGCCGGGCAGTAGTGCACTGAGACGACGATCCATGCGCTTTGTCCCCCTGCCGTGCAGTGCCCTGCCTGACCACTCGCCGATAGATCGGCCATGCATGGATATCCTAGCCGATCGATCGACGGATCGAGCATGGAGAGACGACAGTGCAGTAGCGCATACCTCGAAAGGGTGGTCACGGCTGCGGCAGCAGGCGGGGGGAGGCGGCCCCGGCGCCACCACGAAGCCCAAGAATGTGAAGAGCTCGTGCTTGTTGGAAGGTGGGGCGGTGTGTTCGCCGTCGTCTGCAGACTGCTGCTGCTGCTGCTTTATTCCCGCTCCCCGGGGCTCCACCACCACCACGTCGTCCGCCGCACGACGAGGAGCCGGAGGAGGAGCGCCGGCAGCAGCCACGCCCATGGCCGCTTGTTGCATCATAGTACGCATGTAGTTGTAGCCACCTGCCGCTGCTGCGAGGGCGCGGCACAGGCCCGATGACCCGTCGCCCTCACATATTCCCGCTGCTGCTCCCACCGCTGGGCCACGCAGCAGGCTCTTGGGGCTCGCGCTCCCGTCCTCCTCCCGCACTCCACGCCTCCTCGTCTCCGTCCTCCTGTTGTTTGCATGCACACGATGGCGCACGCAACGACGCAACGTTAGTTCCACTTCTTGGCATATATATATAAGAGCCTGTTTGGTTCTTGCAGATTCTATAAAATCGATGCAAAATATTGCTATGTATCTAAAAAATTGCAGATTTTGCATTGGATTTTGTGCTACAATCTTACCATCTCCCTTCAAGCTGATAATGGGATTGTGCCTTAGATTTTGTGAAGGATCCAAATATCCCAAACCAAACAGGGAGTATTGGTTAGTTGCCGACTATACATGCAAGGTTATATATATTAATATGTTTCTATAAATTCTAATACATGTATATGAGATTATATACGGAAGCAAACAGTTTTTTCCCGGCCAAATATAATATTACTTACAAGCTATCGATGATCAAAGTTTCAAAGGTTCGTTTAACTGCTAAGTGTGGAGTATTGCTTTTAAGTAAAATATATAAGAGATCTGAAATGCATGTGCTGCTGCGCTATACATTCTGACCACTAGTCTACACCGACCAAGCTGCCATTTGTAGACAAACATTCCACGGGTTCTTCCTTGCAGATATACAGTACATAAAAAAGTACCGGTAGTAACCATAACAGGCAATGCAAACATCATATCGCTTAGACTGTCTGCGTCTTTCGTGTCAAGAACAAATTATTTCATGATGTGCAGGCAGACAGGCAGGAATAATATTCGATTGGCTACTGTGCTACCACCTCAGGCAAGAACTGAAAAAAAAATGCTGTCATTATTCACGGCGCGAAATGGCTACCTCCTGACGTGACCGATGAGCAAATAGATTGGCGCGGCAGGAGAATATATAAACCAGAGGAAATGAGTAAAAAATAAAAGGCAGTGACCTTTTCAGCTGGGGCTGATGAAGCAGCAGCATTGCCTCCTTTCTAGGCTTTGGTGGCGAGTGGCAGATGATGCAGCAGGGGGCATCGCACTCATGATCGCACTGCCGCTGCCGCTGCTGCTGTGTGTTTGTGCAGACTTGCATATGCATGCCTCCTCCGTATATGTGCTCCTCATCCATCCGGTGCACCTGCAGCGTCCCTGGTCACAGGATTGGCAAAAGAAACAGGGTTATGCATGGAGGATAATAAAGCATATGTATCCCTACTCCTACAAACTAATTAAAGAATCGATAGCCGTCGAGAATCGTGCATCCATGCACACATGCATGTCATGGATTGCAAGACCAAGAAACAACTTCTTTTTTGATAGATCATGACTAGTCGTCAGAGACAACAGCCTACATCGTCCTTGCTTCCCATGCATGACTAGCAAGGAAATAACTTTTTTAGTGATCTCATTTACTTATATGATTCAGGCTAATTATTCTGTCATTTTACCCGATCGAGGCACGTTATATTTACTTCGTCGATCTGTTTTTAAAAACAAATACTCCTCGTTAGAGGCTCTCTACAGTACTGAGGACCCAACATGTGCACAAGGCTACGTACGTACAGGAGAGGGAGAAGAAAGGATATGCTGTGCTTTCTTTTCAGTTTCCCTTTCGTTTTAGGGAACAAAGAAGAGCTATGCCTGAGCTGCTTAGGGCAGGGAACTAGGAACATAACAACAGAAAAAATAGCATGGACTATGCACCTTGCATTCCAAGATCATTCCTCATGTTCCTGTACATCTGCATCGATCGAAGACACTCAATTAATTCAGGGCGAAAACATTCATCAGTTAGCAGTGCGCAGCACTTCACAGCAGGGACTCAGAGACGAAAGGACGATGACAGGTGAGAAGGAAATGAAGAACATATACTCCAGCTAGTGAACCTGCAGGTGGCTTTTGACATGAGATATGGTGAGCCCTCCCACCCCCATCAACTGCAGAACTCGCTTTGGCGTAGCCTCTGCAATCAGTACAGGTTCAATTCAGAAAATTAAGCTAAGGAGAGGAAAACAGGAGGAAGAAGAAGATCGCCGATCAAGCCAGCTAAGCTCTCTGCACGTACTGTCCTGGCCTCCGAGCTTGTGTATGGCGTGGACGAAGCAGTGGTGCAGATCGGGAGTCCATCTTAGGCGAGGCACCTTGGACCTGTTGTACTGCCTCACGCCCCCGCTCCTCTCCCTGCCTACTATCGTCGTCCTCACCATGGTCATCGACCTCTCAGCTGCTACTGCTACTGCTAGCTCTCTCCCTCCAAGAACCAGAAGACGAGCCAACCAGCGTACCACCGGCTATATATCGTCTATCTGGTTACTGGTTGGATATAGCCCCCCATCTATCTGTCCATCAGCCAGCAGGGGCAAGGGTATCAAGCTCATATACTAACTACTAGCAGTGCAGCATGCAGCTAGCTGCCTCCTTCTAATCCTTGCCACTAGACCTAGAGGGAGGGAGGAGAGGGAACAGAAACAGAGTAGTAGAGAGTGGGAGAGCAGCGAGAAGTGTTAAATTTTGCTGTGTAGGCCAGCGTGCAGGGCAGTGCAGCGTCGGGCAAGCAAGAGACAAAAGGTTGGAGACAAATGGGGTGTTTCAGATGCGGTCAGAGTGTATGCCTGGCGTAGGAGGGGATAATTATGAGATTGGGGCAGAGCTGTTGACCCGAGCGGAGATGAAGACGACAGGCAGCAGCAGCAGCAGAGCATGCCAAGCAGGCTTCCCGCCAGGATGGCCTCTGACATGCACCTGGCTTGTCCTCCCTCCTCGGCTCCTCCTCTCCGATCCTCTGCTTGAATCCATCCATCCATCCATTCATTTCAATGCACTGTTTGTGCTTGCTCCTTCATTGTTGTTTCTATTCAGCCATCATCGGCCAAGCTAGTTTATAGCATTGCTAACGGTTGTTCAGTTCAGCAACCTGAAAGTGATAAAACCATGCATGATGACACCTCCTGAGACCTGACTGCACCATGCATGCATATATGCAATTGCAAGCAAACGGCTTGCTGGATAGTGATGATGAAAATCTATACAGGAGTTGAGTATCGATCAGCAGCAAAATATAATAAGCATGCATGCCCCCCAATCAAAACAGGCAAGGAAACCGATCGATAAATAAGACAGACAGCCAAGAAAAAGCCCAATCTTGTCACACCGGCCGTCTCCATGCAACATGCGTGTACGAGAAAATGAGTTGCACATACAGTGTGAGTTGAGTAGTGTGTCGTCTCTGCGTGGGCGTGGCTGTGAAAATCCCTAGCTACTGCATCTAGCACCTTACCTAACCTGATCAGGTGGCCTATAGTATAGCCCCCTGTACTGTATATATGCTAGCTCTCGCCGAAGAATAAAGGTGGCCGTAGTAGGAGCCTGTTTAGTTCGTGGCTTCAAGGATTTGGGCTTTGAATTTAGGTTCAAAAGGAGAGTCGGCCTCTATAATGCAAGAAAAAGGCAAGTCACAGATTTCTCCTTTTTAGTCTCGGGAATACCAAAAGGCTACGAGCCATTGCATAATTAAAGATGTTCTCTTCAAGTAAAATTGCCACATGATGGCTGGGGGTGTCAGGCAGGATTAGTATCAAGAGCAGCATGATGATGATGAAGATCATCAGGAGTTTCTAACTATAATATCACCTTAACCCTTGACTGAGTGACTGACTGAGGACTGCTGCAGGTACTGATCGAGGTTAGGTAGTACATATATATCACTCTTTATATATAGATTTCTTTCGAATATATAGCTCTCGATCTCTGACCGAATCCCTGGTACTTAAAGCTAGCCAACATATATATATGTACATTAGGGCAACGGGCAACCGCAGCACATCAGAATGGCAGAACTGCAGATCATTAAGCATGCATGCAGGTCCAAGGAGAAGGATCCGATCGATCGAGCCTGTAAGTCTCAGAGGGAATTTATTTTTCTGATCACGTCGTGGCAGCGAGACGCAGGAATACATGACAAAGAAACAATCAGATTAAAGGGAGGGACATTAAAGTAACCTTTCAAACCACTAACCATAACCACTGATGCAGCTGAAGCTCCATCATCATCAGGAGGTCCCCCATATGCATATGCATGCTGCATCGTCCACGTACGACACGCGAGCGCGGCCGTCCCGTCGATCCGACAGGCAAGATAGATACCGATCCACATACGCATCCTTTTTCTGCGCTCATCCATCGCATGCGCCGGTGAAATCCGAGAACCATTATTTGCAGCACCTCACCGGCTCTCGGGGATGAAATTAAACTGAAAATGGAGAATGGTATATACCGATACTCTCGTCGTCTCTCGGGTGGACCACTAGTCAGTGGACGAAAATATAAGATAAATCTTACTATTACTAACTAACTATAGGTTACAAAATAAGCACGAATTACGAAGGGATGAAAAATAAATCCTAACAATTTTCAAAAAATCAGAAACATCTATCCTTCGTAGTATTCAGTAATACTGACCATCAGATCTATTATATTTCTATTTCTAAAAAGTACCCACCATACCATTATGGAAGACCATTAAAGGAACCCCCTAATTTTTTTTATATAAATTACCCACCATGCCATTCTAAAAATGTGAACTAAAATAAACCCCTAAATTCCATTATGAACAATGAATTAAAATAATCCCTAAATTTGCATATAAACTACCCCACCATGTGCCATTATGAACAATGATTTAAAATAACCCTTAAATTTGCATATAAATTAACCACCATGCCATTATGAAATATGAATTAAAATAATCAACTCTAATATATTATAGATAAAATAAAACAACATCTAAACTATAAACAACTAAACTATATTGCTATAAAAAATAAATAACATTATATATACTTTTTAATCATCATTTGCTACTATTAAAGTTATATGCACATATATACTTTCTAAAAATCTAAGTCGTGTGAGAGTACGGGATGATGGACTAGTATATATAGTTCCCACGAATGGGCAGCAAACTGATTTTTGTGTTCATTAAGTTTATCCAACACATATAACCTCTACCCGAATTTGAGCTTCTTTAAACCCTATTTGGTTCTGTTAGCAGCTAATAATTAGATGGCTGATGATGACGTTTAATTCCAATAACTAATATATTTTAATTAATAGGTGGTTGGGTTGATAAATATCTTGGATAGCTCTGCACATGACGTACATGGTACACTAACATATGTTATCATTTACTTATTTTTAGCAGCTAACTATTAGTTACAAGAAAGAAACTAAACAGAGCTTTAATTTATACGAAAATTTTAGGCTTGGATATATCTACTTGTAACATGTAACATGTTCTATATGCAAATGCAAATTAGCAGAATCGCGCCCAGCATGCAGTTGGTTAGCCGCTATAGCCCACTATTTTTTAAAAAAAAACACACAGGTTATTATTATTATATATTATTGTTAAAAAGACACAAAAGAAAGCGTACGTAAAGTTGGTCGACACGTAGCGGCAGAAAATAAAGCGCGTAGAGTTGACAAGATGCGGATGCAGAGGACACACGGGCAGGAGGGGCAGGGTGGCTGGGTTGGGAGAGGGCATGATGAGCCGTATGATCCGCTTGTGTTTTGGCTTGCATGCAATGATGTCTCTGCTGGTCTGCTGCGCACTTGAGCGAGCTATAGCTGCACGCAGGCAGCATGCCATACTTCTGTAGTGCGCGCAGTCCTGCCGCGCTACGCTGTGCTGTGCCTGTGCGCGCGCGCGTGTGTATGCGCGTTTGGATGGACACGTGACTAGTACATGAGATGGATGAGGCGCCTGGCCTCGGCAGCTCACCTCTCCTCTCGTCTCCTCTCGTGCTCACTGGGCCTGTGTGAAGGGAGGAAGCTAGTAGATCGGTCGGCGTGCATGCATGCCGATTAACGGGCGCCTGCAGTGCCGTGCATAGTAGCGTCACTGCGCGTGGCATGCAAAGGCTACAGTGGGGGCAGTGAACATTCACGGTTCACGGTATAGGCCATCACCGTACTGCTTTGCCGCTGCCTTTGTTTGTTCTCACGTACGCACAGCACTAGTACCGTAGCAGTGACCAGCAATGATACTGTACTTGCTTGCGGTCAGGATGGGAGGAAGAACAGGGATGCCATTCGTTCGATCGATTGTCAAAGTGGGTGTGGCTGAGCGTACGTACGTTTTGATTTCTCCATTGCCTCTGCCCCAATCATAACGTTGACCGGCCGGTCCCCATTGGCCGCTCTCTCGCATGTGCTCTGGCTAGCTACTGGTAGGCAGGCTTTACAATTTCGTTTTACTGTAGCAAAAGTTTTAGTTTGACAAAAATTTTGATTTTCGTGTTTTTAAATTTGGAACCAGAAAACCCCGCTTTCCGAATTGGAATTTACTTCTCAGTAAGCACCAAAAACGAAATTCCGGTCCGGAAAACCGGACTTTCCGACCGGAATTGTGAACACTGCTCATAGATTAGGCTCTCTCCAACGGTTCCCACGTCCCTTTTCTATCACTATTCTAACCATCTTTTACTCTGTCTACGATAAAAAAAAACAGTGCTGAAATAATGCGAGATTCTCCATTTTGAGAGAACCGTTAGAGTCACGGGCTTATCAGGAGATGAACGGTCAAAGTAGCGATAGCCGATAGCATTGCTGTTGATTGATGATCACAAGACAAGTGTGCAGTGGCGATCGAGTCGAGTACACATGTAGTAGGAAAGGAAGGAGATCATAGCATTAATTAATTGTTGTCGATGATGACTTTTTGGACGTTGACAAACACTGAAAGAGAGCGTAGGAGACGAAGCGCATGCATTGCAGCCGATGGAGACCCGATCGATGAGAGGAATGGATGAACGCTCCTCGGTCCTGGCCGCCCTTGTGCTCTGCCCTGCATGCCATTCCGTGGTCTGCCCTGCCCTGCCCCCACGGCCATGATTCTGTTCCCCCTCGCTTCCCCACTTTCGTCGCTCGCTCGCTCACGCACGGTGGACCTGACCTGCTCCGCCGAACAGCAACAGCCAGGAATGGCTCCCCATCCGCATCCGCCACGCGGTCACTCTCTAGACAAGGCAACAAGCAGGCACAGCCGCCCCCGCCAGGCCTGCCTGGAATGAAATACTACTAGTACGTGAGTAGTATGAGGAATCCATGTTTTCGCCGCGCCCATCATCATTCCCCTGCCCTGCATCTGCACGGCTGCACCTCGCCTCCCCCCTAGCTCGGCCATGCACACGTCGCTGCGGGCTGCGGCACATGTGTTGCTGCCTCCTTCGCCTCTGCCCTTGTTCCGCTAGCCACCACCCGGAAGGCCGGAACACGGGGCAAGAAAAAGAATTGCATGCTGTGCAGTGCAGCGGCCATGCACGGTTGCACGCCCGGCTCGCTGAGCCCCTCTGCGGCGCTGCTACATGATGCCCTACTCCTTCCTCCACCTCCGCTCCTAGTACATGATGCCCTGCCTCCTCGCCACGGGCAGCGACCGCGTCGTCGTCATTGCGCTGCGGCGCCCGGCTCGTCCACCGCCGGCGCCCTCGTCGTCGTCGGGCGTCGGGCCTCTCTCGATCGTGCACTTCTCCCACGCGCGAGCAGAGCGGCCCAACAGGGGCGCACGTACAAACCCCTAGCAAACGATTGAGCCCTGCGGCGTGGGTACTCAACTTGTGGGCGTAGACACAGCTGAGACAACAGTACAGGCGACAAGCTACCAAGGGGATCCGATGCTAGCTTCGGCTTTCGACTCGCCAGATTCGACACGTCCCAACCGTAGACGCTAGCACAGCAAGACCGTTTGAGGAGCTTCAACCGTCGGGTTCCCGGCTTCAGAGCCCCCGGGTCAGAGATGCTCTCGACTCTCAAGCACAGCCCCCTTGCAGAGACACTGGTCAAACATGCTACAGCTAAACACCACATTAGAACAAACACGCCGTGTAGACCGCGGCTGCAGATCAACGGACACTGGCCGTGCAAATGCAATATGATCAGCGGGCCGGGGTACAACGAGGCACGGATTTGGTCCACACCCAAACTGTGCACGTACTAAATAACAGTACATACCAACGGCTTGCTTTGCTGCACAGCGGCATGATGACCGACATATCACAGACACATTAAAATGCTATAGAATTTGCCATAGTTAGGGCTTCGATTTTATTCGCCACACATCCTATTAGTCGCCGCAAGATTAGGCAGCATCGAAACAAAGGTCCATCTACATATGCAGGTCCAGGAATAGTATTCAAAACTTCAAGGCGTCGTTCAGTCACCGGTTATAGGACAGCAGGTTTCCTTATTCCATCAAATTGAAACTTGAAGATGCCCATCAAGGAGAAATGAAGATAACAGTTAACTTCATGCCAAATTCAACAGATGTTTGTTCATACAACAAACATTCAGGATCCTTGCATAATGCTTCTGGGCGTTGCGATAACCAGCAGACCTGCACATCCAAAACAAAGCCAAGCTATTAATAAGACTGAACTGTGACCATGTGCCACAGAATAGTATAGCCAACATTAGTTTCTGGACAGGCACTACTGCCATCAGGGGAACAGAAAAGACATAGCGAAATTGTCCCGGAGGAAACACTGTAAAACAGTGATATGTCCAGACACTGCTTCAGGCCAAATCAAATAATGCATAGGAATAAAACCATCCAAGCCACCACCTAAGGTATGCATTCACATGGGAGACAAACAAACCGAAGGGGCCATTAACATCAAAGCCATGAAGACTATGGTTTCAGTTTCCAAAAATAAAAAGGCTTCTGTGCCTACTCAGATTGCAGCTCAAAACCAAGAGATCGAACTCCAGATTATTTCTCACCCAGACTACCATGTCTGACAGCCGAAATAAAGGGGTGTGATTGTTTCATCATACAGTGGCAGCTTTGAAAATTGTAATAGCTGCCAAGTTTCACCTCAGGGGGTCATAATGCATAACTCCAAGTTACAAGATAGTATTAACAAAACAAATGAACATTGACCAGACAAAAGGGACTAGTTGTATTACTGTCATTATTATGTCGTTTGTTTCATGGTCGGTTGGCACATGCTGCAGATAGAATTATCAGACAAGATGCAGAAAAGCCAACAAGACATGGTTTACAGTGGGAAGCTTGTGACCATATGATCCAGACCAGATCCAAAAGATTCCTTAAATATCACATCCAATGTGTTTCAACCTATCATGCATTACATGCACAGAGAGTAAAACTGGAGGCAAAGCAGCTATTGTTCACGTACGCACAGTCCCTATGCCCTGGTTTCCATAACGATTGCTAATGTCAATGAGACCGGTCACTAATATTAGATGCACAAAGAATAAAGTGCAGATTGAGAGCAGCTACTGTTCACAAACCACAGTACATATGCCCTGGTTTTCATATTTAATCAGACCAGTAATATTACACCAAACAAACTTGTATCCAGCCATAACCAACGCAAGGAAAGCTAAATAGTGAAACGAATATAGAAGTAATAAATAGTTGCGTGTCATAAATGGAAATAAAATTTACCGGCAGTTATCGACTTCACAGGCCACATTATTCTTGTAACTACAGCCCCCATCACAATCAAGAAACAGGTTCAACAAGTGGTTGTGTGGTTCACTATAATGGTAAAACCTTATGCTTGTTAGCCCTTTTAATGGAAATATATGTGTATTGGGATACAATACAACAAGATATCCTTTTAGTCCCAACCCAAGCTAGTTGGGGTAGGCTAGAGTTAAAACCCAAAAGGGGAATACATAGTACAGTGCTGACGAATTTAGGGTGAAAGCTCAATTTCTGCTACAAGGTTACAGTTTTCACTGCCATTCAGGGGTTTCCCCAGCCTACTAAAGGGGGCAACTGCTGATAGTCAAGGCAAGCCCCCCAAGAGACTAACAGGGCCGCATGCAGCTGGCTAGCCCTCTACAATGGAAACATGTAAAACACAGCTAATGAATATGTTGCTCGTATAGGAAGAGTGGTTGTGGTAACTGGTACATCTTATAGTAGGATCATATGTGGACTTGTTGAGGCTCTCAGTAAAATTGAGCATTATGCAGCATGTTTGGTTTCAAGCACAAGATTGGCAGATTGCATTGTCCTGCTACGAAATGAAGTGAAAAGAAACAGCAAAACCCTCTGGCCCTAGATGCTATGTAGCTAGACCCTATCCACTGGCACTATGTGTCTTGCTTGAAGTCTAACAACGAGGCCAAAATAGATGAGTATATTTTGTTCCTTGGTGTGGCTTCTTTGTATCCCTGAAAACTAGTACATATAGGCTTACCCACCCACCCAATCGTTGTAAGTTTGTAACATTCTGGGAAGAGCTGCCCTAGGCGCTAAGTGGTGCTTTGGTTAAAAAATTGTAATTGTCAAATCATGACATGGCAATACCATTTATTTTGGATATGACAACCTCAATAACTACTATGAACACTGCAGTTGATAGTGTGGGGTGGTTGTACGTCACCCCCTCCCCCAATGACCACCAACACCTCACTTCCTCTCACGTGATTGCACCAACAGTTGGGATGACACCACACCTCAACCCAAGGCTCAAGCTAAACCTGGGTGTTCTGCTCTCCTCACCACTACTGCTATCTACCACTGCCTCCTTGCCAACCGTCATTAAGCGTGCACCATCTCACCTCACTCACCTCATCCGCCCGACCATCTTCTGCATGTCTATAGGCTGTAGCTGTACTGCTGTAGCCAATAGGAGGATTGAAGATGCAATAGCTTGGAGGATCTAAACCAGTGGAAAGCTGTGCCGGTTCAAAGTCCATGCCATACCGCACGCTCTGCACATTTTGACCATCGGGGGAAGTGCCATGCAAAGGAGCATTCGGTTGCCTCACCCCTGGCTCACTGCCACCAGTGCAGCCCAAGCTAAAGTCCTGGGCTTGCATCAAGCGGAGTCAGAGGCACAATATAGGTGATGCCAGCCGCCAGGCAATGGGAAGGCAAGAGATGGGGATGTCATACAGGTAGAGTCGTAGAGATGTGCATTGTCCCTTAGATTGCGATGTGCATTGTCTTTCTGACAAGGCAAACTTGACAGGCTAAAAGCTAGGGGGTAGGAGGGGCTTGATTTCTTAACTTGTTGGGTTCCACTTTACAGTTATAGGATTAGAAACAGTTGCAGCTAAAATAAAAATGTGTGCGAAGCATCCTTCTGACATTCTCCTTCAAGATGTGCATAATGTTTCATGCTAGAAACTATGGTTGTGCACTCATACGAAGCTAGTGATAAGAATTATAGATCACTCATTACTCAGAGGTCAGAACCATATCTATTCCTCATCAATCACAGCATGCTTGCACTGACTCGTTGAGCAAAGTGCAAGCAGATTGCTCAATGGTATCAAACCAAAAAAAAGTATTGTGGTTGTGATTAGTTTCTCTAGAGTTCTCAATGGTATCATACAGGTAGAGAGGTAATGTGTACAACAAAATATTTTATGGCTAAAATGAAAATTGAGTTTTCATAGCAAGCAAGTAGAGACGCATTTAGTGGGATCTGGGATGAAAAGTATTATGGTAGGAATCAAACATATGGCTTTCATAAACAAATAACAGAGTTCATTTTTAAATGTACAACACACAGGCATTTCTCTAGTGCGTTATAAAATGGGAACTGGAAAAATTCCTTTGGATTCAGCAGGCAAAGTCAAATGACATATTTACCATACAACATTTTTATTAAATTTGATGCTTCACTTCAGTTATGTGTTTGCACGCCCATGCAGATAAACTCTGCTGACCAGTAAATTGTCTGCCTTAATCAGACAGCTTCAAGTTTCAAAATCGGTTCTATAAACCAAAAGCTAGGCCCCTATAAAGAACTGCTATTTTCAACAACTGGACTGGTGAGGTCAGACTGTGAGGTCTCATTCCAATATAACTGAACATACTATTACCAAATTTGATGCCCTAAAATTCCAGTCGCAGGGCAGACATCATGAGTTCACATTAAGTTTCCTGCCAACTGGACTGGTCTCCGCACATTTTAGCACTATTGTGTACTCATAATTTATGAACATAGCAACTGGAAAAAGTACTTGAAACCAACATTTGGAGAGTCGATTGTTTATAAATTAGCCTAGGTCCAAGCAAAAACTGACTAACTATCCTTTCAATGTTGCTTCTCCTGGCAGAAGAGCGCGTCATTCACGCAATTAAAATTCCTAAGGACCTAAGACAAAATACCGTGTTCACGTACAAATCATGAATTCAATCACAACAGCCGAGCTAAATCCAGACCGAATTCCAAGCGGCGTGACGGAGTCGGAGCTCACCTAAATCAACCGGATCCGACCGGAGCCGGATCAGGCGAGCTTGGCGGTGGCTGGAATGAGCCCAATGGAGGCGCCGCCCTTGGCCTTGGCCTCCTGCGCCTCGCGGATCTTCTGCATCTGGAGCATCCGCTCCATGACGAGCTCGTACTGGCACTTCTCGTAGGCGTGGCGCTCGGGCTCGCACTTCCAGGGGAGGTAGAACTCGGAGACCCGGCACTTGTTGAGCGGGATGAGGAGGTGCGCGCACTGGTCGCGGTAGGGGAGCGGCACCCGGGCCTCCGCCATCTCCGCCTGCGTTGCGATCTGGGGCTTCGAGGAGCCGAGCTGCACTCCGGCCGCCGCCGCCGCCGCCTCCATCTGTCACTCTCTCCCCTCTCTCGCCGGCGAGGTCGTCTCGTCGATGGACGTGGCGCTGCGGGTTTGGTGCGGCTTGTGGTCGGTCGGGCGAACGGTGGGGTGGGTGACTGGTGAGGGAAGATCCCGTCGCTTTCGATTTGGGGGCTCGGGCTTGGGAAGCTGTGTATGGGCTGAATTGGGGTCTGGTAGCTTCTGGGCCTTGGCACTTTAGTGTGCCGCAATGGTGAACCACAACAGAGGAGGGCATGTACGGTACAAAATCAGCTGAGTCAATGAGAATGAGCCAGCTTAGGCTTCGTTTGGCAGTACGTGGGCCAAACACACGTAAGGCACAAGCCACGCGGGGATTTGATTGATCCCGTTCGGCCACCCGACCTCCGCATGGTTTCACTGGCTAATTCCCTCCGTGTCCGCCGATCCCTTCCGTTCCACTAGCTAATTTCCTCGGCAACGCTTTGTTGAATACCTGTGCATGCATGCACACGCTAGCCTCTGCTAAAGTGCAGCATGCACGACATATAATAGATAAATAACACAAACAAATTACTCATGCACAACATGTTGATTAGCTTTAGAGCTGATCAACTAATCCTACGCATACATGAACATAATATCAAAAAATACTAAAGCTAGCGTTAGAGTTAATTTTGCACATACGTGAACACAATACTTAGCATGACTTCTTGTAAATGCTCTCATTAATCTTAATGCAATACTGCATGATGCTACCAGTGAAGACCATGGCTCATCTCATGATCAACTTAACAAAGTATTTTATAAAAAATTGCAAACTAGTTTGTTCATGGCAAATATAAATAAATATCCATCTTGCTGGTCCTCTGATCAACACTAGCTTTACTTTCCTCTATTGGACAATATAGAAGAACCATCTCTTTACTACCTTCATCTCCATGTATCTGCATTTCTCCGTGAACAATAGAAATGCATTAGTAAAAGTGCCCACACAAGTGCTATATACACCAAACTGATTCAAAGTTAAATATATATATATATATATATATATACCATCATGCTACAGAAGTGAACAACACTATGTGACAATTTATATAAAAAAACAAATCAGTCTCCTAGGCATCACAACCACTAAAAATGAGGCCCAAATTTAGTTTAAATGATGATCCTCTATTAAACTGGAACCTGATCTACTAAAAAGCATGCATAACATAGCTATGAGCCTTAGTGGCAAATCTCAAAGGCAAACTATTAATTGTCTTTACACAAATACTGCCATAAAAATGAGATGAAGGTTGATAACTATTCAAGTCATAATAGATGGGATTTCAATCTAAAAATGCACTTTGAGTGGAACAAACAGGTGCACACATGGCACTTTGAGTGCTAACTATGAGTCCTACTATAAGGGGTGAGGTATAAAAAGAGCAGTACCATGTCCTTCCAATTTTCTTCCTCAACCATTTGATCCGTGTGGCATTTTTGGCAGTCATGAAAATGGCTCTATTTTGACCATCCTTGAAAATGTCATAAGCATCCATTTTTTCATCTTCTGAGAGTTCTTCCATCCCATCCACAACTGCAATGCACATCGATATGGGGAAATCATTCTCATTTGCATTAGCCTTTGTCCTCTCCTCCGCCTCAACTTCAGCTTGTTTTTCTTTCATCTCTAGAAACCTCCCCATCATTTCAGCAACAGCAGCCTTCCCATCTTGTTTGCGTTTACCAATCCTTGAACTATCTGCATGGCCTTCCCTTTTCCCCCTTCCCACTGATGTAGTGGTTGATGGATCCAACACCCTGACCTCATCATCAGCTTGAGAAGGCTGTGTGAGCGTGATAGGAGCTTGAGAAGGCTGTGTGAGTATGAGAGGAGCTTCAAAAGGTTGTTGTGTGACAGAAGGTTGAGAAGGCTCAATAGAGGTGAAATTTAGGGTTCCCTCAGCAGTTTGACCTACACGTACAGTCCTTGTTACTTAAAATGTAAACATCGCATGCATGCCTCATATGAAGATAAAGAAAAAATAGTGCTAACATACCATCATGCAGCTCTCCCATAGCCTCATAAAATGGGAAAGATTTAGTCCGAAACTTCTTAGCTTTCTCAAAATACTACATAATAAGGAATGGAAAAATGGTATATTTGAGTTCACCGATGATAAACAATTATAACAGCAATAATCAAAATAAGAAATTGCACCAACAATTAACTTACAGTGATGATGTTATCCCAAAGGGGTTCTTCTGCCTCTATCCTACACAGTCGCTCATTCCATGAGACCCCGCTTTGTTTCCTTATCTCTTTGAGAAGCCTGTATTCCCTCTTGACCTCTTTCTCCTTATCCGTGACTTGGACTCTTGTAAATAAAACATAAGGGAATCTCTCTTTGAATAATCTGTAAATTCTGTTCCAAGCTTCTGATGACCACCCATTTTGACTCCTATAACACTCATTGTTGTGCTCAAGGAGGAGATCAACCAAACCCTTTTCTAGTCCAGTAGTCCACTTTGCTCTATTACTGTCAGCTGTCACAGGAAAAAGATATTAATTTTTTTAGTCCAATTTGTTCACAGCAAGGTAGAAAGGGAATGGAGTAGGAATAGGTAACATACCTTTTGGTGATTTTCCCTTCTTGTGCTTGTTAGCAGCAGATCTAGGGGACAACTTTTTATGCATAGATGCAGCTTGGAACATGTTGATCCTAGGAGAGCCTCTTCCCAACATTGTTGCTGCAAATATAAGCATATGAAATTAATTTAAAATGCAAATACAAAGGTATATGAAATGAAACATCCAAATCACTTGAGACTTGCATCTATCAAGATTGGTTATGACTATAATCATTCCACATATTCATTGCAATCATATCTCTAACAGAGTTCCCATTGTCCACTTGACTACTAAGTGACATCACATCATTGCTATAGTAATTGTCCCCTTCAGGAAGATCCACAAACATTTCTGGTGATATGTTATTTGGTTGGTTGTTCAGCCAGTCTTCATCACCATTATTCATCCTTATAAGATTGTGGAACACTACTGCCGCAGCCTGTAGTTTTACTTGATTCTCTATTGGGTGGTGTGTTCCAACTTTTAAGATTGGGAAATGCTTCTTCAAAACTCCAATTGCTCTCTCTATGTGATTCCGTAATAGAGCGTGCCGATGATTAAATAGCTCTTTATAATTGCGTGGCCGTTGATGACCGCGGCCAAATTCCTTCAAGTGGTATCGGACACCACGGTACGGTGCAATAAACGAAGGTGTGTTAGCATATCCCCCATCAACAAGATAGTATTTACCCTCTGGCACATGGAATCCTCTAAGCGTTGCAGATCTAAGAACCCTGGCATCTGTGGCTGATCCCTCCCAACCAGATGATATGAAGGTAAACATTAAATCAAAATCTCACACCAACATCACGTTCTGACTCAATGTACCCTTTCGATTCCTATAAGGGGCTTGCTTTTCGGCTGAAATGGTAATAGGAACATGTGTTCCATCAATAGCTCCGAGGCAATTCTGGAAGTAAGGAAAGAACCGTTCATCGGTACTAATCTTCCAGTGAATTCCAAATCCGGTGGCAGGCTTTACAAATCTATACATAAGAGCTGGGATGACCTTAAAAACAGACTGAATATGTCGGTGGATAGTTTCACCACTATGTTTGAATTCATGTTGTAAATCCTCATAACTAGCGTTGTGAGACAACATGAAAAGGAAAATTCCCAATTTTTCTTCCACACTAACACCTCTCGTGTCACGTAGGAGGTGTTCTTCTCTAAGAAATGTCGCAATAGCTCTAAATACACTAGGCTCCATGCGGAATGCGACGAGACAGTTCTTCTCATGTCCTTCAAGTATCTCTTTGAGTCGCTCTTTTCCAGGCAGCTTAGAAGCGTGCCTTGCCCTTTTCTCTCTCCCTCCATTACTAATTAGATAAAGAGCAGGCAAAAGAAATAGCATGATCTCCTCATCCTCCTCTTC
The DNA here is from genome assembly GCA_030272315.1 of Paspalum vaginatum. Taxonomy (NCBI): domain Eukaryota; kingdom Viridiplantae; phylum Streptophyta; class Magnoliopsida; order Poales; family Poaceae; genus Paspalum; species Paspalum vaginatum. Next base: position 56,752,286 of record CM059012.1, on the reverse strand, counting down.
TCTTCTCTTCCTAATTAGCTTATCCATTCTCTCTATGGCAATATCTGATAACTAGCGGTGGCAAAACCTGAACCAACCGGCTAATGTTGTAAATAAACCTAGAAAGTAAATAAAAAAAGGGCATGACACCCCAGTCAAAATAACTGAATATAAACTACAGACTGGAACCATATATATATGCATGCATTATATTATAAACTACAGACTGTGATGCCAATGGGTCACATGAGCTCAAAAATTGAAAATTTTAGTATTATTGTCAATACGCGTGTGGTCAAGACATACTAGTAACAATGGCTAAAAGCACACTGATTCAAAGCTAATTTACAAAGAAGCCAAAACAATCCTCTAATTAGCAAAACAATCACTCCACAACAGTAAGGAAACTATTGTTGTGATCACTCTAGAATCTAGCTTAGTGTCGACTATGAAGGTCTAGCAAGGACTGACCATGTATCCATCCAATATTAAAGGAACAATTAAGTTTTAGATCCAGCATACACAAACAAAAAATTAAAGGAAAAGGTAGGAAAGCGTTTAAGAGTAGTCGCCATCCACAGTCCACAAATGCATGCAACATCAGCACACACAATCAAAAGGAGAAGGTTAATAAATAAACCTCGCAGTCAGCAGGACACAAGAGGAAGCACGCACACCCTTCACCAAGGCAGGCGTCCAGGCCGCAGCACACAACGGACACAACATGGGCACAAAGAACAGTGATTAAAGTAAAGCCTACAGAAAGGAGCGGCACACAACCATGTAAATCCTAAGGCAAACTATGGAATAGTTGTATCTATGTCGATTTTATGGCACAAATTGAACATGTGTTTCTTCAGATTGAAAGCTTCCCACACAAATTAGTAGAAGTGCACACAAATCATATCACTGAGAAATCTGAAATGCAAAATGTAAGTGAAATTTCACACAAATATAAACAACACCCATATGCAAGAAAGACTAGTTATCTGATGGAGAGGAGAAGATGGAAAACGAGCACCTGTCTTCGTTATTCGAGGAGGCTGCTTGCGGTGGCGGCGGGCCGCGGCGTCGAGAGGGCGAGGGCGATGCAGGAGGTCCCACGAAGACGTCGCGAAGAGCACTCCGCTCACCAAGCCGTCACCACCATGGGATGAGCTCGAACCCTAGAAAGAAGACAATAGATGAGTCGATGTGAAGGGGAAGGGACCGGAGGGTGGGGAGGAGATGGAGGGGGAGATGAGCAAGAGGATCCGGTGGAGGAGCACCTACCGTCGTTGTTGGAGGAGATGGAGGAGCGGCGGCGGCGGCGGCGCTCTTCGGGAGCAGAGAGAGGAGGGCGGCAATGGCGGCGCTCTTCGGAAGCAGAGAGAGAGGAGGGCGGAGGCAGCGGCGCTGTCGGGAGCGGAGGGAGGAGGGCGGCGGCGGCGCTGTCAGGAGCGGAGAGAGGAGCGAGGCGGCGGCGGCGTTCTTCGGGAGCGGAGAGAGGAGGACGCGAGAACGAGCTGGGGGCGAGATCCACGAGAGAGCCGGGATGCTTCTCACCCCCGTGGGACGGTAGGGTTTGGGCCTATACCCACGTCAACCCCCGATATGCCAAATGCAGTTTTGGGCCGCAAGTGGATGTTCTCCCACGCGTGGTTTTGAACCCACCCACCACGTGGGTTGGGCCTCAATCCACGCCGAATCCACACCGATCCCTGGGCTGCCAAACGAGGCCTTATGGATGGCAAAAATTCACAGTCAATGACATGTGGACCGCTGTGAGTCAATGAGAATGAGCAGGGGATGGAAAATTAGCTGCTATTCACCCCGTAAGAGTGACAAAAAATTAGATATACCGTGTTTGGGATAAAAAAATATGGGTGTGATAGGAAAACGGATACCAGTTGTATCTCTTATTTGGATCGTGGGATAGATAAATGTATGAATGTGTATCGAGTAGGATAGAAATAGACGAGACAGTGGGATAGGATTTCCCTATCCCGCCTTCACCCAAATGTGCCCTTAGGTTAAGTTTATCAATATGATATGGATTGAATTAAAAAATATATACGTTCTGGATGTTCTTACATATAAAAACATGATTGGTATGTAAGAAAATATTATTGCTTCTCTTGTTTATCTAATTTTATTTATATATAAAGAAAACAATGTATATTTATGTGATTGAGAACGTTTGTTTATACATGTGCGATCTCTCTTGTTACCATTCTAATATATCCATGTTATGGATGTTCATGTGAATAAACACAACGAACACGTGACGAAGAAAAATCTGAATTTACTAAAAATGATGAGTTCTTTTGAGGTTCTGGAGCAGGAGTATTAAAGCAAACAAAATATGAAATCCAATAGAATGAAATTGCCTATTTGCTTTGTTGCAAAATGCGATATTGCATGTCCTGATAAATCAAAACAATGCATATTCATGTGAAATGAAATCCAACACAATGATTGTATATTCACATAAATGTAACTTTCTACACGATAAGGACAATGTTTATCTCATTAAACTCCGAGTATAAGACTCATATACCCTGTCTTGGATCAAAGGAGCAGCCATGATAGAAGATTAGCCTATATAAATAATTTACAATTGAAGATTACCCATTCAATATTATTTGCAAAAGGACATGTATTACCTTCCTCAGTCATATAACAAAATTTCACGTAGTAAACAAATTATCAAAAGCAAAGGGAATAATGAGTCTAAGTCTAATCATGCCATATGGTCAATTGTCTTGGATAAGTACACCCATCTTTATCTTTATCGTACTTCCTGTTTCTTCTATAGATAGACATATAGAATACAACATACTCCCTCCATTATTTTTTATTTGATGTGGTTGACTTTTTTTTCAAAACTTTGATCCTTCATCTTGTTAAAATAATTCATTACTTATCATTTATTTTGTTGTTACTTGGTTCATCATTAGGTGTACTTTGAGCATGACTTGTGTTTTCATGTATTTGTATAAACTTTTTCAATAAGACGAAGAATTAAAGTTTCAAAAAAAATCAACCGCGTCAAATAAAAAAGAATGGAAAGAGTATATAAAAACATGTATTTTAACCAACTAGAATGGAAACAAAACATGTTATAGTGGATAGCATCAGTACCCTTCTTTTGATAACTTTTCTTTTTCTTTACCGCCTTCTTTTCAACTACAATTTTTGCTCATTCACTATTTGCGCCTTTTTGCAACCTGAATAGCTCTAAAAGTATAAGGGTATGCTTGGATGTAGATATTCAAACTGGCAGAATTGAATCAGGTTCAATACCGAATTAAGGCGATATTGGAAATGGTTTGCATTTGTTTGGATATAAAGAAATTTCTGGCTCGAATCCAATTCGATTCGATACAGAGGTGCTAGGTCGTGAATTGGGAGGGACAACTTTTAGTTATAGTCCAATACCAAGGAATTGAGTTCTGATTCCAACACTGAATTCCACATGCAACCAAACAACATAATTTAGGGAACCAGATTCCAATTCTAGATTTCAGACTTCAATATCTATGTCCAAATGGATTGTAAAGACTATTATACCTTTTGTTGTGCATATAGCTCAAACTTCGAAACTAGATGAACTTAATTGGATTCTTCCTTAATCTTGTGAATATTTTGTTTCCTAGACCAACTTTTTAAACCTTCTCCAAATCATGAATGGTTTTGACAATGAACAATGAAATACAGTGAGAAACATACATCATTTGTTTTCAAGTTTTCATTATCACTTCTTTTTTTCCAATTATCACTTTTTTTGCAATTTTGTCCATCTTATTACAACCTCATTGAATACTTCTTTTAAACTATCAATTTTTGCAACTATCGTTCTTATTGAAGACTTTGAAGGCATAATCGCATAGTATACCTATACAACCAAGAAGCCAAATTTTATTTGAACCCATCTCGCATTTTGAAATGTGCACATGCACATATAATTTTGTATTTTCTGCAAAATATGTAAGGCTCGTATCAGCTGTGTTGAATACAAATGTTCCTTCCTAATCTAATTGCATCTGTCTAATAATGAATGTCAATATTGACCCATTAGTTTGTAACGATTTACAAGAATATGAAGAATACCTTCTTAATTTTTCCTTTAACTGTGAATACGTCCTTTTATATAAGATTCAGCAGCGATTCTTAGTAAAGGTAAATTTCCGCGTAAACTGCATGACTTAAAATCTTGATATAAAAGAGTCATGGTAGACTACGGCTTCTTTCCGCTCAAATCATATAGAATTACCATCCGTTAGTTGTCCTCAAGGCTATACATAAGGACAAGTTCTTTATGGCATAACAGCGACAGGAAAAAAAATGACAACAGTGTTCTACGCAATTCCCGGCGATTTGGATTTGTCAAGTCAATGGCGCAGATCATGTCCTCTTACGGTGAGCATCTGGTAGCTACTGTTGTTCCATAAAGAACAAAGCCTTAGTAACAAGTCTTGCTACTTCCTTTCGAAGTAAACTTATGATCTACACATTTCTTAACTTTAGAAAAATGGCAAGGTCCTTATGAATTACACGCCCAAGATGTTTACCGGCATTAAGATAAACATGCAACAAACAAAGATGATGGGAACACATGAGCAACTACTCTATAATAGATTGTCCTCATTAGTAAACTGTGCTTTGAGTGGCATTGCTAGTAAAAATGTTTTAAAGAGGCAAACAGGTGGTTGAATAATTTCATTAGACATTATATAGTTGACGGTTGGTTTCGATGAGTGGAGTAAAAAGAAATTTCAAATTTATTAGTATTAATCTAATTAGACACTAGTTGATGGCTGGTTTCAAGGAATTGAGTAAAAAGGTATTTCAAATTTATTTCAAATTTATTAGTATAAAACATGATGTCAAACGACGTAACATCACTAAATCATATGCAACTTATAAAAGATTGATCGTCTGTCCAAAAGATATTATAACTGGGAAAAAAAGGGAAATGTGTACGCGGGAAAAAAGAGCATGAATATAGGCAATTGAGTTCCAAATTTTCAACTTATATCTACGTGAACTTCAATGTGACATTTTCACCGACACGTGGGCCAGGCACACGCGACATTGGGCTGGGCGCACACGCGGCATTTTCATTGACACGTGGGGCCGAGCACATGCGTCACTGACGGTCACCGCATCGGAGGATCCCATCCCAATTTTATAATGGTTTGCTCGAGCGAAAGCGTTTGAATGGATTGTCAAGGTTTGTAATTTTTGAATGGGCCCAAAGTGGTTTGTTCTATACCATTGTGCATAGCGTTTTGTTCTATACCTTGGTCTTATTTAAAAAATACAAATGTATGAAAACACATGTTATACTTAAATTACCCTAATAATAAAACACGTAAACAACAAGATAAATGATAGGTCAAAGATTGAAAGAAAATTAACCTGTAAACAATGGAGGGAGTAGCATGGTACAAAATAGATATCTCAAAAATTTATGTTTAGTCGTTCCAGAGCCTAAATTTATTAACCGCTTCAAGCGACGAAATGAAAAACGTGTTCCATCATTTACTGAACCAATGGACATTAAGCGTCCAACACATGAACGGGTCCAAAGCTTCACCCAATAACGATGAACATGATTATGTTCCTAAAGTTTACGGGGGCACTGCTTGTAGAGAGCACAGCGCCCTGCTTTTATCTTTAGGGTTCACTCGTGAAACGCACTTTAGAATTTAAGTCAGTTATCAAGCTGCAATTTCACTTTAGATACGATTTTTCGGGTGAATAATCCTTCTACAAAACTAACAGAACCAAGTAGTACTACTCTAGTACGTTTCATCTCGAAAGTCTAATGGTCAATGGATCAGATTTCTGGCTTGGAATCCTACTCAGAAGAGGAAGCGTCACAATTGCGCACAGTATAATCATAGTCGATCATCTGGGGAAAGGATCCTCACTTCCATTCAAAATACAACACACTGGGAAAGAAAGCCAAAGCCGAACACACAGATCCAACACAATTGATGCAGCAGGAAAAGATTTAAGAACGCTAGATGGATCAGATTTCTGGCTTGGAATCCTCCTCCGGAGAGGAGAGATTACACGTGCGCACAGTATAATCATAGTCGATCAGCTGGGGAAAGGATCCTCACTTCCATCGAACTTCTCAAATCTCGAAATAAGAAAGTTTTAAAAATCTCAAACCGCAGGAGAGCCAAACACATTAGTTTTGATCAGAACATCTGGCTTAAGAGTCTTGTCCGTAGGGAAGAACTCGAAAATCGCACAGTATAATCACGGTCGATAATTAGGGGAAAAGATCATCACCTCAAAACAAAATCAAATCGGATCGTCGCAAAGGAATCGAGATGCACAGAAGGAAGCGAAATTGACAGAACGAGCAGAGCAAGCCGGAACCAAGATGTAGCCGACAAAGGCGGCGGGGGCCAGGAGGGCCGGATTGCGGCGTGGCTTATATAGAGCTCGGCCTCTGTGGCGTGCGAAGGGACGAAACCCTAGTTCGGTCGGGCTGAGATGGGCGGCGACGTGGATCCGTACACCATCTTGGGCCGTTGCGTAACCAACAGCCCAATCTGGCCTAGCAATATATTTCTGCCCTCTTTGATCCACGCAGGCCCGCGAGGTCTCCAAGCGAAAAGTCAGCGATGGCCGCGCGAGACTAGGTCACATTCCCACCGCGTCCGTGCATGGCGTGCCTGCCCCTGCCCGAGCCGAGCATCGTGTCGTTCGTGTCATCTTGTGAGGCGGTTACACTTGCATATGGAGCAACATACATCGTGGCAGCAACACTAATCCTGAAACGGTGAATTGTTGTGGCATCGCACATCATCTCTTTTTCTTTTTTTGTTAAACCGAAGAAGAAACACTAATCCTGAAACGGACGTCGAGTGAGAACTGAGATATACCATGTTTTTTTTCCCATGCAAAACTATATTTTATTGATGGAATAACAAGATGATGCAACAAGAAGTTACCTACTGAAAACCTTAACAGCTAGTACTACTATGATGATGCTCCATCCCTAGCAGGGCCTGCAAATTCACGGCCCGAATTAACCTAATCAAAAAGGCAATGCGCCGTCATAAACACCGGCGTTCGTTAAACACGGTAATTAAGCAGCCCAAATTAAATACTAAACATGATGCGAGCACCTAATCAATCTACTGGTGGATCAGCTATGGACAGACGTCGTCAGGTCATGTCAGGAGTCAGGAACACACACACAGCGGCGGCGGCGGCGCCGGCACGGCGTTCTCAAAAACGGACAGCCCTGCGCGGCGCGCGGATGCAGGCGGCGGCCTTGACAAGACCGGGGTCGACTCCGTCTCCTCCTACTGGCCCAGCGCCTGCAGCGACGCCACGAAGCGGCCGAGGTCTCGGTTCACCACCGCGTTGGACATGACGGCTCTGTCCTTGGCCACAGCGTCCACGAGCTTCGTCGGCACCAGGCACCTGCCCGCGGCGGCCAGTCGCTCCTGCACGCGGCCGCGCACGAGCAGCGCGTGCATTTGCTCCTGCGCCACGGATGGCATCTCCTCTTCCTCCTCCTCCTCCTCCTGCACGAGCAGCGCAAGGATTATGCAAGGACACGGAATTGTTAGGCGGTTGTGGAGCAGTCAGTGATGGGAGACGGCGGGGCGGTTGCCAGTTGTTGACCACGACGCACCTCGTTTGAGCCGACGGCGCGCATGAGGACGAGCACGCCCACCTGGGCCTGCAGGAGCTTCACGTGGCGAGCGGCCTCCTCCAGCATCTCGGCGGTGTTCAACTTGTGCCCGCCGGGGATGAGCCGCGACAGCTCGGCCGTCTTCTCGCTGATCCGCTTCCGGCGCTGCCTCGCCGCCGCGCTCTGCGCGGACTGGCACGCGCTGCCGCCGGTGCTCTTGGCGTCGTCCGCGCCGCCGCCGCGCACGAACACGAGCTGCTGCGGGGGCGGCGGAGGCGGAGGCAGCGGCAGTGGCAGAACGAACTTGTCCAAGAACCCCGCCGGCACCTGCTGGCCGCCGCCACCGCCATTGCGCTGCTGCTGCTGCTGGCTGGTGGTGGCCGGCGTCCACTCCCGAAAGGCCGCAGGCGCGCTGCTTCTTGGCGCAATGCTGGCCGTGGGCGGGCACGAGGAATGCGGCGGCAGCGTCGTCGACGGGCGGCGGGAGGTTGAGGAGGTCGTCGAGCGCGGGGTCGACCGGGTCGTAGACGAAGCCGAGCAGCGCGTCGGTGACCTCGGGGTGGACGTCCTGGAGGAAGCTCATGTCCGCGGCGGGGAGGCGGTGGCCGAACAGCGGGGCGGTTGTCGGGTGGAAGCTGAGCGCCATGGACGTGGGGCGGTTGGTTGGTTTGCTCGCTCAGCGCGCTGCTGGTGTTTTGCTGCGCTGCGAGTGGGATTGAAGAAGCTCAACTGCCTATGCGCCTAGGGCAACTAGCGCAGAGACAGAGAGTCAAGAGGAGGAGGAGGAGGGAGGAAGAGGAGGAGGCGACGGCGCGAGCGATTAGTGGTGGTCTTAAACCACGGGGTAGCAGTAACCGCCCCTTAAAAAGAGGGAGGCGCGTGGCCACTGTTCTCCCTTCTCCTCGTCGCCTGCAAATGCAAATTCCGTGTCGTGTCTTGGATTCTCCCGAGCGGTTAAGGGATTCCTCATTCGTAGCTCCCACGGACCCCACATCGTCCTCGTTTTCTGTAACCGCCGCCACGCGTCGCCTCCTCCTCCTCCTTTCTCCCATCCGGCAGGCGCCGTCACGAGCAGGGCTGCACGGGCGCCGTGTCCTGTGTCCACTGCTCCGGTCATAGCGGGTTCCAAGCTTCCAACTGCGTGCACGAGTCCTATACATGTCATGCCACTAGCTATTTAGCAGCTGCGGTACACTTAACCGTCCAGCACAATATCACCAAAAAAAAAAAACGTCCAGATACAATGGGTGTTTATACTAGTACTGTACACTGTACTTGGTAAAGACCGTACTTCGATCTATTTCAGTTCTGAACCTGAGAGCGTCTCCTGTCTCCACATCCCCGGGGTGATCATCTGGCCGATAAGAGCATTTGTTATCGACTATGTTTGAATTTTTTTTTCAGGGTTTGCAGTTGTTAGACAAAATTGCTCTGTCAGCAAGATAAATTACTCTGGTCTGGTGGCACCACTATGAAGACAATAATATCGCTCAAAAAGAAAACACGATATTCTACTAGTGATCTATAACCCTTGTGTTAGTTCGGTTTCGCTTATTGACCTACATTATCTGAGCTATTCTTTTCACGTTCATATCTCGCTATTGCTAGATTCTTATTAGGGGTTGTTTCGGTCTCTTGAATTGGAATTTTATTATAATAATTGTTTGTTCCCCACTAATATGAGAAGAAAAAAAGAGAATTCGAGAGCTTTGGACGGGAAAAAAGAGAAAGCAACTTTATGATACAATTTCAAACAATTCATCGGCACAAGAGAAGAATACATGTGGATTCATGGATTCCAATCCATATGCATTATTGGCTCAACTATTTAGTCACATTTTAATTATCCTAAATTCTTAGGAGCCAAATAGGGTCTTAGGGAAAAGTCCATTTCACAACCTCGAACTATCCAAGTCGTCCGATTTTCAACCCTTGACTACAAACCTAGACATCAAGCACCTTGAACTATCACAAACCGGACAAAGTTGGACCTTTAGCAGGTTTCAAAGATGGTTTTCTATTTTTAAGAAATAATAATAGCTTATTTCATCTCTACACATTTATAATTAATTGATTTTTATTAGAAAATATAAAAAATACACCATACTTTTTCTTAAAATATAGTCTTTCTAGATATTCTTTTCTCATGGTTATTTGGGATTTATTTGTTCATATTTCTCGTGTTTTATTTGGAGCAACAAAACAATAGACAAATAAATACAAGATATCAAAATGACTCCAAATGGATCACAAGCGTATAGATTATATTTTTAGCAAAATTTTGATATACATTTTATATTTTTCTACAATATAAATAAAGTAACTATAAATGTTTAGAGAATAAATAAGATTTTATTATTTCAAAAAATAGAATCCCGCTTTCAAAACCAGCGAAAGGTCGAAGTTTGTCCTTTTTTTGTAGTTTACGGTGTTCGATGTCAATTCAGGCTTGAAAATCAGACAACTTGGATAGTTTGAGGTTATCAAATGGACTTCCCTTCTTATTACAATTCTCCCATTGATATAGACAGTTTAATCTCAAGAGATGCCCTGAGTTCTCTCAACGAATGGCTCAGACATATTCCTATGTCAGAGCACAAGCACAAAAAAGATACCAAGGAGCGCAATAGAAAGGTACTAGATATAAGCATTGCCATGACTGGGATTTGCAAGCCCCTACCGATGTCACACCATGGATTGTTATCTCCCTTCAAGAATCCACCTTTGAATTGTGTCATTGGTGCAGCTTATGAAAATAGTTGGTTAGAAATTTGTCTCTTGAAACTATACATGCAACTACAATTCAGCATATCCTATTTATTAATTCAAAAGAGGCATGCCAATGTATTGCAAGCCAAAATATATGAAATCCCCAAGTTTTGCATCTCTTACATATTCATCCCTTCATTCTCTCTCGATCGTTGATTCCAACTCAAATATTTATTGTAAGAAGTCATGTTTATAAGCAATAACCATGAAGTATCAATGCTCTATTTGGAGGTATTTGGAACAATAGATCTAGAAATGAATAATATCTTCCGTGTTATTTATATCTTCTGGAGCGAAAAGACAATAGATCTACAAGCAATGCCTATATATTAGATATAATCACCAAGTTCAACTTCTTTGAGTTTTGTGTTCTATCTTGTTGTATTCTTAGACTTGGACGGAGCTACCTAGAATTAGATTTCATAAAGTACGCGTGATAACTAAATGTTTGGTCGAGCCACCTATCCCCCCTTCTCTCTCTCTAATAGTAAAGGCAAGTGCGTAAGAACTATATGAAGTGTCTCTTAATACCAACCAATAAATCGTGGTGTTGAAACAATCTTTGTAGCGCGAAGAATTCATGGTGTTGAAATGATCGGTAGATTGTTGACATCTTAAAATATAGAAATACAAATGAAACAAAATCGATCGATCAACACTTGTGGGTCCCTGCCTGCTCGAAGCCGTCTCACTCATGACTCACCGGTCTGCCCGTCGTAGCTGGGCTCCCTCCTGTGAACACAACGTGAAAGGGCCGTCGAACCAAAGCCCACACGTGTAGGCGACTGGGCTGGAGCCACGCAGATTGCCTTTACAGCTTACACACGGCCCATTGAACTTGTAGGCACGCACCGCCCATATCCAGACCCGGCAGCGTACCGCGTGACCCAAAAACCCAACACCCGCGAGGGCGACCTCAGTTTCTTTTCTTGGTGGTCTCCGCACAGACGGTACAAACCCGACGGCGGGACTTCCTATCTACCTGCCGGAAGAATACTAAGCAAGCAAAATAAAAAGCCCACAAGGTCTATTTAGCGTCTCTCTTTCTTCTTCTGCCTCAGTCACCTCAATGTACACATTCAACAATTTCAAATCTCTAATTCAACATCTTATTTTACCGATTCCAATATTTTACAAATACTATTTCAACAATTTATACATAGAATGTTGAATCAATGTAGTTGAACTGTTAAATCAGTACAGTTAGAATGTTGAAACAGTCTGTTTGGAAAAGTTGAACAGTGTATTCTATGGAGGCCTCGGAAGAGCACGCGGCGGCGGCCCTCGGAGGCAGCGCGCGGCAGCGCCCAGAGGCAGCGCGCGGCGGCCCACAGGCGGCACGTGGCGGCCCCGGCGGCGCCCGGAGGGGGCACGCGCGATGGAGGTGGCACAGGCGAGCGCGGCTGGGCAGGCCGACGGCCCAAGGCGCGCAGCGGGGCCGGAGAGGCACGGGGGAGGGGGCGGGGCGGAAGGAGGAAGACGACATGAGGGAAGGAGAAAGAGGAGAGAGATGATAGGGTTTAGATGTAGATCAAACGGTTGTAATTGTTTGTACGAATCTCAAACATTGAAACATAGGTGGAGTTTTGTGCTATCTGGAAAAAGATAGGAAATTCCGACGACGGCGACGTGCAGAAGCCGCCGCAAACGCGTCGCACGCACAGGACGCCGGCTGGCAGGCCGGCAGCGAGGGCCGCGGCCTGCTCCTGTTGTGTGTTGGTTCGTAGTACAGTACCACGTACGAGACGAGACACATGGGAAAAACACCGGCCGGAGACTGGACCGGACTGCCGCCTGTCAGGGCCGGGCCGGCATAATATGAGATGTTTTACGTAATTTTAAATGGGCCGGCATAATATGAGATCCTTACATAATTTTAAATTGAATCCTATATCTCTAAAAAACAACAAAATATAATAATAATGTATATATTATAATGTTTTACATAGCAATGGAAAAGCATACAATATATTCAACTCTTTGTTGTATAATATTTATTTGCTCTCAAGTGATATCTGGGCAAATAAATGTATAAAAATTTATCATGTCGAAGAAAACTATTAAAGAAATTAATCTATTGGGTTGCTTTGGTGGATTGAATCTTGATAGCTTATCCAATGTGCTGTTGAATCGTTAATCTATTGTCAATTGCCAAAGAACATTAGTTAAATAGAAATATCATAATACCTAGGTTAGTGCAGCGCGTATAACAAGTAGCACAATTCGCAATTAAAAAAGCTAAGAAACTTATACGTACGCAGTTACGCGGCCGTGGGTACGATCGCAATCACGATCAGAGCAACGTGATGGAGCCTCGCTGCCTGCCTGCCTGCCTTGGAGTTGGAGGCCGAGGGCTGGAGCAGACTCATGCGCATGTAGGGCCTCAAGGACGACATCACGAGAATCACGCAGGGTAGGGCAGCGACTCGTGCGACGGCGATAGCAGGAGAAGACGAAACGACCGGAGATTAGAAAAACTAATAGACTTCTAATGATGTAGTAGTAAATATTTTATGGGCCTCTCCAAATCGGAGGCCCTGTTCCGTCGAACGGCTGGCACATGCCTGTGCCGGGGCCTGCCGCCTGTCTACCCGCTACCTAGTACTCTGCTGTGGAATCAAGTTGCTGATGACTGTTGACCAGGAGTACTGCCGTTGCTCTCCCGTCTGAAGATGGGTGAGTGCATGCGTACGATCCGAGTACGTTTTCTGTCTGCGTCCCCGATAATCCCGATGCTGGACAACGTAGCGCCGGCCTGTACGTACGTGGTCTGAACAGCGCTCCGTCTGAACGCCATGGACCACTCGGCTGTGTGTTTACATTAGCAGCCAGGCCAGGCCCCTCGGCCCGTATGAATGTGAGGCCATGTAATGACGATGAGCTAGGTCGGTCGCGCGCGTTGACACTGTATAGCACGGAGTAAGTAGTAGGAGTATAGTAGTATAGTATTATTATACCCGTAGTATGCATGGTTCCTAAGAACATGTGATTGTGATCCAAGCTAGGAGCATGACCTTTGCAGTTGGCGCCATAGATTCCTGGCGCTGGCAGTAGAATTACGGACCCCAGCGTCGCAACAAAAACCGGGTCGACGCAGCCTTACGTACGTCGGCGACATACCTGCCACGGTCGCTGTCCGCGCACGCCTTGCCGCGCGGCTTAGCTTACCTCCGATCCACCGGTTCTCGTCTTGTTTGACCACACCTCGATCAGCTCACCCCCTGGTACGTATAACCGTCTCGATCGATCGATCCGCGTCGATCGTGATGAGCTCGCTCGCGTTGCTGATTGTGTTGTGTACCACCTCAGCAAGTAGCTGGCGCTGTCATATATGCGTGTAACGAGCTAGGGCTTCAAACTACACGCCGGCCTCTACTATATGTTTCTTGTCAATAAACCATGCATAGTACCATACGTTTAGGCGGTGTGGCCGGAGCAATGGATTAAAGTAAACTAAACTAGGACGCGCCACAGCTCGCCTAGCCCCCGTGCCCCCGTAGGCCTCTAATTGCCTCATTGATCTCGGATCATAAGAAGAAGAAAGAGAAATCATGGCACAGGGGGCGTCGCATCGATCAGGATCGATTATAACTAATCAATAATAACTCTGGGGCGGGCAGTGTGTGTGAATGATGCAGCTTGCGTTGCAGGTCGTCGAGTGAATTATCGCCGCCCGCCGGCCGTTGCCGGCCAGTGGAGTCGGCATGCATATTCCTCGCCCCCCGGGTATGTTTGGTTTATGGTGCCTGGCTGCCATGGTTATACAAACAAATTGTTCAAACAACACCATTTTTATTCACATAACTTGTTTTGGTCTAAAGCTTGTTTAAATAAAAAATTTTCTGTTTAGATAAAATTCAGGATAGAGCTAAATGTAGTCAAAACATTTGGGCAGCCCACCGTGCATACCCTCAACCAAACAGGCACAACGCCTGCACTGCACCCCCGCCCACTGGTGGGGAGCGATGCGATCATGCGAGCGACAGGGCGAGCGAGCAGCATCGCATCGCATCGCATGCACCGGCAGTTCCACTTCCACCGGTAGTACTATCTAGTACTATGCAGATGCTGTCCGATCGTTCCAGAAACCATGAATGGATGATCCACCAGGGAAAAGGATGGTCGCGTATGCTGTGTGCATGGGGTCATGCGCTGCACGTACAGGTTTCGCGAACCACACAAACTCACTCTTCTCATGACAGTGTCGAGCACGAGAGAAATCTTCGTGCGTGGCGTGAGTTGGAATCCTAAAAAAGATCGATTGGGTCCTCAATAATTATGAAATCAATTAAGACCCTTTGGATCAACTAATTTCAGCTAAAAATCAGCCACCGAAAATAGTTGCACCCAACCAGCTAATGAGTGCTAATAGATTACACACCTATTAGTTGTCTCATTAGCTAACACTATTTAAATAAAAAACATCTAATTTCTCCAAACACCCCTAAGCTATCCATCCGTCCTCCAATATGAAGTTTCAATGAAAACGTCTATGAAACAGTGCACACCATAAAAGTATTCGTATTACTAAATCAACATCGATGAGTTTGGCTAGCTCCAAACAATACACGAAAACCCCCTCATGCGTTAGAAATGCTCCGAATAGAGACTCCCTTCTACTTTACTGGCATCCTATGTGCGTATATAGAGAAAGTTTCCATATCTCCTCTGACATTTTTTGGTATTATAGACAATGAGTTAACCAAAGATTAATCATGCACATGACATGCAAGGTTATGGAAAATACATACGTAAAAAACAACACTCGTATGTGTCTTAATTTTGGCATGTGCATAACATGTTACATGATACATCTTACTATTACTAATTGAAGATTTCTTTTGAGCCTCCGTCTGGACGTGCTAAAAAAACTTAGAATTTTTCCAAAAAAAAAAAACAGAAGCATCTGGCTGCCTATTAGGTAGCTATAATAAGAATAGCCATTAGATCTATTATATTTTCTAAAAATTATCCACCACACCATTATGAAATATGAATTAAAACTGGTTCTTTAATTTGCATATAAATTACCAATCATACCAAAGATGAATTAAATAACATCCTGATTTGCATATAAATTACCCACCATACCATTATAGAAGATGTATTAAAATAAGCCCTAAATTTGCAAATAAATTACCCACCACGCCATTCCAAAAGATAAATTAAAACAACCTCTATATTTACATCTAAATTACCCACCATGCCATTCCAAAAGATGAATTAAAATATTCACCTCTAGTATTACTATAGATAAAATAGAATAATATATAAACTGTAAACTACACACATATGTTGCCATAAAAAATAAATAACAAAAATAGACCTACATATGTGCTTCTAAATTATTAATTATTGCTATTATTAAAATTATTTATCAATTTTTAATACATAAATCTTCTAATACTTTAATCCATGTGAGAGCATGTGTTGATGGACTAGCAAGACAATAATGAGATATATTATTAGGTTGAAAAATCCTTTGGAGGATAAGTATGGGAGGTATATTATTAGTATCCTAATCTAGGACCATCACCCATCCACAACCATAACTTGGTCGTTGCTATCCACAGGCCACAGAGGACAAGCGGCAGTCACCGCCCTATTTAATTTTTCAGTCATACGGGTACCAAAGCAAACATAAACAACGAGTGACATCACCATATGTCGTTATTAAAAACGCTAACGAGAGACGCATCACCGAGTCATACCAGTGATCATGCATTACCGTGAATTTTACGTGAGTTCCACCACGAAATTCCCTCCTAAACCAGTACGAGTACTCGATCGCCCATAATAAACTTTTACAAATAATAAACAAGGCCTGAACTGCTAACCAAAAGTCAAACTGCCCCACACGTACGTACATTGCAGTGTACTACTAACGTAGTAGGAGCCAGTTCGCAAAGCGGGGCTGAAACGCACAAGAAACTGCAGGCAATTTGCTGCCCGGAACCGAAAATTGCCGAGACAATTCGTAAACCGACCGACGGTCATTTCCGTGCAAATTACGTGCTCACAGCAGAACGGAGCAAAGTGCCATGGAACCATCATCATTCATCCTACACGAAAGCAAAGCAGGCGGGGCGGTCGATCTCATGTGAAGCCGGAGCTGACTTGTCAGCGCGGAGGAGAGCCGGCCCTCTCGGCGCAATTGCAGTTGGCGACGGGGCCACTTGCTGTCGCGGAACAGTTCGCTCCTCTCCTCTCTTCCGCTCCACCGGCCACATTTGGTTGGGTGACCTAGACCTAGACTGACCGCGGCCGGATCGAGCAGAGGCCGTAGCAGCAGAGGACTTGGACTGGAGACCGACGCGACGCCAGTAGCCAGAGCCGTCGTGTAAATTGCCCGGACCAACACTGGACTGACTGGCCAGAGACCGGAGACGGAGAGCGGAGAGCTGGAACGAACACAAGAAGCACAGCACCTCAGCACGTACTAGGTTCGTTGCGGCGACAGTTCGGTTCGTTGGTGTGGAGGAGATGGAGAAAGCCACCTGCAATTGCAGTTGCGGTCTAGTACTAGTAGGTTCAGAGCATCAGGACGCAAGCGAACGCCCCGCCGTGACATGTTGGGAGACCAGGCAATTTGCAGCTTTTTTAATCCTAGTCGACGCAAAAGGGATCGGATCGATGCGCGTCCGTGACACCGGATCTGAATCCCGCAGGTTCAATTCAGTCTGGTCTGACGATTGCTGTTGTTCCGAGACATGTCAAACTCGCAGCCTCCAGCTGCAGGCAGAGTCGTCGCGCGCGGCTTAGCACATTGCAGTTGCAGAATGCAGATGCAGGCAACGAGGCACTCAACGTCTCCCGTCGTCAGCCTGAGCCCGGAGAACTTCCAGGCTTTGATTCGCTCACCTGCAGACCTGCTGCGCCTCTTCCAGCAGTTTAGTCTAAACAAAGGTACATGTACTGGAGCACTCCGACTTGTTACATGGTGTACTGCATGCAGCTTCCGTTGGACGGTTGCACGAATCTGCGGGCAGGTGTACAGGGTCAGATCTGTCAAGTGACAGGGTCGTACAGGAAAGAGATGGGATCACCGGGGCCAATGTAATAATAATTTTAATGGCCTCATACACTCCGAATGTAACACAATTTCATCTAGCTAATGCAACCCCCCACCCCCCCCCCCCACCCCCTTTAACTTGCAAAAACATAAATTTAGGAGTTTTTTTAATCATCTAAGACGAGTAACTTAAAAGTAAACTGGATGTCACTTTATGTTTTTATGCTAGCAGCAGTGTGTAGATATTCAAAACCGCAGTAGCTCTAATGGCAATTAGGATTTCAGTCTACCGAATCATAGGCCGGATGTCTCTGAACAGCAGCGGACTCGGCGCCCGGCCATCCCGGGCTCCTGCGCTGAGATTCAAAGAGCGCAGCGTGTTCAATCGTTGTTCATTATCTCAATCCCATAGTGCAATTTTGTTCCGCCAGAGCTAGGAATAGAGAGCTATGTTAATTTCAGTCCACGTTCCCTTTAAACTTTGGGTCCGCCACTGTCTATTGTGTGGGTTTTATCTTTTCTATCGTGTGCCTCTAAGAAAAGAATCCAATTAATAGGTGTCTATTCGAACACACAACATTTTTTTAACTGTACGGACACATAACACTAGTAAATCGCATTGCAGCCGCACATTATATTGTGCTCAATCTGAAGCATGGGCTGGAATTGAACCGTCGTGATCACTGATCAGTGCGACAGTGCACCACCCATACTGCTCCCACATCACGAAACAAAATATCTTCGTCACAGGCGGATCGCATTATCAGCTAGCGTTAGTAAGAACAAAACAGATTCGGTGTGCCATCTTGTCTTGTCTCCTTTGCAAAGGAAAGGAACGGCGACGACTATGTCCACAATTCTGTGCGGTGTCATTGTAGACAACTCTCCGTGAGTAGGCTACTTGGTTGAAAGCTTTCGGCTCGTCGTCCTAGGATTCTCCGTTGGGTGTGTCAGTTACTAATACTTAATTTTTCAATTATTTAAATTTTACAAACATCCAATGTTCATCTAACGGTTCCCTATAATAACGGAAGAAATCAATATATCAGCCACATTTTATACCACCTAAATATGTGACTGATGAAATTCTATCCATCAGTCACATATCAAAATTACACAACACAGTATAAAAAATTACGATACAACAAAATTTAGTAATATATATATATAGAGAGTAATTTAACAAAATAGACACAAAATACATACAGAAACAATTTGACTGATGGATAGATAAATTTTAAACGACCGAAGAGGAGTAAATCTATCCTGCATTTCCTCCGCCGCTAGCTTAGCCCCACTATGCCTGTCATGGGCTCCTCGTCGGCCAAGGTGGTCTCTCCTCTCACGTCTGCGAGAGGCTGATGAGACCAATGGTTAGATACCACACAAAATAGCTGAGCTGGTCATTGCTTAAACTTAATGTTCCTGTCCAAGCCACTCCTCTGGAGGTTCTATAGAGCTTCAAAGACCTTGTGCCATTGTTCGTGGAGATTGGATTACTCCTTTTTTCTTTCTAAAGGACTTCGAGGAGATTATCTCTCGTGGCTTCGAGTATATGATAGTTCCAAATGACAGCATCTTCAGCAGTATCCAGCCGACCCTAGATAGATTATGTAGATTCTTTTAATAAAACTTACATACATCAACCGTTCTGACATATAATTTGAAACCACCCCTTAAATTATTACATTAAATTATTCACCCCACCACTAAACTAAAACAATCCTCAACATTTATATTTTCATTGTACGCTGTCATGGAGAAAAAAACATAACCATAAGGTTTCGGTATATAAGTTTTAAAGCAGCCAACTCCTACAAGACTATCGGCTCCACACGGTAGTGACCAAGAGTCCAAGACACAGAGTTACAGCAGTAGCCGTAGCACTAGCTGCTAAAAATAGCAGCCGAATAGGCCCAATGGAACTAACCAAATTAAACGTCAACACCTAGTACAACATGGGCTAGTATTGCTATTAAATACAAATGTTAATAATTTATATAAATTTGAGATCCACAGTTAATTAAAATCATTGTTGTTCAATATCTCATGTATCCGTACTTTAATAGAACATCTATATACATATTTTTAACTTACCTATATGTCATGCTCTAGTTAATATTTTTATTATACAGTGGCATAGTCAATATTTTATATATAGATTTAGATATTTACTTTAAATCATTTTTCACAATGGCAGAATAGGTAATTTATATGTGAATTTAGAGATTACTCTAATTCATGTTTCATAATGGTACGATAGGTACTTCATGTGTAAATTTACAGGATAACTTAATTCATCTTTCCTATAGATATAGTGGGTAATTTATATGCAACTTTATAGTCATTTTAATTCATGTTTCATAATGCATGATGAGTAATTTATATGCAAAATTAGAGGGCGATTTTAATTCATCTTTCATAATGGCATGGCTTGTAATTTATATACAAATTTAGGGAGTTATTTTAATTTGTCTTCCATGATGGTATATAGAGAGTACTATGCAAGCAACCTATGTATGCATAAGGGATGAGTGTGCATTTATATGCTATAGCGTTATGCAAAATGTCCCCTTTAAAATGACATACCGATGACATTAAAAATACGTAAAACTATAAAAGTACTTGAAAATTAATTATGCAAGTTATTTTTCATAAGAAAAATTTATTAAAATTTTCAAAAAAAGCATTATACAGTCTGATCAAAGTTTCTGAAAGAGACATTCAGCTTATGTTTAGCAAAAAACACACAACAATAATTATTATGCAAGTTATTACTGTAGATAATCTATAGATTTCGACTGAAACCTTATAGCACGTATGCAGTTTATAAAAAAATTTGGGAAAAAATACTGTTGCGCCGATACTTCTCGGATAAAGAAACATTCAACATAATAATGAGTGACATAGTGCGGGGCGAAGCGATAATTTCTTCTTTGGCGTTCCACTTCCACCATTTCGCAGTTTTCGTTCCATGCAAATCCGATATGAGTGGTATATTATTATCATTATTGCTTGAGTAGTAGTATTTTTCATTTGACCCAACAAAGTTTGGTCCTAATCTTTTGTCGGTTTTAACTAACGTGGACTTTTGGTCTTTCAAGAAGCAGTTCAATAATTATTATACCCACGGTTCGCGAAGCTGGATCTGCTGGGATTAACACAGTACTCCGTACGGGTCGGCGAGCTAGGTACGCTCGGCTCCAGCGCCAGCGCGTCTGCACGTGTGGTGTGCTTCGCCTACAGCACTTAGTGCGCGGTGAGGCAACAATTTCAGTTTTTGCGTTCCACCGTTTCGCAGTTTTCCATGCAAATCCGATGTGAGTAGTATTATTGCTTGACTTGACCAAATCGCTCATGGTATAGGGTTACGGAGTGGTATTTACTAACAAATAGCTGTTTTTTATCGACAGGCCTAACTAATGAGACAGTTAATAGATTAGCTATGCAATCTATTAGTACCCATAATATTATTTTACATTTTGACCCAACAAGCTTTGATCCTAATCTTTTGATGGTTTTAATTAACGTGGACTTTTGGTCTTTCAAGTAGCAGTTCAGTAATTAAGCTGGATCTTCTGGGATTATTATACCCGTGGTTGGCTAGCTAGGTGCGCTCGGAATCTCGGATCCAGCACGTGCTGTGCGCTTCGTCTACAGTACCTATCGAGTCCTGTGGAGTGTCTGGATACTCTGGACTCGACTAGCTAGGACTTGAGACCACAAGAGCTACCACTGCCAAGACTTTGCCCTGGTCGGTCGGTCTACAGTCAATGATAAATTGCCGAGCAAGCCGTTCACACGAAACCGCTCTTTGACAGACACAAGGGACCCACGCCCGGGAGATTCGAATATGCCGGCATGAAGAACCAACCGAAAGGGAGACGAATTTTTATAAAAAGTTTCGTACGTGCTTCCGATTCCTTTCCTCCAATTCTTCGTGTGGCAGTTGTTTGGATTGGAAAACAATTTGATAGGAATGAGAATAAATGTTTTCTACGGAGTCCTCATGCATATATCGTCAAATATGTGCTCAAAGGAAATCTTTGGTTAAAATATAAAGGAAAATATCCCCTTTTTCGAGATTCAAAACTGGACAAAAGAAATTCTTTTCCCTCGTCAGCGTTCTAGACGAAAATATCAAGATTTTGGCTAGGTATATGTTTTTTGCTCAAAATTCAGCAGCTTGCCGATGAAAATCACTTAAATTCATTGGGAAATAACTAAACTCGATGTTTTTAGTCAACCAAAAAAAAAAAAGCGGACCCTGTAGTGTGGTAGAAATAAAAGAGAAACAAGCAGAGATGGAAGTGCGTATGTTGCTAATTCTCTGAAAAAAAAATCCGGTTGGCACAAAGTATGCAGCACCCCTCTTTTTTTGAACCGGGGTAACCTATTTCTATTACTTTCATAACAGAAATACAAGCAGTTTTTCAGATATACAAGACCAGAACTTAGCAGATAACAAAGAGCTAAAGCGCAAGAAGTTTCTCATTCCCCCTGCACCTGCTTTGGTAGAGGAGCTTCAAGGTTTAGCTCCTACATTCGGCGGTTTGAGAAATGTACTATAGGATATCAATCGATAAATTCATTCCACACGTGCCTTCCTTATGTCTATACTAATTATTGTAGAAATGTGGTGGCGATGAATCAACTCGTTCAATTTCAGAAAAAAAAATGATCGAAGAATGATAAGATGAACCGCTTTATTCTCCAAACCAAAATTCTATCACAAACGGAGGCAGACAAGTAGGAGTAGAGAAAAATGTCATTTCGGATAAACCTGTTAACCTATCCGACGATTGAAGTAGGAGAGGGAGATTTGACCCTGGTCATTTGTGCTTCCTCAAAGCGAAAGTAGATTTAGACCGCAAAAGGTATTCAGTTTCAAATAATTCCGGTCATTCCGGCTAATGCGCCACGTCTCAGCTAGTGTTCTGCTCCAATTGTTCAGTCGAATCCGACGCTAGTGCCCGCATCCAAGTATCCTGTCGACGGACGAGCCACAGATAACGCGTGTTTGGGACATAGTATTTCATAACTCTAGTTTAAAAATATCACGATGTGAAATGGTTATGACAACGTTATGGTTTTAATTGAACTAAGGTATACCATTTTCTATTTCGTGCCACTATAATTTGCTGAGAAAAACTTTAGTCTATACCATAGCTTTCAATACTCAAAAAATAACATAGTATTGATAAAAGAATGGTTTTCAAAACAAAGTTTTTCAATAAACTACCAACCACTTTTTAGCATAAATATCATGGTATTCTTTAATATCATAGTATTATCTAAAAGAAAAAAAAAACTACGCTTCCAAACAAGAATGAAGCTTGTCTGTAGAACCATCGGAGAAGCAGATAGAAAGGCAGCGGAGAAATTGCCGTTGCCATTCCCATCAACGATTACCTCAGAATGGAGATGGACAATACTCGGCTACCGGCACCACTAAAAGTCGCTGTGCGGACGAGGGAACAACGAAGGGAAGGCCAAGATTCATAGCCGCGCAATGCAATCCGTCGAAACCGAAACATCTCGCGTGCGTCGCGTGTGCGGGACCGGATGTTTTGCTTGGCTACTGACATCGAGTATAGCACAGCAGATCGTCAGTGTCGTCTATGGCACGAAAATAACATTATAATAGCGCTGTAGACAATGTGAAATTTGAATATATACAATAGAATAAACAATATGTTGTATTCACTCTGAGACTCCTTTCTCTTCGGATGACGTAGCACGTATCAGCTATGCGGAAAAGGCTAGCTACAACACTGTGTAAATGCGGGGCTAATTTTCTCCACAACCTACTGAGAGAAGACCTCTACGGCTATTCTCACAAGTTCGTACATCCCACTATTCATAGTGGTTAGCATGGCCTGACCGCCATTGAGTTCCTCCCTTGGTGTGTGTTAGCCAGGCGCTCGTATACGTTCTCATTAAGGCATAATTTAGCAACTTTCGGGTTGAAAGCAATTAAAAGAATTGGCACACGGTGTTCAAATTCATCTTACGATAGATCAAAATCCCCTCTAAATTCATTCCAATACATTTCAACTCTTTTTCAAGCCTGAACGGAAAATTCTGGAGTTTCTACACCCAGGGCCGGTCCTGTGGGGTGTGCGGGGGTGCGGCCGCAATGGGCCCCCAGGGTCATAGGGCCCCCAAGGTATGCTACTCCGGTACTCCCTGGGGTCTGCTCGACTGAGAATTAAGAAAACGAACGGTCACGCGAAGCACTCGGCCAATCACTCAACACCCACGCTAATCACGCCGTTTGTTCGATCTCCCTCGCAGTGCAATGTGTGTTCTCTCGGCGTGTTGGAGGCCAGGCCGGGCTAGCTTTGATCTGCCATGCTGTACTAGTGCACGTACCGGCTGACGGGTTCCCATCCCAGCAACCGCGCTGTGATGGCGTGACGCCGAAATTTGGAATTCTGGTTGAATATATTCAGTCAGCATACCATCTCCAATTAACGGTTAGTTTCTGTCGTCCAGTTATTGTTTGATTTGGCATAGTGTATGTGACTTCCGTATTATAATTTCTTGTCTTCTTTTCAATTGTACGATCACTACAGGGTTCTGAGTATACAGGTTTCCTTTATTGTCTAGAGTCTGTATTATGGATTCCGGCCAGCTCTAAGTGACCACTGCGAAGTAGGAAGCACAAAAAGACAAAAAGAGACTAATATATACAATTTTTTTCATTGTGTGTATTTCAAAAGATTATATATATACATATATATATATGCATAGTATGCATATATATATATATATACATACATATATACATATATATATACATACATACATATATATACATACATATATATAGATACATATATACATACATATATATAGATACATATATATAGATACATATATATATATACATACATATATATAGATACATATATATATATACATACATATATATAGATATATATACACATACATACATACATACATACATACATACATACATACATACATACATACATACATATGTGTGTGTGTGTATATATATGTGTATATATATATAGGAAGAGTTTTATCTACATGCGCATGTAGCTACACTCACCTTCAATAAATCAACAGGGGTATGTCAGAATACTCATTTATCAATTTGAGTATGTTTACATACTTATTTTAAGATATTTCAAATGTCACCACACGAAAAAATTACAAATCAGCCCCTGATTTTAATTTATTATGATAATACATTTATATTAATACATATAATGTGGTATGTCCACATACCTCAGGTATACTCGCATACCTCATGCGCATACCACCACAGATGGCCTCGTATCATTGCATACTCCGTGTATATACCTTTCGTTCGACCAGATACCCTCAAAATATTGAGATACACACGTGAGTGTAGGTTACATGCGCATGTAGAAAGAAATTTTCCTATATATATAAAAGGAGGAAGATGTCGCCTACGTATAAATTTTCGCAACGGGCCTTTAAAATGCCAGGACCGGCCCTGTCTACACCATTCCTACGATGTGCCAGTGCTACCAAAAACAATAAAAATAATGGTGTCGCAATCGATCCTCCATCATGTTTAGGACCCAGTGTACTGTGTACCGGCACTGCAATCCATCGATCGCGTGGCCAAAATTCAACGGCAGCGGATCCGGATGCACGCTCACCACAGGCTCTCCGCGCCCTCCCCCGGTCCTGGTCCTGGTCTTGGTCCACCAAGCAAAGCAAACAGGCGGGTAGGATCGCTACCGCGCGGGTGTGAAAAATCGTGCCCAGCACCAGCAGGCGAGGAACGTGCCGTCAAGACCCGTGCTTTCACTTCATTTTCCGTGCAAACTCTCTGTGCCTCCCTCCCCACCCAAACAATTTTGTTTTTTTGTTCCCTCCCCGGCTCCCCGCTCGCCGCTGGGTCCCTCCCGTCCGACGCGGCTGCCACTGAGACTGCCCGCTCTCCCTTCTCCTCCCTATATAAACCACCACATCCGCCTCGGCCCCCATCCATCCGGCAGCTCACCTCGCCTCGCCTGTCTCTCACTGCAACGGCTTGGCGAGATTGATTGATCGATTGATCGATTGATCCATCTCTCCTAGCTTGCACTTGATCCTCATCCTGTGCATCATCCAGCCCAAGCTAGCGAACGAACCATGGTGATGGAGCAGCTCCCCAAGCGCCCGGCCAACTACGTGCCGCTCAGCCCCGTGGGCTTCCTTCCGCGCGCCAATGCCGTCTACGGCGACCGCACGTCCGTCATCTACGGCCGCGTCCGCTTCACCTGGTCCCAGACGTACCACCGCTGCCGCCGCCTCGCGTCCGCGCTCCTCGCGCTCGGCGTCCGCAAGAACGACGTCGTCTCCGTCCTCGCGCCCAACGTGCCGGCCATGTACGAGATGCACTTCGCCGTGCCCATGGCCGGCGCCGTCCTCAACACCATCAACACGCGCCTCGACGCCAACGCCGTCGCCACCATCCTGCGCCACTCCGAGGCCAAGCTCTTCTTCGTCGACTACGAGCACGTGCGCCTCGCCGGCGACGCGCTCCAGATCCTCGCCAGGCAGCGCGGCGTCCCAGTCCCGCTCGTCGCCGTCATCGACGACATTGACGCGCCCACGGGGGTCCGCCTCGGCGAGCTCGAGTACGAGGCGCTGGTCGCGCGGGGCGACCCGGCAGCCGACCTGCCGCCGCTCCAGGACGAGTGGGACGCCGTCACGCTCAACTACACCTCCGGCACCACCTCCGCGCCCAAGGGCGTGCTCTACAGCCACCGCGGGGCATACCTCAGCACCACCAGCCTGCTGCTCCAGTGGGGGGTGGGCACCGAGCCCGTCTACCTCTGGACGCTCCCCATGTTCCACTGCAACGGGTGGACCTTCACCTGGGGCATGGCGGCGCGCGGCGGCGTCAACGTCTGCATCCGCGACGCGCGCCCCGACGACATCTACCGCGCCATCGCGCGCCACCGCGTCACGCACATGTGCTGCGCGCCCGTCGTCTTCAGCATCCTCCTCGAGGGCGACGGCGCCAGCAAGCGCCTCGACGCTCCCGTCCACGTCCTCACGGGCGGGGCGCCGCCGCCGGCCGCGCTGCTGGAGCGCGTCGAGCGGGTCGGGTTCAAGGTCACGCACGCCTACGGCCTCACGGAGGCCACGGGCCCCGCGCTCGCTTGCGAGTGGCGCGACCAGTGGGACCGCCTGCCGCACCCGGAGCGCGCGCGCCTCAAGGCCAGGCAGGGGGTCAGCGTCCTCTCCCTCGCCGACGCCGACGTCAAGAACGCCGACACCATGCTCAGCGTGCCGCGCGACGGCAAGACCGTCGGGGAGATCGTCCTCCGCGGCAGCAGCGTCATGAAGGGCTACCTCAACAACCCGGACGCCAACGACAAGGCCTTCAGGGGCGGGTGGTTCCTCACGGGCGACGTCGGCGTCGTGCACCAGGACGGCTACATCGAGATCAAGGACAGGTCCAAGGACGTCATCATAAGCGGCGGGGAGAACATCTGCAGCAAGGAGGTGGAGGAGGTGCTGTTCCGCCACCCGGCCCTGGCGGACGCGGCCGTGGTCGCCATGCCACACCCGCGCTGGGGCGAGACGCCCTGCGCGTTCGTCGTGCCCAGGGACGCTAAGGCCGCCACCGTCTCTGAGGACGACGTGCTCGCCTTCTGCAGGAAGGGCATGGCCCGCTTCATGGTGCCCAAGAAGGTGGTGATCACCGATGCCCTGCCTAGAAACGCACTGGGAAAGGTCGAGAAGGTCAAGCTCCGGGAGAGAGCACGTAAGCTGGCGCCGACCGTGCCGGCGCAGAGGCCAAAGGGAAAGACGACGACAACTACGACGGTCGGAGGGCGCCGCGACGACCAGCCGGTGGCGCATATCATGGCCGTGTCAAGGCTATAGTAGCACACACTGCAGCAGCTGGTGCTACATACCGTTCTTTTTGGCAAAGCTCGTGTAGGGCTCCAAAAATAGAATTTTGGAGCTACTCGTGCCATCGCTAGCTCCATGAATAAGAACTGCGTAGTTTTAGTGTTTTGGACTTTTTGTGCAGTGATGGTATATGAGCGGATGAACGTCGATCACTGCGCTCATATTTGTTCTTTTATTTTCCTTTCTTTTTCTCTTTCTTCTTTGGCATGTTTATGTGCACACACTGTAAAATATATGATGTGAAAACGTGAAACAAATAAAGTTTTGTGATATAAATTGCACTTCTGTAATTCGGTTTTCTCTCGTTATGAATCTAGTGGTAGTTTCCCTAAAAATTCCAGTGGTAGATTATTGAAACCACACTCGCTCAAATGAACCCCAACCGCAACAACTCGGGCCTCCTTTGCAATGGAGGAAAAACAAAGGTATTTTGAAGGATTCAATTTCTATGGAAAGTTTTTCTATGAGAACCTTTGGAACAAAGGAATGAATCCTACCAATTCCTTTAAAATTCCTATGGAATGACATCATCCATAGTAAATTCGGAGGAAAACAAGCACGAGGTCCAATATCATGTTTTCTTTCCTTTGTGTCTTGCATTCGTATGTTTTTCCTACGCATGATCTAAACGTATGATTCCTGTGTTTTGAGAATCATTTGCTCCAAAGGAGCTCTGAAAGTATACCAGCAAACTCGCTTTATGCCGCCGTTGATCATCGTGTGTATCAATGTAGTATAGGAATGATAAGGAGCGTCACTGGGTGCAATCCTTTCCTTTGTTCCAATGGGGCATACATGAAAATTCTCCAAGATACTTAGTTTTACGATATTCCAAATGAAGGAAAGAATGTGAGTCTATAATACACATATGTTATTATGGAAAAACACACACAAAATACCCTTACATATACTTCTACATTACCTGCTTTACCACTATTGATATATAAACTAACTCAAAGTAAAGATATGTGTTGTGTGCCACCATCTAGGATATATATAATTCTTATTTGTAATAAATTAAAAAAATTGTATAAGAGGTGGAATAAACGTTAGAGTTTTAGCTTAACATGCGAAGAAATTTTAAAAAAACAACTAACAAGATCCAAACTGTAATGTTGAAATCTAGATTCATGAATTTAAGTCGCATAGGGTACAATAAGGAAGTGCCGCAACTCAACCTATAATATTTCAACTAACACATATTAATGATAGAAGATGGTGCGAGATGCAAAGATGTAAAAAGTGTGGATACTAATCTGAAAATCATGTAGAGTATCTGCTAACAAAAGTTTATACAGCCGGATCATGGTATAAATATTATATTGTGTTAGAAAACGAACAAAAAGAGAGAACAGAGATAAGCCATATCGATTAGGTTCTAAATTTATCTCTGAACTACATCTAATATTTACTAGTCCATCAACCCTTGCGAGAGCCTAGAGTTTTAGGGAATATAGATTTAATCCGTAATAATATTAAAACTGATTGTTTTAATTCATCTTTTGTAATATCATTATGTGTAATGTATATGCAAATTTAGAAATTATTTTAATTTATATTTATGGTGGCTTATTGGTTAATTTATATGCAGATTTAGGGCTTATTTTAATTCATATTTTATAATGGTATGTTGAGTAATTTATATGCAAATTTAAGGAGTTATTTAATTCGTATTTTATAATGGTTTGGTGGGTAATTTTATGGAAATTTAAGAGATTATAATTCATATTTCATAATAGCATGATGAACAATTTTTATACACATTTAGAGGATTATTTTATTTCAGCTTTCATAATATTATGGTAGGTAATTTTTTAGAAACTATAATAGAAATAATGACTATTATTATTAGAGCTACATGATGCATGGCAGAATGTTTCTGATTTTTGTAAGAATTTTTAGGATTTATCTTTTTTCTTAGAAAATAGGTCTATTATTAGAGCTACATGATGAACGATGGGATGTTAATTACATAGAAAAAAGATCTATTGGCTATATTAAGATTTCAATATGCAATCGATAATAGAACGTTTCTGATTATTGTGAGAATTTTTATGATTTTATTTTTTATGTAGCACGTCTTATGAAAATTAATAAGGAGGCTCCAATTAGTAATAGCAAGATTAGACAGATATTTCTGATTACTGTGAGAATTTCTATGATTTTATTTTTTATTTAGCGCATCTTACGAGAAATAATAGGAGGCTCCAAAAGCATTCTCCAATTAGTACTAGCAAGATTATACACAAAATATCTGTTTTATAGAAAGGTTTCTAGCATTTTTATGTAAAACAGTTACGGGATCATTTAGTAGTGTACATTTGTAAATAGGAAAAAATTGACAAAAAACTGAGAGTGAATTTGTAAATGGAAAAAAATCTGCCAAAAACAAATGAAATTTGCTTTTCGTTGAGAGTTGAACTCAAAACCTTTCATAATGGCAAAGATGGGTAATTACTTGATTTTATTTTTTTATTTTTGCTCATATTATGAGAATTAATAGGAAGCTCCAAAAGCATTCTCCAATTGGTAATAGCAAAATTAGGCATAAAATATGTGTTTCATAAAAAGGTTTTTAGCATTTTTATGAAAAAAAGTTACAGGACCTTTTAGTAATGTAAATTTGTAAATGGGAAAAATTGACAAAAAACTGAAAATAAATTTGAAAATAGAAAAATCTGCCAAAATTGAGAGTTGAAATAAAAAACTTTTATAATGGCAGAGGTGGGCAATTACTTAGAAAATAAATTGAAAATAGAAAAATCTGCCAAAAAATAAAAAATTTGTTTTCGTTGAGAGTTGAACTCAAAATCTTTCATAACGGCAGATGTGGGTAATTACTTAGAAAATAAATCTAATGGCTATTAATATTTTAGTATGCGAATTGATGGTCGGATGTTTCTGAATTTTGTGAAAATTTTTAGGATTTATCTTTTGTTTTAACGCGTTTCGCAATTCATGCTCCTTGAGATATCTCTGAATTTTTTTAGCTATCCAGAAGCATAATTGATGGACTCCTCACTAAAATTAATCCTTTTTCCTTGAAAAGACCACTGATGTACTTGTATGTGCTTATTATTTACACCCACTGCTAGTCCTTTTCCAAAAAGAACGCTGAGCTGATTTTGACAGTCCCCCTTGGCACCTCATATGCTGCATCTCTGTCAGACTTTGACCTGCCAATATCCAAATCGAGTGTTGTACAGTACATCTTTCGCATGCGGTATATATAGTTTCAAACCTCCAATTGTACATTATCATTATGTGTAGTTGTTTAATCTAGCTGCGTTTAAGCACGTTGCTGCAATTAGTCCTGATCACCGGCGTCATTTCGGTCGGCCACACAGGAGGAGATGTAATCTGGATTAAGCGCGTGTTAGCGTGTATAACACGGATTAAGTCGACATGGGATTAGTGGATAGTGCTCAGCCGCCATTGTCCAAAATCAGTGTGCAGTAATGCTCCGTAACGTTCACGTGTGGGAAGCAGATTTGCATCGGCTCCGCAATCAAGTACACGGAAAAGCCGGCAAAATGGGAAGTGACAGACACCACTAATGAGGTTAACAAGCGAATCTTTATCTTAAAAAAACGGTTTACAAGCCAATACACTGGAGTGTGGGCACAGCGTCTTGATGAGGTAGAGGAAGACAAAAGCTAGGGAGACTCACGTGGCGGAACCGTCCAAATTAACCTGACATTGGTACCTTAGTAAGCCTAAAACACCAATCTCCGGTTAATTCCGGTAGTCCGTCAGGACTTACGAGCCCTAACTATGCCTTCCCATCTAGATCGAGCTCATATGTTGACTCTCGACGGAGTCCACAGATTACAGTATCTTACATCATATACATAGCTTAAAAGAAATAAATTATTACAACCAGACGGTTGATTAGTACAAGCTTTTATTCTATCAAATTTATAAGAGGAGCTAGAGTAAACATTAGTTCTTCCTAAGGCTCAGTTAACCGGTTGAAACAACTATTCTCTTTTATTCAAAATGACTGTAGAGAGAAAAACATGCATCCTATCCAATGATGCAGCTCACTCCAAAAGGAAGACCTGGGGAGCGATGGAAGAAAGCTCACACTTACAGTGAGTGTTCAGCACCTGAGGAAAAACATAAGCAAAGAAGCCTGAGTACTAGTTACCCAGCAAGACTTACCCGACCACTGAATCTAAACCCGACTTTCTAGCCTATAGCCGGGGTGGCTAGGTCAAACCACACTGCGGCAGGCCTAATAGTGAATCCTTAGCTTTTAGAATTTAGTTACTTTTTAGTTATTACCTGTCCAGACTAAGTTATACCTATTCTACTAGCAAACAAGAGCAAACACTTTGCGAAATCATTCTTTATCAACAAGAGTTGTTAGTACTACAGAGCCCTAGTATAACTCTACTCCCCCAAATGCATGCTTATGGTTCTTGAATAACCAATTTCACATGCTCAACTTTTGTAACAAACATGGGGATTAGAAGTTTTACTGTGGCTAAGTGTAGAATGGGTGAAAGAGTAATTATGTAGGTGTACTCACAGGTATATGGACTTGGCTGACCCTTACCGGACAGTCCGGTGTCAATACATCGGATAGTCCGGTTATGTCGGACATTCCGGTGTAGTACACCGGATAGTCCGATACAGAGACCGGTAGCCTGGTTAGAGACGTGCCCGACCGGTTGAACCGGTAGATCCGCAGGGCCGGCAGACCGGTGCTACCTGTGTCCGACCGGTTGGACCGGTGGGTCCAGCCGATGGGTCCTGAAAGTTTGCACTGGGAGTTTTGATTTCTTCCAAGCTTTATTTCCTTTTCTTTTCATGAGTCTCAACCCATATTCCTGCACATTTTAAGGCACTTGCTCCACAAAGAGAGCCATCAACGTATCACAAGAATATAAGCATAGGATAGGAGTGGAATTTGAACTTGATTGATTTGGGCAAGGCTCAAGTCACTAAGGATGAGTCTTGTCCAAACCATCAAGGATGTAGATAAGCACACGTTACCCATGATGTCATTGAGGATGAAGATATTTCCAAAATTCATATCTTGGCTTGAGATGGGAAGAAAGAATCTTGAGACAATGATATATTTGCAGTTTAGCTTCTCAAGATAGCCAAGACCCTCAATGCACCCTGTAGGTACCTATAGGTCTTCAAGTATGTTTTGGTACCCAAACCTTGTTGGGTCCATCAATGTTAGTCAAATAAACCTTGGGTATCCAAATAGCTTTGGTGAGAGCCTTGGATGAACAAATCACCTTAGCTTCACCATTGCAGCCCTTGGACACACAAGCCACTTTAGTTTTCTTATTGATAAGATTGGGATGAGTAAAGTTACCATATGGGCAATCCTTACCAAGATGCCCCTTTTCCGGCAATTGTAGCATATCCTTTGCCTGAAGCCCTTTGGTTGATTTTCTGCCTTGATTGCATGTACTTCCTCCTTTACAACCTTGTTGTGAGACTGGGTAGGTCTTCTTGCCTTGGAATTTGTGACTTGAGCTGCCACTGACTTCACCGGATAATCCGACACCCTACTACCGGATAGTCCGGTATAACCGGATAGTCCGGTATGTTATTCCGGACAGTCCGGTGAGCCAGAGCTGCTCACTGCCTTGGATTTGAGGCTTGGGCAAGCCTGAACATTGTGTCCTCTTTCCTTGCACCAGTAGCATCTTCTATTTGTTTTGTTCTTCTGTCCTCTTGATTTGGCTTCCACCACTTTTAGACTTGATACTTGCCTTAGTGTATTGTGCACGGTTTGAACCCTCCTCAAGCTTGTTCACCATGTTTTCACGGTTATCTTGAGAAGGTTGCACACAACACTTTTCTTTAAGTGTGATCAAGTCCTGTTTTAACTTTTCAACCTCTTGCTTGAGCTTTTCATTTTCTTTTGCAATGAGGTCATCACAAGATTCTACAATATCATGCTCGACACAAGGGTTACTTGCTTTTAAACAGCAAGGGTTAGCACAAGCAATGATAGAATCAGCTGAAGAACAAAAATTATTTTGCACGAGAGGTTCATAAGATTTTACCGACGTGACAAATACCTCGTGTGCTACCTCGCTCAAGGCTAGCTGATCAATGAGCTGCATACTCTCATCTAGGAGCTCATCTTTTTCTTGTTGGAGCTCCAAGCACTTATCATTGATCCTATTTAGTAATTCTTTTCTTTCTTCTACCTTCTTCTTAAGCTTGAGTTTGAGCTCTTCTTTTTCATCTTGAGCCTCTTTTAGCTCATCCAATTTCTTCACCAAGTAGTCTTCTTGATTGTCAAGACTTTGCTTCTGCTTGGTGATGATTTGCATCAGCTTGATCACTTTCATTTGGTCCTTCTTGCTAAGGTGGCCAATATCCAAATCTTCATCGGTAATCTCGTCTTCATCTTCATCGTTCCCACTCATCTCTTCCTCACTTTCTTCACTTCCCTTGGCCATGAGGCACTGATGTGAGTGTGAAATAATGGAGTAAAACTTGGGTGAATATGATTCTTCACTTGGTCTCCATCGCTGCTCTACACTGGTTGGTGCAGCTTCACTGCCACCATCAGATAGTCCGGTATCAATTACCGGACAGTCCGGTATCTGCAGTGACTGCAGCACCAACTGCCTTTCTTGATCTTCCTTGTTCTCTGCACTTTCACATTGGCTTATTTCTTCTTTTCCTGAGTTCCTTTCTGATATGTTTGCTTGTTCTTGAGATTTGCATGCAAAAACATTTTTGAGAGTGGCCCAAATCTCATGGGCATCCTCAAATCTCTTGTACTCATGGAACAGCCACTTAGAGGTATCTGGACTCAAAGTGCTCAATAAATAATTAGCAACTCGAGCATTGAGCTGCAAGCGTATTGTCTCCTCATGAGATAGGTTGCCCCAATCATAGTTAGAAGGCAATATGCTAGCTTCTACAATTTGCTCCACAAGTGGACCATTGGTCCTAAGCAAATTAAGTACATGAGTTGACCACTGAGAATTGTTAGAGACATCAAGCATGAGTAGCTCACAAGTTACCTCACTAGGTGTTGACATCTTTACTCACGGCGGTGAAGCTTTTCGGTGAGTCCTTGCTCTGATACCAATTGTAAGGACCTAGGTGTCGCCTAGAGGGGGGTGAATAGGCGTAACTGAAAATTTACACCACTTAGAAACACACCATCAGCACTCACACCGGATAGTCCGATGGGTACAACCGGACAGTCCGGTATAACCGGATAGTCCGGTTCTCTACACCGGATAGTCCGGTGTCACACAGAAACCGAAACCCCCAAGGTAAATATACGAGAAAATACTTATCGAGCTATGTGGAGCTGTGTAATGTGTTTGTATGTTGATTATGATCTCGGCAACACTTTATTCCTGTACTCACAAAGAGAACTTGCACACGAATAATAATAGCGGAAGCAATAATGTAATGCAAGCAAGTAAAACAACCACAAGCACCAAGCTTGGGTCTCGCAGCAGGGGCACAGCACACACAACAAAGGATTTTAGTCCCGAGGTTCGGGCACACCCGCAAGTGTCCGTACGTCCCCGTTGAGGCGCCCACCAAGAGCTTGAGTCTATTTCAACTCACGGCCTCTCCTTCACAACCACCAAGGCTATAAAGGTGCTCACTGCAAATGCTCCGAAGAGCGGGGTAATCACCTACAAGAGAAGTGGCACCCACAAGCCGGGTGCCCTTCGGGTTGCTCTCGCCCTCTAGGAGGAAACCTCCAAGAGTAACAAAAACGTTTCTCGAAAATGCTTGCCAACTGTGCTCAGAAGCTAGGTGCTCACAATGTAGCTCACACAATCTCACAAATCCTCTCCCAACTCAAGAATCTCACAAATTTAGCTAATCTCACAAAGAGAGTGTTGGGAGGTGTTACTAAGAGCCTCTGGATGGATGTGGACGTGGAGGGAAGCAGCAGCTCCAACTGGAAGAGAGTGAGGGGTATAAATACCCACCCTCAATAAACTAGCCGTTGGCCTGTGTCAGACCATCACCGGACAGTCCGGTGCGTTCCTACCGGATAGTCCGGTAGAGGCGGACTAGCCGTTGGAGCTCAAACCCCCTATACCGGACAGTCCGGTATAGCTCACCGGATAGTCCGGTGAGGGGTTCCCTGATCAGAGGCTAAGGCACTGAGCCTGTGTCAACAGATGAGCAAAGTGTAGGTGTTGTCTCCATTAGAGATACATCTAACCAGGAGATGAGAGCACAAGGAAAAGATCAGAGAGATCACTCTCAATTCTGGGCTCAACCTTCACCGGATAGTCCGGTGAGTATTACCGGACAATCCGGTGAACCCACCCTCAACACAATAACAACTCACGAGGAGTGTTTTGGCTCGACACTCTCTGAACTAGCTGTTAGCACATGTTGACTATAGACTTCCGAGCTTCGCTTCCCTCTTGATAATATGGCATACCTATGCTCAAGGTGAATATAAATCTAGATGAAATCCACTTGAGTCTTGTCTTGATGAATAATGCCGTCTTGAAATATATCCACAGAGGGAGATAGCGAAGTTGAGCTTCTTCCTTTGTGAGTAATCCTCTTTGAGCAAAATAGTTGGACTTCAATTTAGAAAACCTCTTCGATAGTTAGATGGAGCACATTTGCTCATTATCCATTCATTCAATTTGTCTTGATCATTATTGGCATTAATATGCAATAGAGTGTCTTCATGATCAGCCACTTGTTATATATGAGAAATCCAAGTAAGTTAGTGACATCCAAATGAAAGAGATACAATTTAGAGTCACTTTTCTTAACATGAAAGTCAAGTATCTCAAAGTGCATTAATAAAGCAACACTAGTGATGTCCTTTGACAATATATACCTGTAGAAACCTGTCAAATGATCTTACAAAGAGATTAGACCTTTAATCGCATTGTCACTCAAACACCAAAACCACTAAGGAGCCTTGTTGCACTTATAGTGTTGTTGGGCCCAATTCCAGAATTCTGAATACTGGGTTTGCAAGAAATGTTCCGACTCCCAGGTTGCCTCATCTGGAGTGTGATTTTTCCACGGAATCTTGTCAAATTTGATAGCCCGACGTCGAGTTGCTCTTTCTTTGACATCTAGAATCTTGCTTGGATATTCTTTATATACCAGATTAGGTTCTAGCTGTAGTTCCGTATGATCCACTTCCTCTGCGGGCACACACAAACACCGCTTGAGTTGAGAAACATGAAAGATATTGTGATCCGCTGATAAGTGAGGGGGTAACTCCAATCGGTAAGCTACTGGACCACATCGCTCGATAATTGGAAAAGGTCCAATATATCGAGGGGCTAGCTTGCCAGTAACACTGAATCGATGAACTCCTTTCATCGGTGATACCTTGAGATACACAAAATCCCTGACTTGGAAAACTAAGGATCTCCTTCGTTTATCGGCATAACTTTGTTGTCGAGCTTGAACGGCCTTTAATTTTGCTTGAATAAAACAGACTTGTTCTTCAGCAGTTGTTACCAGTTCGGGACCAAAGATTACCCTTTCCCCATGTTCAGACCAGTTAAGAGGAGTTCGACACCATCGACCATATAATGCTTCAAATGGAGCCATTTCCAAACTTTTCTGAAAACTGTTGTTGTAGGTGAATTTCGCCAATGGTAAACAAGATTCCCAATTAGCGTCGTAGGTCAAGGCACAAGCTCAGAGCATATCTTACAATATCTGATTAATCCGTTCCACTTGTCCACTGGTCTGGGGATGGTAAGCAGAGCTGTGAATGAGAGTGGTACCCAAGGCTGTTTGCAATTGCTCCCAAAAGCGAGCAATGAACTGGGGTCCTCGATCAGAAACAATGGCCTTGGGTACTCCATGCAAAGCAACTATACGTTGTAGGTATAGCTCGGCATACTTCTGAATAGGATAATTGACACTTACTGGGATGAAATGAGCGGTTTTTGTTAGTCTGTCTATGATTACCCAAATGGAATCATTCTTCTTAGGAGTCTTAGGCAAACCAACGATGAAATCCATATGAATATCCTCCCATTTCCAACTAGGGATAGGAAGTGATTGCGGTAGCCCTACTGGCCTTAGATGATCAGCTTTTACACGTTGACACACATCACATTCCGCTACAAATTTCCCAATCTATCTTTTCATCCGAGTCCACCAGAATCGTTGCTTCAGATCTTGGTACATTTTGGTACTTCCCGGGTG
Source organism: Paspalum vaginatum (assembly GCA_030272315.1). Lineage (NCBI taxonomy): Eukaryota > Viridiplantae > Streptophyta > Magnoliopsida > Poales > Poaceae > Paspalum > Paspalum vaginatum. The sequence goes on along the minus strand of CM059012.1, from coordinate 56,714,802 downwards.
TATGGTAAATCGAGAAGTATGAGCCTCTTCCATGATTCTTCTTCGGAGTTCATGACTTCTAGGCACCACTAGTCGGTCCTTCAACTATAACACATTGGCTTCATCTATCCGAAAAGGTAACTTTTCACCTTGGGACAACCTTCTCCGTAGATGCTCAGTTCCTTTATCTGTCTGCTGGACTCGGACAATTTGATCTCTGATGGACATATCCAACTGCAAGGCCGTTACAATCCCATGTTGTATTATTCCTATATTCAACTTTTCCATTTCATAACAAAGGGACACTTCTGAAGGGCGTAATGTGACGCAGTTGCAATGAATCTTTCGACTCAAGGCATCCGCAACCACATTTGCCTTCCCGGGATGATAATGAATCTCCAAATCAAAATCCTTAATCAATTCTAACCATCTTCGTTGTCGCATATTCAGTTCACTTTGAGTGAATATATACTTCAAGCTCTTGTGGTCACTATAGATGTGGCATACATTTCCTAGCAGATAGCGACGTCAGATTTTTAAGGCATGCACTACAGCTGCTAGTTCCAGATCATGAGTCGGATAGTGCTCCTCGTGCTTCTTCAATTGCCGAGTGGCATAAGCTACTACCCTTCCTTCTTGCATTAACACACATCCCAATCCAATACCTGAAGCGTCACAATATATCTCGAAAGGTTTTGTGACATCGGGTTGGACTAACACGGGAGTAGTAGTAAGCAATTTCTTTAAGGTTTGGAAAGCTTGATCACACTCGGGACCCCAAATAAACTTGACATTTTTCTGTAATAACTTGGTCATAGGCTTTGCGATCCTTGAGAAATCCTTGATAAATCTGCGATAATACCCTGCCAAACCAAGAAAGCTCCTAACTTCTGTTATGGTTTCAGGTGTTTTCCAATTCAACACTTCCTCTACTTTTTCAAGATCCACTTCTATCCCATCAGCAGAAAGAACATGACCCAAGAACGAAATTTTCTTAAGCCAGAAGGCACACTTACTGAATTTAGCGTACAACTTATGTTCTCGCAGTCAAGAAAGCACTATCCGCAAGTTCATGCTCAGCTTCGGTCTTCGAATAAATCAAGATATCATCAATGAAAACCACCACAAATTTATCCAACTCCGGCATGAATATTGAATTCATGAGATACATGAAGAAAGCTGGAGCATTTGTTAACCCAAAAGACATCACCAAGTATTCAAAGAGGCCATACCGAGTGGTGAAAGCAGTCTTGGGTATATCTTCTTTTCTTACTTTTATATGATGGTACCCTGACCGAAGATCAATCTTGGAGAAGACCTTTGCACCCAACAACTGATCAAACAAGATATCAATTCTGGGCAATGGATACTTGTTTTTTATTGTCACTGCATTGAGTGGTCGATAATCGACACACATTCTCAAAGATTTATCCTTCTTCTCTGCGAACATTGCCGGACAACCCCAAGGAGATGTGCTGGGGCGGATGAACCCTTTCTTCAGTAAATCTTCTATTTGAATCTTCATCTCCGCCATTTCTTTAGGAGCAATTTTATAAGGTTTCCGGTATATGGGCGCTGTCCTGGGTACTAACTCGATAGAGAAATCAACTTCTCTATCAGGTGGAAGCCTAGGAAGATCCTCTAGGAAAACATCTGGAAACTCACATACCACCGGAATTGATTCTATGTTCGGGCCAGCTAGAGCATTTACCATTGGAAACTCTTTCTCTGAACGGGGAAGGAATACTTGTATCAAGGTACCATCTTTCGCCACAAGTTGAATAATACGGGATTTCACATCCATAACTACCCCATGATCCTTCATCCAATTCATCCCCAAAATAATAGGGATTCCTTGTCCAGGCAACACCAACGGTTGGACTATAAGAGATTTTCCACCCACATCCAATCGTAAATTCTGGACTATATGATTGGTTAGCACTTGAGTTCTAGGGGCAGTAACAAGATATCCTGTTTTCACTGTTACTAGAGGGAAACCCCGACTAGTAACATACTCACGACTGATGAAAGTATGTGATGCTCCAGAATAAAAAAAAACAAGGGTAGGTTGACCATTAACTAGAAAGATACCGGTCATCACCATCTCGCCCTCTGGAACTTCCTCCATCCGCATAAAATGAACCGTGCCCACTTTAGGAGCGGGCCCCTTCTTCTTAAGCATACGGTTAGGGTTCCCCCCTGTTGCCAATGTAGGCAACTGAAAACCAGAATTTTGCCTCAGAGAAGGACAATTGTTCACACAATGAGCAGCCGGCCCGCAGTTGAAACAAGTGCTAACAGGTCCCACCACCCGGGGACTCTTGTTAGCTGAGATTGGTGGAAGATACACCGGTTGTTGTGGCTTCATTACCCACGGATAGGGAGGCTGATCCGGCTTGGATGCCGACTCCACAATCCAAGAAGGAAAATTCATAGGTGGGTTATATCTGGATTGTTGCTGATAGACAACTCTAGATTGAGAAGCCGAGATTTCGCCTGCCCTCTTACGCTTCTTGTCTTCACTATAAATCCTCAACCTTTCCTCGAGCTGGATGGCATCACTAACCATTTGATGAAAACTAGGAATTGTCATACTCGTTTTTGCCCTCATCCTGGGAGATAGCCCACGAGAGAAATACATCTTCTTTAAATCATCAGTGGCCACTGGGTCTAAACCCAACTTTCTAGCCTATAGGCGGGGTGGCTAAGTCAACTCACACTGCAGCAGGCCTAATAGTGAATCCTTAGCTTTTAGAATTTAGTTACTTTTTAGCTATTACCTGTCCAGACTAAGTTATACCTATTCTACTAGCAAACAAGAGCAAACACTTTGCGAAATCATTCTTTATCAACAAGATCAACTTTCTTACTACGATGTTGGTCGTGATCAGACAGCTTACACCTGGTAAGTTCAGCGATTCGAATCGATTTGCATACCCCCGGGAGCAAAACCCGAACACTTGGCATGTGCAGGGTACCCGACCCACATATGACAACCTAACACCCAACTAACACCTAGGCTGAATTGTCCTCACCGAACTCGGGTGTGCTGTACCTCGACAGTCAACACCTGCATGTCTCCCACCTTCCAGTTGGTCTCACCACGGTTCAACTCTAGGTATAAAAGGGGAAGGTTTCCCGGAGCCCAATTCGGGATGGCACGTGCACGGTACGCGTTCAAAGCCACGACCAAAACAAACATCGGACGGCCTTGTGTGACACAGGCGGGGTCAGGATCCAGATCCAAATCCAAATCCAAAATCGGTCCCAATCCCAAACCAATTCCAATTATCCCAACATGAAAATGTAACTGCCCCCGCCCGATGTCTCCAATTCATATCTTCATAAACCATCTTATTCAGGTTCAAGCTTTGAAAGTAATTGCGTCCTAATGCTAATCAAGACTAAGCATTCTAAACTACTGCGCATAGGGTTGCTCATGCAGGATTCGGGAAACAAATTATGCACTAGGGCTTCAATCAACTCCTAACCCTAATGCTCAAACATAACTCATTGATTAGGACTTAAGGATAACTGGGAAATGCACCGGGGCTTGCCTTAGAAAAGGTTTCAGAGTCTTGAAATCGCTTCGGGGATTAGGGTAGTGGACACCTGACGGTCCAGGAGGCTCGGCTTCGGGGTGTCACAACGGGACGCCTTCGGAAGACTCTTCAACTGGAAAGATAAGAACCAACATGCCTAACATGAATGACATGCAGGAGTTTGAAAGAATGAGGATGATCAACCTATAAAAAGAGTAATCAACGAGTTTTCTAAAAGAAGAGGTGGGCCTGGAATTTCCGATCCAAGCCTCCTCTCGAATTTTATTTGCTTTCTCCGAGTTTTTAATTAATTAAATACTATTTTTAACGCAATTTAAAAGCCCTAAATTAATTACTAGGAAATTAACAAACATTTTCCAAATAAATAAATAAATAAAATATTACTTAATATTTACAATTAATTATGTATTTAGAAAAACAATTTATATTTATCCAAAAGAAAATTTTGAACTAATTAACATAAAACAATAACAAACAACTCTTTTTAAAATTTTAAAATTTAAATTAACAATTAAATAGAAGGAAAATGGATTGCAAACTATTGCAAAAAAAAAAAGAAAAAGGAAAAGAAGCCAGGCCCGCCTTACAAGCCAGGCCGGCCACTTCTTTTCTCTCTCTTCTCGGCCCACCGGCCAGGCCAGCGGCCTGCTTCTTCCCCCTCTCCTTCTCCTCACCCGGCCCAGCCGATAGGCCCATCTGGGCGTCACCCATGGGTGTGGCCCAGGCCGAGCGCGGCAACGGCGGCGGCAGCTCTGCCACCAGGAGGTGCGCCCCGGACCTCACCGGCGGCGACCACCAGCACGGCGGTGCCTTCTCCCTTTTCTCTACCCCTCTTCCTCTTCTCCTCCCCTCCCTCTCATCTCTCTGCCCGCGGTGGCCACATCGCGCGCACGCGCTAGAGCGCGGCGGCGAACAGCGCGCGCGGCGGCGCTAGGCCGGAACGGGGCCAGGGGACCCCCGTGCGAGGTGCGCAGGGCCGTCCCGCACCCCGTGCGCGCGACGGAGAGGCCGCTAGGGCTTGCGCGCGGGGAACCCAGGGGCGGCGCGGCCCTCGCGGCCGCGGCCACCATGGATGGGCGCCGAGCTCGATTGAGCTCGAGCCGACCCCAATCCTCGGCGAGGGTAGGGCGGAGGGGAAGAGGGTGGCGAGGGACGTGGGTTCTCACCCCTCGACGGCGAGCGGAGGCGGCGGAGGCAGCAGTCAACGGGGAGGCGTCACGGCCGGCGCGGACAAGCGGCGCGGGGGCTGCGCGGGGGCACAGCGGCGGCGGCCAAGTGGGGGGAAGGGGCTGCGGGTGGCACGGTGGGGCTCTGGTGGCGGCGGGACAAGGCAGGGAGGCAATGACGGCTCGGGACGGCAGGGGGCGGAGCGGGACGGCGCGTCGGAGATAGGGGCTTCGTCCCCTCGCTCCTGGGTGGAGGAGAAAGGAGACGCCCCGGTGGCACGCTCGGCCGCGGCCAGCGCAGCCCGGCCGCCCTGCTGGGCCGGCACGTGGCACGCGGCCCGCCGCCCCTCTTCTTTTTTTTTCCAAACACTTTTGCTATTTTAACCCCATATAAAAGCAGAATTTCACTTAGGTCCAAATACAAAAGTGAAAGGGCATATTTTAACTACCACTTTGCACTTTTGCCCTTAGAGAAAACCAAATTTTGAAAGAATTTGAACTAGAATTTGATTTGAGAAGATTAAATGTTGAACTCCCAAAATTTTAAATTATGCACATGATGACATGACTAGATGCTCTCAAAGCATAGTTAAGATACGGAGTATCACAACCCATATCGTTTTTCAGCCTTTATTAATTATTATATTGCATCTGAGCATCTCCCTGTCGTGCTCATTTTCTCGTCTCCGCCTTACTGCAATCAGCACATGTGATTCTTATTTATAACGATAATATGCACATTTGAATTGTGTACGGAATTTGTGGTTGTGGTTGGTAAAAGATAAGGCTTATCTTATATACACCATTTTTTAATGAGCTAGGGCGTCTGTGTCTACTACAGTACACGGCACTTACGGCGTGCTGGCACCATACACAACACACACAATTCACACACACACGTATAATTGACGAAAATCGTGCACCCGACAGCCGTCGCAATAATCCAAAGTACTGTGTGCAGGACTCATGTACTAGCAAGTTGTTTGTATGGTTTATAATCCGGTGTGAATTAAACTAGAACTTTTTCCGTAGCTCAACTGCTTAGGTTTTTCATAGTCATCCGAATTTAAGTCCTCCACACGATTTAACGGCTTTGCGATCCGTCGACAGCAGGACGTCTGTAATGATTTCGTGAATTTCGAGATGCCGGTCCAGACCAGTTTTATACAGATGTTCATCGAAATAAAATGTTCGTGTATGCGTCCAAGGATGAATGTGCGCGTGTATCAGCGCGTGCGTTGTTGTACCATGTTTAAAAAAAAAAAGACAGAACCTTCTCCGGCCAACTCGTGCTGCTCGTCTTCCAACACGAAATTAGCGTGCGTGAAGGATCATCGGCGGGGCGCGGGGCATGGCTGCATGCGGTGGCAAGCAAGCCATACATATTTAGAAGAATCATCAACACGCTGCGTGTCAACACGATGCATAGGGTTTGTTTTGTTAGATGTCTGTATTATTTGCCTAGCAAAAAAATTGTTGCCTGAGAATTGCCTAAAAATTTGATATAATCTGTCTGGCTAACCAAGTTGTGGGATAGTGTGTTTGGTTGGAAGCCTGTGTCTAGAAAAGCTAACAAAGAGATAAAAATATGTTTTATAGTATAATGGAGAGATAATATGCTTATGAGAATATAAAGAATATTAGTAATATGCTTAGAGTATAATTTTTTTTTAAAAATGCTTCTAATCAAATAAATAAGATTAATAAATTAATAATAAAATATTTTTAAAATATTGGCGGTTGACGATAATCATGTGATTATGAATATGCATTAGAGATAAAATATGTTTTTACAATGTTGAATAAACTTCAAGCTTCATTCATCTATTGTGGAGGAAAAAAAATATTGTGAAAAACAAAGGACACGTAAACCTGCTGTACTAATCATTGGATTTAGCTCCCAGACAGCACGTTCCTCACCCAGGCGTTCGTTTTCGTGCGCCATGTGGCAGACAACCTTGCCTGGTTCAAGCACCTTCCCAAGACTCCAACCAAACGCGCTCCAGGCAACACAGGCAGCTGCTTCGCCAGGCCAGGCAGCGCCAGGGTGCCAACCAAACAGGCCGCCGCGCCAAACCAGAGGCAGTGGGGCCGCCGCGCCAGCGCGGGCAGTCGCACTCGACTCGATCCATCGGACCCATCCATGGATCGGTTCCCCCCGTGCCGTGTGTGGCCCCGCCGGCACAGCATCTCGTTGAGAGCCCTGTCGTGTTCCGCTGCTAGTACAGTGCAGTGCAGTGCTTGCCTGCCTCCGTCCCGTCTGGACAGCTCTCTTCGTCACGCACGCGAGTGCCTGGCCTGCTGCTGCAGGGCGACTCAGATCTTCATTCAAGCATTTCTGTGTAAAAAACGGGTTGTCTTTCCGTCCAACACGACTTTTCAAGATTGCGGAGATCGAAGGGGGCATGCACTGTACCTACCTCAGGTGCTCGTACGTACTGCTACAGTGCCGAGGCAGTTTCATGAAAATTATTGCCGCGCGGTTCCGTTTGGCTGACCGTCCGCACGCGCAACGCGTCTGTTGAAGAAGCCGCTCTTTTTTGTGTTTTACTCTAAAAAAAGCTTGACCAAACTGTTTTTTTAGGTACCAAACTGTTTTCTTGAGATGTAAAACCACATAATTTAACGGCTTTGTTATTTCAGTGATAGACGGCGTTCCGTCGACATCGAGACACATGTGATGATTTTGTGAATTTCGATACGCCGGTCCAGACCAATTTCACGAAAGTGTTCATAAAAATAAGGTCTGCGTGTATGCGTCTATAAAGATGAATGTACGCGCACATGAGCGCCCGTCGTTGTTGTACCATGTTTTTTAAAAAAAAAACGGAACCTTCTCCGGCCAACTCGTTCCGCTCGTCTTCCAACACGAAACTAGCGTGCGTGAAGGATCATCGGCGGTCGGGGCGCGGGGCATTGCTGCATGCGGCGGCAAGCAAGCCAATATATATATTAGAAGAATCGTCAACACGCTGCGTAAGCTCATGGGTCATGGCGAAACAACGCCGGTTTTGCTCGGCGGCAGACGGCGGCGAACTGTACTCCGATCCGCGCGCGCCGCCGGGATTCTTCTGGAACTAAGCTAGAAGCTGAGATGATCGAGATTCGAGATCCGTCCCGCACGATGCATCATATCCCATCCCTGTGAATAGACGGCCGGCTGGCCTAATCTGCACGAGACCGACAGACTACTGGCCGCACGCCCACGCCGGCCTCGTCGCCTCGACGCGTGCCGTGCCGTGTGTGGCGGTGGCCCCGCCGGCACAGCACCACGAAAACGAGCCTCTCGTTGAGAGTCCTGTCCTTTTCCGCCGCTAGTACGGTACAGAACAGTACCGCGCAGTGTCTGCCTCCGCCTGGTCTTGGTGCGCTTCGTCACGCACGCTGAAATTTGAGTGCCTGCTGCAGATCTTGAAGCAAATAAAGCGTGTTTTATTTTCTTTGTGTGTGAAAAAACGGGTTGTCTTTCCGTCCACCACGACTTTTCAAGATTACGGGGGAAGGGGCGATGCATGCACACACAAGCAGTGACGGAACCGGAATTTAGCAAAGCCCCGGGCCGACCCGTGAACGCCGGAAAAAAAACATAGTCTAAAAGGTACATGACAAGAAATGTAAAGGTAGATAACATATAGAAAGGTGCTACTGCGAAGCATTATCTTTAATTTTCTTTGTCAATTGTTCAAAGTGTAGGGGTAGAGCCTACTACAACAATGAAAAATATATATTAAATACTTGAAACGAATAACAAAGATGATGTAAATTAAAATTTAGAATAAGAATTTTGTAGATAGCACTAGATAACCGGTGTTATCACTGGAGAAAAAAATGTCAATGTCCTAGGCCTTTTCATTTCTACCTCTAATCTACATATATCAAAGTCGTGGTCAACAATTCATATACACTCAATACAGAGTATAGTGGATAGCAGCATAGTAATAATTTGATGGGCATTCTAATTTCTTACCCAAGCTAAGCAACTTCTCAAATCTAAATATGAGGTGCTGCTGCCTGAACTACTTGCTCCCGCCAAGGGCCGGTGGCTTGCTCCTTGCTGTGCAATATTGCTAGCTGCTGCCAGCTCCTGCTGGCTGCCAGGGCGGGGCCTAGCGCCTCCCTCCTGGCCGCCGTGGGGCTAGCGCGGTGGCGCCTGCTGGCTGCTGCTAGCCGGCCGCCGGGAGGGGGGGCTGAGACCTAGTCGCCTCTCTACTGGGCTGCTGACCGTCGGGGGGCTGGTGCGCCCGACCGGTGTGGGCGTGCTGGGAGCTTGGAAGGGAGTCGCAGGGGCCGACCGCGAAGGGAGCAGTAGCCAGTAGGGAGCAACCGAGGGCCAACCTGGTCAGCCGACAATCGGAGATGGGGATTGGGGAGTCGCAGGCAGCGGCGGCGCGCGAGCAGGGAAGGGAGCCTGCAAGGGCCGAGGGGCGACGGTGGGCAGGGAGCCGAGAGTGCTTGGGAGGCTGTGGACTTGTCACTGTTGCTTGGGCCGTAGGGAGATAAATGGGCCAGAAAATTAAGAGGGGTTGAAACAAAATTTGGGCCACGCCCCGGGCCATGGCCCGGGTGGCCATGGGCCTAATTCCGCCCCTGCACACAAGTGACCGTACCTACCTCAAGTGCTCGCACACACTGCTAAAGTGCCGATGCGGTTTCATGAAAATTATTGCCACGCGGTTCCGTTTGGCTGACTGACCGTACGCGTAACGCGTCTGTTGAAAAAGCCGCCCCTTTTTTTGTGTTTTACTCTAGAAAAGAAAACTTGTCTAAAACCAAACTGTTTTTTTTTTTTGAGGGGGTACCAAACTGTTCTCTTGAGATGTAAAACCAAATTGTTTGGTGGGCTAGTTTTGGGACCAAGTGCTGTTGGGCTTTCAAAAATGCTGAAGAAGGGGAGACAGGTAGTAGTGGGCTCGATACGTTGCTGGGCCCTCGCATGAGCAAAGATGGAGAGATGATTGCGGACCCAGTGTGCTCGTCTGGACCGAGGCAAAGCCCATGGAAGACTTCACGCCGCACATCCACACTCTGCAGTCTGCAGCGTGATCAGCAGAAAAAGAAGGCTGGTGAGGCTTTATTCCGTAAACCTGTGAATGCCTCGCTTTTCTCGTCCAAATTAACCGGATGAGTGATCCACACAGCTTTCGCCGACGAAGGTCGGATCAGCATTCATCAGCAGAGCCCTTTGTCTGACAAACGCAGACTAATATTAAATGCTTTATTACTTTGTTGTGAAAGGATTAAATCTCCTGCGTCGTCCGGATCGATTCCCTGCAGAAAGAGAAGGTAGAGAGAGAGAGACTACCGACAGCACACCGCGACAGATTGATTAATAATGCAAATAAAGCTTTGCTTTTGCTTTAGCAGCATGACAGCAAGAGAAGCAGGAGCTCTGCCTGAACTGCGCACACACAGACACAGTTAATTAATAGTAACGCATAGGTAAAGTTTCCCGTCGACACCTCAATCGTCAATTAATTACTCTCAAGTCTGAAGAAACGCATGTATGCAGCCCTCGATCCGATCCAGAGCTAGAAAACCTCACTCAATGCAAGTCGGAAATAAACGCCTGCGCTGCACTTTAATTAGTTTGAGAACAAAGTGAAACAGCACACGGGAATAATTAATTAGAGAAACCCGGCGTGCTGCCCACACCCACAGGCGTCGCCACGGCCACGCTCCGCGCGAGCTCCTCGTCGCGAGCTAAAGCTAAAGACGAGAGACGGCGGGCCGGGGTCGTCTTTACACGTACGCGCGCCTAGCTGCCACCGCATGCACGCGGGGCCCCACGCGTTACTTTCCTTGTAATCCTTCCACAGCTGGCGTCACGTCTCGCATCGCATCTCGTGCGGTGGCCGCCATGCATCTACCGCTGGCCGGCGCTCGATCGTTTCTATATAAAGCTGGCTGCCGCAGTGCCGCCCTGGCCAGCAGGCACCCGTGCTCGTTTCAGTGCACCCTTCCCTTCCTCGCTCCGAGATCCCTCTGCCGAGATCAACCGATCAGCCAGCGCCGAAGGAGGAGGAAGAGGAGATCCAATCCAAGAAACAATAGTAATGGAGCTCTCCCGCAAGCTCCTCTCGGCCGCCCTCCTCACCCTGCTGCTGCTCGCGGCCACAGGTACCACTAGCGCACGTCCTCGTCCATGCATGTGATCTTCTCTGCCGTGCACTGAACTAGCTAGTGAACTGAACTCTCGCATGCATGCGCATGTGTGTGTTGCATTTGCAATTGCAGAGGTCGGCGGGCCGGTGGCGGTGGCGGAGGCGCGGATGTGCCAGTCGCAGAGCCACAGGTTCCGGGGGCCCTGCGTGCGCCGCGACAACTGCGCCAACGTCTGCAGGACCGAGGGCTTCCCCGACGGCAAGTGCCGCGGCTTCCGCCGCCGCTGCTTCTGCCTCACGCCCTGCCGCCACTGAGGAGTGAGGAGCCTGCCTTCTATTCCTGTGGCTGCCGGCCGTCCCCCTGCACTAGTAGCTAGCACTGCTGCATGGCTGGCGCGGCGATAGATGACGCGTCTGTGGTCTGTGCCGCCAGCCCACCGCGTGTACCAGCATCCCTGTCCGGTCTGTCTCCGCCGCCTTGATCAGTGCTGCATGATGAATGAATAAGAAGAAGAAGAAGAAGAAGAAGAAGAAGAGTGCGTTTCATTTTGTTTCGGTACCGTGCAAGTGTGGTGTTCATATGGTTGGTTTGTTACTTTGTTATGTCATCACGGCGCCGCCGCATAGACGCCTAGCGTGGCCGACTGGCCGTGTGTGCCCCATTTGCCACTGCCGCTTGCTCAGGGAGTCAATGTCCAATTCCATCCTAGCTCTCAGTTTTCCGCTGCGTTTGGGACCCAAGAAAGAATTCAAGGATGCGCTCATTTCTCAGGCAGAGACATTTGCATGGCAGCAAGCTGCGGGTGCAGTGCTGGACAGCCGTACAGGTATACTAGCAACAACAAAGAACGAGATCCTACACTGCTAGTACTGTGGACAGGTTGCCTTTTAATTTGGCTCCTGGTGTTCTGTTCTGATGGGTACGTGTGCCACGCGCTTGTCGCGGCTCCGACACGCGGAGTGCTAGCTGCATGGCATACGCACGCGTGTAGGCGTAGCTGTTGGCGAGCGAACAATCACCGCCGGGGCTTCCACCAGAGCGAGCCCCATCACCGGTTTTGATTCTCAGTTAATTGCATTAATTATAATCTCCTGCTTCGATTCTTGAGGTACTCCCTCAGTCGAAAACTAATAATGCAAAAAAAAAAAAAACAATTCGGCATGCAATGCACTTTTTACGTGTGTTTGGTCCAGAGATTTTTAGGATGGGATCGTCTCAGCCAGTGTTTGGTTCGCAGGAATGGGTTCATCTCTGTTTTTTGTTTGTTTGTAGGGATGGGTGGTAGGAGCAATGGATGGCGTTATAGAACCGTTAGCCATCTGTGGTGTGGACCCCACTTGTCGGCCATACAAAACTCTTCTTCCTCCTCGCCTCTACCTCGGAGCTTCATCCACACCGCGTCGCCAGCAGCCAAGTACGTCGCCCCTTCACCTCCCTTCCGCAGCCGCCCACCAATCCGTCGACGACGCCTCCTTCCCCGACGCTGCCTCCCCTCCGGCCTCCGTCGCACGGCCGCGGCCACAGCCCCCTTCGCCGGCGCCGCCTCCTCCCCTCCGTTTCGCCCCTTGGAGCTCATTCGGCGCCTCTCCTCCACCTCACGCGGCCGCGGCCTCCTTCACCGGTGTCGCCTCCCCTCCGTCTCACCGCTCGGGGCTCGCCACGGCCGCGGCCTCCTTTGCCGGCGCCGCCTCCCCTCCGTCTTGCCTCGTCGCCACTCCGCCTTGGCGCCGTCGGGCGGAGGCCGCCGCCTCTCCACCATGCCTACCTCGCCTCAGCCGCCATGCCCCCACACCTCCGCGAGACAGGCGCGGCACGGACGTCCACGGGGGACGTCCACGTCCGCCCAAATCAGAGGGATGGGGGCAGCCCGCATCAAAAGGGAATATTCCCTCTCGGGGATGGTCTCATCCCACCTGCTCCTCAACCAAACAATAGCAGAAAAGGGAACATCCCATCCCTATCTATCCCCCAAACCAAACACATGCTTAGCTACATGTTCTTTTTTTTTCATGGTGCGTTGATACGATTGATTATATCAGGCACCTAGGTCATTTCTCATAACTATTATTTTGTCTCAAATTCTAAGAATACATATGCTTAATCAAGCACCTAGATCATTTATTCTGATTTTTATTTTGTATAGAATAGTGGGATTATACTTTTTACGGAGTAAAAAACAAATTTGATCCACCATCCACCAAGTGCCATGCCAAGCGGCCAAGCGGGGGTCCAAGTCGAATCTGAACAAAAGGTTGTTGATGGGCCGTCGAGCCCAACTAGGAGATTCGACAGGGCTCAAGCGATGGCACGGCGGCACCAACATGTGTGGGCCTAATTATACTACAGTAGCTGTCTGGATGGGCTGCGCATGCCGGGCCCTTCGAATGTAAACGCAGAAAACCTGCAAAATGTTTTTGATACGTAAAATATACTCCTACTACCAATGAATTGTTTTGCCACTGCATCCTCGCAGTGCCCTGGTCGGGTTTGCATAGGCTTCCGGAGTTCCGGCCTCGATTCACTGGAGCTCGCAAATACTATCCTCTCAGGGCAAGTAAAATCGTGGTAAGACCGACTTCAACGTTGTCCTCTAAATTTCGCTCCCTAAAGATTATTTTACTAAATTCCTAAAACAACTTCATCCTCTGTATCAAAATCCTCTCCAACAATACCCCCTATACCGCATCCTCCATACCCAACTTTTTAATATTTTATTTTTTTTCACCCTCCTCCAACAGAACCACCGCATGCCCTCAGCCCTCCACGTCTGCACTAGGCCCACCACAAGGCGGTGGAGTATGCCCGTTCGTCCCCTAGGCTTGGGGGACGCAGTGCTCCTCCCCCAAAATGGAGGATGATGTAGGGGGCACCGGTGGACCGTTTAGGGGAGGGAGGATCCTCTAAACTTCAGGGAGAGGACGGTTTAGGGGCTGCCACTACGACCCGTCTAAGGCTAAGGCTGTTCCAATAGAACTCTTAAAAAGAGTCTCACAAAGCACTGTAGCGGTACTGTTTGGCACTGTTCTGCACTGTTTTTTATACTGCTTGTTACTGTAGCTGATATGACATACGAAGAGGAGTGGAATTTGAGGAATTAGGATGAGGTGGTGTCCCATTGGGGACAGCCTAAGGCTCTCTCTAGTATAGCAATGAATGTGTAAAATAATATGTATCAAGACATATTAATTAGGTTGGTGTCACCAGGAGATGTAAATGAGTCGCACTACAGATAAAACAAAGTTTAAAATATAAACATACCGACATATGACATTAGCTTTAGACCATGGTCACCAGGACGTGCATCCGTATACAATCATTGCTTTTTCATTTTATGTACAGTGCGTAAAAAATATTTTTCACGTCTATTTTCACACTCTCCAGTGACCCGTGTCTTAGAGCACTAAATCAACTGACTTTTACTCTCATTTTTATACCACAAGCCATAGGTCATGCATGGGCAATCGAGCTGTGGAGTGGGCCCGCGATACGAATATTCTCGGTGCTCGCTTCGGCACAAGAGCAAGATGCGAGCGGCTGGCTTTCGGCCCACTGGCGCGTGGGACCTGCCGTGAGGCGCCAGGCGCGAGCCAACGGCTGGCTTTCGGCCGCCACGCGCCAACGCGCCATGGACCCGTCCCACGAGCCAGCCAAGTGGGGCCGACCGATCCACCGGCTCAGCGTAGACCCATTCCACGCCCCCACGGCGCGCTCTCCCACCTTCTTCTCCAAGCCTCTCTCTCCTCGCCTGACCTCAACTCACCTCGCCGCCGCATGTACAAATACGCGGCCGGAACGGTCAAGACCGAACCCTAAAACCCCGCCCCTCCGACTCCGCTCCTCTCCACCCATGGCGGCCGTGCAGCGCCTTCTCCGGGCAGCCGCCTCCGGTGGTGCGGCGACGGCGGCGGCGGCCAGGAGGCGCATGACTTCGCTGGCGCCCGAGCAGGCTCCCGCTGCTGCGGCGCCGGGGGCAGGGTTTCCGTTCGCGGCGGGGGAGAGGTTGAGCCGGCGGCCGGCGGCGGAGAGGAACGTGCAGTGGGTGTTCCTGGGCTGCCCAGGTGTGGGAAAGGGCACCTACGCGAGCCGCCTCTCGCGCCTCCTCGGCGTGCCGCACATCGCAACGGGGGACCTTGTTCGCGACGAGCTCGCCTCCACCGGACCCCTGGCCGCGCAGGTGAGCGTGCCTCCTCTCCGCGCCTCCAGTGTCCAGATCAGCCCGTCCTACGGTGTGCTGATCTGGATTTCGTTTTACTCGTGTGGTCAGCGACTGGCTTCAGCTTGTTTAACTGGATTTGAGATTCCTTTGGGTTAGCGAGTGCAGATCCGTAGAAAGCGTCGCGAAGTGAGTAGTGACTCTTACTTAACTGGGATTTTTTTTTAAAAAAAAGAGCGATGGTTTCAGATCGAGAGACAGAAAATTCGTTAACAGATCTGAACAACACCGATTGAATTTTACTTGCATGCTGTCTGTGAATTGACTCTGCTATGATTCGATCAATTTACCTGGCCTGCAGGCTTGAGCTCAATCCTGTCGCTACATAGGAAAGTTCCCTTATAGGATTTAATTCTGCAAAATTCCTCCGTTTTTCCTCTCATCCAAGGGGGCCTTGCACGCAAAAAAATCTGGTTAGAGTTGTTGAGGGCTTGTAGTTGCTGGATGACTTATGCAGTTGTGCCATTTTACACGTTGCTGCTTGCATAACATCGTTTTTGTTGGAAGTGTGTCGCAATTCACTAGTAGCTACAAACTTGCAGTTGAAACATAACTTTGATTGTTAACACAAAAACACAAGTCAAATACTCATCAAGAGATGAAAAAAATAGAGTTGAATACTACTAGTTTTCCATCTTACCGTGAAACTAGGACTCAAAGCAAAATCAAAACATGATGTTACCCTGGAATGAACTTTGTATTCTCTAAAATGGATAGCTCTACATAAACACTCGTGACCAAGTTATATATTTTGCCCTAGGGCAGAGTGATGTATAAAAATCATTGTAACGACCGTAAATACCTCCAATCATCACAAAAAATATATCTCAAAATTTATATAGAAAATTAATTAGCATTTAAGAGTGGTTATAATAAAAAATCAACATTAAGTAGAAAAATTCTGACTTCGTTTATTGATGAAACCAAATTTATATGGAGTAAGAATTTTTTATGTGATGTAGATTTTGTATGATAACCATTCTCAAATGTTAATTACTTTTTTATATAAATTTTGTATCAGTAACTCAATGTAGTGATAGATCTTTTTGCGTCAATTGGAGGTTTTTAGACTTGCTACGACGGTTTTAGACTGGTCATTAGTCTTTGTGTTGAGCAGTTCAATTTGGAGAATGAAGTTGAATACAAAGCAACATCATGATCTAATTTTGCGTTCAATCCTAGTTTCGCAGCCTGCTGGAATCAAGTTGAATCCCATTTTTTCCATATCTTCATCTGTAAATTTGTGTACTTGTCTTACTCAAAATGTGGTGGCTCCTACGTTTTACTCTAATTTTGCTGCGTTCAATCCATGCACCATGCTAACTACTAGATTGCAAAAACTGGCCGTAGTGCTTCTCCATTCAATACTTACCATAAATGAGTATATACATATTTCATTGATTGCAAGAATGTATATGTTGTTATATGATTATCCTTTTATATGTTTCGCTTATGTCTTTTTTTTCTTGCAGCTTGCTGAAATTGTTAATCATGGGAAACTGGTTTCTGATGAAATCATCATCAATCTTTTGTCCAAAAGGCTTAAGAAAGGAGAAGACCAGGGAGAATCAGGATTTATTCTGGATGGTTTTCCACGTACAGTAAAACAAGCGGTGAGAATCTTTTAACATATTGAGGATACTCCCTTTTAGTTTGTTCCTTTAAGTAGTAATTCAATTCAATGTTCTGATCATTCAATGTTCACATGTTTCTGTTCTGCTCCCATTGAACCTGTTCCTTCTAGTGTTATTCCTTTTAGTAATAGTCATTGAACTCAATGACCTGGTAACTGTTGGACATTCAGCATTTTCTTGCTGCTTGGCAATAATGTTAGTACCATCCTTATAGTTCACGACTTCAAGGGTTCTGTTCCCATCAAACCAGTGTGGCATTGTGATAATCTGAATACTTTTTGTTGTGAAATTTTTGCTGCCATTCTGTATCTATAACGAGATATCTACTAGAGCGGCACTGTTGCTTGCAGGAATAGTAGCCATGTTTCTGATATGGATTTTAGCATTTTTAGCCTTTTTTTCCTACTTGAACTCATTGATGCTAGTGTAACATGGTGCTATAGTACATGCACTTGATCACTGTGGTGAGTGTGGTCTGAACTATCTCTCTACATG
Organism: Paspalum vaginatum; assembly: GCA_030272315.1. Taxonomy (NCBI): domain Eukaryota; kingdom Viridiplantae; phylum Streptophyta; class Magnoliopsida; order Poales; family Poaceae; genus Paspalum; species Paspalum vaginatum. Next base: position 56,697,650 of record CM059012.1, on the reverse strand, counting down.
CACTTGATCACTGTGGTGAGTGTGGTCTGAACTATCTCTCTTCCTCTCCAGGAAATTCTAGATGGCGTAACAGACATTGATATGGTGGTTAATCTAAAACTGAGAGAAGATGTATTAATAGAAAAGTGCCTTGGGAGAAGGATTTGCGGCCAATGTGGAAAGAACTTCAATTTGGCCTGCATTGATGTCAAGGGTGAAAATGGGTTACCAGCAATTTACATGGCACCATTATTACCCCCAAATAACTGCATGTCAAAACTTATTACCCGAGCTGATGATACCGAAGAGGTGGTCAGAAATCGGCTTCAGATTTATAATGACATGGTATGGTTCTGTTTTCAGTTCACCAATGCTATATCATTCATAATACTCTCAAGTGCTGAATATGCAGTGGTTGATTCATTTTGTTTCTAAAAGGTTTGCATGCAATTTAATCCCTTGAGATCATTGGCTTGTGCCATTTGCATTATTTGCCTAGGTGAAAACGTTCTGCTATCCGAGATGTTCAAATCTATAAGATGTTCAAATCTATATAAATATATAAGTGCAGTGTCTTTGGCTTGTATGATATACTCCCTCCACCCCAAAAAATAAGGTGCACATGTATTTTAAGAAGTCGATCTTCCTAATCTTTGATCAACAATTAGTCTACAATTTGAAAACCCACGCAGGTGGTTTCATTCTATTAATAGTTGGAAATATTTTATAATGATCAAACTTCTATTACCACAACTGGTATATTATGAGATAATTTGTTGGTCGAAGATTACAAGGTTTGACTTTTTGAAATACATGCACACCTTGTTTTTGGGACGCATAGAGTAAGATCCAGTGTTTCCTTGTTGTCTTAGCATATGTTACAGTTGATTTCTCAAAAGATTGTGTTGATTCGGTTTCAGCATAGATTTGTTATAACAGGTTTGTTAAACTGTACATGATCCATGCGTTGATATTCAACACTTGATTTCCTGACATTTGCAGAGTCAACCTGTGGAAGATTTCTACCGGGGGCAGGGCAAGCTCCTGGAATTTGACTTGCCTGGTGGGATCCCTGAATCCTGGCCAAAGCTGCTCCATGTTCTAAACCTTGAAGACCAAGAGGAGTTGAAGTTGGCCGCTGCATAGGCCTCATGGAGCAGACCTTTTACATACTTGGAAAGAATCATACCACAATTTTTTTTGAATAATGGAGAAGAGCAAACTTACTCCATAATTTAGTGCTTTTTTGCAGAATTTTTTTTCATGTCAAATGCGGGAGTTGCTTTTCAACGGCGTTTTGATGAGCCGGTACTATGTAACGGTGGTGTTAGTTGTAAGTTCTTATTCTTGTCTGGGGGACTGGGACCCCGTTTGGGGTGCATGAAGACATGCACATGCTGTAGCGCTATACATAACAAACTTGAAATAGATGAGAAATTCATTGTTGTATTGGGCGACATGATAACAAGACACCTGTTGGGTAACCATGTGTGCTCATGTCAAAGCACTGAAATATTTCAATCTGAATTGCATAGTAAAGGTGGTAAAATGTGAATTTGGTGGGAGGGTAGCAGTGACTCGGTGCGGCCTTGCCACGCTCGCGTCGTCTAGGCACTGTCCTGTCCACAACACGGCAAAGCAGATACAGATACGCTAGCTAACTCCAGCGGACCATCCATTCCTCTGTGGCCTTTCATATGGACACACCTTACTGGAAACAGCCTAACCTCAAGTAAAAGTATCCAACGAAACAAGCACGTCAAGGGTCAAGCTCACCAGCAGTGAGCACAATCAATGCTGATACTGATACTTAGTTTACCCAAGCCTACCAAGAATGCTGATACAATCAATGCAGAAGCATAAAAGGAAGGACATACAAAGTTTTGACGAGTCGTTTCGTACACATAAACTATATAAACAAAATCAGACTCGGGGTAATTTACAAGATACAGAAAAATGGTTACAAAGAAAATACAAAGAAATAACCCAAACATGTCCACTTTGTACGTAAGATGGACCAAAAATTGCACGCAAGGCGAATGCCAGAAATGTCAAACAAAAAAGTATCCATGGTATGAAAATGTCGGAGACTTGGAGCTCGCTCAAAGAATCTGAACCTTGTATCAACAAATCATCTTGCAAGATAACCCTAATCAGAGCATAAACATTATCAGAACTTGGGGGGAGACCGGCTTCCGGATGCTCTAAAAGGTCCACTTGACCCGAATGGATCAGCATCATCAAAAGAGTCAAACCGACCAAAATTTCTCGAGCTGTTCCCTGTATCGAATCCTGATACATTCTCGCCTTTGGAGCTGCTAATGGAGTCAAACCGACCAAAATTTCTTGAGCCATCCCCTGTATCGAATCCTGATAGATTCTCACCTTTGGAGCTGCTAATGGAGTCAAACCTGGAAAAACGACTTTCCTGAGGGAAGAATCCAGTGTCTTGGGATCTGAAAGAATCGAACCTCCCAAAATTATAAGAGGAGCTATCATCATGGCTTTCACCGAATTTTGGTGAGAATCCAGACGTGTACGCAGGAGAACTTGGGACGGAATCGTCAAAGAATGAACTTCTCTTCTTCCCAAATACACTAGCGCCACTTGGCGAGCCTGCCTCAGACCCAAAGAAAGAGCTATGTGTGCCACCACGATGGTCAGCCTCCTGTATTAACATAGTTCATCAGAAACAGCTGGGGGGGGGGGGTGCATGCACCCACATACCAGAAAAAGAGAAGAAACTGCATAACTTACAGTGCTAAGTGCAGTAGAACCCCAAACAGAGTCAGTATCTTGATCATCAAAGTTCCAGGAATTTTCATCACCAAATTTGTCACCAAAAACAGATTCAGAACCACCATGGTCGCTGCATCGAAATAATATAATTGATGTTATTCACATTTGGGACACATACCTGAGCATCTTTTTCTGATACATCTAGGATGCACATAAACCAAAGATGGAGACAAGTACCTGTAGCTTTCTCTTTTGCTGGGAGATGAGTCATGCACCCCAAAGCGGGAAGGTTTAAATGGACTTCCTGAGGCACTTCTTCCAGCACTACCAGGGCTCCTCACAGACTCATCTCCAAAGTCATACCCTATTTCACTTTCAGCCACTTGATCAACACCACTGTAACGCCTTTCATCCTTGACATGGCCATTAGAAGATGCAACAGGGGACATATCGTCCCCATCATCCCAAAGAGATGGTACTTTTGTTTCAGCAGAAACTGGGTTTTCATGTATCGCGCCATTATCCTTAACAATACCAAACCCTGTTATGTCATATGATTTGATCAGGAATACAGTAAGATCAAATTGGAAAGAGCGGAAAATTTAGCCAAGTAGAAGACACAACATTAACAATGGTTCATGCCATCAAAATATATGCACAGTTCCGCACTAGTTATGTCCTGGCTACAGAAGTTCACTAGAACAGACTCTGACTGGATATATCGGATGAGAAGGAACCCAAACAAGGAAAATGGTAGGAAATGAATTTTATGTGGATAACTTTTATTGATAGATTATACTAACTACACAATATATAAGGCATAAAAGTAGTTTACATGTGTTTAAGACATGACATCTCATCATATCTTCACAGATAAGGTATCTGTATGGCCGTGTGGATTTTATGCTTACAACCATTAAAGGCAGAAACATTTTTGTAAGCAGCAGCATGACAAACACTGGATTGCAGAACTTTGCACAAAATGCAGAGTGCTCTGATGTATAAACAGAACGTGGTTAGCTCTAAAAAGAAATTCAACTTCAGGGATGCTTATAGCAGAATGAAATGAAAGTATTTAACCTTCATCCTCGAATTTATCCCAGTCTTCATCCCACTCAATGGCTCCCTCTTGCGGTCCAGGTTCCCAACCTAACAAATAAACATGAAAGCGTTCAAAAGATATGTAACTTCATATATATGTAAATGTTCAAAAGCAAGTTGGAGCCTCCAGAATAATGAAATGTATAATAACAGAAAGATGGAGAGTCAGATACCAGAAGGAAGCTCAACTGACGCAGATGACTTGAATTTCAGTCCAAAGTGCTTGCACCGTTCACTAAGAGCTTTCTCCATCTCTTCTAATTGATGTTGGATTCGATCGGCTCGAACCTAGGAAAGCACCAGCGTTACTGAGATAAATAGAATGATAAAAGTAACTGGCAAAGTTAGAGCATACCTGAAGCAAACCATCAACGCTTCCACCTTGTACCATTTTAATCAATGCATCATGCAGCTCAACTTTTCTCTCCTGAAAGAAAAAAGGTCAAAATACTCCAGCCTAAGACAGAAATCCATCAAGATTCAAGAGAGAACAGAACATAAATCAACATGAAGGATGGAATTAAAATGAGACTAATGGTAATACTAATACAATAATGAAGAGCAATATTTTTCCTAAGGAGCAGAGATAGAAAACCTGGACGTCACGAAATGCAGCTTCTTCAACTGCCAATTTGGAAGCTAATTCAGCTACTTGCTTGTACTTCTCTTCATATTTCTTAGCCAAAGATTCCACCTAAATTAAAATCAAAACTATAGGTTAGCTCACTGGAAAGCAAATAAAATCTCAAATATGAATGTGTGTACCAAAGCATTTAGCACTTAAAAATAGCCAAAAGCAAGGCCTCTGTACAATTAATCTGTGCGCCTCCAGGCATTTATCATAATAAAAAAAACAGCTCAAAAGGGGCAACTACAAGCAGTGTTGTGTACCTCACGTTTATCAGAAGATGCCCTTTCTGTGATCTCGTTCAGCCTATTGTCGCACCGACTTTTATACAGGACCTTCAGAATAAAGAAAATAAAAATGAATGATAAAAAACAACTTCTGATCCCAATGTTACTTAAACCCAAATTGCAAATGCACATACAAGATCTTGCATCTTTGTGCGGTAGTACTCCAGTTTCTCTCTGGAATCCAGGACCTGCTTCTCCACCTCAACCTTCACAAGAGGAAAGCATTGAATGCATTAAACACATAAGCAATATCCACCACTACAGAATCAAAAACATTACTGGCATGAAGCACTCAAGCACATATGCAATCTTGCAACTATGGAACTAACTCAGCAACCTCTTACTGCCAATTGAGAGGGAGTTACTTGGCAACGAACAAAATGTTGCCAAAAACAGCTAACTAAAAGAAATGCTAAGAGATAAGTCTCCAGAAACTATTCTGAGTATGTATTAAATATTAATTAACCACACTTCAATGGTTGTGTAACTAACTAATATGATGTGCGACACAAGTGCAAAGTATAAGAGTTAAACACTTAAACATGTACCTAAGGATATTAAGCTCATAAATAATTTGTGACGATTGAAAAAAACAGATATACAGCGGGCCTAGCCCAAAATGCGTTACAACAGCTCATTCATGGACACACACTTCCACCCCTAACCCTACCAATTGGAGACACCAAGGCATGCAACTCTTTTAATGGATAATTTAGAGCAGCTAAACTAATTTCAAGGTGCATCCATTTGCTGAATTGACCAACACAGAGTCAGCCTTATTAAAGTGAAAGAGGAGTTATAAAATGATCAACATAGACGATTCAGGATATAAGAATGGATCCACATACCTTCTTAGGAGCATCCGCCAGATCGTGCCCAGTTGAGTCCACTCCAGTTTTGTCATCTTTACCTCCTTGAGTCACCACATGATTATCCACACCAGGCATGTGAGATCTTGGTTGCCCTGGCCTGCTAGCACCATCAGTCTGTGAATGCAAATGCGGTGGCAAGGGTGGCCGCACACCACCCGCTGGTGCTCCGGGTGTTCCAGGGCCTCTTTGTGGTAATCCTGACCCAATATAAATTAGCTTGTGAGCAACGACCAACACAAGATGTCATGTTACACTATGGCTATGACATGATAACTCAAAAGCATTACGTTGATTCTGTTGCCATGACGGGCCATTGTATGCTGTTGAAGGCAAGCCTGTAGCTCGTAACAATGCTTCATCATGCCTAAGAGAGTCAGGAAGTGACGGGGGCAGAGGAGTTCCAGCTCGGTGCCTCTCCATTAAATAAAGAGCAATGCAAAACTCTCTAAGAGAAAGCATGCCATCATTATCTTGGTCAGACAAATCCCACACTTGCTTCAAGATCTCTGAAATGGTTAAAAGAATGAAACTTGCATTAGCTAATAGCTATGGTATTCCATACTATGGGACATGTTTAGCACATCACAAAGAAAGAACCACAGCAACAAAAATGATGTAATGCTAACCAGCAATATCAAAAGCATAACACAGTGACTGAGAGCGAGTTTAACACAATTACACAAAAAATTAAGTAGATGAAAAAGCATATCCCACCTCTTGGAAGCCTCCAACTGAGGAACAGAGTGCGAGCTTCTGCGCCAGTTATTTTGCCATCTCTGTCCCTATCAACATCCCCAAAGACTTTCATGTACTTCTGGATGTCAGATTGACTCATTTTCGGCCATTGGGGAGATGAATTAGAAATCCCAGTAGAAACACCAGGTGCAGCTGGAGTGACAGGTTGAGTCTGTTGAGGCTGACTGCTACCTTGCAAAGAACCAAGCTGTGCAAGATTGGTGAGGTTCTGGGAGCCAGTTGGTGTGGCCATAAAACTGGATGAGCTGGGAATCGAGCTTGTCTGAGGTGAAGGTGCAGAAACGCTTGGCTTTGGCTGCGTGAGAGCAGAGAAGATATCTGTAGTTGATCCTGAGCTACTGGCAGGGCCATTTCCAGAGAGTACCAAAGCCTTTGAATCCTGAGGCGGGACAGCAGTGTTGCTCTGCGGAGGCAATGGTGATGAGGCCATTGCTTGTACCTGCTGTCCAGGAGTCAAGCCCATTGTGCTAGGCAGTCCTAGGCCAAATCCACTTCGTGGTGTCTGTGAAGGAGCACCTCCTGGCATAGCCTGTGGAATGCCTGCCACTGAGGTAACATTACCACCTTGCCATCCGACAGATCCTCCCATGCTGCCTCCACCCAGCAGACCTTGATTGGTTCCAGGCGCTTGAGCTTGAGCTCCCACCTGAGGTGGCTGCGTGAAACCAGTACTTGAAGGGAGCTGTTGATTAAAGCCCATGCTATGTGGCCGAGACTGCATTGCCCTTGGTCCAGCAAATTGAGTTGCCTGCAGAGCACCGCCCTGACTTGCAGCTGGCATCATAGAATTGATCCCTTGGGGTCTTGGAGCAGCACCAGGGTTCAGCTGCGGCATGCTAACTGGAGTAGATGCCGGGATCATACCAACTCCCTGAGGCCTTGGGGCGCCAGCCGGGTTCATCTGAGACGCTCCAACCTGTCCTGGAGCGGGCGCCATCGCAGCACTCCCCTGGGGCCTAGGAGCCCCCGCCGCGCCCATCTGTGGAGGAGCCGGCCCCGAGGCTATCTTCGGAGCTGGAATTCTAGCCGCGGCGGGACCATACAGCGCCGATTGCACTATGTCGGGCGTGAGCTGACGCCCGCTCTGCGCCACAGTGACGAGGCGCAGCGCGTTGAAGAACTCCGGGCGGCCAAGGAAGCCGGTCTTGTTCTGATCGGCGTGCATCCATACCTGCCCACATCCGACAAACTCTCGCTCACTCGAATTCTGGGCAAGGGATCTAATAGATTTGCGGAGATCACACCTAAAATTGGGCGCGGAGCTCGAGCCTGCGAATTGGAGGGAGGGTTTAGGGGGGCGCACCTGGGCGAGGACTTGCTGCGGCAGGTTGGCGCCCTGGAAGAAGGCGACGGCCTCCTGGCCGCTGATGCGGCCGTCCTGGTTCAAATCAGCGCGGCGGAAGTAGGCCTCGAAGGCCTCCGTCCCCGCCATCGCCGGGATCCGAGGATGGACCTCGCCGGCGGAGGTGCGACCAGATGGATCTGCTGCGCCGGTCGGTGGAGATCTCGGGGGAGCGTGTCGCGGCGGGCTACAGGAGCACCAAGGAGCCTCTTCTCGCGGTCGTGTGTCCGCGAGGAGAGGGCAGTGGTTGGGTCGGCCCTCCGGGTGTCGAGGTGCTGAGCGGGCAAACTTCTCAATTGTTCCCCTCGAGTTTTTAGTTTTCTCAACATACATATATGTTTGGCAGTGATTAAAAAAACTTGCTTTGCTAGGCTAGCTTGGCTCTGAAAGCAGGGAAATCTTCTCGGTAAAGAGAGACAAAGGGCATGTTTGGTTCATGCCACCTTCTTGCCTGGTTTTGCTCGCTTGTGCAATGAGAAGCTTCCCCGAGTAGGAGAGCCGATTTCACTCTCTTAAAATCAAGGCAAAGCTTGCCGGCGTGTTCCCAAAAATAGCTGGTTTGATATCTAAACGGGGAGATTTCTAGTCTATCCTTGCTCAATGAGGCTAAACAATAGCTGTCAAAGGTACTAAACAGAACCAAATTGGCTCTCCCAAACCGGCAAACCATCATACTGAGAGGAAAGCATGGCTCCATCACGTTAAAAATTTCAGTGCATACGTCAAACCTTCACACGAGCAAACCAACCAAACAGCTTGCTAGGCTTGCCTAGCATACTAGCCTTGCCTTGCCTTGAAGCTAGGCTAAGCAAAGTTTGGCAAATGTTCCGAACATAATAGATGATGTTTTGAGTTTTGCAGCCCAATAAGAAAAAAAAAAACACTTCCGATCAGGTTTGGCACCGTTTGGCCGGACTTTAGGGGTGCACATAATTAACCGAAACCAAACTAACCAAAACCGAAAGAATCGATATTGAGTTCGGTTCCACATTGAGATGAGCGAAATAACCGAGTGAATTTCGGTTCTAAACCTCAAAGAACCGAAATGACCGAAGTAATCGAACTAGAAAAGGCCCGTTAGAGGAATCAGGCCCATTAGCAAATGCCCAATAACATCCCCAGACCCTCAGTCCTCACCCCTCCTCTCTGTGGTCGCAACACGCACGCCCAACAGGCCGCCCCGCCCACCACACCCTCTCTCCCAACCTCGCTCTTTGCTCCTACACCGACGGTGGCGGGCAGCCACACCCCTGCGGTGATGGAGCTCGGTCACTTCCCTACAACGCAACGGCGATGCTCAGCTTCACTCCCCCTTCTCACGCGTCGGGCCGGCGGCAGCCCTCGGCTCCGCTCCCCTCGCGCGCTACGGCAGCGTGCAGCTCCACTCCCCCTCCTGCGTGGTGGGTGGCGGCGTTGCGCCCATCGTCCCCTGGCCCTAGCCAGCTCACCCGTTCTCGCACCTCTAGCACATTGTTGCCCTTCTTTCCCCGACCAGCTCACCCATGCAGCACCCTGTGCCCTTGTCGGTTATTAGGTCAAAACCGAAACCGAACCGAAGGAACCGAGAACCAAACGGGTCTGTTCCAGATTCTCTCGGACCCTATTTCAGTTCTATTTTTGAAGAACTGGAATTCTCAAATAACCGAGGAACCCACCCCTTAGGGCGTGGAAATAGACCCATAGCCACCCGGGCTAGTTTAGCCCTCCCTACGGCCGACTCCCGTGGCCCGTCCAGGCGTCAACGCATCCGCGCACGGGTGCCGCCACAGCTCCGCCCTAGCTCCCTTGCCTGCCGCCGCCACCTTGCAGTTGGCCTCGCCCCGCCTCGGTCATTAAAAAAGTCATATATTAATGTCTGGAACAAGTAAACAAATCTTGTACAATTACTTAAGTTTATCATTAACAGATAAAAAGATGATAGTTGTTATACAAGTATCGTGTTTGTACAAAGGTGACTATAAACGATTTTGATCAGCTGTGAAATAGTATGAATTACTTTGTCTCTCCAGTGGTTAATATATGAGTTTTTTATTCAAATTGCATTAAAAAAAGTCATATATTAATGTCTGGAACGAGTAGAAAATAGGCTCATAACAATTTTCATGACATTAGCAGACAAACTACCTCCTAACGTGAGAACCCTCACACTTGCACAACACAAGCTCAAGAGTCATTACTGAATGTCACAAAAAGCACGGTCTTTTTTTATATATGATTCACTCTTTTTTTTCTTCTTTATGCAATCATCAGGCTAAATTCAGCATCCTTTCACACCCAAACGTACTTACATTTCTCACTCACTAACATTCGATCACAAATCCGGCAAGCACCCAAAAGGGGTAGGGGAAAAGGCACCCCAAAATGTACACGTATACTAGTCAGAAGAAGAGACCTATGAATATGAACCATCAGTCCCCCACGTTGAGGAGCACATCCCACACCGTCTCGTCCAACAGCTCGTCCAGTATCTCCGCCTCCAACTCCCCTGCCAGCGCGTCGGCGTCGTCGCGGAACGAGCCATGCCAAGCTGACACGCTCAGGTCACGGCCGATCAGCACGTCGACGGAGGCAGAGCTCGACGTCGTGTTGTCGCTTGGAGGCTCTAGCCACACCTGCACGGACTTCCACAGCGCGTCCAGCAGCCTCTTGCCACCGGGGGCTCTTCTTGGCGCCATGGCATAACACTTGTCGAACGTGCACACCATCGTCGAGGCCCGGACGGCTCCCGGCAGTGCCTGGTTGATCAGATCGAAGAGGAGCCGGTGGTCGACGGTGACCGCACTGCCATTTGAGGATGCCGCAAGGGCCGAGGACGAGGACTCGACTTCCTCCAACACCCACTTGGGGATCGGCTTAGTTTCGCAGGTTGATAAGAAGCTGCCAGGATTCTGTTTCAGCCCATACATGCCGGCGACGACAAGAACAGCTCTGACGAATGATTTGATGGGGTGACCCATCTCGTCCATGTCGTCGTCCTGCTCGTCCAGGACAGGATTACTTGTCTCAGCGTGGTCTGCAGTGTGGACTTGTTCTGACAAGATTCCTGGTTCTGCAAGAGGTTCTTTTGATCAGAACTCATGACAAAACATAAATTGCTGAACAATCTATTCAGCCCGTCATCCTAGGAAAAGCAGAAGAAAGAACCATTTGGCACTACTATCTGCTTACCGGCTGGAGCACTTGAGCTCATGTCCTTGGCTGCCGTTCTCAACGGAGACCGGTGCTCGCTGAAGGAGGCCTCCAATGGCGACACAGGGCTCGGGTAGCCTCCCCTGCTCATCTCGTCAGGCGGACTGCTGCACCACGACGCCGGGCTCGGCGGCACCTCGGTGGAGTTCTCCTGCAAACAAACAAGCATCACAGCATCACTTTCATGCCTTCCTTTAGATTGCAATGGCTCTGGGAAAAAAAGCATCAACCTCAGCAGAGCTGCCTCACCTGCAGGACGCCAGGGTGTATGAGAACCGATGGGGCGGTGACGAGCGTGCCGATCGGAGGGAGGTCGTCCGGGAACGACTCTTCCGAGGCGTGAAACTTCTTGCCGAACAGCTTCGCCCTGAGCCCCAGGTTCTGCCTCAAGTTGGACACCTTGCCTTTGATGTTGAACGCGTCCTTCCTCCCTTTCCTCTCCTCTGACGGCGGCCTGCTCCCGTGACCTTCCTGCTTGCGCTGCAGCCGTGCTCCGGTCAGCACCCGCGGCTCCTCCGAGAGGAGCTTCACGAAGGTCGTCCCGGACACCGGCGCCGAGAACGACCTCATGAGGTTTCTGGGCGACACTGGTTCAGAGTCCAGTTGGGTCTTGTTTGATCCATATCTGAAGGACCTGACGTCGGACTCGATCGCACACTTCTTCTCCTCCTTGCTCCTGATCTTCCCCTTCCTGGGTGCCATGTCGTGCCTCGGCCTGGGCCTCGCCTCCTCGTCGAACGACGTCGAGGTGGCTCTTCTCCGATGAGAGATGGGCGTCTCCGCGTCCGGCTCCCTTCTCAGCACGTTCTTCAGTCTGTCAGAGAGCTGCCTCCTGGCATCTCTGCCGATGTAGTCCATCTGGTTCTGCCCATTGAATTGCACGTCGCTGCGATACGACCGCGTCGACTCCGACCGTACCAACGCCTGGTGCAAGTCTCTCTCCCTTGTGACGTTCTCCCTGATCTGGTTGGCGATGTTCCGCGCGATCTGCTTCGGGTCTGCCGGAATGTCGCCTCCGGCCCACCGGTCGGCCTTGTCGTCGGAGGCCATCTTCCCCTCGAGCTCAATCTTTAGCCTCTTCTTCACCTCCTCGAGGAATGCCTCCATGTTGTTCTCCTTCTTCACCAGCTCCGGCGACCCCAGCGACGACTCCTCGATGTCGTCCATGCTCAGCTCCGGGCAAGGCTTCAGGATGACGATCCTCGTCGGCGACAATGACCTCTCCTCCTCGGGGTAGAACCTCGAGAGTGGCAGCCTTGTGGAACAGGGGTCTGCAGCGCTTGTCAGAGAGAACGTACGGCTCCCAGAGATCGACGTGCTGCTCTCCTTGCTTCTTCTCCAATGCACATCATCATTGGAGTGCATGTATTTGTTGCCGCTGCTGGCATCTTTCACCTTGTTGTGCTGGTACCTGAAGGGCACGATGTCCGTGCACTTCTCATCGTCGTCGTCCAGGTTACTCTCCAGTTCGAAACTTCTTGATTGCTCCCACGCCCTGCTCACCTGCCACGCCTCGAACTCTTTCTTGAACTTCTGCAGCTCCTCTTCCTGTGGGTGCTCTCGCGGCTTCGGCTTACGCCACTCGTTGCTCCTCATGCTCGACTGCCCAAACAGATCCCTGTCGTCGTCGTAGGCTCGGATTTCTTGCTTTGGTGCAGGCTTGATCGAGTCCTTATTGTGTTGTGCAAAGGCTACATGCCTGCTGGTTGAGATCATTTCAGAAGGATGTCTTCTTGTCATTGATGTCGGGGTGATTTCTGATCTTCTTTCTTCTGAACGACTGGCGGATTCAGTGGTTGTGTTCTGTGGAGGTGAGTCCATGCCCATCAATCTGGCGATCACACCGGGCCTCTTCTGTACTTCATTTATTCGGAAGGAAATGTCCTCATGGATCAGCTTCTTGACTGGGTTTGAGCTGTGGTTGAGCCCCGATTTTGGGTACTGCCTCGCGTTGCAGGAATACTGCTAAAAAGCACAAGAATCCTAATCAGATCATAGCAAGTTCTTGCACAATAAAATGGTACACAAAATTTGCAAACCAAAGATCGACATTGCTTCTTGTAACAAAAGCACCGATTTTTAAAAGGAAAAAAATAGTCCAAACACTAGACGTGCCTTGTGAAGAGATTGCCAACAGAAAGATGACAAGGAGGCAAAGACTAATCAATAGATGCTGCAACAGTAGATGGGGGTCACGTCTAAAGAGAGAATAGCAGATGAAGGTCTACTGTTTAGCACCATTGTTGATGCATTTGCTGTTGTGTCCTCTCACGTAACTGTAATCAGTTACAAGTACAACTGAGCTAGCAACAAAGTTACCAAGACATGCAAGGAGCAAAAGTAGGCGCCCTCGTCTCTCAGGAATTTTCGAAACGAACTGTTTGTTACTGACAGGAGAGGTCCTTGTCTGAAAGCAGAACAGTTTGCCTGCTCTGGGGACAGAAGATGGAAGGAGTTACTCCGACACAGCAGTACTGATGAACAGAAGGGTCAAGACTCACCGGAACATCATCTTGAAAAACGCCGTAGCTGTGGGAAGCCTCCAAGGCGAACTCCATGCTGTTCCTTGGAGCTTCAAATCCTGGAAGCAGGGATATGGCATACAAATATGAGAGTTCTGAATCCGGTCGCTAAAAAGGTGGAGAAATTCCAGGGGGGAAAATCCTCTTGATCAATTCGTGTCGTTCCATTGTGCGGTTATGCTCTAGAGTCTAGCGTCTAGAATTTACAGGTCTAATTCATGAGCAAGCAGGGTGGTGGACAGAGAGAAATGGAAGCCCATGCATCGCCATACCATCTCCCTGATGCCTCTTGTGCCCCCACTTCCTTGAGGTGCTGGCATGAGAGAAGTCCAGGTACTGCAGCATGATGGTGCCGGCCACGGAGATCCAGCGTGTGCTTCGATGGCGAGATCAGGGCCTCTGCACGACGAAAGAGATTGACCTTTTTTATCCTGCAAAAAGCAAGCGCGGGATATCGTGTCAGACTCTGCAGAAATCATGTCATCAGTCATCACAACAGAAAAAAAAAACACACGGTCGCAGATTGCTCGCTCGTCAGTTCTACAAGAATTCGTCAGTTTTAACTGAACCTCGCAATCACAGCAACCGATATCGACAGGCATTTCATAACAGAAGGGACTAGGGAGGCGCATTTGCAACCGCCATGAAGTAAAGGAAATCATCAAGAAGAGAGGAAGCAGGATCATGTGGGGGGGAAAAAGCTTTCTTGAATTCATCTTGAAAGAACCATGGAAGCAAGCAGATGACGCATCCAGAATGTCAGGTCGTCAGCAGAATGGAAGACAACCCCACCCACGTGCGAGTGCGACCAGATCAGAACGAAGGGGGAAAAGGCCGCATTTCCTCCACGACGAAGAAGAAGATAACCAACCCCAGACCAAAACGGACCAACAGACCAATCTGCAAAGCAGGCGGCAAACGCGAAGGAGCACCAACTGAAGAACCAAGGCGAGAGCCATACATACACTCAAGGATCTCCTCCCGGCGTGTAGCTCTGCCGGCCGGCCGCCGGTCGCCGCGTTCAAACGCAGGCAAGCCTTGCCGCAGGAGGCCACACAAGAGAGAGGTACGCCGCTGGCCGCGGGAGCTCGAGGCTTCTCCTCGACGCGCGCTTACGCTTATGGTGGCACCCGCGCTCGCGCGTAATAATTACAGCCCACGTAGAGATTAGAGAAGGGGAGAGGGAGGAAGGAAAGCAGCAGCCGGGAAAGCGAAAGCTTCTTCCGGCTCGGCTTTCTCCCTCACCCACCCTCCATTCCGTTTTCCCACGGCCCTTTTATCTCTCACTCACTCGCGCCATCCTGCCCCTCTGCTGCCACTGGATTAATTAGGCTTTGATCTGTTCTCTGCCTGGCACTGTTGCATGCACACCACCTGCCTGCGGTTCTCGCACCTAAATTTCAACAGGTTAACCACGGTTACTGTTATGGTTAATATGAACAGACGATGAACTGCCGGTTACTACCACCAGAAGAATGGTTAAAAAGGGGAAAGATTTAGAAGGATGGAGGCGAAAATGGCAGGGTCGCACGAGGTCCAGTGAGGAAGATTCTGTAGGGGGAGCCAGGTAAATGAGGCCAGGGAGAGAGATGGCTTTTGGGTGTAGTTTAAGCTGGGGACAGCTCGGTTACGCGAGGACTCTAGTTGGAATGTTGGATTTCGTTGATCTTTTCCCCTGCCTCTGCCTGTCACCCACACGCACGAGGCAGCTCCATTTGGCGCCGTTTCTTCTGATCCTGAATCTGGTAGCTCGGGGCAACGGATCGCAGTCTCGACCTGTGCTGTGCTGTGCTGGTTGGTCACTGTCATGTGGGAATCGGATGAGAATGAGATGTGCCCTCGTTGAATACTTTGTTTCCTGTAACGGGAGACTAGTAGAATCACCTGTTGCACGCGCCCCAGTGCGGACCTGCATTAACCAACTGAAAAAACAGTCTCAATTCTGGTTCCAAACAAATTCGTATATGCATGCCAGCCTCATCGACCATCATTATCAGCAGCGGCACGATTCTAACGAATTCGTCTACATAATAATAATCGCCGTTATTATTTATCGACGATGCGCAGGGATGCAAGTGACCCGTAGTTCCAGGTCAGATGCCATGTCACTGCCTAAAGAAAACAAAAATTGCATGACGCGGCGCGTGAGCTCCGGGTCCGGGTCCGGGGCCGGGGGCAGGCTCACCGCACCGGGGCCGTTGGCTGGTGAACGTCCGGCGCAGCCTCGGCACATCAATGCTTCGTGCTGCCCCGGCGGGTACACGCCCGTAAGCATTGCCGGACCGGTGTCGCGCGAGAGCGACGCGTGATGTGTGGGAGATCTCGGCGTGATGGGAATGCTGATGACATCCTGCACGCACCACGGCATAAGCACATGCGCAGCAGCTTGACCCGACCCCGGCCAACAACTGCTGCTGCTGCTGCTTGTTTTTTTAATGCGTGTCGTGCGGCCGGGTTCGTTATCCATCAGAAATGACAGATAACATGGCAAACGAAACGAGCGCGCTGATCGGATTATCTGCACTCTGTGTAATGTGTATTATTGGTTGTTCGTAACACGGCGCCATCTCCCTCTACACGTCTCACCAAACCGAACTGCCAACTGCAACAGGCGCTGACCGGCCCCAGTGTTCCAACCATGCAATGGAAAAGGAACTGAATGGTTTACGGACTATGGAGCACGTATAGGGAGGGGCGTATCACATTCACCGGGAGGGACCAGCGTCATGCAGCGAGGGAGCAGCAGACTCGTGGATGGATGGATGGATGGACAGCAGCGGCTCGCCGAAGCATGCTTGGTGTTGGAACTCTGCAGAACATGAACTGAAGAACACCATTCCTGTACAGACATAAAAGGGCACGGCCCAAAGCTTTCGGTAGGAGGATCAAAGCCTCCCCTTTCGCTCTTCTTAAATCCGGCAAGTGCTATCAAACGGCGTGCAGGGCCATCATGCCTCGGCGCTAAACTAAACTTGCATTGGACGGGAGAGGTCGTGTCCGGGATTAATAAACTAGTTAAACCAGAGGCCCTCCCGCATGAAGACATCACATGGTGGGGGCTGCCATCGAATCAATACCGTTCAGAGCTCCACCCCCACAAAGAGGGGCAAGGGCGGTAAGGTTATCGGCAAGGCTGTCCTCTCAGAAAGCCCAAGGTTTCCTCCGAAGCTCAACAGTATGGACGATTGCAGGCCAGGCTCAAAAAGTGAGCATCTACATACGATGAGGCTTGTGGTCGTGTCAGCTGACAACTGTTTGTTTCTCTCGCATGGCCAGTCAATTTCAGACTCGGTTCATCCGTTACTGACACAAAAATTTCCCAAATTTTTTATTACTGTCAAAAATTCCCCAGTTACGAAACAAGATCAACAGGCATACCTGCATATTTACTTTGAAGCTCTTCAGCTGCTCCAGCCCCCTCTTATAAGCAATACAAAGGATGATCTTCATCCCTGCATTTTTATGTTGCACGCCCAAGCATGTATATATTTAGTCAAAAGATGGAGTATCCTATCTCCTCAGAGATTGCCTCGCACTTTCTGCCTTCAAAAACGTTGCCAACAAGTTTAAAGTTGCTTTCAGTCCTTCAAACTGAAAAACCTCTGCCGAGATGGTCCTGGGCTCACTTGCCATTTGCTAATCTTATCAAAAACTCACAAGGTTGGCATCTAATGGTGTCTTTCCGCTAGGGATCAAAGGGGAACTGGGGCTGGGTGGGTTGTAAAGGGCTGCCATGATCAGTACACTGCACTTTAATTCTGTGCCCACCTCAATCAAAAGATTGTGTCTCTTTGGGTGAAATTTCCCGGTGATCATTCAGATCAACAGCCCCCACAAGAACATGTGTCATGTGAGGTTGCTGGTTGCTTCAAGGATACATGCCCTACTCCACTATTAGGTGTCTTAGCAAATAGCAACAGTGGTCCAAAATGCTGGAACAGATGCAGAGGGAATTGAGAAAAACTTCTTGGCCCACCAAATTGACACCTATGCAGTGGCTCTTTTGTGCAATGTATCATGAGATCGAGAGTCTAATCTATTTACACTCTCTTTTCGTGATAGGTTTCATCATTGTGCATAACTGCCGATGATACAGCAATTTGATTTTCCTTTTCACTACTCTAATCCATCAGACCATCACGATTTAACACTCCAGGATTTTAGTAAGGGTTAGACATCCTTAAAAAATAAAAAAAATGTGATGTGACACCTAAGACTGCATGATGTCCTTTGCACTAAACTACCTCACACAAGTCACAGTTCAGTTAACTGTTAACACTAGTCACCATACGCTCTAATAAGTCACAACTCACAACTCACAGGTGTTGGCTAAAGATGCATCTGAGGCCTCTATCAAGTAAGTCATGTCCACTATTACTATCCAACTTGATTGCCATTTCAGCCACTTGCTCATCTTTCACACAAAAACGAGAGTAAAACCTACAGCAATAATTAACTTACAATGGGGCTGCCAAACCAAGCTGGAGTCATCATGGACCCAAAATATGCAGGCAATAATGGCCTATTAGTAGATTAGTTGTGTTTTGTGTAATGCATGTGACACTTGTTGTAGAGTGACTACATGCTAAATGCATTCATACAAGCGAGAGCTGTTGTGATGATGAAATCTTGGCCCAGTGAATGTGAATACATGATTGAAGAACCACACCCAGAACTATGCTTATTCAGATTTAACCATTAGAGGACATCAACATAGTAGTACTTCTTTTTTCATTGGTCAGTAAACTTGGGAAAAAAGTGTTTCAGGTCCAACACTACAAGCCTTGACCATATGTTTCTATTACAGGACATGAGATAAATAGTGAAAGAAAACTTCTAGTTTTCATTTTGCATAAAAGAAAGATGGTTTACGTGTTATATTTATATCAGACTAAAAAAGCAAACACGTCAGATACGGAGAGGTTAGCAGATCACCTCTTCTGCAACAAACTGTTTAATTGGTTGTAGATAGTGTCTCTCATCATGTCCCTATTACCAGTGTTTAAGGTAAAAACAGCTGCTCCAGGATGATTCCGCAACCTTGCAACTGCATGTTATAGGAAAACTAATGAGAACACTGGGTACTTCCAGCTGCATATGAAGAGGAACTGGAATAGTAAATTATAAGTCTTGTTTCAGTACAAGAGATATCAATGAATTTATTGGATGCAAACATAGCATAGCTTGTTGAACACAAGAAGTTTAAACGTGTAAATGAATCCAGCTTCCTCAAATACATACATGAAAGGACTGACTGTTAAAGGGCAGTCAAAGAAGTGGTATTTATACAAGATTTTGCGCCACACAGCAAAACCATTAATCAGTGGCCTCTGCAAGTTGCAGAATAGGATAGTATGGTACCTCCTGGAATGTCACGGCCATGCCTAGGAATTGGTATGGTGACCAACACGGGTATATTGGATTCAATTACTCTCATTACAGCAGGGAAAAATGCCGAACTAAACAACTCCATTTTACCCACTTCATCGATGATGAAGAGATCTGTTTCTTCTTTGACCTGATAATCAATAAAAAATATGAAGTATTGTTATGTTTCACATCGTGATCGGACTTTCAAAACCTTATCATGCATAAGATAAAAGCACACCTCAGCATGCTCTTTAAGATTTCGTAAGTCATAACTCATAACTGTTTACCTGCAGCTCAGGTAATGCAAGTGATTCCAAAGATGCTACATCTACTTTGTATTTCCCAACAGTAGGCCATCTAACAGACTCTGGGCTGAAAAGACCAAAAAAGAATGATGGTTTTCATCGACATATCTAGTCTAAAAGAATTCAACAAACATACATCAAGGTAGTGTTGTGAAAGTAAGCAATGGCTGTTAGATATATGTCGAATATTTGTACGAGTCCGGTTACGGCAGGATTTTGAATTGTAGTAGCGGTATAAGGGTAGAGTCCTAGTCAAACTTGTAACCCGGACCTCTTCATAAATATGAGGGGAGGGCTGCTATGTAACCAAAATGACTAGATGGCTTGATTTGGGAGTGCGGCGTTGCCATGGTGTACCCAGATGCCGGCATAGCTATCTGATAATAGGGAATAGCGCCCATAGTCATGCCCCAGGAGATGTAGGCTTCAGCTGAATCCTTGTTAACAAACATCGTGCCTCCGGAGTTGTCTGTGATTGTGCATAGATATCTCGATCGATCCATAGGCGCTTCCGCATGCTTGTTTTCTAACAATGGCAACCATGCAGGCCCATGATACTTAACATTTATTAGATGGGCAAAGAGGCAACAACAGGTGGATGCAGTCGCATTTTACCTAACTGTATGTGCAGGATGAAAGTATGACAATAGGAACCAGAAACCTACAGGTCCATCCGACAATGGGTGTGTGTGTTTCAACTTTCAATTAAAGGGGCATATAGTTACACATGAGCACATTATTAGTACAATTGGCCTAGAAATCTGCATATCAGAGAAGATCAGCCATTCTCAAATCTCAATCATCAGCAAATATGGGTTTAGGACATCCGAACATGGCCACCACCTGGTGTTGGCGCATTTGGATCTGAAAGGGACCTTCATTAAAAATTGAGCAGTGATTTTAACTAGAATTGCTGGGAAGCTATCACAAACTGGTGGTTGAGCTATATGTTTGGATGCAAAGTGATGCAATAGCCCCCGTCGTTCTCAACGGCTTGAACAATTAACTTTACTCCATACTACTATCAGATAATTTATGTAGTACTACTGGTGTATTTGAAAATTCCAGCTAGCCAGTTGCACGACGTGCTAAACCGATAGTAGAATCAGAGCAAGCATAATACAGCAGGGTGAGCCCAACCTGGAAACCTTGGATGAGGAAAGCGGTCCACTACGACCGTCAAGCGTGACAACCTCGAACCCTACCCTTTCCCCACTCTCCCGTACCTCGCCTGCAAGCAGGTAGCACAGAAAATCTGGTAAAATTCCTGGTCGCCACTTGCGCAATAGAACAAGCCGGAGTTCGAGAGGGCGAGGCAAAGCAGTACGGGTGTAGAAGCCGCGAATGGTGAGGTTCGGATGGGAGCCTCTGAGGGTTTCGAACACCCGCATGACCAGCGTCGTCTTTCCCACGCCCTGCGAGTGCCAAAAGCCTGGGGGCGTGAGGCGGTTGTTGGGGGAAAGGATGAGAGTTTCGTGAGGGTTTGGGGGGGGGGGGGGGGCTTACCGGCGGTCCAGTGACAAGGAGGCATCTAGACGGCGCGGCGGCCATGGACCGGCGAGGTAAGCGGACGGCGAGGTAAGCACTACGAATTTACGATGTGCGATCCTTCACAGTGTAGGAGAGGGGAAGCGAGCCGTTCGCGTGACCATTGCGTGAAGGCGGAAGTTCCTCGTGTGCGCTCCATGGGCTCGATTTCCCTATGGGCTTGGGCCATGCGCGAACTGTTTAATAGCCCAGCCCGAGCTCTTGTAACCTTTTTTGCGATTAATTAATAATTATTTTTTCTCTTCGAATGTATTACTCCTCCTCCTCACATTCCAAATGACTCTCATTTTCTGATAAAAATATCATTTGTTTTTCTTATTGATGATTATCTAAGTGAAAGTGACTCTATGATCTTTTTTTTTGTTTTCTACATTTTCATATTGCTAATAAATGTTACGGCTCTCACAAATAAATTAGCCATCTTTTCTCAACGCACTAGATGAAAGGGAAGCAAAGCCAAAGACCTACCTTTTCTTGAACCCTGTGTACATGCTTAAGGTCAGGTTTGGCACATCTCTAGGTTTCAACTCTAGCGTGGAGCCGTTATTCGTAGAGTAAATATCAAATTTGTTGTAAATTTGTTGTTCAAGTAAAAAAACAAAATGCAAATAACCCATCTAGATGTTATGTACACACAGTGTGTGTGTGGCCATAGCTACAATCCAATGGTTTTTCTAGAGCTACCGATGACCAGCTCCACCAACTGTGGAAAATGTTGGAGTTCGAGCTCACCCGGACATGTCTAAATACAAAACATTGTACTTTTGAATATAATGGGAGTATTGTTGACATTATTGCGCAATAATATTACTAATCATTTGCCCGTGAAGAATCCAAGCCTAGTCGTTTAGTGGTAGATCAAATGGGGGCTAAGGGGGTGGATATTGCTAAAAAAAGTTGAGTGATCAGGGGAGCAAGAGGTGAAAGAGAAAGAAGAGGGAAAAAAAAAGGTGCAATAAGAGGAAGCCTCGTCAGCGAGTTCATTGTAGACTATAGGCCCCCACTTATACACTGTTCGCTCACACCACCGTGTAGACCATACACGCATGCATTTTATTTCTTCATGCAAGAGGGATGTTACGCCCAATCTAGATATCCAAGTTCACTGCTTTGAAAAAAAGTTAGAGATATCATTTTTTTCCTTTGAGAAAAGACATCGCATTATGTGTGCACTGTCGTGTTGCTTGGGCCATTGCCATAGAAGTTTCATTCTCAATAAAATGCTATGACTTATCAACATACTCGGTGATACGACCATGTATTTACAAAGATAGATAGATAGAGTTTTCATGAAATGTGAGGGAGTTTTATCTAAATGAGATCCCGGACACACCTGTTATTTAGACAAAATATGATATATACACCGTTATATAGCGTATACTATGTTTTATTTACATGAAACTCTATCGTTTTCTATAAAACTCTTTCTCCCATCGCAACTATAGCGCCGGTCATCAAATATACGGACACATTATATAATTCAATTTAATAAAAATAAACTAAAATAAAACTCACCCTAAAAATGTCCTTACGCTATCACACACAATCTCTATCCCATGTCCCATGTCAGACCCGTAAGAACAACTCACGGAAAGCCTTTTTCACCCCTGAAATACCTAACCGTTGCTCGCCGTGTGCTCGAAAGACGGCACGAAACGGAACAGTGACTGTGATGTAATAAGAAGAATTGCGTGAAATGGGACTCCTCATCTGACTGACAGGTGGGCCCCATGGCCTTCTATTCCAAGGAGTAGAAAACAACCACCCACACGACCCTGGGGGCACCCACCAATGGGATACGCCCACGACGCACACGCGCCGGGTCCCACACCCACCAAACGTGCCCGCGGCCGGCCGGTTGGAGCCTACTAGCTTCGGTAGCTTTATCTCTCGTCGCTTCCATGTGGGGTCACATGCATCCTACCCCACGGGTCATGCCACGGCGGGCCCCGCAAGAGCCGAGCAGCCCCCCCGGCGCAGGCTGGAAGGCCCCCCAGGAAAAAAATACCAAACGCACGCAAAGCCACACGCACCCCGACCCGACCCCTTCGCAGGCCATCACACCACCACCCCCTCCTCCCCCGCCCCCGCCTCGCCGCCGCCGCCGCTGCCGCCGCCGCCGAAGTTGCGGCCTGCCTGGCGCCGATGGCGAAGACCCGAAAGCCCCCGCCCCCTCCGCCGCCGCCGCCCCCCGCAGAAACGCCGTCCCCGCAGCGGCGGCGCAAGAAGAAGGGCCGCCCGTCCCTGCTCGACCTCCAGCGCCGCAGCCTCCGCCTGCAGGCCCAAAACCCTAGCCCCGCCTCCTCTCCCTCCCGCAGGGACCCTAACCCCTCCGACGAGGACGAGGACGGGGCCGGCAGCGGGCGGCGGCGGCAGAAGCGCCTCAAGAGCGTCCTCTCCGGCGTCGTCAAGGTCGGGGGCCTCCCTCTCTGGCGCCAAATTTTCGAAAATCCCGGGGTTTGGGGGCCTCCCCGAGGGGGTTTTGGCCGCGGGACACGCGGCGATGCGGAACCGCAGTGGTTGGATCTGCGGGCATGGTTTTTTTTTTTTTGGGTGGTCTTGTGGTACGGCTTGCCTCCGTGGTGGGGAATCTAGCGGGGATCAGTGGAGCTCTGATAGTGGCGTTTGGGGATTTTTAGCTTCTTGGAGGGCGTTGCTTTTTTGGGCGGGCTTGGAATTCTTTTTGGTGTCCTCTGGTCTGTGGAGTCCGCCCAGTCTAGGGATCTTGACCCTCGTCAGCGCTTTAATCCTTTCCTTTGAAGGGAACAGTAAGCGGATCTGACAAGTTTTGACGGATTTGACCTTCTTTTTCTCCCATTGATGGGTTGTAAGCACTGTCCGGCTGCGAGAGGCAGGCAAAAGTCGTCGTTTTCAGTGCGGAGCCCGGAGCTTCCCATTGCATGATGGGATAGCTGAAGATTTTCAGCAGAAATCTTCATGCAATAATGCGTTTCTTTTGGTGGATATCGGTTCTGATTGTTGTTGTTTCGGTTCTTTGATGATGCAGGAAGAGCCGGGGGAGGGAAAGAAGGATGCAGCGAAAGCGACGGGGAAAGGTAAAGACTTGGAGGGAAGCAAAGCATTAGCGTTGAAGTGGTTCAGGGATTTGAATTTTTCGTTGGTTAACGTTCCTTGCGCTTGTGGGAGCAGGGGACGCTGCGTTGGCTGGCGGGCCCACGGGGACTCCCCTCCCAGACAAAAAGTTGCTACTCTTCATCCTCGATAGGCTCCAGAAGTGAGTGCCCTGGCCCCATCCTGATGTAATTCTCGTCCAATAAGGGTTGCTTCGGTTACATGTGCTTACCTGTATACCTTGCACTGCTCTTAGGAAGGATACTTACGGAGTTTTCTCAGAGCCTGTCGACGCAGAGGAGGTGAGTAGTGTAGCTGTAGTTCCGTTGTGTTTTCAGATGAGACCTCTGATGCTAACGCGGCATTTTTATGTGTTATTGCAGCTTCCAGACTACCATGAGATAATTGAGCATCCCATGGACTTCTCAACAATCCGTGAGAAGCTGTTGAATGACTCGTATTCGATCTTGGAGCAGTTTGAGGTATGCTGTTAACGTTTCTTTCATTCTTCTTTTATTGTAGGGTGTGCTGGTGTCTCTATTTTGTGTTATTGGCTTTCATTTGATTCTTCGCCGTAACTATTGTTTTCTACGACCATTTTTTCTTGTCCACTTTGCTGGCTTTAACTAATCTTGTGTCATGAACTACTGTTTAGATGATATCGTTTTACCCTGTCTAGCTTTGATAAATCCCTTGAGTGGAACTTGTTACTGTTTGTTGGTACTGTTAACAGGACATGTTAACTGTTTGCTTTCTGTATTTTGATGCACCAGAAAGAAATTCTTTGGTAACTTGAGATGCAGTACATCTCTATGTTGGCTTCCTATATTTGTTTCTGTTTTTACTGGGGACCAAAGCGGGCTCATACTGTGAGTTAATGTCCTTAATGAAAGGTACTTCTTAGAATGGCACGTAGAGACTTCCTGGGTTGTTATTAAATAATTGTCTTGCGCCATTGCTGAGAGAAAAAAAAATCCATTGAACTTCAAGATTTGACTTATTTCTGATCTGGTACAGTCTTAATTCATCAAACTCCTCTCCAGCTTAGTCTATAGTGCCTGATAATAGTAGTCATTGGTTAATAATAATCAGTCTGACCATGGTTGGGAGCTGTATTTAGTGCTCAAGATTATGTTTTGTTTTAACATAACCTAGATGCCTAGGCTGCCAGAACTGAACTTTCACTGGAATGGTCCAGATTATTACTTATTGCATATTTTGATTTCATGTATGTACGCTACTGATATCTAGACTTTAGCAGTTATGGAAATGTTTGCCCTCTTAGCTCCAAGTTCCATCAGTTGACATGGATTTGCACTGAATGCTGTGTTTCTTTGTTGAATTCCATTTTGTGGATGCATAATATATAATGCATGCTGTGGGGTTTTGTTTTTTTGGGAATGCTAAGCGCACTGGATCTTGCCTTGTATTTTAAAATTGATATGTTTAATTTTGCACAGCAACATGGAGAAATTTTCCTATACACTAATGTTATACCAATTACCAAGGATTATTTGATTGCAGATTTTTGTAGCAAATCATAGGGATCATGATGGAATTTGTGCTTCACTGACTGTCGATCTCCTCCTGATACCTTATATTTTCATGGTTTACAGGATGACATATTTCTACTTACATCCAATGCCATGTCTTACAATTCAGAGGACACAATCTACTATCGACAGGTAATATTTGTACTATACTGAAGTGCATGTGCTGTTTGTTATTGATTATTATACATCCCAATTTGTGGCATGTGCCGCTGTATTATCTGGGCCATGTATGCTCTCTGGTAGCTCTGTTCTTCAGAATATATGTTCAGCTTGAAACTTGTTATAAGAAAAACAACTTGAAACTTGCTTTGACGTAGTCACAAAGTTCCTGGTACAACGGGGCTGAGGAATGAGGTACACATGATGTGGATTGATACTTCTAAGTTCTAAGTTCCCGGTATATGGGGGATACATCTTCGAGACAATGGATTAGGACCTGAAACATGAACCAACCATTTTTGGGACAATAGCTTGGGACGAACTGTCTAGGACGAGGATCACAATCACAACTTTTTAGACTCCTCATTCACCATTCAATAAATAATTACATGATGATTAGATAACTATTTACTGATTAAGATAGTTTTATAGACTACATGGAGCAAATCTTAGAGGATAATGCCCCTCGGTGGTGTTAGAAGCTGGGCTGGAAGCCTGTTTGGGTGTGAGACTGACAGACTGTGATAGAAGGATGATTGTCTTCAACACTCGCGCCGCACAGGGCAGCCTCGCTCACATGTCTCGCCGCCGCCGCCGCCAAGCTGTGCTGCTGTGTCGCTGCCAACAGGGCACCACCCAGCTGACCAGCCACCGGCCATGGCCCTGCCTTGTCGTCTGCTATGGAGCTGCCGTGCCGCCTTCGACAAGCCCCATATCGTCCCCATTCCTCCATCAGGATGACATCCTGGGATGCTGAATGCCGGGTCGTACCGTGTCCCCTGTTTCCAGTTTTATGGCAATGGCGTAATGTTGGGGTGAACCACAAAAGTTTGGGTAATGGGTGTGCCCCTTTTATTTTATTATTATTTACCAATTATAATTGGATATCCCTATGAACACCATTTATATTTTAAGTTACAGAACTACTTCAACTGATTATTAGTGTAATTATCGCTTAGACACTTGGGTACCGTTTTTACCAACTAATCAATGATGAAGGACTACCAGATTTCTTTGAATGCTGATATCACACAAATTAGACTTCACTTTTGGTTATTTTCCTTGGCATGTCTCGACCAACTCCTTAGATGCATTGCTGCATTGCAAAATACATTCACGCATGTAGTAAGCTCCGTTCCTTTTCCCATAATTTTTCTGTATTGTGGACAAGTTGCCAATGATGTCTTCTTATCGTTTAGCTGTCTATTTACAAGAATTATTCAATATAATCTCCCTAGGCACGATCTATTGAAGCTCTTGCCAAAAAGGATTTTGATAACTTGAGGCAACCTAGCGATGAGGAAGAAGAACCCAAGCCGCCAGCTCGAAGAGGCAGGCCACCAAAGAATCCCAAGACGGAGGATGATGTGTCACCAGATCTATCCAAAATGAAAACAAACAAACCTGAAGAGAATGCTGATACATTAAGGAGAAGGCCATCTGGAGACCGAACTCGAACTACAAACGCCCCAATGAAAGATTCGTCCAATTATCACAGTATGCTTGGTTCTTTTAGTGCAAAAAGAACAGATAAAATCGGCGATTATTCAGGTTAGTTCTAACTTCTACTTGTAATTGCTTATATATCCTGTACACTGTTAGACTTTTTTATCGTCTATTCTTTCAGGTTCATCCAAGTGGGGAAAGAAACCTACCAGTAGCTTTGATGATGACCGCCGGAGTACATATGATCAGCATTACTCACGTAACAGCTCTCTGTTTGCTGCCCTGGATGGTGAGAGGAAACTACTGGTTCCAGTAAGCACATCCTGACCAGATACAGTATATTTTCAAGAATTCACAAATTTGAATTTTAGGCTGACTTGTAAAACCTGCCAAATTAGCTATAGTTGATCGGAATTACTGCTTTTATATGAAATTGTTTCGTTCCATCTGGACTGGAAGTTTCTATGCTAATATTTCTACTCTTCCTTTTCATTCTTATTGTATGGTTCAGGTAGGAGTTCAGCAGCAACATGCATATGCTAGGAGCTTGGCACGGTTCGCAGCAAAATTGGGCCCAGTTGGCTGGGATATGGCAGCAAATCGTATCAGAAGGGCACTACCCCCTGGGACAAATTTTGGCCCAGGATGGGCTGTAGATGGTGAGCCGCCTCAAAACCCTCAATGGGCTCCTGTCGCATCCACCAATCCCTCCTCTGAGTCCACCGCCCCACCCAACATGCCATCCAATAATGATGTACTCCGTCACAAATCTGGACTGTCTTCAAATGGGGATGTCGCTGGTGAGGAGCATCTAACTAGAACCCAAACAGTGGCTTCTACATCAGCAGGCTTTGCTAAGGGCTCTGAAATCGACAGTAAACTAATAAGGCGTGAGAATGGAGTTGATAAGTCTTGTGGTGGTATGGACAATACTGGACCTGCCACCTCCAGCACAGCACCACAGCCAGAGTCGAGACATCCACTCTAATATTAATGGCTTTACTGCTATTTCAAATGCCATGAGTCAATACGCAGGACAAGGGTTATTTGGATCAGGCATTCCCATGACGCATGCTCAAGTGCTTGGGATGTTTTCTGGAATGAATGGCAAAGCCAATGGCTATATCCATGGGCACCCACTAACCGCTGATAGTCTTAGAACGGCACAGAATGGAGATGTTGGAAAGGCAACTGTCAACCCAGTGCATGGTGCAGGTCATGATCCAAAGATGGTGAACGATAATAATACAGCTCACCCGAGCTTAAATGCCAGTGTCCAGTCATCGGGTTCCCCGCCTAGGGGGAAGCTGGCAAATCCAAAGCATCCTGATCTGGCTTTGCAGCTATGAGCAGAGGTAGTCATTGACATAGTTTGCCTTAGTACTGTGACACGCAAGGCAGAGGCGTGAGTTGAGTACCTGCTTCTCCGGGCCCCAGTTCTCAAGCATCTGATAGCCAAAATACTCTTGTAGCTCACCAAGCGCTGCGCAGGAGTGATGAAGATGTAACAAAAAGATTGATGGATTTATCACTAGAGAATAACACAAGCGGTGGTTGCGGGAAGCGGAGCAGCTAGGTCCTCCATCCAATAATTTGACCCCCAGTGAATGTTGTAAAAGGATAGGGTAGCTTGTACAGATTCTAATGTTATTGGAGATGATAATGTCCCAGATGAGGCGGCGCCTGTTGTCCAGTTTGTAACATTATAGTAGCGGAGGAAGTATACAAGCAAAAGGCAGTGAATAATTGTGCCTTTCCCCCCTTGGGCGGAGCCACTCGGTTTCCAAATGTACGGGTGTCCGGTTGGTGATAGGATTTCCAGTTGACTTAGCTGAGCAACCTCGGTCAAAGCTTACTTGAGCGTGACCTGGTGTGGCGCTAACATTTGTTCGTGTTGCTGATGTCTTGACCTGGTATGATTCTTCTTGTTTTGTTTAGGTTTATAATCTGGTGTCTGGATATGTTGAAAGGCTTGTCGCAACGAATTCAACGTTTTGATGTCATTTATTGTTACAGCAGAGGCCAGTAGGCAGTGGCTGGTTACCTTATGTTGGTCATGTCGTGTTATTATGGGCGCAGTATCTGTATGGGTGTACCAGTATACATCGCCGTGATTCTTGCTCACCTGCAAGTGGCATGGCTCAGGACGAAGTGTGTGGCCGCGCGAGCCCTGACCAATATAATGCTGGAGCTGGAATCTCGCAGGACGCGTGGTACCGACTACCGACCACCAAATGCGCTGCGTGAAGAGGAAGACCATCGGGCAGCAGGCCCCGGAGCAAAACGATTTCGCCACACCAATTGGCCATTCACAGTGGCGTGCCGACACCCGTGGCCAAATGATGCGCGGCAGGGAGCCGTCACGCGAGCGACGCCAAGCCTCTGGGCTGAATCCCTGAACGCCATCATACACTTCGTCCCATGCCATTTGCCATTGCCAGCCGTTATTCATTGCCAGTTTGCCACGGCCGACGGACGGCGTGGGCAGTGGAGTTGAGTCATCGGCGCCCATCACACTGCGCACCGGGGTTTGCCCCGCCCCGAGCCGGCCGCCCCATTACTCCGTCACAGTGACGCTCTTCTCTGCTCGTACCCCTGCCGCTGCCGCAGTCCCCTATTCCTCTCCAGTGTAGTGTAGCAGTGTACCACCGCAAGGATTGAAGGTTGCAGTCCCGGTCGTACGCGTCCGCTCTGGGAAAACGCTGTCACGTACGTACCCCGTACCGTATCATAGAGATCTTTTGGAAAGCCTGAAACTGATCGCTGCTTGCTTCACCTCTGGTCCGTCCGACTCTGTCTGTCAAAGCACGTACGCAAGTAGCAGGTGGTACCATGAGTTTGCGTAGGCAGGCATCCCGGCGCAAGTCCGTCGTGATTGATTTGTTTTCGCTAGGCTGACGCTCGTAGAATAGTTGAAATAGTAATTAGAAAAGTAGATGGATATCTATCTCGTTGGAGATGGTCTTAAGGTGCAGGCTCTGTTTAGCACGACAACCTAAAGAATGGTTCGAAGGAGATAATCTATGGTAAATGAAATTTGAAATGGTTCTGTACTTCTCTAAGAGAATGACTTGCCATCAAAGCAAACGAGATTGCCCTCCCTGAGTAGTGAGTAGTGATAACCGATAAACCTACGCGGTCCGCTGAATTATATTGCCAAGTGGCCAGCGGTGGAGTGGAGTGGTTCACACTTCACTCGCAGAAGAGCGAGATCAGTTTTGTCTCGGCCCTCTCGGATTAGGTGAGGACATGCACGAGGTTGTTAGCCAAACAACCTTGACACAGGCAGGCTTAGGCTAGTAGGAACCTAGGACGATACAAATTAATAACACGTGACGTGCACAGCGACACGCAAGTGGTCGATAGCTAGCCCGGCCGGGCCGGGATGGAATTCATCGCGCATGCATGTGGTGTTGCATCGTCGTCAGGCAACCAGGCAAGGCAGAGATTCATATATAATGCGTATATACAGAACTAATTAAGCATTATTCCTAGCTAGGAGTACTAATTTTTTTAATAAAGGAACAAGTCCGGTTCCATACTCATAGATGAGGCTTCATGCCAAATTATTACTATTCACACTGAATAAAACCATAAATCAAAGTCCAATCCGAAATACAAAAGACCATCTAAATGAGAAAAATAGCTTCATAGCTGAAGACTAAAAAACTCTTGCATGCCTTCACAACCTGTTTTTTTATCATCAATACGCTACGCTGCAACTGCAGCCAGAGACGAAGCCAATGAACCCTTAAATCGAGCCTTAGTATATATACTAGTACTGCCTAGCCTGCCCTTTCTCAGCGCCGGGTGATGCAGCTGGCAGAGATGCCGACGATGAGATGGATCTGCCGCGCGCGCGCCATTCGTAACTCAACTAACCCATGTCCTATTCCTCGTCCCTTCTCCTGGCCTGGTGGCCGAGTGGCCGCCGCATTGCGTTTCCACGCTAGCGTCCGTGCACCGTCGTCTTGGTCTGCTGTGCACGCTGGTGTGGCGTTCGCCAGCGGGCCGGCGGGCTCACGACGCACAGCGTCGTCTGTGCACGCACTTCCTTAATTTGTCCTCCACACACATACCCTCAACAACCGCCAAATAATTAATAAACCGACCGAAGAACAAGCATTTGTCGCCAAATAAAGCTGCTAGACCTAGACATATGTCCACACAAGGCTAGCTAGATGGAGGAGGAGGAGGAGGTGGTAGCAGTAGGCATGGCGTGCCGGGTCTGCATTATGCCGGCCAGGCCACCAGCACCATGCGGGCGTTTTCAGTCGCACTCGCCACAATTTCCATCGCCCGGTCTCAGTCTGCAGTGCAATCGTCGCCATGATTTTTCCTGCTGTATATACGTACTATAGTATACTAGTGACCACCACGTACTGCCAATCATTAGGCCGCGATTTTCTCATCATAAGTATATAGGGGGAAAACCAACCCTTTCTCCAAGCAAATAATAAAGACCCCATTAATACCGTACCACGGATTTAAGCAGGAGAGCTGTCCGTTCCGTTCCGTTCCGCGCGCGGCGCTGGTCCCGAATCCCGACGCAATTATGGGAGGGAGAGGGGTATGTAGTCATGTACTACTGGCCACTGCGACCGCATGCATGCAATGCAACAACTTTTCCTGGAGCAGCAGGCACCGCACTGCTTGCCCTGGTAGCTGGTGGTGCCCCTCTCCCCTCGCCTGCCGGCCGGTTCTGTTCCTCGTCTCCATCGTGCCCTCCCCTCCCCTCTCCTCTCCAACAAGTCTCCGTCCCGATGATCTTCCATCCCATGCATCATGCATATGCCACCGGGACCCGGGCCATGCATGGCGTGTACATACGGTGAGCCCCACAACCGACGACGCCATGGCCATGCCATCGGAGCTGCTTGCCGGGCGGCTGGCCTGCCACTTGATGATGAGCTAGCTAGCATAGCTAGGGGTGACCTTGCTGCACTGCAGATCTGCAGCCAAATGATGCGCCCACGTCGCAGCGCCATCACTGCGTCCTGGTTACTATCATTGGCACGCGGTGTGTGCCCACTCTCACGCATGCATGCATCGCCTGGTGTTGCCTGTTGCTTCAGGACACCATGTACATACAGGTGGCACTCAGACTTGTGTCCACAGCTGCATGTAGCCATGCACCAGGCGGACTACTGCTACCGGACTACTAACCTACGTGGAATTCGAGCGACCTGCTGGCCTCGCAATCGGCGACTTCTTGTCTGTACTGATCCAAGTGTCCATTATTGACCATTAGGCGATCGATGATTCACAGCTGCAGCACACACGCATGTGATAGATCGATGCCTATGGGCTCTCTGTTTGTACACACACTTGCTAGCTAGCTAGAAAATGACCCTGGCCGTGCGTTCTCTTCGCGTCCGATCCACGTTTCGTGTTTTCATTCCCAATCGTTTTGCACAGAAAATGGACAAAAAGGGACAGCTCGTACGTACTGTATGTCAGAGTAATCAGATCTGATTCAGCATGATCTTCTGTAGTGTACCTGTAGAATCGCGATGTCAGAGGTTAATGCCCTGCTGATGCCAAACTGCAGCAGCAGCAGCAGCCGCCATGCGGGTAGGAGTGTAGGCAGAGCTCCGATGAGAGATCCATTGTCTCGACCCGTGGCAAGCAGTTTTATTGTAGACCCCGAGCTAGCTACACTACACATATGATCAGTGTCATTTTTTGTTTTTGTATCCATCAAAGAAAATAGCAGCAATGCATGCATGCATTCCAGGGAGCACTTTTCCTGACACGGCAGGGCCAGCAGCTGGACTGGAGACCACACTTGACTTGACGGACCCCAGCCAGGAACGAAGCTACCCTGGGATAATTAAGAGGATGGAGGCACCGACACTGTTCCTCTTTCCCCGGATGCACACTGTCATCCATTGCTACTAACCAGACTATGCTTCAGCGGGAAGCATTCAGTTTCCACGAGAAAGATGCCGTCTGCCGGCCGGGTTCGCGATTCTCAAGAAATTCCTTCTTTTTTCAGAAACTAACAGAAAGTACAATGGAAAATTTTCCAATGTTTTGGATTTTGGTCAAGGGAGAACTGTACTGTGTACCATTTTGAACCGTGCATGCATCAGCACCTGCATGATTGCCACTAAAACAGCAACGGAGCACGCTTGGTTTAACTGTTCCCACAATAAAAGAAAAGGGCCTGATCGGTTGAGCTCCAGCTCCGAATTCTTGGAGCCGACCATCTCGACCTACAAGTTTCTATGACCTAGCCGTAGCTGTGGACAGATTGAGGGGATTTGGCCAAGCCATCGTTTTTTATTAGGGACTACGGCGGGCTAGATGTTAGCTTCAACTTCTTAAGTGTAAGACGCGGCAAAAACGCATATATAATCGCATATTACTATCTCTCCGTCCATAAATGTACGGTGTGGTTGATTTTTTCTAAAAATTTTGATCGTTCATTTTAATTTGGTAAGCTATCTTTTATTTTGTTGTCATCTAATTTATCCGTGAATATATTTTGAGTGTGAGTTGTGTTTTCACAGGTTTGAATAATTTTTGTAATAAGACAAACAACCAAAGTTGTGAAGAAAAATCAACCGCATCACACATCTGTGAACGGAGATAGTACTGCCTTATTAGAAGTTGCCAGCCCAGTATAATAAAGATTTGCCACCAAACCAAACATATCTAATAATGGCAGAAAACACAGCTCCCACACTAGCTAGTTCTTGGATTTAAACCACTTTAGAGACTCTGACTCCTATATGGATCTAGGAGCTGTAGGACCATCAAGAAAGAAAAATGAGCCACTCGAAAATTCAGCATGCATGCACTTGGAGAGACCGCGCGCAGAACAAGGCACGTTCGGCCGATCGGTGCAACATTGCAACTACTGCATTTACAGTTCAGCATGACGCCGTGTTGATCCGAACAAACCAGACCAGATTCAATCCTGCACTGTGGACGACAGTGTGCACTGGACGTATACATTGATGTGGCAGGCAATGAGGCAATTGCTGCTCCAGTGATCAGATTCACCTCCCATGGTTATGTTATTCAGTGATGATCGAGAAATCTAAGGTGGTTAAATCAGAACTAAGTCTTCCATCGTGGACGGAAATCCCCAAATGTGGGGGGAGGGGAGTTCTTTTTTTTTTTAAATGACAGAATTGGCCGGGGGCGGAATGACATGTGACTCCGTCCGTACATGTTCGTCGTCTTCCTCCGTCTCACATGGCCTTTTTGACACCCATGGCCATGCATGGGCCACGGCATGCAGTTCGGCTGGCTGCGGCGAACCAATGGTGACTCCAATTTCGTCAGTACCTCGCCGTGCATGCGCTGGATGGAAAGCACAGAGGCGTCCGTCAAACATCGTGCGCTCCAGTCCAGATCTACCGGTGCGGTGCGGTGCGCAAACAGGCGATGAATGCAACGATTGTAGCACGCCACGCGGGACAAGACAGAGATGAAAGAACCCTCTTCTCTCTCTGTCCCTTCCCCAGCTCGCGGGAAAAAGGCAGGACACGGAAAGCAGCGGCCAAGAACCCTCGGGACAAAGGGACAAGAGAATGGGCCGCCGGCGTCAGAACACCCAGCGGCAGCCCTCCGATCCCCAAGAAACTGACTGCCCGCCCGGCCGCCAGAAGGCGTAGATAATCGCGGAGCCGAAAGATGCAAGAAATTAATCTGGTAACGCCCTGTGGTTTTGGGTTAATCTTGGCTCCCGAGTCAGCGCGGGGCCTCCCCTCCCCTCCTTCCCGTTCCCACGGGTCATGGCGCCCAGCGCCCACTATGATTTCTTGCCAAATCCCACGCGCCGTCGCCACTTATAAGCAAGCAACCCCCCTGGCCCCTGACCCCCTTTGCTCGATTAGCGGCCGATTATCGACGATAATCGTCGATATTCCAAACCCCCCCAAAACTGCGCGTGTTTCCTTTCCTGCCCGGTTTGGCCGTGCATTAATAGCCGCTTCCTTGTGATAGTCCTTTCCCTCCCTTCCCCCCCTAGCTTTCCCTTCGTCTCGCTCGTCTTGGGGGGAGACGGCAACAACAGTTCGCCCAGCGCCGTTCTGACTGATGGGTTGCTTCGGGTGCTTCGCACCGGAGGCGGACGAGGACCTCAAGCCCTCCAAGCCCGACGACTCATCAGGTCCCTCCTCGATTTCCATCCGCAGTGGCTTCAGTTGGGTTTCATGCGTGGATTGCTGCCTGACTTTTGCTGTGTGGGAACTTGACAGGGGCGGATGCGAGGAGGAAGGTGGCGCCGGATGTGGCCAACGGCTACGCGCACAGCTTCACCTTCAAGGATCTGTCTGTGGCTACCGGTTACTTCAACGACGCCAATTTCATCGGAGAAGGTGGGTTTGGCAAGGTGTACAAGGGCAAGATCAGTGGACAGGTGAGCAAAAGCTCCATTTTTTCGACAGTTTTTTTAGGTAAAAAAAGATTGGTTTTCCTAATCTGTTTTCTTTCTGTGACTTGCAGATGGTGGCAGTGAAGCAGCTCGCTCAGGATGGTGTGCAAGGGAGGAACGAGTTCTTGGTGGAGGTGCTCATGCTGACAGTGCTCAGCCATCCCAATCTTGTCAGCTTGGTCGGCTTCTGCGCGCAGGGGGACGAGAGGCTGCTCGTCTACGAGTACATGCCGTTCGGCAGCCTGGAGAGCCACTTGTTTGGTAACTTGTCCACAAACTTTCTGTGCTTCTTGTTTCGTCTAGTTAATGCTAATGCTAATGGTATACTTCTCGAGTTCGTATGTACATCGTTCTGGCCGTTTTTTTTTTCTTTTTGCAAATTACGAAGACGAGCTGAAATGTTTGGATACTTTTTTCCCTTTGACTTTCTGATAGTTCTCTGCTTTTGATCCATTGTATGCTTTAGATACCATACCAAGCTGCTCTTGTATTTTATAGTCTAGTATTCCTTCATGCGGGTAATGTGCTTTGGAGTATCTTTTCTTTTGTTAAGCAGCAAAGAAGTGTTTTCAAGGGGAAATTCTGACAGGAGTAACTAGACAAAGAAAGCAGTAACTCAATGCGAAATAGCACCAACTAAAAAATAAAAAATCAACACCATTATATGTTTTTCCTTTTTTCGGTTCAACAATTAGATGATAGCTTTTTATTTGCTACCTAAAAACTTTCTCAGATGATGCTTTAACTTATCTCTGGTAGGAAAAACATTACTGGGAA
The DNA here is from genome assembly GCA_030272315.1 of Paspalum vaginatum. NCBI lineage: Eukaryota > Viridiplantae > Streptophyta > Magnoliopsida > Poales > Poaceae > Paspalum > Paspalum vaginatum. The sequence goes on along the minus strand of CM059012.1, from coordinate 56,661,616 downwards.
TTGTATATGTTTCATTGATTTATTTTTAGCCTGGAAGTCCTAATCAAAATGCAACCAGTTTCATAATGATATATATATTGTAACACCATTTCTTCCACTTTAGTGTTTGCTAGTGTTTCAAAAAGCGCTAGGCGCTAGGCGCTAGGCAGTAGGTTTTGTGCCCATTGCCTTGGTGTGTCTTTCTGTCTCCTAGTTGTTTCTAGGTATTTGTACTTTATGTTGGCAGTTAGAATAGTGACACACTAAATAAAGTTAATTCAACACGCTAGAACAAAAAAAATAGTATTATCATTCATAATTCATTCATGATTCATATGACTGGATTTCATCTTTCTCCATCTCTAATTTGTTCCATTTCATACATACATGAAGTCCAAAACACCTGTTCAGGGGGAAATATTATACGAGGACAAAATGCCTAGGTGCCTTTTTAAACAGAGCTACTTGCTAATGTAATCTAGGCAAAGATTGTGTCAGTAAGCACAGAATAACGTAAAAGTGCCAATCTGTTCCAGCAATGCTCTAGCCCAGTCTCTGAAAAACAAAGAGAAATGAGGTTTCACCAGTCTGCTCTTTTGTTTCTATATAGCATTCTTTATTTCAATCCAGGGTGTATTTTTGGCTCCTTGAAAAGCTAAGATTTTCATCTGTATCAGAATCATGAGGAGGAATTGAGTCTTCTACTAAATCTGTTAACCACTGCTGTCAGCCCCGTCCTTTTTTTAGAGAGGCTCCTATTTCCCTTCACATCCATATAATTTAGGACTTTTTAGGATAATGAATGCTTTATTGAACTCAAGTAAAATGTATCGAGTTGATACAAATGGCTTGAGACCGCTTCCGATCTCTGCATAATAAAGATGCGCACGACCTGAAAAGGTAACTAGGAAAGAACTGGACATACACTAATGGCCCACAATCTGAATATTAGATTGTCACCCATGTGCCCGGGTAAAACAAACTTGGATTATTTTTAGCACTTGAACTGCAACTGTATTTTTTTATATTTCCTGCGACAGTATAAATCTATGCTTCCTTTCATCATGCCTCTTCTGTTGGTTTGCATCTCTTTTTTCTTAGATTAGAAGCAACCAATATGTTCTGCTAGCTGTCAAAACTCGAAACCATGGATGAGAATGCTGCTTGTTTTTGTGTTATTGTGTATGTTGCAAGCTGTCCAATCTGTGACCATTTTCTCTTGAAGTGTGTTATGGTAGTGGGACCAGGCAGTCGGGAAAATTTGCTGGCTGCTGTTTGTCTATGTCTTACCATTTACAAAGTCGGGGTTATCTCTAGGATCAAGTGTGGTTCATTTATCTATTTTACCAAGTGAAGAACTATACAAACTTTGTAATTTGAGCAATGTTGTTTGATAACTGTTTAGTTAAACCAGAGAACCACCCATTGTGCAACATTTTATTGAATCCAGCAGCCAACACAAACAATTATAATAATTGTTCAGACTTAAAAAAAAAATTCATTTCACATTGAGACCTGCAAAGCAAAACCTCCTTCTTCTAACAGACTGCCAAATTTGTTCAGCCACATAATACCTAAGGCTAGCCAAACTGTCCCCACAAAGAATTATTGAAGTCCTGAGGTTCTCATGGCTTGTCTCATGTGCATGAACATGACATGTTCTTCCTGATGATAGCAGTGCTAGGCATGGGCATCATGTGAACCCGCAATTGCCTTTGTTCCTTTTTTTTGTATGACAATTTTGGAGCTATGTGTTTTTGTTCTGTGCTTATGGATTACGGGTGCTGCTGCTTGATAGCAATTCTTTTTTGATTTAATATCAATTCTAAAGTTGCTGATGATCATAAATTATAATCCATTTAAATATTTCAACCAAATATTTCCATTTGGTGCCATTTGAAAGCTTACACTCAACATTTTGCTTTTGGTTATTCATTCCATTCACAGAGGTTTCTTTTCATCTTTGAATAGATGTGCCTCTTGGCAAGAATCCACTTGACTGGAATACACGTGTGAGGATAGCTGTTGGAGTAGCAGAAGGGCTCTCTTACCTGCACAATGTAGCAGATCCACCTGTAATTTACCGTGACATGAAAGCTGCTAATATACTGCTGGGTGAGGACTTCAGCCCGAAGCTCTCTGACTTTGGACTTGCAAAAGTTGGACCAGTTGGTGACAGAACTCATGTCTCCACAAGAGTTATGGGTACCTATGGCTACTGCGCTCCTGACTATGTCCAGAGTGGTAAACTTACCATTAAGTCCGATATATACAGTTTGGGCGTCCTTCTGCTGGAATTGATCACGGGGAGGAGGATTTATGATGCTTCAAGGCCTAAACCAGAGCAGAATTTGTTAACATGGGTAAGTACCTTGTCGTTAACATCAAGCTCATAGAAGTTCGAAAGTTTTTGATTCACACGGTGCCTTATCGTTCTCTCTGAACTTTGCAGTCAAGGCCATTTCTGCATGACAAGAGGAAGTTCTACCGGCTCGCTGATCCGGCTCTGCTGGGCTGCTACCCGCCATCGGCGCTGAACCAGCTGGCTGTGATCAGCATTATGTGCCTCCAAGACCAGCCCCATGTCCGCCCTATCGTCGCCGACGTTGTGATAGGCCTGAAGCACATCGCAAGCCAGCCGTACGCCCCTGAACGCACGCCCACATCTATGAGGTCCCCGGCGAACAGCGGGTCGCCACAACTTGTCAGGACTCCATCCAGAAAGAGAGGTGGTAGAAGGACCGCACAGTACGCGTAGCCTAGACGTACTGCATGCATGCATGCCTGCCGGATACAATAGTCAAACGAGACCGCCAGGCATGGGTTGTTGAAGCTGAAGCCGTCAAATTCCATTCCATGTAGCCGGAGCCTTTTTGATTGAAAGTGGTCTTGAGGTAGTACCTGCTTGACATTAGTTCTAGTGAGGCCGACGGTAGGAGTTGAAGTTGACCATGCCTATTGCTCTTTCCATGTGCGCTCTACTCTGTTGCTTTCAGTTTTGAATTCTGTAGCCAGTGTACATAGGATCATCGGTGCCCTCTGTTGGGGGGGAAAAAAAGAATGCATCCGTGCGGTCCGTATTGGACTTTGGGGTGCCCTTCAACTTGTCAGCCATGTACAAATCTGTCGTGTTTATGTGCATGTCGGGTGTAATGTAGTAGGCTGTAGCTGCAACAATAAGTAATCCAAAATAGGTTTAGTTGAAGAGGCAGAAATCGTATCTTGGCGATGCTGGACACATTTGGTCTCACTGCTTTGCTTGGAGATTTGTGGGGAGTCAAAGCATCATGTCAAAAGCTGTCCCGGTAGCGTGGAACGCTTCAAATCGTTGTGGATGTGTGGTCTCCGGCCCCCGGCGATGGTCCACGGCCACGGAAGGCCGAGCCGGCGATTTGGTCCACCGACGATGTGCCGGTATAGCTCGCGGTTTTGACGTACGTACGACCCAGCTGAACAGAAAGAAAAGCGCGCTGTCCCGTCCGGCCCTGGGACCCCTGCTGCGGCTTTGGATGGAACGATGCCAAAACGGAGGCGGACAGCGACGGCCGGGCTGCGGCTGTTGCTCAGGGGCAAGACACGCTCAACGGCCTACCGAACCGGCGTCCACATGAATCGTTCTATGACTATAGGGAGGGCCGTGCAGAAAGCGACGGTGGCCACGGCACGACGATCTGCCTGCTCGGCGTCGCCGGCCGGCCGCTTCCCGGAAACGGAGCAGCAGCTGCCCTGAAAGTGCCTTCCGTCGCCGGCGCTTCCGCCTCGTCACTTTTCTCCCCAAGTCTGTGCCCTGGCGCGGCGGGAGTCCAAACTCCAAACCAGGAGCGTCCACCACTACCTACCAGCTCAGCTTTGTTCCACTGACAAGCGGCCCCACATGCTTCAACAGCGCCAAATCTATCTAGCGAGGAGCCCAGGACCAAGTCGCGTGCTAGCCAGGAGTCAAAGACCGAGTTCACACGCTGCGCTGCCCATGGACATGGAGTGAGTCCGAGCTCTGTAGACCGAGCCCACGCCAAGACCATACCATAGCAGGAGAGAGCGATTCACTTCGCGCCATCTCCTTTCCTTCCTAGATAGATATCCCTCTCCTTCCTTTCCCTTCCCCACCACGCTGTCCTGTCCACGTCCCATCGTCTCCTTGCTTCCTCTCCTGATTGGTCCTAGCCACTGGGACTAGTGCATCATCATCGAATCCAAGAGCACGCACGCGCAGCCGCAGCACCGCACGAGCTCTAGCGCGCTTCCTTGCGATCGAGGAGGAACAGACGCGTGTGCGGAGCCGCTAGCTCGATCGGCCGGTACGCCATGGGGAACTGCTGCGCCTCCCCCGACGCCGCCGCCGTGGCGAAACCACCGCCGAGGCCGGGTCCTCCTGTCAAAGGTCCGCCTCTGCCGGAGGAAGGGAGCTGGTAGTCCGCGGCCGGCCGCGGGGCCCGGGCGGGTTCTCGAGGCCCCGCGGCTCAGGGAGTTCACGCTCGCGGAGCTGCGGGCTGCCACGCGCGGGTTCAAGCCGGAGATGGTGCTAGGGGAGGGCGGCTTCGGCCGGGTCTACAAGGGCTGGGTCGACGAGCGCACGCTCAACCCGGCCAAGAGCAGCACCGGCGTCATCGTCGCCGTCAAGAAGCTCAACCCGGAGAGCGTCCAGGGACTGCAGGAGTGGCAGGTGCGTCGGCCCATCTCCTCTTGCTAGCTGCTGCCATATAGATCACCAGGATCAATCTTCTGCATCATTTCATCTTTCTTTGCTAAAAAAATTTGTGGTTCAGTTTCGCAAGCCGATTGCTTTCTTTACGGAACGCTGTACAGGTCAACGGTTCTAGTTTTCCACCCCCCTGCAATGCAAGTTCCATTTTTCTACTCCTCTTTGTTTCCTCACTACGTACTAGATAGGGACTCCCAAATCTATCATCATGTCGTCGTTAACGCATTGTATTGTACCGTGTATATCTATGTTTGCAATGATTTAACGCATTTCAGAACATGCTGCGCCGATCCATGTGAGTGTCAACGTGACCCGTTGCTTGTCTGATTGGAGACATGGATTGTTTACTCCTCGTATCCATGCATGTTCATCCAAGCTGTGCTAATTAATCTATGATTACTCGCGGGGTCATCTGCGTGTTGATCCATCACTCATCATCCAAGTGGCGTCGTCTCTCATGTCATGTGCATTCCCTTGTTTCGCAAGTGCAGTCGGAGGTCAACTTCTTGGGCAAACTGTCGCATCCCAACCTGGTGAAGCTGCTGGGCTACTGCGGCGAGGACAGGGAGCTGCTCCTGGTGTACGAGTTCATGTCCAAGGGCAGCCTGGAAAACCATCTCTTCAGGAGTAAGCATGCAGTGTCTTCCACCTCTACCAGCATTGGCATTATACTTTTCAGCAAGTCCTGATTGACAAAACCTTGTCCATTCAGTTGAACTTCCACACTATTGTCAAAACCAGGCACCGTTCCCGGTCACCGATCACCTACCTAACCTAGTTATTATGGCATTCTATTTGAAAATGCATGCCTGAATTTTTGTCTGAATGTCAACAAGGCGCCGGGAAGCCTAATCTGAAATCTCTTGGCCAAGCTCTAGAAGCCTAATCTGACTTTTGGTTGGATAGACAATCGTAGCAGGCTGCTAGCAGCTGGATCGCACATGTTGATCTGAAAGTTTGACTAGTTTGAGCAGGTCGACCGTAGCTGTAGTACAATTACAAGTCATGCATTGCATGCTGTTCATCGGCAGATTATTATTGTAGGCTTCAAGCTACGGCACGTGGTGCACACTGTATCAGAGCTGAGATTCAGAGTCATCTCGCTGACTTGTTGGAGCCGAAATTTTTGAGCAGGGGGTGGAAACTTGGAGGCGCTTTCGTGGAGCCGAAGGCTCAAGATCGCCATCGGTGCGGCGCGAGGCCTCGCCTTCCTGCACTCCTCGGAGAAGCAGGTCATCTACCGGGACTTCAAGGCGTCCAACATCCTCCTCGACGCTGTAATAAGTGCACCGATCCTCATCCTAGTCTCAGCTCGCTTCTGCAGAATGAAGCTGATCGCTGACACACGCGCACGTATCTCCAGGATTTCACCGCAAAGCTGTCGGACTTCGGGCTCGCCAAGAACGGACCCTCCGCCGGGAAGTCGCATGTCACCACGCGGATCATCGGCACCTACGGCTACGCCGCGCCGGAGTACGTCGCCACCGGTAGGTTCGCACGTCGTTGGCAATGTCACGGCCGGACAGGGCGCTCACCTTGGTGTCTCGTCTCGTCTCGCGCTGATCATCTCGGCATGGGCATGCATATGCAGGACACCTGTACGTGAAGAGCGACGTGTATGGCTTCGGCGTCGTGCTGCTGGAGCTCCTCACGGGGCTGCGCGCGCACGACCTGAACCGGCCGAGCCACCAGCAGAACCTGGTGGAGTGGGCGAAGCCCTACCTCTCCGGCTCCGGGAAGCTCAAGAACCTCATGGACCAGCGGATCGACGGGCAGTACCAGACCAAGGCCGCGCTCCGGGCGGCCAGGCTCGCGAGCAAGTGCCTGACCGGAGACCCCAAGAGCCGCCCGTCCATGGACGACGTCGTCGCCGCCCTCGAGGAGGTCGAGGACCTGCAGCAGCCGGTCCCGGGGTCCAGGGGCCACCGGGACCTGCCGCCGAGGCCCGGCGCGCGCCGGTCGCCGCATCGTGGCTCTTCGAGGCCGTGTTGATGCATGATTGCTTGAGCATCCTGCTGATTAATAACACCTGCTTGCATTCAGCTTCATTCAACTAGCTAATCATATCGCCACAGAGTTCATTCTTACTCGATTAATCCCTCATTTGCTTGGCGGCCACAGTGATCACAGCATACATGTAGATTACGAGTTATGAAACAAATGTACTTGTAGCAAACTTGACGACAGAATATACAAAAAGGCAATCTCAAAATGTCAGCGTTCCAGTACTGAATTTGATGCTAAATTTGATGCTAACATTGACATTGGACCCACAAATTGGCATTTTGACAGGAGATGAGCTTGATGACTTCGTATATATTGTTGCCCTGTAACCACTCTAGGTACTCTGTGCTCACAATAACTTCTGCTCTGGGATATGGGCATGGAGAAAAAGCAACATTAGATTACGTTGGAACTGCAGGGAAATTTGTAGAACGAAGGGTGATAAATGCTGAAAGAACTAATTTCATTGGTGCTTACACTGGTGTTCTGGTGAGAAGACATTTCACCATGGCCACTAAACCAACGCACGAAGGCGTGGGCCTACTTCTCTTGATCTTGAAGCAAATACACAATTGTGATGTAACTCGGTTATGACTGCTTAACCTAATCCAAAGCTTCGTATCGACAAATTCCTACTGGTTCCACCTGTGGCCTACAAATCTACAATGCTGTACACTAGTTTTATGAGATGCAACGAACTAGAAGTACAAGTCTACTGTTTAGAAACTGAACTAGAAGTACAAGTCCCATCTACGATGAGTTTGTTCCTCAAACCAAACGCCCCCTTAGATATCTCTTGCCTTCTAACTGTTGAAATTATTATCAGGATATCCAAAGACACCATCCTTTCTGAATGGATGGTGCAAGAGCATGCAAAATTACTTGATGTCTGACTTGCATACAAGATTTGATGCTAAAATTTGACCTTGAACCAACAAAATTGCATTTTGACAGGAGATGAACTTGATGAGTTTGTATTGTTGCCTTGTCATCACTCCAGGTGCTCTCTGCCCAATAGCTTTTGCTCTGGGATATGGGGATGAAAGCAACATTAGTTTACAGTGAAACTACAGGGAAATCTAAAAAAATGAGGGTCAATAAATACTGAAAGAAGTTAAGAACTGTTTCATGGGTATCAGTTACTTACGCTGGTGTGAATACATTTTTCATCATGGCCAATAAACCCACACATGACGGCGTGGGCATACTTCTGTTAAACTCCACAGCTTGTAAAGTCTGACGAGTTTTTTAAATGCCAAACCAGGCAAATACGTCAGGATTTTGCAACAGATCCAGCGGTCCTGCCCCAAAAGAACTTGCAGTTGTGATGTAAGTTGGTCATGAGTGCTTAACCTAATCCAAAGCTTCATACCAACAAATTCCTGCTGCGCTCTCAGAACTACAGTGCAATACTGTACACTAGTTTGTTACATGCAACGAACTATCTTTACTGTTAAAAACCACACTAGATGACTAGAAGTACAAAGTCACATCTTCTGTTATCACAAACAAATCACTTGATCCTATGCGCTGACAGGGAACATCAACAATCACTTCCTTTTCAACCACCATGCAGCAACAGACAGAATTTACTGGGCACCTGACCGTTGGATGATAACACAGGAATAGCTATTTACAGATGCTGCCTTTTCATGTGATCATGACTTAAACCTGAGCGCAATGTCAACACACTCTTTACTTCAAAGAGAAATGGGATCATGGGATGCTGTGTTCTGCACCATGATGGGCTTTTGTGCCACTGTTAGGACAAAACAGTTTGACCAAAGGAAGGACCTAGCACTGGCTGGCCACTAGAATTTACCAAGATCCTTACTGTTTGGGCACTCGATGATTTGTACACATCAATGCACTCCAGAAGGTCCGCATCGCATGTTAAAAGAACCCACTCAGATTCATCATCCAAGTACTTTAGGTCCACATACATCTCCTGAGCAATGCTGAACCGCTTTAAAATTTCTTCTTTTAGCTTTTCAAATCCCCAACTAGGCTGAAGTCGGAATATACATCTTTCTTCGCCATACATGGCTTTTATTTTGAGAGAATCAGGCTTAGACTTTTGCATACCTGCCGCATTTTCCACTGGTTTTTGTTCACTTGAGAGCATTTGACTCTGAGACCCTGGCGGGGTGACAAGTCTTTCTTCAGCAAACATCTGCAATTCCACATGGCTCGCAGCTTTCAGTAGTGTGGAGCTCTGATTCTCCTCCATGTAAACTTCTTGCTTTACTGCAAGATGAGGAGCACTGCCACACTGTTGCGCTTTTGAACCACTGGAACAACCATGGCTGGAATTTGAGCTTTGGCTGCAAGAGGGGGAGAGGGAATTAGAACCAGAGGTATGCGAAGTGAATCTGCCCTCACACTGCTGATCAGGAACCAAAGGTTCCAAGTGACCTTTTCGCTCAGACAATGGATAGGTGGAATCCCCCTCTAAAACTCTTTCTGACCATGTGGTCTTGGTGAAGTTTTCATAGAGCGAGCTTAGCTGAACAGTTCCTTCACCGCCATGAACTGAATCAATCACCATTTGCAGTTTCTTCAGGGAGTGCCCAACTTTCTTGATCTTCCGTGATGGCCAACGGTTAATTCCGTGCTGCCTGCATATTCTCTTCAGTGTAGTGGGGCACACTGAAACAAATGGATGAAATAGTTAAAGGCTGGCACACATTGACCAATCTGCCTTTCATCAGGGATCGTTGCAAAAAATAATAATAAAAAAAATGAAAGAATGAATTTGATTGTAAGTGTCCCTCCAGACCGTACACTTACCACATCTACTTTATATCCTGGCACTTGGCTAAGAGGATTACATGGATTGTTCCAGGAATAACAATGATAAGAAAATCCCATTTACGTTTGAGTTATGGAAGTAAAGTTATGGGTAGCGGAAGATGATTCGGGAAGGCTGTCTACATGCTACATTGCTACTGAATATTATTAAAACAGAGAAAGTTACTAAACAAGAGGAATAGAAAAGAACGGTAGAGATCCGCGAGTCAGAAGTCACCTCCTAAATTCTTTGCAGCTTCTTTCAGGCTGCCAGCAAAATGCTTTCGGAGCTCTTCCAGGTTAACGGTTTTCTCCATCTTAGTCCGTCTCCTCTCTACTGTTTTTTCCAAGTTCGAAGAACTTGGATCTCTGGGACAAGTTACCTCCTTGACCTCGTATTCTTCATTCTTAAACCCAGAAAAGATGCCACCTTCAGCTTCAGGCCTCAGTACTGATGAGGTATGCCAGCCAGGTGTAACACTAAACCCTTCATCCTCTTGCTTGCTGAATCCAAATGGCAGGTCACCATCCATTTCTTTCACTCCCTTATTTTGAGCACACACAAGGCTCGCTACCCACGAGGATTCCTCCTCAGAAGTTTCCGGTAATGTTGCCCTTGCAGGAACACCAATGCCACTACAAACCTCATCTAGGTTTTCATGCATAGTCTTGGTATATTCTGGTGGAGTTAGTGCACTTGTTTGAAATGATCCTTCATCCACCAGCTCTTTCAAGCTGACAACTCGTAGCGTATAGCAGGTTTGCTGGATTGTAGTGGACAAAGAATTAAGCATGGCTCTTTGCTCTTCGCTCTCTACACAGTCCACTGGCAGGAAGAATTCCAAGACGTAGTCAAGGCTTCCAGTCCTGGTACTCCGCAATCGGATGGCCACCGCAGCCCTTAAGCTGAAAAGCTTTGCATGGTGCGAGAGAGGGTATTGGACCTTGCTGTAGGAGGCAACGTTTGGGGAGAAACATGGCTCGTTCGTTCCAAACGCCCTGCCAACAGCACCCTCACCTCTGAACAGATGGTGCTCAGAGCAAGCTTCGTGAAATCCCTTTACGTTCAGGTCACGGACATAACATGCCTCATCCACGGTAGACACACAGTACTTGATCTTTTCATCAGTGTGTCGGCTTCCCCTCTTTGCCTGGCAGATGCACGGTATCCATGTCTGGGCTAGCGGCAGTTCGTGTGTCTCACAAACAGTTCTGAGGACGTCCATGATCTCCGGTACAACCTCTCGGTAAGAGGTATCAGCAGCCACCTAAAACAAGGAGTAAGCCACATCTGTCACTGACAACAAACAGCTCGGCGTACCACTATGATCTTGATATAATTCAGCTTACCTTCGCACGGGGATCACTCGAGACAACAGAGCTTCTGAGATCAACCTCCTGCGCGTTTGAGGAAACAGAGTCTTACTGAGACAAGAACATGAGCAAATAAAGGGAGGTGAAAAGACTGATTTACTTCGGGGATTGGCGTGCCCGGTAGTTATCACGTCTTTTCCTAAGGGCATTTCACCAAACAGGTTATTAACAGCAGGACGCAGCCAGTTGCGATTGGGTGGGTGGATGAAAACGGAGGAGGAGACGAGAGGAGGGAGGCAGCGGGCAGTCCTACCTTGAGAGCGCTGCAGATGTTCTCGATCTCGGCATTGTAGTTGATCTTCTCCGTGGTCATGACGAGCTCGACGACGCCGAGGCAAGCCCGGGTGCGGGGCTCGAAGATGGGGAGCGCGACGCTGCCGCGGATGTCGAAGTAGCGCGCGTGGCTGACGCGCGGGTACTCCTCGGTGGAGAAGTAGCGGACGTCGGGCGTCCACTCGGGGACGCGGCCGACGAAGACGCGGCCGGGCAGCCCCAGGCCGGCGCGCGCGGTCTCGTCGGCGGAGAACTGGTACTTCATGGAGACGGTCCGGTAGCTGGCGAGGCGCTCGTTGCGGCAGTCCATCCAGAAGGGCTGGCCGCAGGTGGTGAGCACCTGGCGGTCGCCGATGACCATGGGGACCCAGACCTGCGCCAGCATCTCCCCGGGCCGCGTCTGCGACAGCGACGCGATGCGCTCGAGCGCGCGCCGCAGGCGGTCCTTCACCGTGGCCTCGACCTCCGGGGTGGGCTGGAAAACCCAGGCGGGGGGCCGGTCGAGCCTCTCGGCCGTGTCGCCGTCGGCGGGCGCGTTGGCCGTGGTGACGGTGCTGCACATGTCGAACAGCGGCGAGAAGCAGGGCCCCGGGGACGCGGCGGCGGGCCCGGGCTGGGAGAAATCGAACCCGGGCGCCGCCATGAACAGCTCCTCCATGAGATCCAGGTCGCCCACCGCGACGTCCTCCATGAGGCCGCAGGCCAGCGACCCGTCGCCGCCGTCGTTCTTCGCCGCCTGCTCCATGCCAGGACAAGACATCTCACCGGCCGGGCTTCAGATTCTCCGCATGCCAGTCCTCGCGTCGGGGGAAGGGAGGGCAGCCCAGAGCCTGCGCCGCGGAACGAAGCGAAGAAACCCGGGCCACGAACCGAAGAGCCTGGAAGAACTGGGCACCGAGAGGGACGACAGAAAGCAGAAACGATAATGAGTATTTTTTGAGTCGATCTGTTGGGGCGCATCGCATGGCTGCCACGGCAGAAGCCACCAGTCCGCCTCGCACCACACAAGGCGAGGCGAGGCGAGTCGGGGACTGGGGGAGGCCGCGCAAGCTTACGGACGAAACATCCCCATCCCGGAAAGGGAGCCGGACGCCGAGCCGAGACACACATCGCCATCACGGCCGCAGTGGAGAAAGAAAGCGGTGGCAGTAAGAAACACAGCACGGCATGCTGTGCTATGCCGCACGGCCACCATTTCACCAACCCGACCATCCATATTGCCGGGGCGGCGGCCGCAGCTTGACAAACTAGCTACCGCCGCTGCCTGCCTTCCCTTCCCTTCCCTTCCATTCCCACCCACGAAAGAATGCAAGCAAGAACAAACCAACCAACCAACCAAACCCACCTCAGGGATAGGGGCAGTGGCAGTGGCAGTGGCGGGCACGCCGATCTGTCTTCGTCGCAGCAGCCAGCAGCAAGTGCGCCAATAGAACAGTGGATGCAGCAAGCAGGCTGTCCGCTGGATCAGATGGATTCTGCTGCTGAAAGCCAGGGGAGAAGATGGCGGAGACCGAGCCGGGGGTGGTGGCGTGGAAATGGAAACGTACTTGTGTAGTGCAATCGCAGGCGTCCTGTCCTCGGAGTGCGCCCTCTTTCTGCATCTTTGTTTGCGCACCCGCACGACGACGACGGAATCCATCACCAGCGGTGGGGACCACGGTGGCGAATTGGGGGCGTGGGGGCCGGAGGTCAACTGCTTCCTGTGGGCCCGCCCCCAGGATGACGTGGTCAGGACATGATGCCACACTGCGGCGCCGTGGGCTGGTTGGTTCCGCGTCTGTATCCGCTAACCCGCAGCGCATCTTTGCCCAGTTCCTATTTACAGATTTTTTTTTATTTTTAACAGCTGGCTTATTTTTTTTAAAAAAAATCATAATTTATCATTTACCTTTATTGTAAATTGGTTACTTCAGCTATGACTTAAATTTTTTCATATTTTTATAATTTCTTAAATAAGATGAGTTGGTTAAATTTAATGCCAAAAAATTAAATTGGATCAAGGGGTGTCCCCCCTCTTTTCAATGGAGTACTATATATACAGAGAGAGAGAACGTACTGTCCGTGATCTTAGCAGACATAAATGGCTCAGGACCTTTTACTTGCAAAATATCTTGAGAGGTTCTTTCAGCTGGGACACTGTTGATGAAGATGCTAATTTTCTATTCGGTGAATCTTTCGTCATCTCGATGTTTGTCCTTTTGCGTGGAATTTTGCAACAGCCCATGGAACCAGGTTTAGCCGCTAGTTCGTATATATTATTATCTTGATGGTATCGCATCGAGCACTTTAGATACTGCTAGTTTCGAGGATTGTAGATGCACACATATATACTCGTATACGTGTGCGGTACTGCTTGCAATGCTACGTGAGCAACTGATATTATATATTTCCCCGCTTCGTTGTCTTGAATCCCGAGACAGGTCCATACATATTTCAAATCTGAAGTTAATTTATCCGGGGAGCATTACAATTAGTAAGATAATAACTGGTTGCTGACTTATTGGCTGATACTTGTGAAGCGTGGGAACTAAATATACTACCATTGCCTGATAGTCTGATACTGACACGAACATTTAGTTGGTTTCGTAGCGTAAAATGCTAAAATGTTTTAGTACCGAAATTAGCCTTGCAAACCACGGTTCAGCGGTAGGTGATGAAGTAGATACTTTCCTAAAAAATAATGGGTTGGTGAACTAGTACAGCCAATAAACTCATGTGATGAAAAAAGCGTTCTGGGTTCAGATACTTCCCCTTGATATTTATAACAACCCAAACTGAAGTCTGCATTGCCATGGGGGGGGATTGGTTGGGAGCAAAGTTTGCCATCAAGGCCGGCACCAGGGAAACACTGGTAGTAAAATACAGAGATATCTGCGCTAGAATGGATGCCTTTTGCATCACACTTGCAAGCATATCTGACAATTCAAAATGCTGGTGAACAATCCTGATGGTTATCTGAACACGGAGCTCCATTTTCATCCGAGGGGCCAACTTGGCCTTTTCCCACTTGAGATTCATTTAATTTCCTTCTTCTAATTAAAGAAAGGAAAAGGCATGCTTGGTGGGTCTGCTAGCTAGGTTGGGGAATTATAAAGACGATTCTTTTCTTTCCGGCGATGTGGTCAATAGGTTCCATATATACTTCCATATCGCATAATGGTCCAAGATCCAAAGGGAATTTGTTTTGTTTTATGTGGCCGGGGACTTGGAATCCATCCACCAGACGTACGTGGCCTGTAGAATGAATGTGACCGGCCGGGGATTAATTGAAGGAGACTTTTGCTTGAGAGTTGAGACTTGAGAGGGCCGGCCAGGCTGATGACGAGACGACGACGCAAGCAACTGAAGTTGATTAATCTTAGCGGCTACATCATCAGCTGGTAACGCGATAGGCATGCGTGTTTTTGTTTAGTCGTTCACGGTAAGCTGTTGCTTGCTAGGTGCTGTTACCAGTAAGCTGTTCGTCTGAATCGCTTGCCAGTTCGGGAACTAGTGCCACTTGCATTGCTTCTCTGACATTGGATCCTGCAAGGTTGCTGGCTTCACGTGTGCAGGATATCGACGGCTGTGCTGCTAAGTCAATAATGGGACGATATTAGTAAGGCGATGATGAATCATTCGTTCTTCCCCCGTAAATAAACAAGGCTCCACCAGTGATTACGCGGTTTCAACTTATTTTGTCTTCAGTGAAAAAAATAGGCACCTAAATTAGATTCAAAGAGGACATTAACTTGAATGGTTAAGTGCATAGCCACTCCTTCCACGTAACCATTTCAGGAAGATGCACTTCCTGTATGGCTTCAACTTATGACAGACGGCTCTAGATGCTCTAAACCAGAAACATCTGACAATTGGTTTGGTATGCTCTAATCAACATTTATAATATTAGCACTCATCGAATCTGTTTTGTTTTTTTAAACTACTCTAACATTACAAAACATAATCTAAAGTAACACCTAACATTACAACTGTTGGATCTAATTATTCTAGCCGTGCAAAAACTAAGGCATTTTTTAGTACAATTATTGCGCTAGCTAGGAAGCGAATGAGCAATTTTGGTAAGTCTCGTAGGCGGTGAACTCAATCACAAACTCCTAATAATATACTCTCTATTTTTTTTATTTGACGCGGTTGATTTTTTTTTCAAAACTTCGATGCTTTGTTTTATTTAAAAAATGCCATTACTTATTATTTTATTTTGTTGTTATTTGTTTTATCATCAGGATAGTTTGAGTATGACTTACATTTTTATATGTTTGCATAAATTTTTTTGAATAAAACGAATGATCGAAGTTTTAAAAAAAAATCAACCGCATCAAATTAAAAAAAATAGAGCGAGGGAGAATTATAGTATAGTTTATACTTGCGTCTCTTAAATATTCCAGCTAGCCTGCATAGAGGTGCGGGTACGATGGCAAGAATTATGTCAGCATAATGGCTTTTTTCTTAGGATGTTTGATTATCGCTTATCGGAGTCATCGTCATAGGCTGGCTGGGTTGGGGAGCGCACAGGTTGGCGCGGCAGCACCCGTGGGCGGCACGCAGCTTGCAAAGGCGATCCCATTATACCTCCGTTCCATCCCTCTCCGTTGCAAACTGACGACGAGACAACTTGTCAAATTAACTAGTAGTCGTACTGACATGGAACAAGATCCCAACTTTTCTTCGCTAGCTAGCTAGTCTCCAATTTCCTACACTTCTTTATTAATTAGACCAAGAGCATGGCATGTTCAGACCTCACCCGACCGATCGATTCAGAGACACAGATTTCACAAGACGTCAGAGTTCATAAAACCAAACGTTCCCGGCAAAAAAAAAAAAAAACCCAGAGAATTCAGGAACACGACTAACAAAAAAAAAAGAGTATAGCAGCTGTATCCACAAACTCCGAGGGTGCACACGCCGTTTTGCGCACACCGTACTAGCAATTGTTAATCTGCGTTAACATATCTCAATTAACTAACAAATCAGCGAGCAACTGCAGCAGATGGCGACATGGCGTCCTCCAGCATCTTAGTTTTTTTTATAGTAATAACAAACTAAACCATCCAACTTGCTCATCTTGCAGAATCAAAAGATTCTCCGTTAATCCGGCGGGTCTGTACGTCGACCTGAAAGTACGACGACTGGTCCTGTGCATGTAGCTCCATATCAGTTCCATACTACCAGTACGTGTTAGAGTCGCCGGTACCCGATCGCCAAGGATCGCCTGCGAGCTCCACCTGATGAACGCGAACACAATCCTCGCAAACTCACGTGAACACGATGAACACGGTCTCGTTTGGTGCTGCGAACAACCAGCAGCTTTTCTGTTGTCTATTTCCGAGAATGTATAGCAACTATTACAAACTAAAGATGGAGATCGTGGTCTCCTGTCTGCGCGCCACACCCATCATCGACGAATGCCATCCCAGACGTCTAGGACGTGTCGCACGACGCGCACCCAGGCGAACAAAGCGCGCCTGTCAGTGCTCACACTCCGCACAGCCAAAACCCCGGCCATGCGGCTAAACTTAGCAGTAAACATGCAAAACAAACTAAGTGATGTGCACAAGGATTATTTGACAAATCTCCTCCTAAGACTTGTGCACTAACCTACAGACTTCCCAGGCCAATCTTGGAGCACAGCACAAGGAACTTCTTCTTGTCGAGAGGCTTCGTCAGAATGTCCCCAAGCTGTTCTTCAGTCCGGATGAACTTCACTTCGATTTGACCTGAATTTGCATACTCCCGTATCAAATGAAATCTTGTATCAATGTGCTTTGACCGGTCGTGATGCACTGGGTTTTTGATCAGAGAGATGGCAGACTTGTTGTCCACCCTCAGCAATGGCCTGCTTATCCCTGAATTCTTAATTTCAGCAAGCAGCCTTGCTAACCAAACGGCCTGACAAGCAGCAGTTGCAGCAGCGATGTACTCCGCTTCACAACTTGACAGCGCCACCACCTTCTGCTTTGCTGATTGCCAACTAATTGGGCTCCTCCCAAGAAAGAAAAGAATCCCAGAAGTGCTTTTCCTGCCATCCAAGTCTCCAGCCATGTCACTATCACTGTATCCTTGGAGTTCATCACTTCCACCATTCTTCCTTGAATAGAATAGGCCCCAATCTCTTGTTCCAGCTATGAATCTCAAGATGTGCTTCACTGCTGCACGATGTTCCTCTTGAGGTTCCTCCATAAATCTACTCACATACCCAACTGAAAAAGCCAAGTCAGGCCGAGTATTAACCAGGTATCTTAGACTCCCAACCAAACTTCTATACTCAGTCGCATTCACCCCAGGACTGCCACTTTCCTTGCTCATCTTTGTGCCGGCCTTCATTGGCACTTCACTAGAGTTGCAATCCTGCATGCCACTCTTCTCAAGTATCTTCTCTGCATAGCTCCTCTGAGATAGGCTGATTCTAGCTGCCTCCTGCTTTACTTCAATGCCCAGATAATAAGAGAGCATCCCAAGATCACTCATTTTGAACACCTTAGTCATCTCGGCCTTGAACTTCTGAATACTGCTGCTACTGGTGCCTGTGATCACCAGATCATCCACATAGACACCCACCACCAACCTCTCAGCATCTTCCCCCCGACAGTAAATGGCATGCTTAGATGGACATTTCACAAAGCCCAGAGCACCCAATTGTTCATCCAATTTCTGATTCCATGCACGTGGAGCCTGATGTAAACCATACAGAGCTTTGTGGAGTTTGTATACCTTGTGTTCTTGACCAGGTTGAGCAAACCCTGGTGCTTGTTGCACATACACTTCCTCCCGGAGATCGCCGTTCAAGAACGCTGTCTTGACGTCCATATGGTGCACCTGCCACCCTTCCTGCGCCGCCAATGCCAGCAGCAGCCTCACTGCCTCCATGCGCGCCACAGGGGCGAACACCTCGTCGTAGTCGATGCCCTGACGTTGAGCATATCCCTTCACGACGAGCCGAGCCTTGTGCCTCACCACGGCACCATGCTCGTCCCTCTTGACCTTGTACACCCACTTGAGCCCAATGGCGCGCCCGCCGAGTGGCAGCTCAGTGAGTGTCCAAGTCTTGTTTTCCTCAATGGCGCGCAGCTCCTCTTCCATAGCTCGGCGCCAGCACGGGTCTTGCACGGCCTGGGACAGTGTTCCAGGCTCCTCCGCGCTCACCGTGAACAGCTGCTCGCCACCCAGTTCACGCACTGCCCGGCCCGGGTTTACTCCAGAGCCGATCATGTTCTGCACAGTGCGGAACCTGAGTGGTACTTCATCGTCTTGGCCGGCATCAAGCATCTCCATGTCCAGCTCCGCAGGTGGGGATGCAAATTGAATCCCCGGGGACGCCACCGCCGCTGGTGAAGGTGTTCCTGGCTCCAGTGGCCCAGGTGACGCCACAGGCGTTCCTGGCCCAGCTTCTACTCCAGCTTCCTGACCGGGTGCTACCCGGTACTGCACGACGAAGTCGCCATTAGTGTTGCTTGTGCTGGCCTTCACCTCACCCGACCAGTCCCATTGTGCAGCTTCATCGAAGATCACGTCACGGGTTACGTGCACCTTCCTTGTGATGGGATCATAGGCTCTGTAAGCCTTGGAGCCCCTTTCGTAGCCGACAAAGATCATCTTCCGTCCACGGTCCTCGAGCTTCTTTAGATGCGGCGTCGTGTCCTTGACAAATACGATGCACCCGAACATCTTCAGGTGATGGACCGCTGGCTTCTTCCCGTACCACACCTCGAACGGTGTCCTCCCTTCCACCGCCTTCGTCGGTCCCCGGTTTAGGAGATATACAGCGGTGTAAACCGCCTCCCCCCAAAACCAAGCTGGCAGCCCCTTCGCCTTCAAGAGACTACGGGCCGTGCCCACTATCGTGGCGTTCCGACGCTCGACGACGCCGTTCTATTGCGGGGAGTATGGCGCCGTGAGCTGCCGGTGTACGCCGTCCGCCGCGCAGTACTCCATGAATTCCTTCGACGTGAATTCACCTCCACGATCCGTGCGAAGTGCCAGCAGCTTGCATCCGGATTCCGCCTCCGCACGCGCCTGGAACTCCTTGATTGCTGCAGCAGCTCGAGCCTTCGATGGTAGCAGCGTCGCCCACATGTACCGGCTCCGATCATCCACGAGGAGGAGGAAGTAGGCGTTCCCGCTTGGCGTCGATGGCGTCACGGGGCCGCACAGGTCCCCGTGGACCAGTTCCAGTGCACGCTCTGCCCGCCACTGAGCTTGGTCCGGGAACGCCGTGCGCCGCTGTTTGCCGGCGAGACACGCCTCGCACAATTGATCCACCTGATCAATCGGAGGAAGCCCGCGTACCAGCTCCTCTCTCGCCATCTTCCTCAGCGCCGACATGTTGATGTGGCCCAGCCTGGCATGCCACCGCCAGGCACTCTCTTTGCCGCGCGCCGCCAGACACACCGGGCGTGTCACCTTGATGTCGAGTACGTACAGCCGGTTGTCGCCGCGCGGGATCTTCGCCAGGAGCCTCCCACCCGCCTCGCGGATGCTCATGGCGCCGTGGTTGAGTCGGATGTCGTAGCCCGCCTCCTGCAGTTGACCGAGGCTGATGATGTTCGCCGTCAGCCACGGAATGAAATAGACACTGGCGAACGAGCGATGCTCCCCGTTCCGGCATTGGAACAGCACCGTCCCTCGTCCCTCGATCTCCGCCACAGAATCGTCGCCGAAACGCATCGTTCCGCACACCGCCGTGTCCAGATCTGCGAACGCTGCCCGGGACCCCGTCATGTGGTTTGTGGCCCCGGTGTCGCAGATCCATTGCTTGGGGTCGCGCTCCTCCTTGTCCCCGAGGTCGGCGAACACCTTCTCCTCGTGCAGGGTCAGCCGGCCACATGGGGACGTCGATGAAGATGCCGGCGGGGACGGCGCTGGCGAGCAGAGTCGAGCTTGTGGACGTGCCCTCAGGAGCAGCAGGGTCTCCTCCTCTTGGGCCGCCGCCGCAACGTTCGCCTGTTCCTTCTTGGGCCTGGATGGACAGTCACGGGCCCAATGGCCCGCCTTCCCGCACTTCCTGCACTGATCCCGGCCCACCTTACCGATGCCTTTCCCTGGTCCAGAGGAAGAGGACGAGCCCGCGTCGCCTCCACGCCCTCTGCCGCGCCCGCTTTTCCCGCCACGGCGACCGGATCCTCCAGTTGAACCGCCGTTGGTGCTCTTGTCCGCATCCCGCTGCTTCCACTTGGCCTCCCAGCCCTCCTCCGTGAGGTAGAGCTTGCCACCGTGTTGGATCGACGTTGGCGGTGCTTCGAACTCGTCCTCCGCCGCCTTGAGTCGCCCGGTGACGTCCGCCAGGGTAAGCGTGGAGATGTCGAGTAGTGTCTGGATCGACACCACTACCTGCTTGTACCGCGCCGGCACACTCCTTAGGAACTTGGACACAACCACCGGTTTGTTCACCGGATCGCCGAGGGTCGCCAGCTGGCCACCATGCCGGCAAGACGCAAAGAGTAGTCCTCAATGCTCTCGTCGTCGCGCGACGTCGCGAGGTCGAACTGCCGGCGCAGGTGCTGCGCCGTTGCCTTCTTCACGCGGTCGTCGCCGACCCGCATGGTCTTGATCGCATCCCAGGCCGCCTTCGCCATGTCCTTGTTGGCGACGATCGCCACCATCTCCGCAGGAACCGCGCTCGCCAGGACGTCGAGCGCCATCATGTCCTCCTGCGGGTCGACGCCGCCCGGATCCACCGCCGCCCACAGCGCGCGGGCCTTGAGCTTCACCTTCATCAACGCCGCCCAGTCGGAATAGTTGGTCTTGGTGAGCGTGGGATAGCCCGTCCCACCGCCCACCTCACGAATTACCCGCTGCACGGTGACGCCACCGCCGCCGCCGCCGGTGTCGGTGTGGTTGTTGTCGTCCGACATGGCGTACTCGATCGCCCGGTCCCGGTTCCACCGGCGGTACCGTACGACGATCGACTCCCGGCTCGAAACCGGCTCTGATGCCACGTGTTAGAGTCGCCGGTACCCGATCGCCAAGGATCGCCTGCGAGCTCTACCTGATGAACGCGAACACAACCCTCGCAAACTCACGTGAACACGATGAACACGGTCTCGTTTGGTGCTGCGAACAACCAGCAGCTTTTCTGTTGTCTATTTCCGAGAATATATAGCAACTATTACAAACTAAAGATGGAGATCGTGGTCTCCTATCTGCGCGCCACACCCATCATCGACGAATGCCATCCCAGACGTCTAGGACGTGTCGCACGACGCGCACCCAGGCGAACAAAGCGCGCCTGTCAGTGCTCACACTCCGCACAGCCAAAACCCCGGCCATGCGGCTAAACTTAGCAGTAAACATGCAAAACGAACTAAGTGATGTGCACAAGGATTATTTGACAGTACGTACAATCCATGGTGTGGCACAGCATGCAGTTTGCAGTGTGTGCAAAGCGCACTACGCAGCGACCAAGGACAGAACAGCCGCTGCATCTCCCTCTATTCTAAGTAAGCATCCTCGATCGCCATCAGTGCATGCATATACAACTAAAGCGCAGGCACCGAGCATGCTAAACAACTGGAGTACTAATCGAGTGGCTCACGGAGCTTGATTGACCCTCCACGATCGAATAATCCGTAACCATGCAGGTGCTAAGTTATTACTCCAATGAAGATACGGATCCTGCGCCATGCCATGGGTGGCCGGAGCAAGCAATAATGCGATTAAGTTAGCCGTTGGCGTGTCCCCCGTGAGGAGCCACCACCACCACCACCACTGCTGACGCTAGTGAAAGGGGCACTTGCGATTCCCAGTTTGTTAATTAATTGTCTTTTCCTGTTGTGTCGATTATGCCTGCATGATTCAGTTTGTAATTATTAGTTGGGGTCGTCGTCGTCTAACCCTAGCCCTAGCTGCACGCCATTCGTCCAAGATTCCTTGGCTGGCGCTGGCGCCAGCCAATGGATCGTATCGATCGAGATTCTTCTTCTCCGCCAACCCGCTGTGACAAGAAGTCCGCTCGATCGATCGGCTAGCTGTGCCAATCACGGTCGTCTTGCCCGTGTAGCCTCTGTTGCTTGTTCCGATCCTATCCAGATCCTGAATATATATATGTAATCTTCTCCGGACACGCAAATTAATAATAAAAACTCTGAATATCTCTAATGCGTTGCTCGCGTTGCTGCTTTGATTTGATTAGTCGCAGAGGACGATTGGTAATCCAGCCATCGGTCGTGGGTGCTCGCGTACGGCTTCTATTTGTGAATATATAGAGATTATTGCTCATGTCTCAGTCGTCATAGGTTCTGAGTTTGCACGATTGGAGTGGATCTCGTGATTAAGAAAACTGATGGGATCTGGCGTGTATATATATATGGTATGAGCAGCTAGCAGTGCCCAGGTAGTGCCTGCCAAAAACTATTCTTTCCAGTGGACTCGCTCGGTGGAGTGCGGATGGAGTGTTAACCATTCCGACGGGATTTAATTTCCCGGTGACCACATGAGAAACCGTCCGAAATCTAGATTTTTCGATCGGTTTTTCGTGATTCCGATCGAGATTTCGTTTTCATATATAACGAATTTTATCGAAATCCGTGTGAAATTCGGTCCGAAATGGCAAATGGGATGCGCACAAGCTAATAAGGATGGTTATTGCAGCAGCTGCGGCAGATCCATAAAATAACTGTCTACGGGCTGCTATTGGTTCACTGTGTCATGCACTCGCTTGTGGGCCGATTGTTCGAAGAAGGCCTTGCTTTGGGCCGGCATCTGAGCCCAGTTGACAGGCCTTTATACCGTTCCAGTTCATGATCACCTGCCAAATAACGAGCATGTGCCGGGGGGGAATACTGCTACATGTTTTCTCAAATATTTATCGACGGAGTATAAACAATATTTATCGATAGCTAGTTTATTTTAAATTAAAAAAAGTCAAATAAAAAGAAACGGATGGAGTACTTATCTCTAATCGTATAAAGAGAAAGTTGTTAGTGCGTCAAAACTACTGTGCCATGAGAAAGCCTAGCGAAATCAAGATGCAGGGTCTTGTGGTCTATCTCAGGCAGCCTTTAGACCATGTGCAACGGTT
Source organism: Paspalum vaginatum (assembly GCA_030272315.1). Taxonomy (NCBI): domain Eukaryota; kingdom Viridiplantae; phylum Streptophyta; class Magnoliopsida; order Poales; family Poaceae; genus Paspalum; species Paspalum vaginatum. Next base: position 56,638,481 of record CM059012.1, on the reverse strand, counting down.
TACCTATCCGGATTGCCCAAATACTATTCTAACTATTTTCTCTCTGTATATACTGTCGTTACAGTGTATAGACGGTCTTTTTACACACTCTACACTCTGCTGCATGTGTTCTCATTTCCTCTTCCTTTGCTCTTTAGATCATTCAGTTGGTGATACGGACCTTTTTTAATTAAACAATAGGCAATGTTGCTATATATACTAGAGCACTTTAGTTGCTAGAGCTATTCAAGAATGCATCTTCAGTACTCCAAAAGCTCCAATAACAGCCAAATGGTTGGTGGTTCTAAATAATTTATTACTTTGCTATATAAAATAATTTATTCTGAATTTAGTAAGGTTGACTTACAATGATCACGAACACACCGTTACCATTAGAGGGGTGGGGTGATCAGTGGACGCGTCTACCAGTAGAAATTATTACAGGATGATGCTGGTACAGAAATGCGACGGAACCATATGTCCTGTTACTACAAAATAGAGACTCAATATGCATGCTAAGAGTATCTGTATGTTGCCGATAAGAGGGATTCGGTTTCAGTCTGCCTTCCATGCATGAGTGAAGCAGAGTCCAGTCCCTGCACCCGTGCACCGTCGTCTGAGCTTATTACATGCTCGGCTTCGAGCTGAGACGGCTGGCAAGCTTCTGTCCCAGGGACCTGTCGGCCTGCACCCATCGACGACCAAGGCAATCGGCAATTGAGAAACGATTTTTTTTCTTAAGTGAGCATGTGTGAGTGGAGACGGCAGTGTTCCACAGTATTTTCTGACAAGCCGTGCGGTTGATTACCTGAGACCAGTAGGAGAGCCAGATACTCCTGATCTCGTGGGTGAGGCGGGGGTCGGAGAGCGCATCGATCCATCTCTTGATGAACCGCTCTTGCCTGCAAATGCATATATCGAGTGGTCAGTCCAGTTCAGTTGAAGCACACATATGTACATCTAGTAGGAAGGGATCGATGAACTGAATAATTAATACGTATATGTTATTGTACGCACCTTGCCGGGTCCATGGCTCGGTACCTCTCCCCGGGCTGCTTGAAGTTGTTCTCCTTGCTAATCACAGCCTTCTCGCGTCGTCCGGTGACGGGTACGGCGGGGATGGGGTACCTGGGCGCGTTCTTGGCGGGGTCGTACCTGGACGGGAAGTAGTCGACCTCCTCGTCGCGGTGCATGAAGTTCATGAATCCGTCGTAGTGGTTGTTGTGGTGCGCGCACTTGGGCGCGTTCGCCGGGAGCAGCAGGTAGTTGGGCCCGAGGCGGTGTCGCTGCGTGTCGGAGTAGGAGAAGATCCTGGTCTGCAGCAGCTTGTCGTCGGAGTAGTAGATGCCCGGCACGATGAGTCCCGGGCAGAAGGCCAGCTGCTCGTTCTCGGCGAAGAAGTTGTCGATGTTGCGGTTGAGCACCATGCGCCCCACGGGCTGCAGCGGGAACACGTCCTCGGGCCACGTCTTGGTCACGTCCAGCGGGTCGAAGTCGAAGCGGTCCTCCTGCTCCGGGTCCATGGTCTGGATGAGCAGCGTCCACTCGGGGAAGTTGCCCGCGGCGATGGCGTCGTACAGGTCCTTGGTGGCGTGGCTGTGGTTGGCGCCGCCCACGGCGACGGCCTCGTCGTCCAGCAGCGACTTGACGCCGCAGGTGGGGCGCCAGTGGAACTTGACGTAGGTAGCCCTGCCGGCGCGGTTGATGAGCGTGTAGGTGTGCACGCCGGAGCCGTCCATGTGGCGGTAGTCGGCGGGGATGCCGACGTCGTCGAAGAGGAAGGTGAACATGTGCAGGCTCTCCGGGTGGTGCGAGAAGAAGTCGAGGATGCGCCAGTTCTCCTGGATGTGGGTCCTGGGGTTGGGCTTGAGCGCGTGCACCATGTCCGGGAACTTCATGCCGTCGCGGATGAAGAAGACGGGGAAGTTGTTGCCCACCAGGTCCCAGTTGCCCTCCCGGGTGTAGAACTTGACGGCGAACCCGCGCGGGTCGCGCAGCGTCTCGGGGCTCCCGCGCTCGTGGATCACCGTGGAGAAGCGCACGATGACGGGGGTCTGCACGCCCGGGGCGCGCAGGAAGTCGGCGCAGCTCAGGTGGGAGACGTCGTGGGTCACCTCGAAGAAGCCCTTGGCGCTGGCGCCGCGGGCGTGCACCACGCGCTCCGGGATGCGCTCGCGGTCGAAGTTGGCCAGCTTCTCAACCAGGTGGTAGTCCTCGAGCAGGATGGGGCCTGAGGATGTCGATGATCGTAGTATTTTTTTTTCAGTTGGGTTGTACCATCGAATTTAATTTGCGCGGCAAAAATCCATCAGCAGTTTAGTTTGTTCAGTTCAGTTGCGATCGGACTGCACATACAGCAGCAACTCAAGAGCGTTCTGATTGATCGCTTCTCAGTCCCAAATCCAATGGTAAGGTCATGTATAGGTGAGTGTCCAGTCATTCAGTGGCACCCACCCTATCGAAGCGCTCTTCTCACGTTGTGTTGGAGACTAAACTAAAACTACCGCAGGCAGCACTAATCCACGCACCCAACAGGGAGCATGCAAGCAACTGATCTGGTAAACTAAGCATCAGCACAGGCACAGCGCATGACTACTGCTTGACAGTACTGGCCCGTGGGGGCACTGTGCTGCTGAATTGAGACGGCGGAAAAACACAAACACGCACACTTCCAGTCTCCAGAGAGAGCTGCGTCTTGGTTGCGTCACGTACCTCTGGCGCCGACGGTGAGGGAGTTGTCGTTGTTCCATACGGGCGCGCCGGAGTTGGTCGTCCAGTGCGGGCCGTTGAAGGCGCTCGACGGGCGGTACTGCACGCAGGCAGCAGAGAGAGGCATCCATCATCATCAGCACAGGCAGCAAGCAAGCAGCAGCAGAGAGCACTAGTCGTACCTTGTACGGGTCCATGGCGGTGGGGGCGGCGAGGCGAGTCGGAGGATGGGTGGCGTCCGGCGCGTGCGAGCTACGTGAGGCCCGGCGGCCACACGACGCCGGCTATATACCGCGCGCCAACGAGTGAGGCAGAGGGTTTGCTTTGCCGCGCGCCAGATCTCTCCGGGTTCCCGTGGTGCCCTGGTGGGGGCTGCCTGCGGGCTACGTGTGCCTACACGGCTCCGGATGGGTGGCACTGGCACGGTGGGTGGACACGGCCCGCGCCTCATCCACACGCTCCCCGGCGCGCCCCGTCCAGAAAAAAAAAAACGAAACTTTCTGTTTCGGCTGCCGGCAGGACGGGACGGGCGTCAGATCAGAGCGAGGGAAGGAGATGGAGCCGTGTGAACACGGCGGGGAGACGGCATCTGCCGCCGATACCGTTCACATTGGCCATCTGCCGGCCAACGGCTCTGGAGATTTTCTTTTCTCACCATGTAATAACAGAACGTTGTCACATGAGCATCCATGGCTGCATAAACGTCACCAGCAGCACCAACCATATCCTACGTAGCAACGCCAGTTAAAGGGCATGCTTGTCCAGCTTCGACGAATCTATCCCCTCCGTGCCACTGTGCGACGGGGCGTGCACGCAAGGAAGGTAAAGCACGCTTTGACTGTATAATAGATAGTCCAGGCGGAGACAGGATAGGAAGGTACACCAGACATCGGTCATGTACATAGCAAGTAAGATCAGAATGTATGTACAACAACCCAAGGTACCAACAACACCAATTTTAACCATGGCACCAGACACCCCCACGTATACGCAAGGTTCTGCCAGTGCACTCGTTTATTCATCCTTAAACACAGAATCTAGATGCCGCCCTCTCAATCTCACCAACCAATGAACCATACATGATCTCACAATGCCTACTACAGGTTATAAGGTGGGAGTACGGTTATCATCGTCATCATTGCAATCTATTGGCCCAAATTCCCAAGAAGTCGCTCCACTGCAGCATGAACATTGCCTGCCGTGGCGATCAAGGCTCGGAGGTTCTCCTGTGTGTCAAAGAAGCCCATTTCTTGGAGCTGAGCTAGCTGCGTTGCATAGAGTTCTTCTGGAGGCACTGAAATGTGGACATGACAACTTAGTCAAAGAACATTTCGTAGAAATAGCACTAGGTGGCTCCGCAGAATTACTTCACCCAGAAATAGCAAACTATGAAATGAATACTAACCATTAGGAGCGTTTGGAACACCTAGGCCACCGCCAGCCCCAAGCCCACTGAACATGTTCATCAAGGTATTCAGGTTGACATTGCCTACCATTCAAGTTTTCCAATTAGTTAAGGGCATATGTCAATCCACTTCGAAAGGCAGTCAACTGTCTAAGCAAGTTTAATTCATTCCAAGGCTGCAAAGAATAATAAAGCCATCTCCTGGCAAAAAAACTGGGGATCCCATTGGCCTAAGATTAGCACAAGAAATCAGAAAAAAAAAGGCACCTAGTATAACCATCTGGTCCCAGCCTTACATTTATTTGTTTTTCCTACTAACTCGTCGCTCAAGATTACTATTCTCATGCGGAAATGCTCTGGTATTTGAAGTCACCTTGGACAGCCATGCTCAAAGCAAGCTTGAGATTTATCCACGGAATGTAAAGAAACAATCAAATACAAAAGAATGACCATTCATAACTGTAAATCGTAAATAGGTAGGAAGTACATACCTGCACCAGTGCCTGATTGACTACGCTCCCTGAATCAAATGAGGAAAAGGAATTCAAGGTAGCGCATAAAGCAATAGTAGCAGCACCAGAATGAATGAAAATTCACAATCTCTTAATTTTTAGCTCAAAAAGGCTGAAGGCTAAAAGATAAGATGCTCACTGTCCGGTTTGTTGTTGACCAAGTTGTGACATCAGGGACTGCTGGAATGAAATTAATTGCTGCAGTAAAAAAGGAGAACATTTAGTAATTCACACAACTGCATGGTGTGCGTGTAACTAGGGTGGTATTGATTGATCACCTGCAATGTTTCAGGAGATGTCAACTGGCGAAGAAATTCTGGATTCTGAAGCATTTCCCTCAGTTGACTATTTGATTCCATCATATTGCGTACATTTGGGTTGATATTAAGCAACTGCATTGAGGGAGCATCAAAAGTTAAAAACTCAATGCATATGGCAGGACAAAAAATATGCAGTTATGCAATTTTTGAATATTTTAGAACAGAAGTATGATTGATGCACCACACCTGATTCATGGACTGAGGATTGGACATGATGTTCTGCATCATCTGCATCATAGTTGGGTTTTGCAAAACCTGACTCAAGAAGGAAGTATCAGAACCACCACCAAGCATACTTCCCAAATCTGCTGAATCCAATCCTCCTAGGCCACCAGGTGCGGGTGTAGGTGTAGGTGTAGTACTCCTTGTGTTGCTAGCAGGAGGGGGCCTGGCTGCACCTGGGGCAGAGCCAGCTGTTGATTTCAAGTGTTAGATAGGATAACGATAGACACAAGAACCAAGAAAAATATGGGATATCCAAAACCTACCATTTGGGTTCCATGGATTCGGAAGTGGATTAGTATTTGGAGCTGGAGACCCTGCTGCGGGATCTGGAGCTGTAGTTGGTTCATTTGCACCTGGCTCTCTTGCTTGGTTAGACCCCTGATTTCCTAGAAGAGCTGCAAATGGGTTTGGATTTCGATCACCCTCGCTGCCCATTGTTGTCGCATTCAGAAAAGGCTCTTGGACTGTTTCATACATGCGGCGGAGCATGTTGAATCCTTCTGGAGAAGATTCAATGTTGCTCATGGCTCTGTCAGTGTTTCGCATCATCTCCCTCATAAGTTCAGGATTCCTAGCTGCTTCAAAGGTCTGGCGAAGGATACTTGGATCATTGAGGACATGGGCAAGATCCGGATTGCGATCAACGAGTTCGCGCATTTGAGGATTATTCATTATTATGTTGCGTATTAGATCAGGACTATTCATTAGATTCTGCATGAGTGGCATATTCATTATTTCCCTCATCAAATTGGGGTTCTCAGCTAACTGTTGTTGCATCTGATCTAATTCTGGGAGGCCAGATCCAGACAAGCCTAACACTCCACTGTTAGCAGCTCCTATACCTGCAGTGCCCAAACCTTGTAACAAGCCACCCAAACCAGGAGCCGGGGAACTAGCAGGAGCAGTAGTGGAAGTTTCCTGGTTGGCTGCGGGTGCAGCAGATGCTGGTGGTGGTGCAGCGCCTCGTACCATGTGAATTGTATGATCTGTCTCCACACCTTCAAAAAGGAAAACAATAAAAGGTTACAAGAGTAAACCACACCTTCAGAAAGTGCTGATTTATAATTGTTGGTAACTGGTAAAGTAAATTTCAGGTTTATGTGAACACAACCTTGAATAGGCACAAGTAAAGACACAAAAAACACCTCTTGTCCATGAAATACCCACAGGTTCTCACCTATTGATATTTAATGTTCTATCAAACAATACTAGTTATGAAGCATAAGAAAAATTAAAGCAAGTTTCGTGTTCGGCTAGTAGCCTTCTACCTCAGCTTTACCAAATTCTCTGTGTTGCGATTTTCAAACATTGTCTTGGAGAGCACATCTAGACAGTAGAAGTATAAAGATAAGATCTAGATAACTTATAACTATGATCAGGTATTTGTGTGTGCGATAGGTTCAGTGCAAAAAGTTTCGATGGGGATGGATCAAATTTGTAAAACAGTGAATGCTGTCATATATTTCAGATAAAAGGAACTTTCCGTTCCATCTCGAGCTGTTCTCTTTAATGGGAGGGGGGGGGGGGGGCATGCAGATAAGCCCCCCCCCCACCCCCACCGAAACAGAGCGAAGGATCACGATGACACCGAAAAAACGACAAAAAGTAACAGTTACAACTTACACGTGGATCACAATACGGTTGGCGAGAGACATTTGTTAGCAGCACAATTGAAAATATGGGCAACTCAGAAATGAAACGATGAGCTTCCCTGCTTCCTAATTATCAATCACTAATGCGCAACACGAAGAGCAAAGGCTCCTCAAACCTGCTGATTATATGCTCTAGTACCCTAGCCATGCAGCAAAACCTATATTAGGTAGTAAGGAGCAGTACGCACAGGCAGCTCAATACAGCTTGCTAACACTTGCATGGCTTCAACATATTAAGAACTTGCAGTACCCATAAGGCTCAATACAGCTTGCTAACACTCATGGCTTCAGCATATATTTATTAAGAACTAATTCACGCCAAGGCATCAAAGCAGTATATATTTTCCCTTCTACTGCATCTTCACCACCCTGGCTGGACTATCAACCGACGCACAAACTTCCCTGCGCTAACCCTGCATGTTGCATTGCGTCTACCAGGGAGCACTGCGAAAGTACGGACTCGTTCGTACCCGTAATCAAGGAACCAGACTCATGGATATCCCGGCAAAGTATGTGTTAACAGGCATTGCGTCTAACACACCAGCACAAGGCGGAACACAACGAGGACTACAGCATCGCAGCTCACGCACAGGCCTAAGCAATCGGATCGACCACAGCACAGTAGGCGAATCGCGCAGCAAGGCGATAGAGCAGGGGAAGGACGCACCGTAGCTGGCTAGGGTTTGGTCGTCCTTCAAGATCCGGCCCTTGTAGATCAGCCGCTGCTGCGGCGCCGGCACGTCGCAGCTCTCGGCGACGATCGCCTTGAACGCCCCGACGGTGGCGCCCAGGTCGGCCCGCACGGCGAACTTGGAGCCGTTGGTGCACCGGACGTGCAGCGTCGCCTGCGCGGCCGCGGGCTCGCCGCCGGCGTCGGCGTCCCCTCCGCCCATGGGCCTGGCCCTACTAGGGTCGATCCGCCCGGGGGGGCTGCCTCGCGCCCCGATTCGTCACCAGGCGCGCGACACGACGCGACGGATGAGAGGTAGGAGGGGGCGGTGTTGGGTCCCCTTGCGCTCGCTATTTGGAGAGCGTGCGCTGGAGGTGTTGGGCTCGTGGGACTGGGAGAGGAGGAAGAAGGACGGAGACTTTGGTGGGGAGGCGGACATAACTGCGCGACAGGGATGGATGGTTGTGGTGATTCCTTGCGTGCTCTGCTGTGGGGCAGCACGGCGTCCCGTGGGTGGGACCGTAGTGTCAGGGCTATGGGTCTGCAAGAACCCGGTAGTAGAAGGTTCTAGGCTTCTTTCCATAGGTCAAGAATCCTATCGGTGAACATCAAGCTTATTTAGCACGCTCAAATAGGTCAAGACTTGGCAAATGGCAAGAGAAGAGAAAATGGAGGCCACTTGTGGTCTTTTTTTATCTGATTTCTTGAGATAAAGATGCAAAACGAACAAATGCTAGGAGCGAAGAGCTCGGTTGAATTGCTCATAAACATAGTCAAGGCACAAGCCCAAGTCAAAGAATCAAGAATTGGATCAAGCATATAATTAAAAAAAAAGATCAAATCAGAATTCACATAATTAATTGGACAGTCTATATGGTTCATTTTTTCAACTATGTGGACGACTAGGAACTTCGGAAAAGGCGAGAAGCAAAACTGACCAATGGTCTGCTGTGTGTTTCGGTCCCTACCAAAACCAATGTGATATCGGTTCAACCGGTACGGAGCTAAAAAAAATGTAACACCATGGGAATCTCACACAAAAATATTTGAAAATTTCCCTAAATTCAAAACTTAATTTCAAACTGGTTCCAAGATTTATCTAAAAATAAGCTCAACATCCTTCCGAAAAACCGCAAAATCTTCTTGAAAAGTTTTTTTTCTTTTCCTACTTCCCTTCCCAGCCCAGTAGTCATCCCTCATCTCCTCGGCCCAACACCTCCCCTCCCGCAGCCCACGCTCACCAGCAGCAGTAGCGTGTGACGTGTGTCGGTCCTCAGTGCAAAGGCCACAAAACCCAGCGGCCATCGGGTCCAGCTGCAGTGCGGCACAGAAAAGCAGAAACCGCCCACAAAGATCCGCCCTCTCTGTCCCCGAGCTCAAAGAAAAAGAAAAAAAATCCGCCCTCCCTACCGCGCCGCACCGCACCGCACCGCCGCCGGCGCCCCATGTAATGACGACGCCGCTACGGCGCGGTGACCTGTCGCCCTCGCCCTCTTCCGCGCCACCCATCCTCTCGCCCCTCCGCTCGGCGGCCTCCAGTCTCCTGGTCAGTCGCCGTACCGCCTCTGTGTCACGAACCCTCTGTCAAGCATTTCGTCGAGCACCTCGCCGGCGGGGTTCTTCATCGACTCTTTCCTTTTCCCCCCTTTTGCTGACGTCGTCGTGTTGCTATCAGGCGCGGCAGTACAGCTCGAAGAAAGGAGGCGACGGCACTGGTCGGCCGAGCGATGCTGGCTCCTCCCCCGCACCAAGGCCAATCAGGACAGGTGAGCGTATTCTTTTGCCCCCTGTGTATCCTTCGTCTTATTTAAAAAGTTTATGCAAGCACATGAAAACTCAAGTCATACTCAAAGTACACCTAAGGATAAACTAAGTAACAACAAAATAAATGGTAAGCAATGAATTTTTTTGAATAAGCCGAAGGGTCAAAGTTTTGAAAAAAAGTCAACTGCGTCAAATAAAAAAGAAATGAGGGAGTGTATATACTTGCGTCCTTTTGCTATTGTTGTTCGTCCTCCAATGCCAAGTTTCCAACTTAGCAGTAGGATACTAGGATATAGTGCTCTTGGAGTCTTGGTCACATTCACTTCGGATAGGTTTTGCCCTGCTGAGTTAACAGTCGCTCTTTTAAGTAAAGGCCGCATGCAAGCTTTGTGATTCGGAGATTGTTTTACAAGCATGCTTGGTAAAGCTCAAATGTTTCTATTCGTGCAGGATTCGTGGACCCTTCATCATGGAGATATTTTGACTCGAGGGCTGTTGGCATCAACTTGGATGCTATACCCAGGGATATATGGGCGGTTCTAAGAAAGCTCAAGCAACAAGGTGCATTACTATGCTCTTGACCATTTTTATTTTTCAGCCAAGAGTCTCAACATGTTATAGTCTGATAGTCATCCCATGCATTTTCTTCTTAATGCTCTTTCCATCCACGAATGTAAGGCACACACGCCTTTCAAAATTCAAACTTTGTAACTCCTAACCAACAAATAGGCTGAATTTTTCATCCAGACAAAATGCTTTCTCTACTTCAGAATATAGGGCAATCTAGCAATCCTTCCAATTGTATAAATATAGTACCAAGGAAATAAAAGAATGCAACCCTTAGTATTACATCTCCTTGCAGTGCATGATATTGCATCTTGTTTCACCACAATTCAGGTAGTTGCCACTACCATCTATTTGTGTATATTATCCTTTGATTCTAAATTCCATGTTTGAGATGAAGGGAGCAAGTGTGATGCTTTTGGAACAATATGTCCTGGCCTTCTTGATTTTCGTTGGATTCCTTGCGGGGGCATTACTTTTCTTATCTAACTTGTGAAGCATATACTCTCTATGTTCCAAATCGTAAGACACTTTAGCTTTACCATAAGACAAACTTTATAATTTTGACCAAAGGCTTTACAAAAGTACATTAACATCCCCAATACCAAATAAATGCACTACTAAGGTATGTTCCACTGTGGATTTAATTTAACTAATTTGATTTTTGTGAACATTGGTCCATTTTTCTATGAACTTAGTCAACGTTTGAGAAGTTTGACTTAAAACAAAATTAAAGCGGCCTATAATTTGGAATGAAGGGAGTAGTTTATACCAGCTGAATGAATATAAGAATGTATGTGGTATTCAAGGCAAAAGTTTATTACAGGTTTTGAAGCTTACCTTGTCGGGGGATGTGTGAGAGATTTGCTGCTGAAAAGGGTACCTAAAGATTTTGATGTGATTACCAGTGCAAGTCTCCAACAGGTTTTGGTCCATTCAAGCATCATGAGTGCCCTGAAAATTTTGATGCCCTTATTCCATTGACACACCACCATTCTTTGCAGCTTAAGAAAAATATATTCAGGCGATGTTTGATTGTAGGTAAACGCTTTCCAATATGTCTTCTTAAAATGCGTGACTCAGTAATTGAGGTTTGTTCTCCGAAGCATCACCATCATGGCCTGATGATTTTTGTAGTAATATCCTCTCACATTATTTTTGTATGTTCTAAAAGGTTTCGAGCTTTCGAACAGTTGGTGGTTATGTGAATCGAAATAAGGAGGTAGATTATCTGGAAGAGTTGAATAGATATGATGATAGGGATATTCTTCGCTGGAAGAATTCTATGAGAAGAGACTTCACAATAAATAGGTAATCTTCAAATCAAACCCTTACAGCAATTCTAGTGCTTCAAATACTCAATAAATGAATTTTTTTTTTGGGATGACGTTCGCAGGAGTTATTTCATAACAATGTTGAATACTTGTTTGGCAGTTTATTCTTTAACCCGATGAACTACAAAATTTATGATTACGTGAATGGAGTAAGGGATATGAGAAAAAACAAAGTAATAGTTGCTGAGCTCCATCTTTATTTAATTAGATTGGATAGTGCCCTAGTTTTCTTTTTTTCTTTTTTCTTTTCACTAACTTCTTAAATGAAAATCAGGTGTGCACAGTGATTCCTGCTCATCTTTCTTTCATGGAGGACCCTGGTAGGTGTTACAGGAAGGCTTCTGTTGATATATCTTTATCTTGCCTGGTAAAATTTATATATCTGTATATTTCAGCCAGGATTTTACGTGGATTTAGAATTGCTGCTCGCCTTGGTTTCCAGTTTTCCAGCGAAACTTCTAATGCAATACATGACCTTGCTTCGTCTATAGCTAATATTGATAAGGTTTAGTTTCTTGGTACCCCTGAAAGTAAATTAACAAGTGTATGCTATTCTCCTGTGCATTTTATTCTTTTGCTTTTGGGCTCATTTGTAGGCAAGGTTGATGATGGAAATGAATTATATGTTGTCGTATGGGGCGGCAGAGCCTTCTGTTAGGTTACTTCGAACATATGGACTACTTGATGTTTTACTGCCTTTCCAGGTATTTTTTTTAACAGTTTGGTCCTGCTGCTAAAAGAGTAGTCCCTCCGATTTTTTCTTTAAATGATGCTCCGACAGAAAACATTAGCCTTTTAGCACTGCAATTTTTTGGTCGGAACTGTGGTAGTATTTTCCTTGTTGTGGCCCTGTCAATATTTCAGCTCACTCATCTACATTGAATGGCTACTTTGTGTTTTAGGCTGCATATTTGTCTGATCAGATGAAGGATGGTGCAAGTGACAAAGATTTGATGCTTATGGTGAGTAAATATGAAAATATTTCACCTTGCTTTAGAGTAAAGGACTACATCGGCTTACTGTCCATTTTTTAATTGTTTCATCCTTCTGTAAATGGAAATTATGGAAATACTCCATTCTTTTGTATATAGAGTGGATAAAATGTTCTTTTAGCATATACTGTCGCCAGTGGTGCAATCTGAATTGAGGGGCTTCTTGTATTCTTGACCTACCATTGACAGTTTTTTTTTTTTTGATTAAAAACTTTTATTATGATCCATAGTTATGAACAGTGTGTTATATATGTTGCCTCAGAATTTACTTCCTAGTTACACCCTTTTTGAATTTCTATTGCCATGTATAAGTAGAGGTGTCATGGGTAGTCGATTAGATGGTTATTCTTCACGTTCACTTAATGTGATAATTGGTGAGGTTAGATGGTTATTCTTCGCGCTAGTATGATGTGATAATTGGCTCTTAAGATAAATGTATCATCTCATGCTGTCGACTTCACATCTGCAGAAACTATTGGCTAATCTTGATAGATTGCTCTCTGCTGACCAGCCATGCCACCAGTCTTTGTGGTAAGAAATTCGAAATGCCTATTTTCTGCATATTCTTTACCTCTATACTTAGTTTTGTTACATGTATGCTTCTGAGGAAACCATGAGTACTGCTAACATGCTAAGCCAGTATTTTATCTTATTTGGCTTTCACTGAACTGGCTCATATACAGCTTACTGGTTCTTTTTATTTCTGCAATCTTGCTCTCGATTTCTAGTGATATGTTGACTTAAGCCATTCTATTAGGGACAGTTCTAGTAGGTTTGGATGTGTATTATGTAGTCCAGTGGTTGTTCTGACTTCTGACTTCTATCATCTCCTCAAGCTCACATTACCAATATCTCCTTGATTTCGAGGCCACAATATTAAAACATATGCATGGCTTTGCATATAACACCTCACAGGCCAACTGATATAACACCTCATCCGTCAAAGGAGCATCCAGATCATTTAGCACTAGAGCATGAGCTTGGGGTTTGGGACGTTTGGAACAATTTTCCAAATGGGTGGCATCATATTTGTCCCCACAATAGCAACGAAGGCCATTAGCATGACAGAAATCCTGAAGTTGCCATTCCCTTGCCAAAGCAGGATTAAATGAGGTTTTACCTCCTTTTTGTTAAAAGGCAAACCAGCAGACTTGATGAAAGAAGCAGGTTTGGAAGGCTTAATTGTGATCTCTTGCTGTAACTTCTGTTGAACTTTGGCCAACATAATAGCCCTCTCCATAGCGTCAGGCATTTGAGTCTGCACCCCATATTTTATGTCCTGCTTAAGACCTCTGATGAACTGTGAAACAAAGCAAACCTCATCCATTTGCACATTGTGAACTGCTACCTGAAACTGAAGAGCTTCGAAGGCAGACACATATTCCTCAACAGTACCAGTTTGTTTCAGCTCTAATAAATCACTCACAGCATTGTGATAATCATACACACCAAATTTAGCTGTGATAGCCTCAGTAAAACTTCTGCCAGGTACCTAAGCCATGACATGCTTTAAAAATCTGGAATCATTGTGCTGCATGTGAAGCGAGGCAGCAATCACCCACATGCTCTCTCGGATATTGAAAAGATGGAAATAATCCTCACACTTGTCAATCCAAATCTTAGGATGGTCACCATCAAAGGTCGGAAAATTCATTTTAGGTAATGCATGATGACCCGTATGACCCTTTGCACCCAGGCCCTTGGTATAACCAGGCCTCAAACGATGAGGAGGTGGCTCACCTTGCTGCTCATGGTTAGTATGATTCCGAGGAGACTTTGGTGGATCTGAGAGCTTGGATGAAGTAACTGAATCGGGCAAGTCCTGGGCCGTGCGTTCCAGCGTAATCCGCGCCACCTCCTTGCCGGTGGCATCCATCTGGGCAGCAAGCAATTGCTGATCCCGAATCACCTGATCCACTGCCTCTGTGTTTATATCCAACTGGGCTTGCATCTGTTTTTGAGCCACAGATAGACCTTCGACCCTGGAAGTCAGGAAACCGACCGTAGCAATTAACCGATCGAGTTTGCCTTCCACACGCTGCTGGCCCGATTCCATTTGCTGCAGGATAAACTGAGTCTGCAGGGAAGGTTTTGGGGGAGCTGTGTTGCCCAGCGAAGAGATCGCCCAGGGAACGGTGAGAAGCACAACACCGCACCGCAGCCCAACGTCGGAATCCACTCAGAGATGATCTACCGCCACCACACGCCACCGGATCCCACCGAATGAATTCTTACGCCGTCAACCGCCCCAAAATTGAGACTGCCGTCGCCAATCACCTCCGCCAGAAAAAAATCCGCCACCACAAGTCGAGAATCACGAGTCTCTGATACCACCTGTAATGCCTCCTGCGGCCACGGTTGATCAATCCGCAGCGTGAGATAACATACGAGGAACTCGATCGAACCTTAGGCCGGGCGAAGAACCCTGACACCCTCGAGTTTCTAGTATTTCTGGAATAGATATATATGTTTTTCTACGATACAGAGATGTGGCTTATAAGCCAACACACCCACCCGACATACGGGTCCCACTCACACCCTAATACGGTTTCTCAAATAGAAATACGTTTTCACTTTACATGTCCTCACACTTGGTCTTGTATGCCTTCTGTGACCACCGGTCTTACAAGCAGCATCAGACTTTACCATGTGTTTCTGTGGAGAATGCTTGTGTGCTCTCAAGTACCTTACAATTTCCCATGGCCGCCAGTATACAGACACATTTCTTTCTTTCTAAACTGACATATACTGGTATTTGGTACCACTTTTGGTCCGCATTTGAATACTCCTACCAATCCTCTTATTTTCTGAACAGGCAAACTGTTTCATTCTCTCAAGAGTTAAATGCACCAGAGGTCCATTATACAAACTCACAAAGTGACTTTTCGGTCCATAAACTTTATTAAGTGTATCATATAGGTCCATACCCTTCCATGTGTGCATGAAAAACATATCAAATCATATATATGTCCAAAAATTATAAAATAAATTTCGTTAGCTTTGTCTTGATGAGATCTACACAATAAAACTGACTTGACATGTAAAATATCCAATGTACTCTTGTTTATGCTAAATAAGTTTTTAGTCACTTTTTATTCATACGGATAGTTTTGTACTTCTAAAAATCTTGCAAAATTATCACCATGCATGTTATGCTCTATGTGTACTTGTATAAATTTGTCATGGTGACTGGTCGTTATTTTTAAAGAAAAATGTATTTATGAATTATACTATTTAAAATAGAAATAAACATGTGTCATGTTGTACTAATCAATAAATGTCACAAAAATAATGTTGCTTGTATTTAAGTGAGCATATGCATTTGTAAAAGTTTCATGAATAATGCTTGCTGTTTCAGGGTCAAAATAAATACAAATAGATTTTATCGTTTAAATTTGTTTTACCCATTTGAAGTAGTCATTTACATGTCAAGTAAGTTACTTTGTGTAGATCCCATCAAGTTAAACCTAATGAAGTAGATTTTGTAATTTTTTGATATATGTATGGCTTGATACGCAATTTTTCATGCACACGCGGAGGGTATGGACCTACATGATATACTTCACAAAGTTTATGGACCTGAAAAGTCGCTTTCTAAGTTCTTGGAGACGTGAACCCAAGGGAAATCTCCTAATAAGTTAATGGACTGTCGGTGCATTTAACTCTTCTCTCAATTTATTTAGTAACCTAGTAGCATAACAATCATCATGACTGTTTTTGCCTGCCATGCTCATGGCATTTCTTATTTTTCTGTAGGCTGGCATTGTTGGTATTTCACAGCACATTGGTCATTTCTCCTCAAGACACCCTAGTAGTAAGAGGTTTTGCTGCACTGCTGTATTTCGGATCATGGGAAAGCGCAATCAAATTTCTGAATGAAGAAGTTGGAGACAAAGTTTCATTTGTCCCAGAGACACTGGGACCTTCTCGGATCAAACTGGATGATCTTATGGAACACATATCACATCTAGCATCACTAATCAAATCTTCAGTACACACATTGACATGTTTAGATGATCTGGAGCAATCACTAGCCAGATTCTCTAAGTCTCCACAATTTTCAGGAGTAGTAAGCATCTCTTTATCACGCGTCACCCCAAGATCTGTGCTATTGTTTAATTGCACCACATCTTTTCTGTTAATTGTTATTTGCATGCTAGATCATACATAGTGATAGTGGTGTTTGTTTCCAGGTGCTCGGGTCCAACAAGGATAAGAAAAGGTTGTTGGAAATATTTGAGGGCCTTGATTCCGACTTAGCTTCATACGACGAGAGAAGGAGGATGCATGGGATCTGTTACTGGTCACTGAAAAATGGGGATCCTGCCGAGGTCCGATTTGTTCTCGGTAAAGTGATCATGGACACCATATGTGATGACCTACCATGTGATTCTACTGGGGATGCGGATGCTGCTTTAACGATGGAGCCAGCTGCAAATCTTGCTGATGGAAGCCGTCCACTGTCTGCAATGTTTTGAATCATAGTGACGTCAACCCCTTCTGTTTTCGGTCAGCGTGGTGAAGCAATCAACTTGTTCAGGTTTTACTGGTGCTGCAAGATGACCACACCGACAACTCTCACTGGTGCTTTTCTTCGAAGGAACTCACGTGTGCAGCTGTACCTAAGATTAGGTAGGGTTTGGTTGGATAGCTAGCAGGCTAAATTTGTTCGTGCCAGTGTTATTGTTATAAACAGAACGAATTTTGCACGAAGGTGGCATGAGTCCAGTCGGAATATTACTATCTGTCCAGAAATATAAGAGATTCTGAAAGTGTCACTAGTCTTACTATCCTAAGTTTGACTAACTTTACAGAGGAGACCATTAACATGTACTTCGTTTACGAAAGTAAACTATGAAGACACATTTTCAAAGAGAATATATGTTGCTTATTTGGTATCATACACAATATTTTCCCTCTTACTGGCTCAGTAAAATTTTGAACAATTTACATTAGGATAAACCCACGATCCCTTGTATTTCATGACGTGGGTAGTACGTACGCAGCAACAACAAATATCGAAATTGTAAGGAAAAAAAATCCATTTTTGACCATCGAACTATCGCGAAAGTCCGGATTTGGTCATCCAACTCCAAAACCGGGTATGTTTGGCCACCCAGCTATCAAAACCGTCCAACTTTGGCCATCGGACGGTTTTGGCCGGCGGTTTCGCTGACGTGGCGTCCACGTGGTTGTGGGGCCCACATGTCGGCTGCCACCTCAGCGCTCTCTCTCCATCTTGCCCCATCCTCCTCCTTCCCCCGAGCTGCAGCCACCCCGCGGCCGCCGGCGCCCACCTCCTCACCTCCCCGCGGCCGCCGACGCCCGCCTCATTGCCTCTCTCCTTCCCCTCGCTCTCCCGCTCCCTTGCGTCCTACCCCAAGCACGAGAGCAGCAGCAACGCTCCCGCCATGGCCACTGCCCTTGAGCTCCACTGCCTCCGACATCCCTCTCCCCTCCGGCATGCGCATCATGCCAGTGCCACCTCACTCTCCATTCCCCACCCACCTTGGGCCTCTATCCCACGCCGGAGGCCTCTCTCCAGCGCCGGAGGCCTCGCTCCCGCCCAAGCCCATGCCGGCAACTGGCCCCCCGCCCGCGCTGGAGGCCTCGCTCTCGCCGCGGTTGCGCCCACGACAGCGGCCTCTCACGCGCAGGAGGTGCATGGCATCCTCGCCATCTCATGCGGGAATCCTCTGGCGCCGACCGGCCTAGTGCCGCCACCTCTGGCGCCGACGGTGTTGTGGAGCTCGGTGGCGGCGCAACTCTGATTCGACGGGGAACAGCGACGAGAGAGGTTGTGTGAGCTGCGCGAGGGTGAGGCAAGTCTGGCGGCGGCGTTAGGGAGGCGGGAGGAAGTGTGGGCGGTGGCTTCCCACGGTCAGGTGCGGCCGGCGGAGATGGCACGCGGTGGGGAGGGGATTTGGTGAGAGCGGAAGGCGTCCGGTCCTTGGGGAAAGTGAAGCACACGGTGGGGCGAAGCCGGTGCGCGCGGGATTGGGGGCGGAGGAGGAGCGGAGGGGCGGCGGCCCAGAGCTCGTCGCGCGGCTGGCAATGGTGGCGGCGCTCTGTGCTTTGCGCGAGCGGGGTGGGAGTCGCAGAGGGAGGGAGCCGCGGAGTGAGGGCGGGTGAGGGAGGAAGGAGCCAATGGAGCACAGCGGAGTGTTGGAGGGGAGCGCAGCGGACGATGGGCGGATGAAGAGAGGAAGTATACGGTGGAGGTCGCCATGGCCATCCATGATGGCTCGGCGGCTCTGTGTGAGGCGAAGCAGAGGGACGGAGGGAGCAATGCCGGAGAAGGTGAGGAAGGAGAGCGGCGCGGAGGCATCTCCGAGCGCGGCGCGGCGGTGGGGGCGGAAGAAGCAGGGAGCTCGTGGGGAAGATGCTGGGAGAGAGAGCTAACGTGGCCGCCGACTTGTGGGCCACAGCCACGTGGACGCCACGTCAGCGAAACCGCTAGCCAAAACCGTCCGATGGCCAAAGTCGAATGGTTTTGATAGTTGTGTGGCAAAAAATATCCGGTTTTGGAGTTGGATGACCAAATTCGGATTTTCGCGATAGTTCGATGGTAAAAAATGGATTTTTTCCAAATTGTAATTGGTACAATGGCTAACTCTATTCGTCACTAAAAATGCAACCAATCAAGATTCGATGTGTGGCCTCACGTTTTATCTCCAACCATTCAATCCACATCCACTCCTTTTTATTTTATGCTCACTGCACGCGTGTCTCAGGCGTGGACTACTTCTATTCTACTTTAGACATCTGCTGTGGATCGCTTCCACTTTGCACGAATGTAATTAGATGGTAATATGGTATGCGCTCTTACACGGATGATCTAAATACTCGAGGGTCGTTTATATTCTACTCTATCTATGCTTCGAGAGTTGAGAGGAACTCGGCCCACGGGGTGCAATCTCTATGCAAAAAGGCAATGGAAGCTGTCATCTAGATGCTGATCAAATAATCAGAGTGAAATTTTGTTGTAGCATATGCCTGCCTGGTGACAGGGCAAAGGCGCGGTCACATAGGACTGTTTGGTTGTCCGGTCAACCTTCCAGCTAGGCCTCCGCTATACACATGGGTGTGTTTGGTTGCCTGACCAACATCCTAGCCCAGGCCCCTATAGATCAAAATTGGCCTTCCGGGGTGGCTCTAGGAAAATGCCTAAATCGCTCGTTCTTTCCTGGCCACCCCCCGCTGCGCCCCCACAGGCTCACACGCGAGCCCTGCTGTCCCTGTTGCTTGCCGTGGAATGGCGCGGAGGTGGCCGGTGGTGCTGCGAAAGTCAGCAACGACGCAGAGGTGACCGGAGAAGCCACCGCTGCCGACGCGGAGGTGGCCGGAGGCACCGCGAAGTCAGCGACGATGCGGAGGTGGCCGGTGGCGCCACGGAAGACGGCGACGACGAATTGGGGACCGGCAGCGCCGGCGTGTCGTCAGCTACGAGGACGGTAGTGGGAGCCGCGGCGGTGTCGGCCGCAAGGAGGGGGAGCGGTAGTCACGTCGGCGGCTGTGAAGAGGGGGAGCGGGAGCCGCACCGACAACCGCGGCGAGGGGGAGCGAGAGCCACACACTGAAGATGGGGAGCGGGAAGAGGCACTGAAGAGGCAGCAAGGAGCCCCGGCCATGGTGGATCCACCGCTGGCCTCATCCCCCTCCGGTGTCGTTGTCTCCTAGGCCCATGTGGCCACCGCGGGGCCCATCTCCCTCACCCCTCGCCATCCCCGCTTGCCGTGGTTGTAGAGGCGCAAGGAGGTGGTGGCAGCGCAGATTCGGTGGAGGCTTGCTAGCATGGCTGACGACACAGCTTCGGCCTGGGCGACGAGGCGGCGGTGGCAGTCGGTGGTGGAGAAGAGAGGAGAAAGCAGAGAGGAGGCGAGATGGGGAGATGGCCAACGAACGAAGTTAGCTAACCAAACAAACACTACGATGGAATGACCAGCGTGAACAACATAACTAAACACGGTCTCCTGCACTCATTTAGCCAGGCCATCCGCAGCCTGGCTCCGGCGGTCACGCTTAGTCTGGAGCCAGCGGCTCCCCTATCCGCCCTCTTCAACGCTGACACGTGGAATAGTGATGAAAACAGGAGATGGGGACCGCTGGATTCAGCAGCAGCCAAACAAACCCGTTTCCGTCCTTCGTATCTGAAATCTCGAATACGGAAAGCACCCCTGCTGCTGTCGGCTAGCCGGCGAACGGGTTAGCCTCGGTCGTCGTCCTCGCCGGAGGCAAGAGATGGATAACGCGGTGGTGCTCCGGGAGTGGTTCGACCGCGTCGACGCTGGCCGCACCGGCAACATCACCGCTCCCCAGCTCCAGGTTTACTCCCAATTCTAGCCTACCCTTACTCCCGCTTGCTAAATTAGAAGTGATGATTGGTGACCACTAACGCCCCAATCCCCCGCCAGAGCGCGCTCGCCGTGGGAAACCTCAACATCTCCCTCTCCGTCGTGCAGCAGATGATCAGGTCGTTTTCTCCACCCCTTGTCTCTTGTTTTCTCCCCTGGTTATTTTGGGGTTGGGTTTTGTCTTCAGCTCAATTGAGACGGGTTTTGTTGCATGCAGGATGTATGACTTCGATGGGAATGGCACCATGAGCTTCGAAGGTTAGCGCGCAATTTTCCATATGTGAATGTAGAGCTGATGGATTGGAGCTCGAGTAGTAACATGCATGGACCTGACACGCTGTATCGCTTTGTTCTTCAGAGTTTTTGGCTCTTAACAAATTCCTTCAGAAGGTATGTGAGCTCTCTACTTGCATCTATTGCATTTTTGCGAATTAGGATTTGTATGTGTCTCGATGATGCATGGATTTTCTGTACCTTTGTTCAATGGTTTATGAGTTTATACTGTGTATTTTCTTTCTTTCATTTTTGTAATTGACGATGTATACTTGAATGTCCTGGAGATCCTCTGTCTCAGCCTGACACTGTAGTCCGACCTCTCTTCCTCTGTCATTTTCTATAAAAGCCAGCTCTGCTGGATCTTTCCACACATAGGGGGAAACACTGCACAGTCGTATTATTGAGTAATGACCTGCAAGGATGCTATTTAAACTTCATTTTTAGTAACAAAATGGAATCAGGGTATTTAAACTCCATTTTTAATGCATCCCTACCTGCAAGTTCCCGTTTGACTTGCATGTTTCCTTGTTTTCAATTTGCAGGTGCAAAGTGTCTTCTGCACCCTAGAAAGGTATATTTCACGTGTTATAGATACATGGTGCCATGTCTAGCATCCAGAAATCGATGAACAGATTACTTAAGCTTCTGTCATAGTCTGCATTTTCCATGAGTTCTAGTGTCATTTAATGTGCTTCTTAAGAACCCATAAGCAATATTTCTGTATGTGATATATTGTAGTTAGGAGCTTAGGAAGATGATAAAGGATAAATCATTCCTTTAGCTATTAACAGGACTGTATAAAGCTAAGTTCCACTCCACATTGAGTTTGCATGCTTTTGCATTGTGCGAAGAAAAGTTAATTCCCTAGCATCCAAAATGCTTCCTGTAGTTTTTTTCTTCCCTCTTTTTTGTTTTGGGTGTTCAAAATAAATAAAAAAGGACTGTATTTACACATCTCTTTGCTGTATAACTTTCCAAAAAAAAAACTTTTCAACTTCAAAATTATAAGCTGGGAGATCTCTTGAAGTCATGCCAAGTTGTCATCTTCATTCTTCATAGAGATGTTTGTGAAATATAAAGTTTCCTGGGCCATATTCCCATACATAACCACCTCAACAAAGTTGCATCCAACAATAGGACAATACTCCATACTTCCTTCCATAGCACCAAAAGGGCAAACTGCTTTGTTATTCTCAGCCGTAGCATCTTTTAGTAGGAACAGAAATGGTACATGTTGCACCATTTTTGTTATTCCTATTCTTTCTTTCACACCATAAGCTTTACATTTTCTCAGTATGCTGAAACTATGCACGCATTTATCCTTGTTTTAATTTCTTAGTTTCCTCGTTAACTTCAGGGGGCGTGGATTTCTCTTTCTTGAGGAAGTGTATGAGGTATAAGATACTTTTTTTTGTATTGAACAGTTATTCTGCGTATATTCAGCTCTTTTAGTTCCTTATGTTTGTTACACACTTTTCCCCCTTTTTCTTATATCCATCTTCATTACAGGCATTAATAAAACTTGGTTTCTCATTGGATTCACCCGCTTTCTACACGGTTTGTGAGGTATCTACTGTTAAGTTGTATTGTAAAATTGGCCTGTGCTTATTCTTGTGTTGCTTTAGAGACTAGAGAGTGCATCCTTAAACCCGTTTGGACTTCAATCTTTATACAACAAAGTTATTTATCCTAGGTGCCTTTCCTCGGAACCTGGAGCATCTGAGTATCATGGTTGCTTCTGTTGTAACCTGCAAGTTTGTGTGGTTGGAATGTCAACTTTCCATGTGTGGTTGAAATAAGTCATACTCCCTCATAGTTGACTTTGGCTTTGTCCTAAGTCAAACATCCCTAACTTCTACCAAGTTTTTATAAAGATATATTAACATCTGGAATACCAAGCAATTGCATTACTGAAACATATTTCATGGTGGATAACTGGATATAATGAAATCAATTTGATATTTTATAAATGTTTGTGTTTTCCCCTAAAAACACGGTCGAAGTTAGATATGTTTGGCTTAAGACAAACCCAAAGTGGACTGTCATTTGGGATGAAGAGAGTACAATTTACCTGAGAACTGAAGCTAAGGGCATAAAGTTAATGCAAATATTGGTGTGTTATTAACTTATAATCTAGCTCTTCCTATTTTATTCATTTTCTCCTGGAAGGAAAAAAAGAATACTGCTACTTTGGCACATTCTTCATTGTTTCCGTTACCACTTTTATGCCCTACCTACACAGCTTAGACTTGGTAGTGAAGCACCTGTACATGCAGTGGTTTTCTACTTTTCTCCATTCAAGATTTCATATTGTTTAACTGCCTTCAAACATCGTTATTTGTTCCATACCATACTTGGGCGTTTGTAGAGCTTTGACAAGAGCAAGCAGGGGATGGTTCATTTGGATGAGTTTATATCACTCTGCATTTTTGTGCAGTCAGCTCGGTATGTACCTGTACCTTCTAGAAATAGTATTTGCGGGGATGGATTGTTCTATTCTGTCTGTCTCAAATAATCTGAAGTGTTTTGTAGTCTTTTATTTGGTATGTGCTTGCATTTCATTATCTATATTAACCACTATTACAACTTCTCTCTACATGACGAAGAGTATTTTGTAGGATACTATCCAAGATTTTATTTTCTAAAGCAGTATTTTCCATGTGTTCTATGGTAAAATGTTAAGGTTGACTATCTACTTTCTTCTCTTTTGTTGTAGTAATTTGTTCAATTCATTCGATACAAGCAAGCAAGGGAGAGTGACTTTGGATTTTAACCAATTCGTTTACTGCAGTAAGTTTATATTTTCTTTGTGTCTATATCACTGCTGCCCTATACCTCTATCAAGCCCTTTCAGTTTATCTTAAAATGTTCGCACAGAGAAAATGATGCATTGTGTCTTTCTGCATCATCCTACAGCGGCAAACTGCAGGATATAGCTTCAACTTGTCACTTGTCCACGGAGACCATGCAGAAGGTTAGCAGTGTGAGGCGCAAGGATGGTATTGCCTTACAGCAATTGTTTGCCAAAAAAGGCTTCTGGTGCATACACAACTCGCAGTCCTTGGCTGGCTCCTGCTGTTCCTCAATTTGGATCGAATGTGCTACCATCCAGGGCTATAGACACAGAATGAAACTACCAATTCGTGGCTGTATTTGTATCTGTATCAAGTAATCAAGACAGGTTGAGGTCGACATCAATCAGAAGAGAAGAGAGGATTTATTTTTTTGAGGAATGAGAGGCAGGTGTTCTGCCGTTGCATTAATAGAGGGGGGAAAAAATACAGAACTGAAGTCTAAGAACAGACCAAAAAAAAAAAGAAAAGTAAAAAACTGAATCAGATTACAAAAGCACAAAGAAAAAGCTACCTGCGACCCCTGACCATACAGGAACAGATCACAGGAGCCTCTTTTGATAGGGCCTTTGGGGTCTTCCGTGGGTTTTCTCGTGGATGCTTTCCGTCGGATGCTTTCCGTCGTCTCCACTAGGTGAGTTTTTGGCTAAAATGTCGAGGGCCTCTCTTCGGAAGGTCTCGCAAAACTATAAGCCGCACACTTACAAAGACAACGTGCACATAGACACGGGCATCACAACACCACTTGATCGCAATCAAGGGATATGTGCTTACAAGGTCTAAGCAAAGATCTCGCAAGCTCTAGCTATTCCGAGAGGTGTCTACTTAGCTCTTTTAGTGGATTTGGTTCTCAAATGTGTGTCTCAACACTAAAGTGAAGTCTATAGTCACCAACCATATTGTGGAGGCCGGGTAAAGGGGTATTTATAGTCTAAACCTCAAAACTAGCCGCTGGGGAGCAACTGCATTATGCAGGTTACGACCATCGGACCGACCGATGGTACCCCTAACTAGTTGACCGTTGAACCTTCAGCTGACCGTCGAGCCCATAGGACCGGATCCATTAGACCGTCCGATGCGTGCAATAGCTCGCGGTCTTGATTTGTTGAGTCTTTTGTCTAAAATGTCAGTTGTCCGATGCTTTCAAAGCACCAGGACTTAGGTCTTCTCTTTCTCCACTGCCTAAAATGTTCGATGGTACCATCGGACCGACCATCGAACCGTCCGATGCATGTAATTTGCATCAGGTCTTAATCTTCAACTTGAGGTTTCTTTTTCTCTTCAGATCGTCCGATGGGGCTCCACCGGACTCGTTCGATGGTGCAAAAATCTGGCCTGCTGACCGGTCAGCGGGACTGCCGTGTCGTACATTACGTTTGCGTCTTGATGGAGTCTTGGGTCTTCTCTTATGCATTTTAAACTCTCCTTTGAGGTGTTTGTACCCCAAATTCATCTCTTGTACCCTGAAACTTATACAAATAGATTTGCATATACATTAGTCGCAAATGGTACATGTTGTTATCTCAACAACCAAAATCACATTGAGAAACTAAGCGCAAGGTTCATGGCCTATTTTCCTCACAAATCTCTTCGATCTCTGATGTTCCTTAAAAATATTTTAATAATAAAAAAGTGAACCAATGTATAGTTGCAAAAATATTTTTATAATAGCAAAGTGAACCAATGTATAGTTGCCTGAGGTGCATCTCCCACGAATGATGGTTGCATGTGAGGAGTGAACATATAGAAAGGACAAGGAAGCTGTGAGCTTTGTGGAAGTCTGGATCATAGGTTTAGGTTCATGATATAGTATATATTATGCCGCATTTAGAATTAATTCTGACACAAAGAATGAAACAAAAGATCATCGCCTCATGTGCATCTCCTCGCGATGGTGGTTGTATGGGAGGAGTGAACATGTATAAAGGATGGAGAGGCTGGGAGCTATGTGCATTCTCCTTGGTCTGGTGTCTACATGCCTATTGATCCTGTGGCTGCATACGCGGAAGGAACACGTAGAAAGGAAGTGGCTGGGAGCCCTTTTACGACCAATCTCGAATTTACTAGTGACTTTGAGGGAGTATATTGAACAATTCACATCTTTATATGTGTGGCACCTACTAGAAGCAATGAAGGGTACTAAGACATACTAGGAGTCTTTCAAAAAAAGACATACTAGGAGGATGAAACAATGGCACATTACGAATTGTTTGAGACAGTGGTAGTACATAGATTCATCGATGGAGCTAAGGCTGTCCACACTCGCCGACGGTATATGGGATGGAGTCCCATTATACCGTCGGGGGACGCTGCAGCGGGGGCAGTAAACCGCGCCGCACCTTTCCCGAGGCAAGCACTCACACCAAATCTGGAGTCTTTGCCGTCCGCACTGCATCATCTCTCTCCCTTCCACGCTGGCACCCTGGCAGTAGGAGGCGGTTGTCCATGGCGCGCGCCGGATAGAAGCGAGAAGCAAGCCGGCGGGCGCAGACGAGGTGCTGCCCCCAGTTCCGCGCGCTGCCGAGCGGGATCCGCGCCGCAGCAGCACCGGTAGGGCACGGCAGATGTGGGCAGGCGGGGAGAAAGAGGAGGCAGCAAGGGAGACGGTGACGAGGACGCTAAGGGCCGGCGGCGCCGACGATGAGAAGGGCCGGCGCGGTGGATCTGCGCGCGGCAGCATTGGTAGGGCGCGGCAGATCCGGGCCGGCGGTGACGAGGACGAGAAGTTCCGGCGTGGGGTGATGAGGAGGCTACGGGTGGTGTCGGGCGCGTCGTCGCCGTGGCCAGCGGCGGTGAGCTCGCCTCGTGCCGGTAGACCATGGAGGGCCGGACGAGGGCGAAGACGAGGAGGGCCGATGCGGCATAGGGAGTGTTCGATTGCAGCGGTAGAGCTGCCGCAACAGTGCCAGCCGTTGTCTCTAGACTTTCCACGCCATGCAATGGAAAAAATATATGGTCCAGAATCTTCTAGTTTGCTGTTGCGGCGCTGCTAACGCACCACCGAACACTCCCATAGAGGAGGAGGGCCGACGCGGCATCCTCCGGTGGCGGCGATGAGGAGGGAGGAGGCCGGCGCGGCGGAGGACGAGAGGAGGCGGCCGACGTGGGGGACGGGAGGAGCAGGCGGCGCGGGTGAGGCCGACACGGCAGAGGATAAGGAGAGAGAGTGGAGAGGGGAGGGAAGGGGAGAGGTGGTAGTTGATATAGAGTGGGAGATATAGAGTTGTACGAGCGTGGAGGATTATTAACTGTATTTTAAAATCGTAATGACTAGACGGAATATTCTTTTTTAATCGGAAAAATAGAGTCACATGAATGTGGACAGCCTAAGGCTCGGCCAGGCTAGGCCCATGCCCGTGTGCCTTCTGACAATGTGGAAACCTGGCCTGCAGGGGGCTGAACAAGGGCTGTAGACTTCGAGCTCCTTTGGCATGTCTTTTTTTATGGCTCAGTTCCGACTTCTTAGGATTTTTGAAGCTCCATTAAATATTTTTCTAAGAAACGGTTTTAAAGAGAAGCCTTTTTTGCATTAGAAAAGAGAAAACACTGAAACATGGTTTCTCTAACTTCTTAGGTTTCTAAATTAAAACCATTTCTAAAAAGCTCTACCAAATACGTTAGATCAGGTCATCGCCGCATGCATGTGCCGACCATCTCCTCTGCCTCGAGCCCTCAAGGCTCACCATCGGCCAGACCCGTCGATTGGGCAGCACAAGTGGCGCGACGGAATAGGGCCAAAAAAAATTAGGGTCTCCAAAATCAATACTAAAATAATACTAGTACACTTAATAGTTAAAATGTATTTTGATTCATCGTTTCTGATTGTCATTTGTTTGCAATGTTCGTGTCTTAATTGTCACATCATCTTCTAAACTTTGATTTATCTAGCTCTACCAACTATATTGTGGTCTATTCACATATATAATTTTCATCTTTGATAGCATAAATACATATTGTATTTCTTTATGTTATAAACATATAGTTAAATCATATAAAAATATTTTAAAGTATATGTTTTATAAAACAGTGTCCCAATTTGTGTGTCGTACTAGGCCTCAAAAGCCTAGGTACGGCCCTGCCATCGGCCTCTGCATTCAGGCATTACGAGGAGCTCACGGCAAAAGAAAACCGGAAAATAAAGATTCGTCCTATACAAGTTTCGTCCGATCTGAAAAAAAAATTAGACACTCTTTTTTCAATGTTAGTTCTTTTAGATTGTTTGTTTCAGTAGTTATGTCATGATGTTTCAACAGTGCTTCCTCAATGTTTTGTCTATATTTTTTCTAATTTTTTCACCAGATTCGCGGACCTGAAATTTTCATTCAATTCAGTTAATTTTTCATACCCGCCGCTGTTGCAATAGTGCATTTTCAATGTTTTGTCAGTTGTTCGTTGATGTTTTGGTAGTTATTTTCTCATATTTCATGCATCGCCCGACACGTCGCGTCCAGAATTTTTTCCCCAAAATATCGATGTTGCAACCGTTTAAATTTAATGTTTCAGCAGTACTTCGTTGATGTTTCGACAGTTCAATTCTGATGTTTCGTCCGACTTTTTTTTTAAATTTCTTCATCAGATTCGCGGACCCGAAATTTTCATTCAATTCAGTTAACTTTTTCATATCCGCTGACGTTGCAATAGTGTATTTTCAATGTTTTATCAGTTGTTCGTTGATGTTTCAGCAGTTCATTTCTGATGTTTCAGCACATGACTTAGGGCGGTTCGATCGGATGGCTGAGGACGGTTCGATCGGACGGTGGAGGATGCGTCCGATGCGCCCGGCGTCCGTCCGGACATCCGGGCGCTAGTCCTTCCGTACAAGTTTTGATGTGGAAACAAAAAACGGCGTGAAGTAAAAAAAGTGCAGCAGAAGCTAAGATAATGGAACCGGAAGGGTGAACTACATTGGCTATGAATAAATTTTGATTATGAATTTGACCACAAACCAAACAGACTTTGGAATGGCCAGTTTGTTTATGGGTCAAATAGTAGGCCCACTAGGATAAGAAGCCCCAATGCACTCATGGCGAGCAGGCCCATCCATTACTGATTCATGTTGTCCGGGAATCGGCCCAGCAGGTCAGTCCCTGGCCCACCACACCAGGTCCACCGCCATACAGCAACTGGAGGGCCTAGTCGGCTAGTCGCCTCTCACCGGTCGCCAGTCCGGCAGTCACCCCTCACCTACCTACGCCCATGGCGACAATCTCTGCGGCCCTTGCCATCTCCTTCCTCCCGTCCCCAGCTCGCTTCGCTGTCGCCACCACAGCCTCTTCGTCCTCGCGCATCAAGGTACAAGTCCCATCACTCCTCCCCTCCTCCACCCGATAACCAATAAACGGTGCATGGTTCGACAATTCCCTGGCGTTATCCAGTTTTGGGTTCTCCCTGCAGAGAGCTTCGCGCTTCAGGTGCTGCGCGGAGCCTTCTTCCCCGAACCAGGAGACCTCAGCCGCGCCTCCCACCCCGCAGCCGGAGGAACCCGTGAGATCGCCCCCTTCGTCTCTGCTGGGCATTCCCACGGGCACCTGGTCTGCGGGTGTCGCTGGGCTGGGGTTTCTGGAGACTGGCTACCTCACCTACCTCAAGCTCACGGGATCTGAGGCGTTCTGCCCTATCAGCGGAGCAGGCTGCGGCGACGTCCTCGAAAGCGATTACTCCGTTGTCTTTGGTAATCTCTTATTACTTCTTGGGGCATGTTTGGGAACACTCAAGGCCCGTTTGGGTTGCACCAAACTAATTGTTAGCTACACGAAATTACGGGGAATTAGCTGGTTTGGGTCCAAACATGTTTAGCTAATATGCGTGCAATTAGCTGGTTGGTTGTAACTAATGCTAGATAATATTTAGCAGCTAATTTTTAGCTGTTCCAAATGGGGCCACATGTATACAAACCTAACAGCATTTAAATTCCAGTATCTTTTTGTGAACTAATTCCAAGTAGCGGTTGATTCTTATATTTCTTTTCCGAATTAACTATATGATTTTACTAAAAAAAATGTTGGTCTCATTTGATAAAATAAAATACATAACCACACTTCACAAACAGGCAGTGCTATGCCTTTTTTTTTATCTAAGTACATAATGATCGTTCTCTCTATAATTTTACAGGTATACCTCTCCCCTTACTTGGTCTGGTGGCTTATGGTTTGGTTACAACACTTTCTCTGCAAGAAAATGGAAAGGACTTTCTTCCCGGATCAGATGACCTGGATATTCGATTAATATTGCTTCTGGTTGCTACTTCTATGGCGACTGCGAGTGCTTATTTTCTTTACATTCTAAGCACTAAGTTTGTTGGGGTATCTTGTTCATACTGCTTGTTATCAGCATTTCTCTCGTTCACTCTACTTTTCATCAGAATTAAGGTATGTGTTTACAAAGAAAATATCATGTTTTTCCTTTGAATCTCTAACTGTGTAATCCAGTTAAGTAATCATGTTCGGTATTGTACTTCCAGGATGTCGGGTTTGAACGTATCCAGAAGTTCGCTGGTATTCAGTTAGCTGTAGCTGTCATTGTAGCTCTTGCTTTGACAAACTCATACAGTTCAGCTACTACTCAGTTGAAGGGGTGAGCATCCTTATTGAAACCAAGATATCCTGCTCTCTAGATTGTTTATATACCTATGACAAACACTAAGCATTTGGTGAATTTGGATAGAATCACTCATCAGCAGTTGTTGCTGTTTTGCTTTGTTTTGTTGTTTTTCTGCTTACTAGACTATGCGAATTGCTACATATTTCATTGTCTTTGATGCCATTGGAAATGACTTTAAAATTCCCCTTAAATTTTATGCAGCACAGACGATTTTGTATTAGAACCATATGAAACAGAGATAACGACCGAATCATCCCCATTTGCTATTGCACTGGCTAGACATTTGCACTCTATAGGTGCTAAGATGTATGGAGCGTTCTGGTGTTCCCATTGCAACGAACAAAAACAGGTATGTGTTCTTTCACCTCATTGACTCTAACTAACCGAATACCAATGATTTCACTGCCGTAGAACATTATTTTGTTGTGAGGCATTGTAGATTCCAAACTTGCTTGGAACACTATATTCTAGTTCCTGTAAAGTTGTGATATAATGATGATGCATTATCAACTTGTTTTTTGTTGCTGCACTGCTGACCAAAATTCTAAAACAAAAGTGAGCCAAGACTCCAAGAGCCAATTCTCAAGTTTACCAAATGGCCATGCAGATGTTTGGTCGTGAAGCTATGAAAATTCTAGACTACGTGGAATGTTTTCCAAACGGAGCTGGTAAGGGAAAGAAAATGACTCAAGAATGTGCAGCTGCTGGTCTCGAAGGTTTCCCAACATGGTCCATCAATGGAAAGGTAGTTCCCCGCTATTTAGATGTTTCCATTAAGATACAAACGTGTTCCTTCCGAAGGTCCTGCCATGTCAAAATATATTTTCATGTCTGCAACACCACTACTTCAGTTTTTGTATAGAGCAAACCGAACGATGCTAAACTTTGGTCACTTTGGGGTTTGCCTCGCAGGTGAAACACACCTACTGGCACTCCCTTTGCCTTCAGATTTGATTCTTCCCGTTTGCTTACAAATTGGTTCTTCATGATCAGGTTCTGAGCGGTGATCAGGAGCTCGAAGTTCTTGCAGAAGCATCAGGCTTCGTTGCTGAGGATACAGAACAATCCAAGGAAATACTGCAGGATTAATATGATAGCATTCTGAACTGAAGCTGGGAGCTTCCTGAACCGATGATCTGAATGGAGCAGTCTCTGGACAGCAATATCCCAAATGTGCAATCGAGCAGTTCCATCCGAAGGTTGCATTGTCTGCTTGGCAACTAACCACTGTAATCTGTGGCTGCTCTACTTGCTTTCCGAGAAGAGGACACATCCCAAAGGCAGCGTGTTGTACAACCATTTTGTAGAGCTTAGTTTGTACTGTAAATGTGTATCCTACTTTGTTTGACCGTACATAATGTACTGATACCACGTAATGCAATATAATACGAAAGTACGGTGGGGCCCTCGACCTGCATCACTTGGAATGCATTTGATAGCGTCTTGTTGAGATTACTCGGTGTTTTAAATTAAAACCTGCCGATTATACTCCAGTTCGTAAAATCCATCGACAATTCCTATTTGCTGATTGCGGACGGCATGTAGAATTTAGAGTCCAAACTCCTTTTTGTTTATGCAAATGTGAGCTCTGTACATCATCAGAGTGAGATATATGTGGCGTGCCATGCCGGTATGGATTTTGACGAGATGTATCTACTTGTCATAATTAATAATGGAATAAGCATATCGTGTTTCGTTTCGTGTTTAAGAGCGTTGCCTGCTGCCTCGATGCTATGCGTGTGTGTAACCGTTCTTGAGCAGGAATGATGGGATGGATAGAATCCGCTGATACTGCAAATTTCGGTCGAAATATATGGTCACACAATACGTTCCATCCTATAAATGCTGCTCAGGAAAAAAAAAATCAAATAGCCATTGATACACTGCACTGCATGGCACGATCACCTTCATCTCAAGCAATCGCTTCCGTCGGCGGCTGCGCAATGCTGCCGCCGCCATCGGACCCCGAGTGCCGCTGCTCGAACTCCTGCACGAGCTCGGCGTCCACGTTCTCGGCGGGCTCCCACGTCGCCTCCTCAATGTCCACCCACTTGACGAGGTACTCCCATTTGGCCTCCCCTTCCGCCGCCGCCGCCGCCTGCCTCTTGTCAACCACGGCCTCCGCCACGGCGTACTCCAGCCCGGCCTCGAAGTCGTTCACCAGGTCCTCCGCCACCCACGCCGCCTTCACCCACTCCCGGTCGCCGCCGTCGCGCCACTCCACCAGGTACTCCCGCCACTTGCCTTCGCCGCGCCCGTCCACCACCTTCTCCACCTCGGCCCACTCGTACACGGCCTTCTCCAGCTCCTTCTCCGCCGCCTCCAGCCCCTGCCGCAGCTGGAACGCCGCCGGGTTGCCCTTGGGCGTCTTGGCCAGCACCTGCTGCACCAGCTCCAGCGGCGTCCGGCCCTGCCCGTCGGGGCCCTCGGGGTCGGCCCCCAGCTCCAGCAGCGCGCGCACGGCCGCCTCGCGGCCGTACCCCACCGCGATGTGCAGCGGCGTCAGCCCGCCGCCCGCGCGCTCCTGGTGGCCCACGTCCGCCCCGGCGGCGGCCAGCGCGCGCAGGCACTCCTCCGACCCCAGCCCCGCCGCGAAGTGCATCGCCGTGCGCCCCTGCGCGTCCTCCGCGTCCGGGTCCCGCCGCAGCGCCTCGTCCGCGAGCAGCACGGACAGCGCCTCCGCGTCCGCCTTCTTGGCCGCCGTCCACCACGGCGTCTCGAACTCCGCCACCACGTCCGCGGCTATGGCCTCCGCGGGCACCCACGACGGCTCGTGCCCGTCCTTCCACTCCACCAGGTACTCCGTGGCCACGGCCGTCGTGGCCGAGCCGTCCTCCGCGAACATTGGGTTCTTGACGGTGCGGCTGGAAACGATACGGTCAACCTCGCCGTACGCCTCCTCCTCGTCGCCTCCCTTGCCTACTGGCTCCTTCGGCTTGGACTGGTCCTGGAACAGCGCGGCGGCGCTGAGCCTGCGCGGGCGGAGGCGAAGGAGAGACAGGATGGGGAGGGACGGCGACGGCGTCCTGTGAAGGTGCGGGTTCTTGAGACGGGAGAGCGATGGATGCCGTAGGACGGCCTCCATTGGCGTGACCCACTGCCCCTGTGCCCTGTGAGAGGGGGAGGTGGTGGACTGGCGACGAGGGTGGAGACGTGGAGTGGAGGTGGAGCGAGCGAACACGGCGATGGTTTTTGGTTTGGGCACGGAGGTAGTGGATAAGGCGATGGGGTTATGGATCTTGCGGCGATACGGGCCGTCGATTTTGATATGGACGGTGGCCATGGCGTGGTGGCTCTGGTGTTTATTTTGAGTCACGGGCCACAATGACTAAACCGGGCTTTTTCCCAAACATGTTTAAATTGGGTTCTTGGCCCAACTAATAAGTTCCTTTCTTGAATCTTTGTTGTCATCCCCGGTTTTAAAAAATAACCAGAAGCACACAATGTATATAAAAAATAACCAGAAGCATACAATGTATATGCCAGGATCGGAATCACATACATAGAACATAAATGATTCATTACACAGTGCATATCAAGCGTACAAGTATCACTTATTACATCGCATGCGTCTTAGCCGAAGTCTTAAACATAAACAAAGTCTCTAAACATCAGAGTAAACGCAGGAAGTGGTCTTCCAACTCCACAAGCAGCTGCCTGGGGGCATCACCGGCCTAGAACTCATCGTACTCCTGGAAAGTCTGGGTATAATCCTCAGCCTCTCCATCTCCTGAGCAGCGGTTGCATTGAACGCAACGTTGTTTGTAAATAAAAACAAGGGTGAGTACTCATGCACTCAGCAAGTGTCCCATTTAGGCTAAGGTGGACTGTCTTTATAGTGGACTGGCTGAATTGCAGTAGCTTTTAGTTGGTCAACTTTTATTAAGCATAAGTTAGCAAATTTTATCCCTTAGTTACCCAACAGTTGTGGCATAAAGGTAAAGCATAAGCAATTAAATAAGTAACTGAGATAAACATCTTTGATCAACATCACAGCCCAAAACCATAAGTTTCTCTAATCAATTGAGGGTCCAGGCCGCTTATAAGCGTGAGCACGGCTGATGCATCAGTTTGTTAACACTCTCGAGAGGTTGTACACTTTACCCATGGGTCGTGATTTCCCATTTGCCGGGGTTTGCAAGACCCATTAAACACTCCTGTGGTGAGTGGCTGGTACTCTCACTACGAGACCTTTACAAAGATTCACTAAAGAGTAGCCGTCCGTTACAGTTTCCCCTAGTTAAACATAGAGTTCCCTCCAAGTGGTGACTGACAAGAATATCAAATAAACCACTGCACCCATCTTGGCAAAAGAAGACCTATGCCCTAGGGAGGGCCCTTCTTACGCCATATTTCAGGGAAGCAAACTACAACTCTAGACCATCTAATTAATCAGTCAAGGATGCCCCATTCCATCCCACATGGTTGTACTGTTTTCCTGGGTGGTCGCTCGGCGAACCGATCCTTACGGTGACACACTCGAGTAATCGACTCAAGCTCCCAAAAACCAACATGAACTAACAGTTCCAAGTGTTACCCAGATTATTCATTCCCAACAGTGAAACATAAGTATAGAATTTAAAGTTGGGCACTAGCAAAGCTACCACATCACAGCCCAAGGTCAATATCAAGAAAACGAATGGCTAGTCATCATTAGGTTGTTGAGTTGTGCAGGAAAGTAAGTTTTCAATGTAACGGGACATAGATAGGTTAAGGAACACTTGCCTTCTTCAAAGTGCTGTTCGGGTTCTTCCCAAACTACGTTCTCGGGTTCACCAGCAAACTCTTCGTCTACACGTTACACACAATGCAATCAATACATGGGCAAAAGGGTAAAAACAGTACACCAAACATGTGCAACAGAAGCTATCAAGCAATTAAAATTATTCTACTCACTGGTACGAGCTTAACAGTTCAAAAATTATCTAATTTGGAGCTACAACGTAAAAGTTATGCATAAAACAAGTTAACAGGGGCATAAATCAAATAGATTTAAAAGTTCCAGGGTTCCAGTGAAAAGAATACATGGAGCTCGGGTTCAAAACTATTGAAACCGAGGGTCTACAGTAGTAAAAACACAGACATGGACTGGACTGTGAATATAAATAAGAAAACAGGGGCTAAAAGGTAAATACAGGGGCTTGAACTGAAAAGAAGTGGACTGCGGGTTGATTTCCCGGAAGTCCAGGAGTTCTTTAGCAAAACCGATGGCGGCTGACCGGGCGTGGACCGGTATGCGCATCTGATGTCCGTCGGATTAGAGGTGGGCGGTGCAGATCGGGGCGGGGAATGGGGCGGTCAATGGCGGTGACCGGCGGCGGCTCAAGCGCGTGCGCGGACAGCGCGTTGCCGGCGCTAGGGGGCGCGGGCACCTTGGTGGGGCTGGAGGCGCGGGACTAGGCCGGGGACTTCGAGCGCGGCGTGGCGGAGCCGATGGCGCGGGTGTGGGTGGCGATTAATGCGCGGACAGTTGCGTGCGGCGGTGGGGCATGGTGGAACTCCGGCGAGAAATTCCTGCCGGTGAAGAGGGAGGTTCGAGACGGGGTTGGACGGGAAGACTCCTCACCTCAACGCGAAGCTCCGGTACGCGGTATCGTCGACGGGGAGGCAGGGACGGAGGGGAACGACGGCGGTGGCTCGGTCTCCTGCGAGAATGGCGGCGCGAGCACGGTTAGGGACGGTCGGTGCGAGATTTGAGTCCACGGGCTGGTGCGTTGGGTGTGCGAGGATGTGGCGAGACTCACCGGCGTGATCGGGACGACGGAAGGTGGGCGGAGGCGACGGAACGCGACGACGACGGCGGTGCTCCGGTGAACTGCAGGGTGGTGGGGTGCGCACGGGTTATGGCCGTTTCGGCCAGGGAGAGAGGGAACTGAAGGGCGCGCGAGGTGCGCGGCGTCGAGGCGATCCTCACCGTGGCGACGAGGATGGCTGGACGCGTTCAACGAGGCCGGAGCACGGTGGAACTCCGGAGCGGCAATGGCGACGGCACGTGTGGCCTAGGAGAGCGAGATGCGAGCGTGGAGCGGGATGTGTGCGGAACTGAACGCGAGGAAGCGGGGCGTCGTACTGGAGTCCAAGCGAGATCGTGGGCGCGGCCGCGGACTGGGGTAGTGGGCACCGCTCGGCTCGAGCTCATTCGTGGGCGAAGCGGGGAGGCGGTTGGAGGTGGGAGACGGCGCCGACAGGTGGGCCTGGGCTGGCAGCGACAGAGGACGGGTGCGCGCGGTGGAGTGCTGCGCCGACAGCCTGGCCCCACATGGCGTTGAGAGAAGGCAGGGCGCTCAGTTGGGCTTGGGCCGAAAGGTGAAGCGGGCCGGTTGGGCTGCTGCGGTGCAAGGGAAGAAAAGGCCGAGGGGAGAGGAATTTGGCCCATCAGCTAATCTCGAAAATTAACAGAGGATTAACTAAAGATTAACAGGGCTTTGTCTGCACTTAAACAACAAATTTGCAGTAAGAATTTAAAAAGGACTTTTGAGCACAACAGTATACTAGCATCCAGAAAATAAATGCAAAGGCATGTATGCTCAAACAAGTTGATCCTATATTCATTTTAGCACTTGACTTGAGAGAGGATTATATAAATTGATGACATGATCACTAATCAATCAACTTAAGCATATTTTGTTTGGGTTTAACAGAAATTCAGAAAGTCAAATTTTGGAGTGTTACATTTGTTCACATTTGGGAGATGCTTCACAAACATTTTGAGCGAACCAGTTCAGCTTAATGGTTCCGTGACGAGCTATGGGTGGGTCTTGGTTTGTTAGAAATATGGTGAGAAAAATTCTTGGTTCAATGGTTGAGTTGCAAATAATTTCCGAATATGAGCCTGAAATTAAAATATTTGTGTTTGTGTCTTGAAATTTTAACAGTATGGATTGACAATATTGACAGAACTTGCGTATTTATTTACTAGCTAATTTCTCATAGCTGTTTTCACCTTTCAGATAGCGTGTGCAAAAAACCTAAGCTAGCTGTGTTATAACTTATAAGCAACGAAACATACCCAAATGATATGTGCATGCATCAAGGTATGCACGAATAGATGGCCAAAAATCTTTCCGCAGTTTTATCCTCCATCCGCATTTTGATCTCATAGCTCACGAGTCAAAGACAAAAAGACCAACTATTAGACAAGGCAAACAAAAGTGTAGAATACTACTTTACAGTGTATTGGATGCTAATAATAAGCTGAACAGTGTCAAGAGCTAATATACCATGTTAACTTGCCAGTGATAAAAGGATGCCCAAGTGCTTGCTCCACGGTTATCCTCTTTGCTGGATCTAGGACAAACATCTTGTCAAGGAGATCTTTAAAACTAGATAGCATTTTTGGATCCTCTCCATGATGAACATTTGGAATATAAGAACCGATGCCCTTTGGTTTAATGTTGCACATTAACCTCCTGACCTGCTTCTTGGTCACGGGATCCTCGTAGACAGCCTGGAAATTCAGGTGCTGGTTGAAGTGCTGCGCCGTAAAGGCACCCCTGCGGAGCATCCTCTTAGGGAAGGCGCCCTTCATCGCCATGTGAAGGCGAAGCATCTCGTTGTTGGACTTCCCCTGGAACAAGACCTCGCCGGTGCAGAGCTCGTACAGACAGCAGCCGGCCGACCACATGTCCATCGGGTGGTCATACGGCAGCCCCAGGATGACCTCGGGCGCTCGGTAGAAGCGGCTGACGAGATACGGCGTGACCTCGTTGGCCCCGGCGAGCATGGCGCTGCCGAAATCGCAGAGCTTGAGCACGTTCTTGGCCTCGTTCACCATGACGTTGTCGGGCTTGATGTCGCAGTGCGAGCTTCTTGAGGTGCGCCAGCGCGACGAGCAGCTGCTTGGAGTAGATCCTCACCGCGGACAGTTTCAGACCGATGTTAGGGCCGTACTTCCTCACCACCTCGCGGAGGTTCATGTGCAGGGGCTCGAGGAACGAGGCAGAGATGGTTGCGGTACCTGAAGCTGGAGATGAACCGCACGCAGTGGCGCCGGCCCTCGCGGTCCGCGGCCGTCAGCGTCTCCAGAATCGACGCCTCCTGCTTGCCGGCCCTGTACATGGTGTGGTTGCTGCGGATGATTTTGATGGCGACTTCTTGCCCGCCGGCCGCGAGGTCTCTCGCGCGCACCACCCTCGAGAACACGCCCTTCCCATGCGCCGCCGTGACCTCGTACCGGCCGCCCAGCAGCTCCCCGAGCCGGAACGCGTAGTACCCCTCCGCATCGTCCCAACTGTCAGGGTGCACGTCGTTATTTGTATCGCCGCGGGTAGCCTCAGGTTTTCGGTCTCCGGCGGCCGAGACCACCACCTTGCGGCGCTTCGGGGAGGCGTCGGGCCGGGCGTGGTCAGGAGAGCGGCAGCGGGGCATGGCCACGGCGTTGGGATGTCGAATCGCGACGCAACCGAGAGACATCGTGCTACCTTTGCCACAGATACGTCTTGCCAGGCAGCACCCGGTCACCCATCTTATATCGACCGTGGCGGTTCGTCCCGGATCCGAATAGAAACCGATCAGCACACGTCGGCATCGAAACGGCCTCTCGTGGAAAGAAAGAGACCCCTGTCGATTGACGAGTCGGAATCGAACGCCCCGACGCGGAGGCAGGCGGCAACGAGCCAATCGCCTCCTCGGTGTCCTTCCCTCCACTTTCTCAGCAGTCAGCGAGACGGGGATTTCCCCCACGAGCCGCACGCACGCTTTCCCCTCCCTCCATATGAGGTACGCAACGCAAGGCTAGCTAGTGCGACCTGCCACCCGTACCAGTCAGCCCAGACCGCTCAGCCTGACGCCGCCGCACCAAACACTCACACGAGCAGGACAGAGGCGGCGCAGCCGGCGACGAGGCAGGCAAGCCCGATCCCGCCGATCGCGATGGCCCCCCCGCCGGAGGTGGTGGACGCGCGCAGCGGCTACTGCGCCGCGACGCGCTCCTTCCGCAGCAAGCGCGCGGACGTCCCGCTCCCAGCCGACAGGGACATGGACGTGGTCACGTTCCTCGCCTCCCGCCGCCACGCGGGCAGCCGTCGCGCTCGTCGACGCCGCCACGGGCCGCCGGGTCACGTTCCCCGAGCTCTGGCGCTCCGTGGCGGGGGCCGCCGCCGCGCTCGCCGCGCCGCCCCTGTGCCTCCGCAAGGGCCAGGTCGCGCTCATCCTCTCCCCCAACTCCGTCCACTTCCCCGTCGCCGCGCTCGCCGCCATGTCCCTCGGCGCCGTGCTCACCACCGCCAACCCGCTCAACACGCCCGCGGAGATCGCCAAGCAGGTCGCCGACGCGCGACCCGCCGTCGCCTTCACCACCCGCGACCTGCTCCCCAAGCTCCCGCGCGCCGCCGCCGCCGCCGGCGGCCCTCTCCGCGTCGTGCTGCTCGAGTCGGGCGCCCAGCCTCGCCTCCGACGACCCGACCGCCGTCCGTCGCCACCATCGGGGAGATCTCCGCCACGCCGCCCGACCCGGCGCGCCGCAGCAGGGACCGCGTCACGCAGGACGACCCGGCCACGCTGCTCTACTCCTCGGGGACCACGGGGCCCAGCAAGGGCGTCGTCGCCACGCACCGGAGCCTCATCGCCATGGTGCAGATCATCATGACGCGATTCCGCCTCGAGGGGTCGGACAGGACCGAGGCCTTCCTCTGCACCGTGCCCATGTTCCACGTCTACGGCCTCGTCGCCTTCGCCACGGGCCTGCTCGGCTGCGGAGCCACCATCGTCGTGCTCTCCAAGTACGAGCTCCCCGAGATGCTGCGCGCCATCAACGAGTACGGGGTCACCTACCTGCCGCTCGTGCCGCCCATCCTCGTCGCCATGCTCGCGCACCCCAAGCCCCTGCCGCTCGGCCAGCTGCGCAAGGTGCTCTCCGGCGGAGCGCCGCTCAGCAAGGAGCTCATCGAGGGCTTCAGGGACAAGTACCCGCAGATCGAGATCCTTCAGGGGTACGGGTTGACGGAGAGCACGGCCATAGGCGCGTCCACGGACTCGGCCGAGGAGAGCCGACGCTACGGCACGGCTGGGCTGCTGTCGCCCAACACAGAGGCTAAGATCGTCGACCCGGACACCGGAGAGGCGCTGCCGGTGAACCGCACCGGCGAGCTCTGGATCCGGGGGCCATACGTCATGAAAGGTACTAACAAATTGTTGTGTACGAGTAGTACATACTAGTTGCGCGGGGATCACGTAGGCGCATTTATTTTAAGGCTGTATTTCCATGACTGAGCTCTCTTAATCTTAATTTAAGAATATAACTGCACATACATGACTGCACATGAGTCAGCACGTCTTCTCTTTGGGCAGGGGTTAAAATACTTAGCATGTTCCTGTTACGATAAGCATTTTGTTTCGAGACACACGCATGTGCTGATATAATACTTAGTTTGCTAGACAACAAATCAATATGACCAAGGGGCAAGACGCGTCTTTTGTAGATCTCCATGTTGAAGCCCAATGATCTGTGGATAGAAAAAGTAGGTGTATGGGTTACTGCCTGAGTTTTTCATATCAGCAATCGAGTTACTCTTCGTGTTATTCAATATGTTAGCAATGTGTGTAGCTGTGCTGAACTGTGCATGTAGTTCTGGGACTATGATTTTAGTAGAGTGGTGGCACCAGTGTGTTACTGTACAAGTCAGAAAGAAGGGAACTTCCTTGCTGGCTTCAGTATTTAGACAACAAGCAAGGTTCCTGTGTATCTAATCTACATGAATACCTCTACTCATGTCTCAAGCACAGAGTCAGTCTATACAGTTAGAGTAAATTTTATAGAATGCAGCCATCTTAGAGTCACCTGTCAGCAAAGCGGCTACGTAACTCAGCAATGCTAAGGATTGTGCTATAGAACCAAAAGATGATCGTTCTAAATGCTATTCGTCATGCTTGCTTAACCACCCTCTACAGCTTAGCTGGTTAATTAATCAGTGTTCTGCTTTCTGAAAAAGCTGAAGCATAAGCACCAATCAGTGAGAAAAGCGCCGTTCTTAATAAAACATCAAGTGACAGAACATTTATATACTCTGGATTGGCTGCTGCCCTACATGGATTGTAGTATTTGAATTTCCCTCACAAACATGTATTGCAAGTGTTACAGAAATTTGGTCATTGCACACTGTGACTTCTCTTGAATTCATTTACTAATATATTGTCTCTTTCATTCTAGAAGTTAAAATTCTAACAAAAGGTAGGGCATTGGTGAAATGAGCAGATGTCCATACCAATTCGATGGACTCCATTCCCATATTACTACTTAGAAGAGGTTGGTTAGTGAACTGCCTTACGGACATGCAATTGTTGATCTTCCCAGGGTACTTCAAGAACACAGAGGCAACACAGTCAACGAAAACACCTGACGGATGGCTAAAGACTGGAGATCTCTGCTACATAGACGAGGATGGGTATCTCTTCGTGGTGGATCGTCTTAAGGAGTTGATCAAATACAAAGGGTATCAGGTGAAGACCACTGACTACATTCTGATATCTCTGTCCTGAGTCTGAACTAATAGGTGTTTCTTGGCATCTGAAAACTCTATAACTTGTGCGTTGACAGGTGCCTCCAGCAGAGCTGGAAGCTCTTTTGTTAACACATCCAGAAATAGCAGATGTCGCTGTTATCCCGTAAGTGTCATGGGGGTGCCACTATACTCCTTTATGGGACCTTAACCGCCCCGGCTTTCTGAATGGATTGGTGGCTTTGGCAGGTTTCCTGATCGGGAGGTCGGCCAGTTCCCGATGGCCTACATAGTGAGGAAGAAGGGGAGCGATTTGTCAGAGCGCGAGGTGATGGAGTTTGTGGCGAAACAGGTAAAGCATTCTCATTATTATAAAAGATCAGCTT
Organism: Paspalum vaginatum; assembly: GCA_030272315.1. Classification (NCBI taxonomy): domain Eukaryota; kingdom Viridiplantae; phylum Streptophyta; class Magnoliopsida; order Poales; family Poaceae; genus Paspalum; species Paspalum vaginatum. Next base: position 56,596,452 of record CM059012.1, on the reverse strand, counting down.
AGCCCCAGAAAACCATAAAACAAGAGCATCAACTCACGTTCTTCCTGGTCTCATGCAATTTCCCTGACCTGCTGCTGCTGCGCATGTAATGTTTTGCAGGTGGCGCCTTATAAGAAGGTTAGAAAGGTGGCATTCGTGACAGAAATTCCCAAGAACGCTTCCGGCAAGATACTGAGGAAGGATCTCATCAAGCTCGCCACATCCAAACTATGAGATGTCAATTAGCCCGAGTTTACTGAGCTGGCATCCACTTGTCATTAACGAGCAGTGAGCCATTCTCTGCACTGCCTCAGACAGGACAGACCCCAGTATTGTAGAGTGCTTGTAATCGAAAATCGCATCGTCCATGTGGCTGTGTACACTGCTCTTGTACATGATTTGGGAGGTATAGGCGTCTGTACCTAGCCTTGAATAATCAGCTCGGGAAAATAATTTCCGAGCTGTAGTTGTTCTCTGTGGTGTCTAGTGGGCCGTGGGCCATCAAATTAGTATACAGTGGATGGGAGTTCTGCCCATCTCCAAAACGTGTATGACGTGTAGTACCTTTTCAGTAAAAAAACGTGGAAAGGAAATTGCATACAGAAGCCCAACGCATACAGAGTACCTGTGAGTTGCGACATGATCTCTGTTAGCACGCACAGTTGTGGTAGGATTAGCGTGATTATTTTATCGGATCCCATCCCTCTTCTGCGATCACATGTTTATCGGGGGGTTCAGTCGCAGCAGTTGGGCCGTTACGTTTAGTCCACCGGTGACATGTGCCCTTGGAAAAGCATGCGATGGACGGTAGGTGGTCGGCACACAGGCAGAGCCCGCTGCGTCCTATTCGGCAGCCACACACACCTGTACCACTCGCACGCTCCCACGAACTGGCTAGAGCCTAGAGGTATCACAGGCTGGTAGCTAGCTGCAAGGCGTCATTACGTGTGTACCAGGAATTATTTTGGCGGCAGGCACGTTCGACCGACCCTCTGCTGGCTGTTCCTCCATGCCATGGACGGCCCCCCAGGTCCCTTTCCTTCGCGCCGCCGGAATGGGCATATACGGCGCGCACGCCCGCTGCTGCTTTCCGAGCTTTTCTCCGATCGGATCTCCGACAGAATAAAGGAGAGACCGACTGATGTCTGATGGGAGGCGGCTAAACGCTACTGTTAGCTTAGCGCCTCCACGACAGAACAGACGTCGACGCAGAGAGAGTGCATCTGAACCCGACGGACACACGGGACAACGCCGGTGAGAGTAGGTTCTGGAGATTGGCTCCGACAGCGAGGACGTACGTACGTGCCTCCACGGCTAGTCTCAGGGCCGCAGGTTATTCCTCGCTCCACAGGTAATCATTCATCAGGATCGACAATAGACGACTCATCGTCGACAATGCAGAAGCTGCTACGCTAGTCAAATTGGCGTTCGACGGCGTGATGAACGTCCAAATCAGAGCGGTCGCACCGGTCAATCCCAGTGCCGTGAAACGACAACGCAAGCACAGCGACGACCCCGTGCGTAGTGCGTACTGCTACCATATCAACCCCCGGCGGCGGACAGGTACGCAGGCGGCCGTGATGGCACGGGAGCGTGGTAGGCCAAATCGGTCGCCGGGTCGACCGACCTGGTCACCGCCGGCTGGTGGCGCTCCGCCGTCCCGCTTGTTCGCTAGCGTCACGGGCGAGCAGGGACACCTGTGACGAATTGACAGGCTAGCTGCACGGCTGCGCGGCGCCAAGTGCCCAAGTACATACATACATACATACACCTTTTCCCGTACGTGTGGTGGGGATAATGCGTACGTGACAGCCTGTGTATAGGGCGTGCACAAAGATGCATGATCAAAGACAGCTATATATATACTGGGGGGTAATTATAAAGAAGTCGGCAGGCATGGTACCGCAAAGATTATTAGCTATTAGGGCTGCTGCTGCGTGCGTGCGTGCCTGCGAGAGGTGTTCTGGGATTCTGGGAAGAACACAGATTCGTGATGCGGTTTTGTTCCTCAAAATAATGGTTTCCACAATTTCCAGGCAGTGTCGAGGACGGGTTTCATCATCATTTCACCGCATACGAAGAAGAGGGGAAATTATTATTAGTAAGAAAATGAAAGCATTGTACATGTCGTAGTGGTAGTATATCGAAACTCTGCGGAGAGTATCTTGGATTTCTTTTCTTTTTTTGCATCATATAATTCGCGAATCAACGGGCCTTGATGTAGTCGTCCTGGCATAATGCATGCGGTACGTATTATAGAGTGTGATGCATGCATAGAGATAGAGTGCACGGGTATCGTTATTTAATTAATTAAGGGCACATCAATAGTCCTGATAAGTACTTACCCAACTAAACCACACAACAGCTAGGAGATGCAACACCAGGCCCGTTCATTAATAATATATCGGTCAATGGAGTGGTTAGGCTTTCCTGGCTTTGTCAACTGCAATTGGTTGTGGACATGCCGCACTAGTTGTGGGTTGCCTTGCCGAAAACCAATGCAAGCGGATCATCGCTAATAACAAACTTGTTGCGCGCAAACAAAGGCTGCTGAACTCGCCCGGGCTTCCATGGGACGAAAACCTTTTTCGGCAAAGCTTCAGAGCTCCCACTTTTCATGCAACCTAATCCACCTCCTGCTAGGCCTCTCTGCTAGGCTGCTGCTGCTACGCATGCATTTGAGCAACACGCAAGGAACGACATATATAAAAGCATAAACCAACCCCAAATGATTAGTGCGCTGAATAAGCATTACGTATTAAACAAAGAGTCGGTCCTTTTCATTTTCTGCGCTGCTTCGGTTAATTATGTGGCCTACGGGCTACGGCGATAGAATACACACTTGTACGTGGTGATGCGTACATGCATGGACGAAGACACATTGTCCAAAACCAATGCCGATCGCCTTTGTTGAAGGTGGATGGAGAATATATCATCATTTCCTTTGCAGGAGCCCCATATCATGTCGGATGGATGAGCATTTGAAATGGATATTGCGTGGTGTGTGTTGGTTGCAAGTGTCCATCAAGCGTGTGGTACGGTGTGCGAGAAGCCTGCCGTCCATTCCATGATAAGCCTCATCCTATCCTTGCCGGCCGTTGATGATCTCTGATTGATTGCTTCCAGCCTCTCCACATCGTGCAAATCTCCTCCCGCACCTCCCCACTCAGCTCCCCCCGCCGGGTTTTTTATTCGACTCTCCCCCGGCCGCTCCCTTTCTCCGCACGCCCGCCCCCTAAATTCTCCTTTCTCTGCACGCCCCATTTCCTAGTGCTCGCTACCTTTCCTCCGAAAGGAATTAGCGAGACTACATGCATGGCCGCAGCTTTGGCGCTACGCCAATCGTACCAAAAAGGCAGCAGCGATACGGTATGCGTACATAAAAGTTAAACTGGCACTATAACCTCTATAGGTTGTTAGGTTAGGCATGCCGCATATGCTTGCTCGGTGCGTATCTGAAAGGAAGTGGAGTGTCCAGTATTGTATACTACAGCAACAGCACTGTGATGTTTGGTGCTAGTACATGTGTTCAATACTTCCGGTGAAAGCAGAGGCGAACCCTTTTCTCTGAAAAAGTTAAAAAAAATAATGCCTGCGAACGTGCATGGAACTCATCCGGCCACTCTCGATCATTTCTCATGTTTGATTTGAACATGTTGTCCCCAGTCCAAACTTCTACTATCACGCAAAAAAGGAAAAAAGAAATCCGCTGCTTCTACTATCCGTCGGCAGTCCTACTTACCACGTGATGGTGAACGTCAAATTAACCGCAGCGTCAGCCGCCCCAGAATGACAGGAACCTGTCAGTTCTGCGTCCGAAAAAAACCCTACAGAAACTCAAAGCGATGACGCATGCGATCGATCGCTACCGGGTTCAAAATCGTGTGCCTCAAGTGTCTCTGATATTTCTCGTGGCAACGTCAAAGCGTGGATGGATTGGATGCATCAAATCGAGCCATCGACCGGCCGGAGCTGGGGAAAAGAAGGCGGCTGGCGGCGGCTCTGACGAGCACCCGACAGACATGCATGGTGGTAATTCTTTTTCTTTCTCTCCAAAAAAAAAGTTAATCAACCGGCATCACCAACCCCCGCCCCAACACCGCGCTCGATTACTCAAATGCTGCGATTGTTTATGCACGAACGCCGAGACCATACGGCACCGCTGCCTCCTCGTCTTGATATATGTACGGCTCCTTTGCGATCCTTTCTGTACTGATGAAGCAGCTTCTTGGTTGCTGTTCATCAGTGGTTTCATTTGAAATTTCTACTGCTTATTGAGTATAATAATGGTGGAAAGAGCCATAGATATGATGTACGGAGTACTACGTACAGTAGAAGGGACTCGACAACGGGTGGTGGACCAGAAGCGGAATAGTTAAATCCAACGCTCGGTCTCAGCAACAAACGGAAGGTCACCGGCCAGCACAAGCTTGGAGACCCACCTGCTGATCATCATTGCCCGCCCGCTGATAATCCATTTATCTGCCTGATGCATGTTTCTCTGCAATACTAAAATTTTCCTATACTATGCCTGTGTAGTTTATTTATTTGTTCATTTATTTATCTATTCAGGGTTCTAGATGATGCAGATATACGAATACTGTTGTTCAAATATATACTATTTTATAAACTCTATGATTGGCTCCTTTTGTGTTACTTTGATATTCGCGGCCGAACCAATCCATTAGGAGGCTTTGCTGACGAAGCTGCTGCGAATCAGCGATGCTGATCTCCTGTTGCTCTCATGTTACTATCTTGAGTTATACCGATGAATTTAGTTAACTACATAAATGATAACCAACAGTTTTTTCCACAGAGAGAGAGAGAGAGAGAGAGAGAGAGAGAGAAGAAAGTAATTCAAACCAAAAGTACTTTGGACATGTCCTAAATTTCTTTTTCTTGCATACAGTTACTAATTCTCATGGTAATCAGAAATACTCCATCCGCCATCATTTGGACCAGTTTCTAGGGGATAAAAAAAAAATTTCTCGCATGAGATTTGTAATGAAGGCACTGAAGTACCATTGGTCTTGGAGCCACAATTATGGTACTTAGGTGTTTTTTTTTGCTAATCGCGGTATTTTAGTGGATTTCTCTACTAATATGTTACGTTCATTAGTATTGTTGAATTATTATCTAAATCCTTATAGAGGGCCCGTGGTTTGTCCCCTCACATCGAATGGATTTTACACGTCTCTTAAATATTTGTGTCTCTGTCTTCTTCGATGCTTGTCGATCTCTAACAACTATTAGAAATACTTATAATTGCATAATCAAATGCTGCAATGTAATGCTGATTATGCTCGCTAAAATAGAGCTTCTATGTGTATACGTTGTTTGTTGTTAACAATGGCCACATGTACGTATTAAATTCGTGTCTCTACCTCCGAACGCAACTGCAAATTCTGCTTTGCAGACAACAAGCAGAAGAACAAGTTCCTGTCACGGTTTGCCTCGAGGGGCAGGGGCAGGGGCAGCGCAGATGTCGTACGTCTCGGTACGTGCCAGTACCACCGCCATACCGCCATGACCATGTTAACTCCGCATTGATCGGCGCCAGATCGAGCAGGGCGCGCTGTCCGACTGGATACCCCCGGCGTGCAAGCGGGCCAGATGTTGTCTCGTTGCTGGGGGTGGCTTTGGTTGTTCGTTGCCACGCGCATGGCATGATGCACACATCGCGCCTACTCGCCCAGCCGTGTATCCACCATTCCGTCGTCGTCGACGTGATACTGATGCAGGCAGGCGTCACGCACGGATATGTCGCTGTCGCTCCCGTCGACGTAGCAGCTAGCACTCGACTCTTTAGTCATACGTACTATTTATATTCACAAATAAATCGTACGGGTCGGTTCGGTTGCCTACACGGCCATATACCTACTTTACAGTTACAGCGAGCTCGGAGGAGCTTAGCGTGGTGGGGGTTGCTGCGGACGACGGAAGCAGAGCCCAGCTCGACCAGCACAGCAAGTGTGTGGGGGGATGGATTGGATGGGTCCAGTGGTGCCGTGGTGTGTGTATAAAAGCAGTCGTGAAGGGTGAAGCACAAGGAAGGATCCCTCGCCCCGCGCGCTCCCACTTTTCCCATCTCTGCCCCCTGCCCTGAGCCCGGAGGCCTGAGCGGCTGAGCCAAGCAACCATCATCGACCCACTCCGCGTGGTGGGGGCGATGGCCGTCCCTGTCCGCCCGGCCTCGCTGCTCGTCGTCTGGCTGCTCCCGCTGCTCGCGTCCGCCTGCGACCGCTGCGTGCGCCACTCCAAGGCCGCCTTCCACGCCTCAGCGCTCACCCTCGCCGGTACACACACATGCCTCTGCCTTGCCCTTGCGGCGCGCTCTCTGTTTCTTTCTTTGACCCTCTCCGCTCTCCGGTGGTTGCAGGCGGCTCCTGCGGGTACGGCGCCGAGGCCGCGACCCTGGGCGGCGGCGTGTTCCTCGCCGCCGCCAGCCCCGCGCTGTACCGCGCCGGCGTCGGCTGCGGAGCCTGCTTCCAGGTGCGCTGCAAGGACACCGAGCTCTGCGCCGCGGCGGGCGCCAGGGTCGTCGTCACGGACCGCGCCAGGACCAACCGCACCGACCTCGTGCTGGGCGGCCCCGCGCTCGCCGCCATGGCGCGGCCAGGCATGGCCAGGCGGCTCGCCGACCTCCGCACCGTCGACGTCGAGTACAAGAGGTACCCTTATTTATTTATTTTTTTGTTCTTTCACCGACCGCGCAAGCCATGCCAATTGCCATGTCTGATCAGCTTCGTTGTCCCTGCGATGTATGTGCCCAGGGTGCCGTGCGAGTACAAGCACCGGAACCTGTCGGTGCGGGTGGAGGAGAGGAGCCGCGCGCCGGGGGAGCTGGCCATCCGGTTCCTCTACCAGGGCGGCCAGACCGACATCGTGGCCGTCGACGTCGCGCAGGCCGGGTCGTCCAACTGGAGGTTCATGACGCGCGACCACGGGCCGGCGTGGAGCACGAGCCAGGCGCCGCCGGGGCCGCTCCAGCTCAGGGTGGTCGTCACGGGCGGCTACGACGGCAAGTGGGTCTGGGCCGACCGCGAGGTGCTGCCGCGGCGGTGGCGCGCCGGCCGGGTCTACGACACGGGCGTCCAGATCACGGACATCGCACGGGAGGGGTGCTTCCCCTGCGACACGCACGAGTGGGAGTGAAGCCAAGGAGCCCAAGCTTAATCTGTGCCCTCCCTCCACAACACAAGACAAGACTAGCAGTAGAGAGACAGAGGAGACGGAAGACGACGACGATTAACAAGCAAGCAAACTGACAGAGTGATGCGTGATGACACGAGGAGAGGGAGTCCGAATCCCTCGGCAACACAGCACGCCCTCTTTTCCTTCCTTCCTGGTGTATGTACATCATGGCATGGGCTGCTGACGTGTCGGATAAGTAGCACTAGTAGCGTTAGCGTCCTGGAGGCTGCAAAGAATAACGAAACGAGCAGCAGATAGTGGCTTGGTTTGGCGGCGCGGCCGCCGTGGACGTGAAAGCGACTGCAGGCCGCTTCTCGCCGCCGGCTAGGCATAGGCATGGCCACGGCCACGGCCGACCTCAACTGGCCGGACCACTTGGCGAGCTGCGATGATGATGTACAGAAACCGTGCTTTTCCGTTGCTTGGTACAGTACAGTACCCTCAAGTGGAAAATGGAATGGTAAAGGTGCCGTATTTCACAACTCCGTCGTGCGGGGCTCGTATCGCCCGCCTTCCTCTGCCTTATTACGTCCCCTGATCTGATCCCCGACGCCAGGCACGAAGGGGATCAGATTGTGCTGCTGAAGAAAAGGGCACATCAATCGTCTCTCTGACGCTGATCTGAGCATTTTTTTTCTTTCAGTTTTCCAACCGAATGGTTAGGTGACGCGCTGCACATCACCCTGATTACTGAGGGAGGAGGGTCCAACACTAGTAGCCGCGCAACGGTGACGGACGATTTCTTTATCTCCACCCTCTCTTCAATTCTCTTCTCTTCTGAATGGCTGCCGATCGAAGCCGGACAGAGACACAGACACCGGCGCCGGCCGGCCGGCCATGCGGCACAATCCGCTGTCCCTTTTGTTTGTGCCTGCCTGCGTTAGGAATAGCCGAATAGGAATCGAGTGAGAGTAGTAGCAGCATGCGCTTGGCCTGTTGCTGCCGCTCGTAATCATATTCATACGGGTTGACGAGTAGAAAAAGGAGACTCGACTCGAATCTAGTGGTTACAAGCCATCCAAATCAGCAATTCGTAAGTTTAAAAATCTCAAGGCAGCCTCGGTCGGATGTACTCTCTCTTTAAAAAAAAAACAAAAAAAAAATCCACTGCTAAGTGCTAATCGGTCGGTCTACCACTACCTTGTGTCCTGTCCTCTGCCCCTGTAGTCCCGTTCCTTGACGAGAGGCACATCAGCCGGCCCTGAGCTATCTGCCGATCAGATGAATCCGTGCAGCACCGGTTAGGCGATCAGAAATGGTTGCGGAAAGTGTAAGTACCAATGGGGCAAACCGGCCAAAGTGCAAGTTCTAGGTGAGCTATCTGTACAGAGAATTCGGAGGGCCATACAGTATGATGCAACCAGATGTTCATGACAGAATTAGCGCGTCACCACGTTAGGTTCAGCGCACCAGAGACGGGGATCAAATAACTAACTAGTACTAATTCGGTTCTATTTAGCAGCGCTGGAGTCTGAACACATACCAAATGTCACAGTCGATAGTGCAATGTATGCATATCCATCGGCCTCTTGGTTCTTATCCATTAACCTACTATAGGTCGGGCAGGTTGCAGCGCGGCTATCAAACTGGAGGGGAGCAAGTATACATCAGCTTCATCGATCGGTTGATTTGTTTGGGATGGGGAACACATGGCTTGCAGCCTTGCATCTGCTGTGCAGACTGGTGACCAACCTAAACGGTCTCGACATTGTGGACTTGGAATTTCGGCAACCCTTCTGACGGTTATTAGGTGATTGGTTGCTATTTATTCAAAAGAACAGTTATTAGGTGACTGTTTTATGTCATCGTTCGTTGACGATCAGATATAACTACTCCTACCAAGGTCAGTCAGTAACACAAGTTCCAACAGTCACTTTCTGAACTTTGCTGCGCGAAACAGGCAACAGAACAGCGTAGACACTATTAAGTTTATACTTACAACGAATCGGTATTAATTGCCGTTGCCCACGAAACATAATAAAAGTTTATATATTTCCGTTTTCTTTTTCTGACTTTGAGCACTACTGTTGTGCCTTGAATCCTATGGGCTTTTTCGCTCTTGTAAGTAGTTTGTTTTATCTGATGATGAAGAGCACTGCTAACATTGTCCATGAGACATGACATTGGAGGAAGGCAAAGTCATCTTTGATAATACTGACTGACTACACAAATCTCAAGATTGTACTGAGATTCTGCTGCAGAAAATTGCTGATCGATGTTACTTTCAGAAGGACGAATCTGGTGTCATGGTTGAGTCGCTGTTCTTCATCCTGATGAAGACGTTTGGTGGCTACTGCACGCGTATGCTAACAAATCCTGAGAGGAAACCATGCGCCAAAATAATCTAAGGAGTAGTGACGATTGAGTAAGAAACCCTCAACTTGGCAATCACATTTGTCGTAGTAGAAAACAAAGAAGCATCGCAGCATACCGGACCATGTGGCGCTCTAATCAATGTAACACAACACAGAAACACAGATGAACGTCGAGAGAAGTTTCATTCAGTCCTTGCGTTCAGACTATGTACATGTTCAAGGTAAACCCATGTTCGTCGAGGCGACACATGTGATGTCGTGGTGAATTGAATTAAGCTCAACTTCCAGACATGCATGTCTCTACTCTCTACTAGCTTAGTCATCAGATAAGTATATGCCATGTGTTTCGGTATCAAACAAACATTGTTTTGGGTGGGTGATACATATGTTAAGAGCTAGCGTCTTGACAAGTCATCGCCATACGTGTTGTTGAGATGACATCAGCTCGTCGTGTCGTACGTGTCATCTTCATGCAGGCAAGGCAAGGAAGACGACTCCGGTGCCGGTGCCGGTGCCGTTCTTCTTCTTCTTCTTCTTCTTCTTCTTAAGCTAATAAAATGTTTCTTTTGCCAGACGATAATTTGTAGTACAGTAGGAGTATTTCATTTCTCCCTCGCGCTCAAACAATACAGCCCAACTACACTTATGCCTCATCTATAATGTTCTGAATTCAAGCACACCAACAATCACTATTTCGGCCGTGCTCACAGCGGTCGGGCCTGGGCCTGCACTCGGCGTCCGAGAAACGAGTGGACCAAGCTTTGGGACTGGGCTGATTTAGAAGGGCCTGACAGAATGCAACATGTCGTTGCTGTGCTGAGGAAAGCCTTCGGTGCAAGGCCGGTCGGATAGTTCTCCTGGGCCGTCATAAATGTCGTCGACAGCTCAATATTGGGCCCACTGCGTGCCGCTATGAGAGCGGGCCGGGAGTTGGGGCCCTCGTGATCTGATGCGACTGGACGGACAGATGCGAGCATCTGCACATCCACAAGGCTGCTCCTCCCCCAGCAAACACAATCATGCCCAACCTCCAATTTATGATGTGCTTATGATTAAACTCCACTTTTCCGGATCTTTACGCTGAATTATAGTACTAGTACACTGCAACAGTTTAGATGCAGTATCCGCCTCAAGAACCAGTATGGCTAGTGTCAGCTCAGCGGGACTCCATTCTGATCTGTCCTTTTGCAGCTCATCTCAGTTCTTAAAAAGCACATCAGTATACCTCGCCGTCGTCAATACAAGTAGTACGGGGTATTATTCAATACGGTAAGGGTTAATTATGTGGCGGCCGCACATGCTTACACTCGTCGTTAGATTTTCTACGATCTGAACATGCTCGCGTCCACAAAACAGATTCCCATCCCCCCCGGCCATGCTCAAGGTAGCCGACCAAATCGTCGGCCGGCCGGTGGCATTCGAGACAAAAGAATGGGCACATGTAGATCTCCCTTGCAGTCGTTGGGTGCGCCTCGTTAAACTGCCAGGGATCCACATCGGAATCCGGTTGGTCTCCGATGACGTGCTAGCCTCACGGCTCACGGCCCATGCATGCATGCATGCATATATGATGAGCCTGGATTCTCAAGTCTCGATCTTTTCTCGTGTACGAGGCCGATGGATGGATGGGAGCCAGCAAGTTCTGAGACTACGTTCATGCACGAAACCTGAGCAGGTCAATTTGGCGCCACTGCGATCGAGAAGAGAAGGATACGGCTGGATTTCACGTTGACTGCTTCGTCGAGTTGTTAAATGGTGGCCTACATACGGCCTCCAAACTCCTAAGTTCAGAATAATCCAGATAGGGAGGATCTGATCCACTCCTCCCGTTGCAGCAGCTGGAACTGCAACTGTACAATGCTCGTTTCGTTTCGGATCTTCAGCCTGGCCTGACTACGTACGAGCTCGTATTTTCCACGTGACAGCATCGACATCGTCAAGGTCGCTCGTATTGACCAAATGACCAGAGTCCCGCACCACCGCGCATCACACCCGACGATGTCAGTCAGTACAGCACAATTCTGTCGCCCCTTGCAGGAGAGGCAGAGGCAGTGACATGGAGGACGCTCGGGCGCTACTGGAAGAAGCAGGGCCCTTCCCTTTGTAACAAACAGTGGCTGATGATCAGCAGTCGGAGCAGCCTGAGATAAATGAGACGTGTTTATGGTCATCATTATCTTTTAATCAGAGCGCAGTTGTCCTGCATTAAACTCGGGGCCCGGCCCAGTGCACTGCATCTGATCTGACAGTGTGACCCTGTTTGTGCCCCTTGATTGTCCTTCTCTGGTAGGTCACGGGGCTCGGAATTTCTTTAGTCGCACGCATCGGTGCAGATCGGTGTAGTGTGGCTTCGCTTCCTATCCGGGGCCCGGACTGGAGTAGTATCTTGTAGTAGTAGGAATCAGAATCCCTAAGCAAAGATTACTGGATGGAGCGGAGGCTCAGGAGTAGAAAACGCAGCCGCGCTTTATTATACTGTAAGTACCAGGCAGTAGCAGTGAGTATTATGCTTGATCCATACAGATTAGCAGGCCAGTGGCCGTTGAGGTTCAGTTATATCTGCACTGCAGGTAGCATGTGCGACTGCATCATGGACTCATGGAGGCGAATTTCATCGCCACAAGATATGACGACACGCATGGAAACGCCAAGTGCCAGTAAACTGAACGTGAAAATGCAGCGGAAGCGAAAGGCGCATCCGAAATCAAGGAGAAGACGGGGGACAGGGCAACGAGAGTCGCACTGTCGGAGCAGAGCGGAGAACAGCCAAACAAATACACCGGTCATCAGCTGCGGATCTGATGGCGATCTATCTAGAACGTAAAGTGCCAATCCAACCAAACAAGAGCACACGGGACAGGGCCATGGCTTTCAGAGATGGGCAACCGCGCAGGCCAATGATGCGGACTTGATCGATCGGATTGGATGGATAGGTAGTAGGCCAATTCATCCGTCCATGGCGGTATGGCGTCGCAGGCGAGCAGGCTGGCAGCTCTCAATGATTTGCGTGAACCGACCCTGCCCTGCCGATGCCGTACGGCCCCTCCGGACTGATGGAGGACGATGCACATTAAACTCGCGGCGAGAGCGAGATGCGGCCATGGATCGCTTGTCCAGATCGCACGAGCCGCCACCCGCCTCGATGCGACGCAGTGCGCGACTGCGCGATGCACCCCGGCCGTATCGTATCCCCGTCCTCCCGCCCGCCCAAGGAGGCAAAGGACCTCTCGACCCCCCGCCGGCGCTGCTGGTGCGCGACGGACGCCGACGACCGCGGCATCGAGAATTCAATGCCCCGGGCCGGGCGTGAGCTGTGCACGAGGTGGGCCGGCGCGCGCCGAGCGGGGGGCCCCAGGCACCGCCGACTGGGTGCACGTGTCCGCGCCACCACCCAGCCTCCCGCTTCCCCAACGCGCCCACTCCGCCAGTCAGCAGCTTGCACCATGCCCGCCCACCCGTGCGGGCTCTACCAATCATGCACACCATACCTCCTATCCTATATAAACGCACCCTTCCATTTCCATCACCACCAAGGTCCCATCCCATACCGCGACGCCCGGAGCTTCCGCAGCAAGCCGAGCCATCTACACCGCAGCAGGGCGCAAATTAAAATGGCAGCGGGGTTCCGGCGACGGCTCACGGCGCTCACCGTTCCCACCAGGGCCTCGCTGCTCCGCCGCACGCGCCACAGGGAGCTCTCCTACTCCCGCGTGCGCTGCAACAGCCTGCCGGGCCGCTTCCACCCGGCCGTCGCGGGCCTGCACGAGTCGGCGAGCGCGCTCATCGGCTGGACGGAGGCGCCGGCGCCGGCGCAGGCGGCCAGCCCTGCGTGGCTCGGCGCCGGCGCGGCGCACCTAGGCCAGCTCCTGGCCGGCCTGGCGGACCTGCTCCACCACCCGCAGGCGCAGGACCCGCTCCGGCGCCGGGGCAAGCCGCCGGCGCCCTGGACCGACCGCCTGCTCGACGACCTCCTCCTCCTCGCCGACGCTCACGCCTGCTTCCGCGACGCCATGATCGCTCTCAGGCAGCTCCTCGCCGACTCGCACGCCGCTCTCCGGCGCCTCGACGCCGCGCGCCTCGCCGCCGCGGTGCGCGCCAGGCGCCGCTCCGACCGCGACCTCGCGCGCCTCGCCGCCACGCTGCGGTGCCTCTCCCACCGTTCCTCGTCCGCCGCCGCGCCCTCGGACGCCGGCGAGGCCGCCGTGGCCGAGGCCGTCGCGGCGGCCACGTGCGCCGCGGCGGCCGCGTCCGCCGCCATCTTCGCCGGGCTCGCCTCCGCGTCCGCCTCGTCCTCCTCCTCGCGCGCAATGCCGTCCCCGCTGGCGGTCTCGCCCGTGAAGGTGGCGGCCGTGCCGGTGTGGTGGGTGGCCGACCTCCTGCGGTGGCGGCGGCGTACGGTGGCCGTCGCGGCCAGCGAATCCGGGCCCGGCGCGAGAGAGGTGCCCCTGGACGACTGCTGCAGCGAGGAGGAGGAGGAGAGGCAGGCTGCCATGGAGCGCCTGCGGAGGCTGGAAGAGTGCGTCGCGGCGGCGGAGGACGGCTGCGAGCAGGTGTACCGGGCGCTCGTCAACGCCAGGGTATCGCTGCTCAACGTGCTCACGCCGTGCTTTTGATCCGGCGCTCCGCGTTTTGGAGGGAACGGAGATAGTGGCGCCTTCAAATTTAGCACTCTGGACATTGATCGGTTTTTAATTAACTGGAGCTGATGCTACAATTTCGTTTTTTTAGATTAGATTAGATTAGATTGTGTACAAATGTACGTACATGAGGCATGCATGTATAGCATTCGTTCCGAAGTGGAACGATCGAAAATGGAACAAGGCAAAAATGTTCAGCAAAATCTTGTCGTGACTGCAGCCTTGTCTTGAAAGGCCACGAAAGCATTTGTGACGAACGAAAGGCTTCTTTGGCTCGCTACGGGCCTACGGCTGCTTCCCAAGTTTTGCGATGTTTTTATTTGGCTCGCATCCTAGTTGTAGACAGGAAAAAAAGAATATTTGGGCGATTATAAAACTAGATTTGATAAAAAGTGATGAATCTGTGCGCACTGAAGGGGGGCCATTTTGTTGAGCGTATGCACCTTCTCCTTGTTTTATTCACACGCATTCCCAATCACGAGATGAATCTTTGTTAAGTCGTTTATAGGTCGTTAGGCCGGCCAGGCATCACATGGATTTTCGGTCAAGGAATAAGGCGCTGCAATGGGCCGGTCCAATAATGAACTTCAATTCTGTTTAGTCTGGCAAGGGTTAGAGCATGCGTAGTACTTTTAAATCATGTTTAGAGCATGGACATCGTCTCTTAATTGACTGCGGGAAGCTGAAGCATCCCGTATGAATTTATGATCAATGGCGACTGGCTCGACGAGACCGCACAGAGCCACAGACGGGGCGGAGCAGACGGGCCAGCTACGGAGCATGCATTGAGGCCCATTAAGCCGTTAGCTCATGAGCCCATGTTCAGCCCATGTAACAATTCGCTGTCTCATTTCTCTTAGCTCGCAATAATCCTTAAAAAAACTCCTGCTCGCAATGTGATGTGTTTAGACCATCTTCAGCAGAGCGAATATTCACCCTTATCTATAACTGTTCTAACTATTTCTCACTTTGTATACAGTATCACTACAGTATCGTTTTGTACTATATGTATCATTGGAGACAATATTATCAGCGAGCTGTAGTAGCCGGCACTGGCACCCATGGTGGGCTACGCTACACTCATCAGAAAATAGAAAATATCATCATTATTCTTGTTAGACTGAATACAGTAGCTCTCCATTCTCCATCTCCTATCACTATTTCAACTATCTCTCGGGGCAGAACAGTGTTAATTTGAGGTTCCCATAAGAGGCACCCTTGGATTCAGCCTTAGAGGGTGTTTGGATCTCCGAACTAAATTTTAGCTCCCACGCACATCGGATGTTTGGATGCTAGTTAGAAGTATTAAATATAGTCTAATTATAAAACTAAATTACACAGATGGGGACTAAATGACGAGACGAATTTATTAAGCATAATTAATCTATGATTAGTAAGTGTGATGCTATAGTAATGAATCATTAATCATGGATTAATTAGGTTTAATAAATTCGTCTCACCCGTCTAATCTTTGTCTGTATAATTAGACCATAATTAACATTTTTAACCATCTGGTGTGTATCAAACACCCCCTCCTTAGCGCGGGAAGTCAAAACTGGGTGACCCAAGCTGAGTGATGTTGAGTTGAGTGGAAGGGCAGTTCGTACACCTGCTCATTTGGGCCCGGGCTGCGTCATGAGACGGGACGAGACGCAGCGGTCCGAAACTTCGGAGGGAGCACTTGTGTAGTCCCCTACTAGGCCCGGCCGCTGCGTGTGGTTCGAGAGATAGATGGATGCAGATACGACACGACCACTTGTCGTGGGACGCAGGTTCACACGGGCGGTGGATGGCGTGGCTCAGTCACACCGCACGTACAGTTGTCGGTGAATTACGCATCAGATTAGTAGGACAGCTAAAGTACTGACATTTGCTGGATATTTGTTTTTGTCTTTGGACATTAATACTGCGAGATACTCTACTTTCCAGGGTTTTTATTTGGTTAAGCCTATAATACGCTCGGTTCATACAACCTGGACCATGACGATCGTCGTACACTTGTATTTGGGCCTCATCTGGTGCTCGCGCCGTGCTACGATACGGCCACGACGAAAGCCCGAGGTTGTCAGTGGGCTGAGGAAGAGGACAGACAGCAGTACTTGTAGAGCACGGTACAGACCGCTGGAAACATGGCAGGGTTGTACACACCCCACAGTGCCACTGCGGTCACCTGTCACGTCCGAGAGTTATTAACCTTGCACCGGAGCCCGTGCCCTGCGAGCCGGACCTGGCACTGGCACGTCCGGCCGCCGGCGCAAGGCCGCTCACCCTCCGCCTCGGCACCGACGAGTCCGGCGCCGCCAGCCACCCAGCCGATGGCATCGGCAGCGCCCGCGCGCCGACCCGGGCGGAGGAAAAAGCTAGCGCATGGCGTTGGCGTGGCGATGCCGCGGAAACGTGTCCAGCCGAGCGCACGGAGCAGGCGCCGAGGAGGCAGGGCAGGGCAGGGGATCCAGAAAAGCGCAAAGCGGCCGCGGCGGCTGCTGCCACCGCCGCGTTGTCAGCGAATCCCGCGTCGATGATGAAGAGCACCTGGAACTGGAATGGCACCTGCCCGCCGTGCGCGGCCGGTGATGAGGCAGCTAGCGAGGCACGTCGACTCGACTCCAGCCACAGCACAAACGACAAGTGGTAGCTCGCGGCTGTGCTGTTTAGTGTTTGGCGAAATTGAAAGTCGCATTTTCGAATCATTCGACCAAGGTCAGGCTTATGGTCAATGGCGTACCTCAAACGGTTCTTCAATATACTGTTTGACATGAATATTGTACGATAGAGAATTAGAAAATGAGATTTGAAGAATACTGTTGGAGAGAGGCCTCACAGTCTCGCAGAGAAAAGAGAGATAGATACTGTACCTCTCTCTGGGATGGTAATGGTATATGGTACGAGCTACGTACAAGGCTACAGGGTGTGCTCTGTGGCCTGTGGCGGTGGTGTGGTTCGGTACGTGTCCTTGTCCGCATATCTCATGAGGATATTTCCCTTCGTTTTCGCTTAATCATTGACCTGCTTGCTGCTGGCTTCCGTGCTAACCGCGTGCTACTCCTCTCCTCTGGTGGGGACTAATCTAATCACTAATCGGTGAGGTGCGCATGCAAATGCCTAGCTAGGGAGTGCCTTTTGGAAGAACGGAAAAATAACTGGTGTCTCTCCTACGTGGCCGCCGAAGTAGTGGCGGCAGAGGCAAACAAATAGGGGCGATGGACATGGAGTATCCAATCGCGAGACTGCGGGGAGTCTGCGTCGTCAAGATGATGGACGCGCGGTGTACTAGCAAAGCGTGTTGATGACTGAGTCCGCTCATTACTCTTATCTATTGTCGGCTCGGCGACTCAGCGCGCGTACCGTCAGAATAGAACGTACGTACGCGCCCTTGTACGCTAACCACCTGGAGCTGGAACCCATCCACCATCCGTACTAATCATAGGAGGTTTCCGAGCAACTCAATCAGCGCCCACTTGTGTGGAAAAAGATAGGATGAATCTCTAACAGCCACATTTCATATGTCACGGCCTGATGTATGTATTTCGCACGTTTGTTTTGGTATTTGTTTCCACGAGAACCAGCGCTAGGCAAGAGGCCATACGCAAGACAAGATGCCGGTAGCATCATGCAAAAATATGAAATTAGACACTCAACTTCTAGCCATTTACGGAGGGTTTGAGACATAAGGTATGCTTGGTTTGGTGGCTAAGTCTAGTTAGCATGGTCTAAAGTCAAGATAAGCTTGTTTAGTTGCCTGGCTAGTCATTCCCCTCACCTTCGCATGCATGTTCCATGTGTTGGGCTCACCTTTGCCTTTGTTGGCAGCAACGACATCATAGCTCATTGCAATCGCCACCATGGCCACTAGAGCATGACTTGAGACTATTGCGGCGGTTCGGCACACGCTTGGGCAAGCTTCTTCAATATGCATATGAGAGCCCATTGCATCAAGGCAGGGGGCGCTTGACCCCAAATGCCACCACCGATCGCCTTTTCTAGGGGAAGGTGCTGCGCATAGTAGTCCTCGCCATATGACAGGCCGCTACTTTGGCCGCCATCAACTTCTATGGCTTCGAGAGCTAGGCAATCAATCTTTGTGCACTGAAATAATGAAACTTGTTGCTTTGGTTTGGAGAAGCCGTTGAGGAGCAAATAGGATTCAGCGCTTGTGCCTAGGATAGAACTTGTATTGGTTGCTTATGGTAGGAAGAGGTGTAGTAGAGGCAGGTGGTGGCTATGGTGTGCTTGGTTGTATTTGGAATTGAGGAAGGATGATAATGTTCACGCTTGTAATCATATACATTAATGAAGGGGGTGAGAGGTGGATGGAGTTAGACTCATCATAGCACAGTAAGAGGTGGGGATACAGAACCAAATAGATTTTTTGTTAGATATGCTGAGTTTTGCACGAGAAAATGAAGACCATAACATTGATTACACAACTCGCCCATCTATCCCTATCCTAAGAAGCTAATGATAAGCCAATAATAAACCAAACAACCTCATACTTGCCAACCTAATGGTGGTCGCTATTTGATGATTCGAAAACTTCATATCCTCGTGTTCCCACGAGATCTTTCTTTATTATGATTTAGCATGTGTCCTTTGGATTCTCGATTAACTCAACTATGGAAGGTGGAGTCAAGAGCATCGGCAAACATGTACATATCTCTAACATCCGTTGTAAGGTAGTAGACTTCGTCCTGCACACTTGCCAGCTTGCCGCACTGAATGCCCACTGCATCTTATCCCAGCCTGCAACTAATCTCATGTGAGAGTCATGCCTCTCCCATGCATGCCTTCTATAATTGTCTATATTTAGGCTCCAATGGAATGCATGGATCTGTGCGTGTGGCAATTCTTTCATGGTAATAAGAGCAAGTAGAAATCTCGCATTCTTTTGACCCACCACTCATCTTCCTATCTCGGACTATCGCCTCTGTCACCAACACCATTGCGGCTGCCATGAGCTCCTTTCCTCCTTGGGTGCCATCTCATCCTCTTCGACTGACACCTTTTCGTCGACTTCCTCAAGTGTTGCCTCATCGATGCTCGTAACCGTGGCACAATCCATCAACATCGTCAATGTTCACCTGGACATGACGTCTATGTCATATCGCTGGTAGTTGCTTCGTGTATGAGGTTACCAGCACAATCTTCCACATCATGCTTGGCTACTTCAATCTCCAGCACCAAGTTGAAGGATCACCGACGCAACACAACGACCATGTTTGGCTATATAATTGAAGGACCCAGTTCCCAGTCCTCATGTGGCTTCATGCAACCTTCGATGATGCCCTCATTCCTCGACAATCACGCTAGCCATGCAGTACAACTCGAGTAGGAGCTCGAGTACAGCCGTCCACTACACCGCTATCCTTGGCATTGCTCTGCCTACAATGGTCATTTGAGGCTTGGCAACATAGGCGGGTGGTCCTCAGGGGCCATACGTGGCGCTCCCCTAGGGGGACCGAGCCCCCGAGCGAACCACGTCTCACAATTCTCTATGGGCACTTTGCCTCACACGTTTGACCCCACTAGTTGGTGCTTAGAGGGGGCAGAGAAGTGACTAAGAATCCGTGATAAGAGCACCCACGACCCGCATTTAATGCAATGCAGGCACACATCGCAGCCACGTTCCTGATTGGTATGATGTCTCACCAAACAGTGGCGCCAGCAGCTGCAACAAGCCACTATGTCGCCATAATTGGCATCGGACTGCCTACCACGGTCATTCGAGGCGTGGCAGCAGTGCTAGAAAGACACTTCAGGCGGAGGCAACCACTACCCTATGACAGTTAGACCCCACAACAGAAGAGGACGCAAGGTAAGCCCACACGATAGGAATATAACGGACTGACACAATAGAACATTTTGTACAGAGGATTGGTCCTTCTTGAACTATAAAAGAAGGAAGCTCAACTCAATAGAAAGGATTCATTTTTTGGGCTCATTACACCGGACAGGTAGCTAGGACTGTGCGCGGAGTCTTCTTCTCCCCCTCCATTGAACTCTGGTAGCAGCGATCCTGGCAACATGGCATCAATACTAGAGAGCCACCAAAGGATGTAGGGTATTATGCTCCGGTGGCCCGAACCTCTATAACTCCTGAGTCTCCTTCGCCTTCGGTGACCCTCTCGCGATTCACATGCTTGGCAGCGGTGATTGCCCTTCTACCCCAAAAAGATCCTCCTAGGACCCCGAGTCTTGTGACCCCAGTATGTTGATTCCTCAACATCTGTCGTCACCTACTGTCATCGTCCCAAGACTCTCCTCCACATCCGTCTTTTAATTGCCCATTTGGGCTCCGATGGAATATGCGGATACGTGTGTATCAATTATTTTGGTGAGCGTGGAAGGGTAACTCTAATCTATAGTTGCACGGTAGCGGGAGACGGTGGGTCCGATGAAAATGGAAGGAGAAGAACAGAAGGGTGGTACATGGTGCCATGGATAGTCTCGTCAGCGTTGCAGAGTTGAGATATGGTAGATGCATAGAAGAAAGAGAACCATGAGAAGCTGTATGAAGAACACACACATAGATCCTTGTAGCAGGGTTTGTTTGGTTTGTGACCAAAGTTTTTTTAGCTATAAATGTCCTGAATAGACAAAAAATAGGGTTTATCCACACAAGATAGAAATGCCCGTTGTGGTATAGGCCTATAGCATGCATGCCTCTTAATCAATCACAGATTGAGATTGTCATGGATACGCACGCACCGCAGCTTGCCACAAGTAGCAAGTCAGATCCATACATAACAACCATTACTTAGAAAAAAAAAAAGAGACATCAACAAGGACTCCCATACAGAGTTCAGGCTAGCTATACTGCTATAGTGAATCACGAACGGCTCTGAATTCCCAAACGGCGGTCGATCGTCTTGTTATTAATCTGATGGTAGGTAGCCACTAGACACATCAACTAAACTACGAACCACTTGGGACATATTCGACCATTCCCAGCAGCCCTGGTGTAATCTTCTTCAACCTCAGGTTATTTAATTAATCCTAACTGGGGCTGTCAGTGCACGTGAGCACTAGCAGTGGAGTGGAGTCCGTCTATCTGCCCGAGGAAACCTTTTGGTGGCTCTAGGTGTATGTGTTGATGATGATAGGAGATCCATCGCCAGGACGACAATATAGCTGGCGGCTTAGCCGATGATGAGTTGTTAATGATCAGGTTCGTGCGCGCAAACAATACCAGTACAGTACTACGTCTACTACTCATGACAGTGATACTCCAAATGGCAAAGGCTATATGCCGCTTGCCGTAACAAAAGCTGCTTCTGCCTGCCTAATCCTCGTTTAATAAACTAAACGTAAAACCCCATCCCTACACATCTACTCCCATGATGAGTATAGTGGCCTGCAAGGGCAAGGGGTGCAGAAGAGTAGTAGGTAACACGGTGTGCCAGTGTGCGTGCCAGGTCAGCTTTCCACATTGAGAGTTGTGCCGCGTTGTCCTGCACCGGTGTCTGGGCCTGTACCGCTGTAGGAGTACTTGCGAGCGCAGAACTGGAGATCCATTGTTTTTTTAAAGCCGAGAATTGAACCACCAGCCGATCAGCGTGCGTTGCAGCAACTCTGCAGTTCGGCTAATGGCCTGAACTGAAAGAAACGGCCTTGACCTGCAGTGGCCGCTGGTGTGGGAACTGAAGCGCAGAACCCGGTCGGTCGTGCTTGCTTTCGGTCGGCCGGCGCACACCGAGGTTCAGGACGGACGGTGGATGATCAGCCTCCATCGTCGTCGTCGTACGTATGTACGTACTCCGTAGGTCGTAGAGCAGCAGCGGACCCCGATGACTGACCTGACCTGGTCAGCAGGTCAAGCGAGGGTCACCTGGAAGACATGCGGTTGACTCGTTAAACACATCGCTGTTGTCGTTCGTGTGAATCGTCATGGAACAGTCCCTTTTTTAGCGTGTGGGGTCCTGGAATTCAAAGGTCCAGTTGTGTTTTCAATTTTTCATGGGGGATCAGGTCAGGGTTCCTTTGAATTTTTGCTTTGGAAAAGGAAAGGAAAAGATGTTGTCAGTTGTAAAACGCTCAGGCCTTTGGCAGCGAAAAATCATTGTGCCAGCTACAGCCGTTTCACTTCAGTTCCAGCAGCCATTTAGAGCAGTCATTGTGCTGTGCTTGCTAGCAGAGGAAATCATTGTGCCAGCCAGCCACAGGCGTTTCACTTCAGTTGCAAAACCCACAACAAACGTTTCTTCTCACTGATTTGACCCGGTTCATTGGGTCCTTTTCTGCCTTCCTTTCCTTTTTTTTTTCCCGCTACTACTGTACTAAAAAACATTTCAGTATTAAACTCCTGCCAAGCATTTCGCTCAGGAAAATGACAGTACCAATCAATCACTGGCGTTCCGCGATGCCCTTGAGGAGTCCTTAGCAGGCATTTGCAGCAATTCAACCTTTTCCTTTTTTTTCGAAAGACAATTAAATCTTTCCTTTTTTTTTTTTCAAAAGACAGTACAAGCTTTGCTAGCGCCTCTTCAATGAGTGCTTGCTTATGCATTTCAGTTACAGAGCCAACAGTAACCGTTCTTTTGACCGAGGAAAAAAAGGGGCGGGGCCTAATAAACATTTCAGTTGCAGACAGACATCTCGCCGATCCAGGAAATGCTCTTCAGTTCCAGCACCAGGCACGCAAGCTCCATCTCTTTACCACCAGGAAATGCTCTTCCGTTGCAATCGCAAGAACGCAACCGCCCCCTTCTACCCCGGGGAAAAAGGGCCTCGGCCTCGTCCCGTCTCATCTGCCAAATTTGCGGCGCGCGGCCGTCAGTTTCATGCCGAGCGCTGGCTGTCTACGCTAGCCGTCAGGCGAGGCGATGGCTGTGTGTGTGTGTGTCGCCGAAAAGTTGTGGCACCGCGGGATACGGTCGCCGGATGCGCGGGGCTCTGTTCTGCCTACCCACGCCCACGGCGGGTTCCGGTTCCGGTTCCGCCTTTGGGCTCGGCTCGTTTCCTTCCTTCCTTGCTGCGCCGCCACGCCACGTGGCCTCCCTCTCTTTCCAATCGGTGCATCAGGGTACAATAGAAATGGACATTTTTCATATCAAAATGAAAAAAAAAGAAATGGTTTTTTCTTTTTGTTTGCTGTTCTTGCCGCCTAATACATCCATGATCAGATCGTATCGGGCGAATTTCATACTACTTTACGCGACACAAATAAAATCTGTCCTAACACGGCCTCAGAATCACAGCCGCAGCAGGAAGAGAAGTAGCACAGGAAACTTGGACTCAGGAGCGGGGGCGAAAATAGGTGCAGAAACATGTCCAGCGAAATCATGAAAATTTTCAGCTATCCATGCTACATAGGATCTAAATCAAAAATTGTAAATTTACACGTGTCCGATAATATAACGCATTAAATGTAAACTAAATATTGTACCCGTACCGTTATACTATTGACACGTTCGTTCGCCTGCACGGTTGTGAGATAACGTTTGTTCAGCCGCATGGTTCCCGTAATTTCGACGACGACCACAGACGGTTACGGTATCAGATATTGGATAAGTCTAATTAGCACGTGACTCGATCTATCGGTACCATAACGCATAACGTCTTCCGTATCTTGCCTATGCCACATTGCAATGACCGCAGAGTATATACTTTCTCAGTTGCTGCCCAGCAGTCTATCACTTACGTTCACTCGTACGGCCGCACAAAACAAATCTTATCCGTCGCCGCTGACACTTTTGTTCGTTAATTTGAGCAACGGAAATGGCCCGTTACATTTTGAGCTATTTATACCACATTTCTTATACCAATATAACGTAAATTTACACGTGACCTGATCTACTGGTATCGTAACGTCAATTCACGTATATTTGATATAAGCTCTGCATTACGCGCAACACAAATTTTCTTCACTACTAGTGACATTACACTGTTTGCTTATTAAGCCATAATAATAAAAGGAATTAAGAGCCGAAGCTTGTGCAAGATTAGGATCTGCTATCTTAGGCCAAGGTAGCGACGCACCCGGCGCACGCACGCGCGGCGGCCAAGAACGGGACGAAACGAAACCCCACCCCATACCAACCCCAAAAGGGTCGAAGCCAGAATAAAACCACCCCCCACCCCCACCCCCCCGCCCCTGCTCGCCCTCTCGGCTACTCGCTACTCTGCTCTCCAGGCCAGCCCAACCCCGCACCGCGCAGCAGAGCACGCCCACGCGAACGCAGCCGCGGCGGAAGCCACCCCGTCGACTCCGATGGGCTGCTGCGGCTCCTTGCTGCGGAAGGGGACGCACCCGGAGAAGAAGCCTCCGGGGGCGCTTCCCCCCGCGCCGCGCCTCCCAGTCGCTGAACCAGAACCAGGCGCCGGTGCCGGCGTCCTCCGCCGCGCACGCGGCCGCCGCCGCCGGGCGCGAGGTGCCGGCCTGTCAAGGAGTACTCGCTCGCGGAGCTGCGCGCGGCCACGGGCGGCTTCGCGGCCGGAGAACATCGTGTCGGAGAGCGGCGAGAAGGCGCCGAATTTCGTGTACAAGGGCCGCCTCCAGGCCACCCGCCGCGCGATCGCCGTCAAGAAGTTCCCAAGATGGCCTGGCCCGATGCCAAGCAGTTCGCGGTACGCCTCGGGGCTCGATTGCCGCACGCGCCCCGATTCCATCCGGATGGAATTTAAAACACCTTGCTTTTTTTTTTTTTTTTTTTTTTTTTTTTTGCTCGCAGGAGGAAGCCAAGGGGGTCGGCAAGCTCCGCCACCGCTGGATGGCCAACATGATCGGCTACTGCTGCGACGGTGACGAGCGCCTGCTCGTCTCCGAGTTCATGCCCAACGACACGCTCGCCAAGCACCTCTTCCATTGTACGTCTGCTCTACCGATTCTTTAGCCATTGGTCCGTTTCTGATAAAGTCGCTTTCTCGATTTCTGTTTGGGTGGGGATATTTCTCTGGACATTTTCGGTACATACAATACAGCATGCAAAGATTTTGTCCTTGCCTGATTTGATCCCTGATTAGTGCGGAAGTTGGCAAAAAAAAAAAAAAAAGACGAATTCGTGTGCTCTGAGCAACTGCTGGCGCTTAGCAGCCTCCCGCATTTGGTGTACCGAACGAATGATTGGGCTAGGCTTTGTCATACGCATTCTACTATCCGGTTGTTGTTGGCATGGTCGTTGTGTGAATCCATCTAAATCGTTTAGAGCGGCCGCTTTAAACACATGCTATAATTTTATTTTTTACATGGCTGTTTTGTGTTCACAAATCACTAGTTCTGTTCATTGTTTTGGGCGGGTGGATGACTAGAATTCGCTCAGAGGGTTTCACTGTGGACGTATCTTGTCACTGTGAAACTTAGGAAAATGATGTCTGCTGTCGCATGCCTATCTGAAATCATGTGGTTGATGTATGGACTAAATGTTGGATTCTTGTGATTTGTTTTCGATTTGCAGCTTGACCCTAGGGTGCATGGTAAGGTTTGGGCTTTATTGGTAATTGTTGCCAATGAAAATGCAGCCTACTTTCTTTGTATACACTAAGTCAAGCAACTACTTCTTTTGTTAATCTAGATTGCATCCACCTTCTTATGGGAAGACGATTCAGTACAAGTTAACTGTGATGTGAGTTGGTTCATTATATGATACTGCTTTTTACTCTTTTTCAGTTGAAAATCAAACGATTGAATGGGCTATGCGTCTGAGAGTTGCATACTACATTGCTGAAGCACTGGATTATATTAGTACTGAGGGAAGGCCTTTGTATCATGACCTTAATTCCTATAGGGTCCTCTTTGATCAGGTAACTGGTTTCTCCCCCCTACAACCCTTGAGCTATGTGGAGACCTGCCAATAGAACAGAGTCATAAAGCTGAGGAAATGAGGATAATATTGTTTTTATTGTATATTTGTATCTATTCTGCAATAGCAAGTCTTGCTGAAATTGGAATTTTGGAAGTGGTAGGGTCTGTTGCCACTTGTTTTCCACCTCTAGTAGTTGGACAGGACTAAGCATTAAAATAAAAATGCAGTTTTTCTTATGAAGAGTTCTGTAAAAATGGTATATTGACCCTTATAAGGCAGGCCTTTAGATAGTAATGTGGTATTAGCAAACACACCCTTTTGGAGAATCATTAGGATCCTTATGAGGAATGCTCTTTTGGATGATGTTTTGAACTGTTGTAATCCTGTGTGGGCTGAACAACCAATACAATTTCTTTTTGCAGAATGGTAATCCTTGTCTTTCATGCTTTGGTCTGATGAAAAATAGCAGGGATGGGAAAAGCTATAGCACAAATCTTGCATATACACCCCCAGAATATTTGAGAAATGGTAATACAATTGTATTTATATCTATGCTGAAAGCTTCCTTTTTCTTTGGCTTGTTTAGTTAGGGCATTTAGAAATGGTATACATGACAATAGATGCTATATACTTACAATGGCATACATGGTAAAACCTCTGTAATGATGGGATTTTGTGGCAACCTGTCTTCTTCAGGAAGAGTAACATCAGAAAGTGTCATATACAGCTTTGGCACTATACTCCTGGACCTCCTAAGTGGAAAGCGTATACCTCCCTCCCGTGTAAGTTTTTCTTGTTGCACTTTATTCTAGCACACCTTTCTGAAAATACCTTTGAATTCAATACTATTCTGCGCATATCTCCTCCCCACACCGGCTACCACGTACTCCCTCCGTTTGACTTTTTTTGACACTAAGTTTGATTTACTTGTCTTATTCAAAAAAACTCACAATTATCATATATGTTGATTGTGATTTAGTTTAGCATATAATATACTTTAACTATGAATTGATTTTTTCTACATTTTCGTACATATTTTGAATAAAACGAGCCGGTCAAACTTAATATCAAAAAAGTCAAACGACCTATAAATTGCGACGGAGGGAGTGTGTGATACTAAACATCTGTGAGACGTGAGAGAAACATATTTTTTATTCTCCTGAATGAAACAAATTTTTTATACTCCTGAATGTGACTTAGGACTTTGGGAGGATTGTTTGGTGAACCTACTTAAATCATTGACGAGTAGATTTTCTTTTTTCACTCAGGCTCTTGATATGATAAAAGGCGACAACCTGCGAGTACTGATGGATTCCCATTTGGAGGGAGTCTACTCAACAGAAGAAGCGACCGCATCGGTCGATCTTGCCTCTCAGTGCTTAGCCTATGAACCTAGGGATCGGCCCAACATTAGAAAGGTGGTATCAGTACTTGAGCCCTTGCAAATAAAAACAGAGGTAACATCACATTTTTATCCTTGTAAAGTAAAATGTTCTTTGTGCTCTGTTATCAATTGTTTGTTTATCATGATGTGATCCATGGCTTCTGTGCAACTGTTATCTTTTGGTATGAACTATGAAGGCAATGTTTTGCTTTTTCTTATGGCTTCTTAAATCCATTTTAAAATGACAAACAGATACCATCCTATGAACTGCTTGGCATCCCTAAATATGAAGAAGAAGTACCCCCTGCTCCGCAGCCACAGCACCCTCTCTCTCCCATGGGTGAAGCCTGTTCTAGAATGGATTTGACAGCTATCCATCAGATTCTCGTCAATACACATTATAGGGACGATGAAGGAACCAATGAGGTGAAGACCATTGTTTCTGTTTTTGTGTGCTGTTCTTTCTGTGGAATATTGTATAAGAAAATGGTACCTTTGTTGCAGCTATCGTTCCAGGAATGGACGCAGCAGATGAGGGACATGCTGGAAGCGAGGAAACGTGGAGACTTCGCGTTTCGTGATAAAGATTTCAGGGCTGCCTCGGATTGTTATTCGCAGGTGGCACATCTTACTTACATCAGCACTTTAATGTTCTAGGATAATACCAGAGTGCCGCTAATTCACTTAACCCTCTTCCTATTGCAGTTCCTTGATGTGGGGACAATGACATCGCCAACTGTGTACGCGAGGCGGAGCTTGTGCCACCTCATGTGTGAACAAGCTGATGCCGCCCTCCGTGATGCGATGCAAGCGCAATGCTTGTACCCAGATTGGCCAACTGCATTCTACATGCAAGCTGTTGCGCTCTCAAAGCTGAATATGCAGAGCGATGCCATGGACATGCTGAATGAGGCATCGCAGCTTGAAGAGAAGCGGCAGAAGAATGCAAAACCGTGAATGGCCTCTCAGTCCGGTCCCTCTTGCGGCTCAGAAGGTTTATGTTGAGGCTTGCTACCCGTTCCTTGCTAAACATTGTGGTTAGAGTTCCTGGTCCAGGGGTTGGGAATTTAATTGGAGGCTGTGTGCTGTACATTCCTGTGGTTGTAACTACCTGGTTTGGCGTTTCTGTGATGCATTTTTTTGGGCCGGCGTATATGTTACATTGACAAAAGTCGGGAACAGGCAGAATGCAAGGGAATTTAATTCTGGTCGTCAAAATTTGAGTTTGTTTGTTTCCAGTGGCGGATCTTTTTTTAGAATTAATGGGGCTTATTTTCCTTTTCTTCCTCTTATTCTTTTTTTTTCTTCTCATTTCATTTCATTGCTTTTCTTTTCTATTCTTTGTTTACGCATGAATATTGTTGGGGTTTAGGGAGCTTCATTGTCTGTGCGCGGGGAGAGGATCTCGGCAGCTGCTTCACTTGCAAGGAATCACTAACATGATCTCGTTCCGATAGGAGGTGCTCCGCCCTGTTTCTTCTGTGTGCTCCAGGGTTTTGTCCGACAACAAACCGTGTGCTCTTGTCCAGGCACGGGCGAGACAATCATTTTGGCAAGCACTCATGCAGTGAAGCTCTGCTCTCTCTAGGCTTCAGTATTAGACTCTTAAGTGATGGGATGCCCAATGCTGTGGCCAGCTTCTGCAAGAGAGGGTGCAAGTGCAATTGCAAAAATTGCAAAATTTACAGTGGCAGTAATCCGTGAAGTTTGAAATGAATAGTGTGATGGGTAAGCTGCCATGAAATGATTCATGTGCAACAACTTTGGAGGCTCCGATCCAATCCATGTCTCGGCTGCGTGTCACTGGCCACGAGTTTCCTGGCAATCAGGAGCCCATTCGGTTCCATACAGCGCCGCTGGTTTGGCAGCCGAGCAGATGGGGGAGCAGGCCGTAATCAAGTTGCAAGATCACGGCCAATGGTTTTCTCTCGGTTCACACAGTCAGGGCAACGCTGTGCTGTGTGCAATTGCACTTGCAGAGGCAGCGGCAGGCAGGAGCAGAGATGGCAATTGGGATCCGATCTCTGATTTCTTGTGGGGAAATATTTTATTAGAAAATGAGGACATTTTATTCTCCACAGCCTGTGGATGAGGACATTTTATCCCGTTGGATTGAAGTGGACGGTGATGTAGAAGCATTCCCCATACCCGTTTTCCATGGGGATTTCTATTTAGCTTGTCAGCTTTCAAAAATAACAAACTATTTTACTCCCTATCCCTACTTCTTTCCAATCGTTTAATCCTTTCCCTAACGAACCATAAAAACTCAATTCTTTTCTTTTCGGCTAAAAGTTGTGAAGCAAGAACGTAGAGGTTTTGACGGTCTCACGATCTATTTTTGGTGGGAGATTTGGAAAGAAAGAAATAGAAGGACTTTTCAAAATATGGAGAAAACAGTTTCGGCAGTTGCCTACCTCATAAAAAAAGACGTATCCTCTCAGCGAACAACGACAGTGTTTTGAGTGTTAGTTTGTGTTTTTTGAGTGTATTTTCCTTTTTAGCGTGAGTTTTTGGTGGGCGACTTTTGTTGCCTTGAGCTTGTTTTGTTTTCTTTTGTCAGTGTTTTTCTTTTCCATATCTAATAAACTTTAACCACGGCAAACCTCTTGCCGTGCTTTCGAAAAAAAATCTCTTTGTAAATTTTTTTATCCAAACGCTGCATAACCCTTGCAGGTGCCCCTAGCGTGTCTCCTTTGCACTTTCCATTCTCTCCAAACAGCTAGTTGGGCCTTTTCGGCCAGATCTTGTTGCGTCCAACTTGTAGCACTTCCTTTTAGGCATGTCATATATTTGCCCAACCATTTTTTTATTAATTGGGTTGAAGTTGGACCCTTTCCCCATCATTTCCTTTTGTTTCCTTTTTAATTTTTCGACACATCTGACAACATCGTATTCAATCCAAATCTAAAAAAAATTATGAAAACAAATAAGGAATAATAGTAACATCCATCCATATATGATCCGATTGCACTCTTTCAGATCTGCACTATACATCATTCAGATGATGGCAAGGATAAATGTCTTTTGAGATTGGGCCATGTGCACTAGACGGCTGAGATTTGATCAGTGGAAATCAACCACCGGGCAAATATGTCCATGTGGCGTTGGACGTGCAGTGACTTCTTTTAACACTGGTTGTATGTAGGTGTACGATGACTTGTGGTGCGCCTGCGAGGGCATGAGGCAAAGCAGGGGCATGTGAGTATGTGACGGATTGAGACTAGTTGCATGAGCATTGGGGTATTTTGATTAGGATTAAAAATTCAAAGGCAACCTTTTGTCATTCACTCATATTTTCTTAATTAGAACCATTTGAAGCAGGCTTATTACTATAATAAATGCACACAAGTGAGATCCAATACCGGTATTTTTTGTTTAAAATAAATGTTTTGAAAAAGTAGTTCAACACTTGTTTTAAAAATATTTTGGTAGCATGTTTTAAATTTTGACCTAGTTTTTGTAAAGGGTTGAATAAGATGTTTCGAAATGTTGTTAGGTGCAATACCAATTGAATATCATTTCAGCATTTTAAATTTATAGTATCAACATTTGGAGTTTACGATTTCATAATTCGAACATGAAATGTTAAGGAGCCGTTTGAAACGCAGGAATTTCATAGAAACCGCGTAAGGATTTCACATGAAACAGTTCAATTTAATAGAAAACACATGAACAGAGAAAATTTCCATGTTCCAAACATGCCTTGAATATGGAGTAAAAATCTATTGAAATGGCTTGCAGATATAGATGTATCTGCGCTCCAAAAGAATCCAAGTTTCTTTCTCACACGAGAGCACTGCGGTGCGTTGTGTGCCATCAGCTGTCTAATGACAAATGGCATCCTATCATCCAATTTCCCAAATAGGTTATGTTTGGATGAGTAATAGTGGATCGGATGTCCAACGAAAGTTTGATCGTTGACCGTGGGTGTGGCAGAACCGCCTAGATTAATTCGGATTTAGTGCTTAATCACCAGATCCGGACTAACCTCGGTAGTTCTTCAGGATGTAGTTATCCTGACTTGGCCTTCCCATCCGGATCGAGCTTGATTTTGGGGCGACTCTCGAAGGAGTCCGCATGTTACAACATACACATCACATTTATTACATAATTTAAAATATTACACATAAGTTTTGTACTTATTACATTTCCGGATGATAAGTTCCTCATCCATTAAACAAAAGTAGCATTGTTCTCATGTTCCTTCGACTCACGCACACATCTAACTTCTTCAGTTGTAGCCAAGCTTAGATTAGAAGAAAGGAGGATTGAGATAAGGGTCCCATTCAAACCAAGTGTATTCTGCACCTGAAAAAGCATAGGCAAGAAGCCTGAGTACTAATTACTCAGCAAGACTTACCCGACCACTGGGTCGAAACCCACTTCCTAACTCAAGGCCGGGGTGGTTAGGTCGACTCACACTGCGGCAGGCCTAATAGTAATTCCTTAGCTTTAGAATTTAGTTCACCCTTTTAGTTATTACCTGATCATACTAAGTTATATTCTATTCTACTACCCCACAGGATTCATCAAGACAAACATGTTGTCAAACATTTATTATTAACAAGATCAATTCTCTTGCTACGATGTTGGTCGCGATCAGGCAGCATACAACCGGCAAGCCACAGACGATTCGAATCGGTTTTTCCACCTCTCGAGAGGGATACCCAAACACTCGTCATATGTGTGTACACCGACCCCACATACGACAACCCTAACATCCAGTGTCACCTAGCCGGAACCATCCTCACCGAACCCGGGTGTCAGTCCTTTGACCCCCGCCCAACCTCCTCCTTCCAGTTGGTCTCGTCTAGTTCCGCGCTTAGGTACAACAGGACGAAAGGCTTACCGGAGCCCGTTAAGGACGGTAAGTGAATGAGGCGCGTTCGGCCCAACCAGCCCACACATCGGACGGCCTTATGCGACACAGGCAGGATCAGGGTCCATAGCAATTAATCATAACATGTAGAGTATGAAAGCGAAACTGATCCCGCCGCATGCCTGTCAATTTATTATCCATTTTCTTATTCTCAACCAAAAACTTGCTGTAAAAGATTTTCTTCCTAGGCTTTTGCCACCTAAGCCATCTACTGAGCATAAGATTATATGCTGGATAATGGATCATCATGCTTTAGGTTTCAATCAACTCCTGACTTTAATGCACAAGCATAACTCTGATTTAAATTAAGAATTTAAGAAAACTGGGTAATGCACCGGGGCTTGCCTTGAGTCACAGGATCGGCCTCTGTCGGTGACTCGGAGTCTCCTCCTGCAGGTGTGAAGGATGCTTCAGTCGCACCGGCTTCCGGATTTTCCGTTGCAGTGGAAGATTCTTCAACTGGTAGCGGGGGGACCAACGTGCCTAAGTTGATGACATGCAGGAGTTTTTAAAATATGAGAATGATCAACCTGTTGAAAAAGTAAAATGTACTATTTTCTAAAGAAAAAGGGTGGTTGGGGTTAAATATGGATATTTTTCGAATGCAAAAGATTGTCCTAAGTTTTAAATGAATTACTAGATATTTTTAATATTTTTAAATAATTTTTAAAGCTTAAATGAATTTTCTAGGAATTTTGGATAATTAAAATGGATTTTTGAATTAATTTTCTAGTTTTAATGCACTTTATGAATTTTTCTGTATTTTTAAAATATATAAACTCTAATTTACTTTCTTTTTGGAATAACCACCTTATTTATATAAATTAATAAACAATTTTTCTAATTAAATTAAACATATTACATTAAAGTAAAATAGATAAACAAATTAAATTAAAGGAAAAAGAAAAACAGAAATACTGTTGAAATTCGGCCAGCTCACAAAAAAAAAGAAGAAAGCAAAAAGTTCTAATTTCCCCCTCCAAAAATTGCCTGAGCTCCCCTTTCGGCCTGGCCCGGCCCAAAACGGGCCGGCGGCCTGCCTGCGCTCAGGCGCGGCCCCGCCGCGCCTTTCGGCTCGGCCCGGCCGCTGCGCGGCCTGGCAGGCCGGCCTGCCAGGCGAGCGGCCCAGCCGGCCGACCTCGCCCGCGGCGGCTGCGCGAACGCAACGCGCTCGGCGCGTGCCGGCAGCGCCGGCGACCATCCGGCGCGGCGGAGGCCGGGAGGCCTCGCCGGCGGTGGCCTCGGGCGCGGCGCGAGCTCCTCTCTCCTTCCCTCCCCTTTTCCCCTTCTTCCCCCTTTTCTCTACACGGTGGGGTCGCCGCCCGCCGGCGCGACGCGACGGCGAGGTAGCCTCGCAGCGGCGGTGGTGCCCGCGGCGACCTACTTTCTACGGCGCGGGGTGCGCGCTGTCGCGGCGCACCCGATGCGCGTGCCGGCGGGGACCCTAGGGGCTCCCACGCGCGGGGACCGCGACGGCGACGCCGTGGTGGCCGCGGCGCCATGCGGGCTCCGAGCTCTGACGAGCTCGGGCCGGCGCCCGGCGTGGCGCAGAGGGAAGGAGTGGGGTGGGGGCGTGCTTACCGGTGCGGTGGCGTGGCGGTGACGGCGGCGACGGCGCGGGGCGCGGGCGGGGGAACGGCGCGGCGCGGAGCTCTGACGACCGCTGGCGCGGCCGCTCGCGCGAGGAAGAAGACCCCGCCTCCCCCCCCCCCGCGGTCCCACCTGAAAGGGCCGCGGGTGGCGAGCGGGCGGGCCGCCACGCGGGTCCGCCGCCCCCGGCTGGGCCTCGCCCAGCGGGCGCGTGGCCGCGGGCTAGCCAGCTGGCCCGCGGGGCTTCGCCCCCTTTTCTTTTCTTTTTTTTTCTTTTATCCTTTTCATTTTTAACCCTAGATTTTGACATATTTTGACAGGGGTCCAAATACAAAAGTGGAAGGGCTTAATTTTAACTACCCTTTCACATTTTTTCCCTTGAAAAACTCCAAATTTTTAAAAAGGCCTCAAATTTAAATTTGAATCAAATTTTTGAGAAAACTTAGGGTAAATTGCAAATGCACTTAAATGTTTAGAAAATTACGGAGTATTACAGTGGGTATGGGATCCATTTAATTACTGGCCACAGTTTGGTCGTCCCCTTTTGCTCAATTGCTTGTTGTTTCTTTTACGTGAGATACCAGCCGATTTATGCATGATCAAGTTGAGTGCGAACTTCAGTTGGCAGCATTGGCTTGGGCATACGTTGGGCACCATCCATACGAACCTTAGTTGTCAATTATACGTCTATGGTGTGTGACATGTACTGTTGGTGAAACATTTAGTTATGAAAATATTTTTAGATATTTTACCACGTTGAGAAGATTCATTCATTTACTACAGATACTAATGTGTAATTATCTTCAATCCACTATTCCACCACGTTAAAATACTTTCCCACTTTCTCTTCTAGATTAATTTATAAATTAATTATTTTATTTATACTGATGAAACGAATATTTTATACTGCCAGATTTTTTAAGGCCTGAGTGGAATATTTTGTTGTCTGATAACAATCCTTCACCAGTGCAATAAAATCTCATCTTAGAATAACGTGCATTGGAAAAGAAGAATTAAGAGGTATGACAAGGCACGCCATACATGTGGCATATAGTTTCAAAAAAGTGAAACGTACCACCAAGGGTTTTGTATAGCGAGATATACATTTATGGACGATACCGCCTAAAACTTATATGCGGCCGGCTACCAGTTTGATAAAAGTTCGAAAATATTCAATTATATGCCAGGACATGACTATGAAAATTGTATGAACACAAGCACACTGTCTCTAGTTTATTACTTCGCAGTCAATCAATTGATATACCCATGGGAATGACCAGCATTCATATCCATTCAACATCTAATAGTCACCAACTCAAGAATAATTCATTGGTTTATTTCACATTCATTGAATACAAAATAAGGATACATATGTTGTAGTTCTCCAAAGAGAAGAATGAAAGCATGATTTCTAGCAAATGCTAAAGCGTTACTAGCTGTTACTGGTTCATTAACCCGTCCTCTCGTACGGGTTAGAGTTTTATGAAATATATGTATTAAAACTTGATAGATAATTTTAACAATAGCAACACGTGATAATTTAGAATCACATATATAAGTATAATTTTGTCATTTGATTTTTATAACAATATATGTTTGAAATTTAGAGAGATGTTATTTTAGGTGATTATTTTAATTTATATTTCATAAAGACATAGTGGATAATTTATATACAAATTTAGGGGTTATTTTAATTTATCTTTTATAATGGCATGGTGGGTAATTTATATGTAAATTTAAGGGTTATTCTATTCATATTTTATAATAGCATGGTGTGTAATTTATATGCAAATTTTAGGGATTATTTTAATTCATCTTTGCGGGCAATTTATACATATTCTAGGGATTGTTTTAAATCATCCTTCATAATGGTATGGTGGGTACTTTTTTTGATAATATAACAGATCTATTTATAACGGACTCTAGCTATAGGGCTATGTGCAGCAGACCGTGTAAAAGAACTGATTATACACTGTAGCGATACTGTACAGAGAGAGAAGTAGTTGGAATAGTGTTGGGTAAACTGGATGGACAAGCCGCTGCACAGTCTAACAGACTCTAGCTATGACATACTACCTCCAGTTTTTTTTATATATGTCACCTACAGTGAGGCGGGGTGGTTATTTTCTTTCGTTTCCCTAGACTTCCTAAATATTACATTGGCATAACTTTCTTATTGACCCTCACGGAGTGTGCTGTATTGCTCCTTATCTATGTTACCGTAACATTCAAGAATGTTGATCATAACTTCATCCTCTCCTACCCCTATATAGTGAGGGGGGTGGTTGTTTTCTTTCGTTTTCCTAGACTTCCTAAATATTACATTGGCATAACTTTCTTATTGACCCTCACGGAGTGTGCTGCATTGCTCCTTATCTATGTTACCTAGTTCCCAGGCCCAATCACGCCCGCAGTATGACTTTTTTCCATCCATTAGGGAAAGTACAAAAGAAAATATGAGAAACACAGTGTTAATATCAAAGAAAATTATAGGATCCATAAATACTGTATTATCCAAACAGCCCTTTACTACTTACTAGCAAGTGATTGAGGAGTATGTTTGAAATATATCGATTAGAAATAAGAAAACGGGATTTCTAAATATCATGCGGATGATTTTGTCTCCGGTTTTCATTCACTTTTGTATGGTTGTGATTGCTTTAAGATTTGTACACATGATTTGGCTTTTGTATTTGGCCCATTTTCTTTTTTTTCCTTTTTCTATTTCATTTTCATTCCCATCGTCGCTTCTGCTCTTCGGGTCCCGACCTGCCGCCAGCGGCCTCCACCTGCTTCCTTCTCCCTTCCTCCCCTGCTCCACTCCAGATGGCCTGCCGACGGGGCACTGCCGAGCCACGCGGGGAGGCAAGCGAGGAGGTGGCGGCGACGGCTTAAGAGGAGGAGATGGACGCCGGCGAACTTCACGGGGAGGAGGACGGGGATGGGTTTAGGGCTAGAGGAGAGTAGGGGGAGCGGCTGTTTGCTGGCATGGGTTCAAACACCGTATATGGTGGTGTTTGAACCCACGGTTTCAAACACCGTCCCAAGCAGTGTTTGAACCCATGCCATCAGACACCGAATTGGATGGTGTTTGAAAGCGTGGGTTCAAACACCATCCCATACGGTGCTTGCACCCACGCTTTCACGCACCATCCAATTCGGTGTTTGAACCCACGGTTTCAAAGACCATATGAGGCGGTGTTTGAAGCCGGTGCCAAGTTATCTGACGCCGTTCACAGGGTCCAGCTTTGCAATTCTTTAACCCAAGGGTCCAAATATAAAATTGTTACTGAAAAAGGGCTAAAAAGCAAAAAAAAGACCCGCCCGGCCACCCTCCGCTGCCCTTCCCTTCCGTTCGCCCCCGACCCTGAGTCCCTGGAGACCGCCTCGCAGCGTCGTTCGACTTTTCCCCAATCGCCAAACCCTAGCCCTAGATAGCGGCGGCGCGGCGGCGCCCGACGCTCGGCGCGAGGAGGCCAGCGCCCTGGGCCAGCGACCGGCGTTCGGTGAGGGCGCGACGCGAGCGACTACCGGCGAGCAGGAGCAAGCAGGCACTAGCCAAACGCATGGTGGCCAGGGCCAGCGTCATAGCTCCCACCACCCAGAACATGACGGAGAGCAGACGCGCCGTCGGCGTCTAGGCGTTCTTCAGTTCTTGCGGCCTTGCCTCTGCTATAGTGCCAGTAAGTTAAGCGCATTGCAACATGACAAATTTTGATGTTGTTCTACGACTGAATGGCTATGATGTGAATTAGTGATTCTGTTCTGTGAATGTGTGATTAGTGAAACCAGCTTGCAATTGGTTAGCATTCAGCAAACCAGCTTGCAATTGGTTAACATTCAGCAAATCGAATGTTTGGTTACCATGTCTATTGATTATTTTTAGCTTCTTTGTCTGTTACACAAGTTGAAAATCTTTGATTGACAGTAAACTTTGTCTATGTTAGGAAAATAATATGTGCTTTTGTTGTCGGTTAGTAGCACTGTTTTATAGACTTATCAGTACATATCACAATGACAAACTTAATATTCTTCTTTTCCAGATGGCCTTTCTCTTTGTCTCCCGGCCTAGGCGCAGCGGCGGCGGCTGGTGCCTTCTACTGTTGCGGCCGTAAGCCCTTGATGATGGACAACGACGACATTCTTCGTGAGATCCTCCGGCGCCTCTCTCCTCTCCCGTCTACCCTCTCCCGCGCTTCCCTTGTCTGCAAGCGATGGCGGGGCCTTCTCTCCGAACCCACCTTCCTCTGCAGGTTCTGCGCTCACCACCAGAAACCTCCCCTCTTCGGCGGATTGGAAAATGCTTGACAGCTGCCACGGTGTTGTTCTCCTCGGATCCATATTCGAGCCTAAACTAGCCGTATGGGACCCCATTGCTAGATCTCAGCGCCCTGTACCTTTGGTACCGCCTGAGATGGGCTTCAAGCATTCCAAGAGCCATTCGGTTGTTCTGTGCGCTGCTAGCACCGATGACGGCCATGTGCACGGCTGGTGCCACTCGTCCTTCAAATTGGTGGTGCTGGTCCATGACCATGGTACGATGCTAATCTCCGCCTCCATCTACGAATCGGGGTCTGGTGGCGTGTGGAGAGTTGGCATCTCAACAATCAAGATGTCTTTTATCGATAAGAGGCCTGGCGTTCTAGTTGGGGATGCGCTTTGCTGGTTGCTTGTCACTGGTAACATCCTTGAGTTTGATTTGAATGCAGAGAGGTTGTCTGTGATAGAGAAGTCAAATCTTCAAAATTCAGGCACTTCTCAGATTATGCAGACAGAGGGTGGTAGGCTTGGC
This sequence comes from Paspalum vaginatum, assembly GCA_030272315.1. Lineage (NCBI taxonomy): Eukaryota > Viridiplantae > Streptophyta > Magnoliopsida > Poales > Poaceae > Paspalum > Paspalum vaginatum. Next base: position 56,557,944 of record CM059012.1, on the reverse strand, counting down.
CTTGCCATTCAGTCAAGAGCTATTGTGCAGTTATGGGAGAGATTGGCTGGGTCTGATGGTGTTCCCACATGGATGCTGTAGAGAACCATTGACCTAGCCAAGCTTTTGCCAGTGGAGAAATATATGCCAATTATGATGGGATTTGCTGAAGAACATAATACCACTTTTGTATCGATGGGGGATTGTTTATTTGTCCTTCATCTTGACTCAATGAGCATTAAGAAGCTTTCTGTATGCAGCATGCCTCCCTATTTACCCTGTGCAAGTTTTACTATATAACTCAGGTGGGCTTGTCTTTATACTTTACACAATTGGCATTCTAATTGGTATGGCATGCATGTGGCATGTACTTTTGTTGTTGGTATATGTTGTAATTTGCATGAATAATTTGCTTGTAGGCGGCCTATGTTCTTCAGGTGGCAAGGGGATTATGCGTTTTGGTTGATCAAGAATGCATACTTCATTGAGGAGCTGGCTGCTGCTGCACTTGATGAACAGAAGGAATGCATTGAAGAGATAAGAGGGACACATGTCTCAGTTGTAAGATGCAATGAAGAGATGGTCCGTGTGCTTAGATTGATCCATGATGATGTAGTTGAGCTGGAAGCTAAACCTGGGACTCTAGGAGTAGGAATGTTTGTTCTCCCTGTGTGGAAGTGGATGATGATGTAGTTGAGCTGAAAGCTAAACCTGGGAGTAGGAATATTTGTTCTCCCTGTGTGGAAGTGGTTATCTTGTTTGTGGCCACGATCTGTTCTATGAAACTGATGTGAGGAGCGCGTGCGCAAGACTGTTAAACTGATGACCAATGATGACCAAGGTGTTTCTTCATGGTTATGCTTGGCTCAATGAGCATTCAGAACCTTTCTGAAATCTGCGTGCATGTGGCATGTACTTTTGTTGTTGGTATACCTTGTAATTTGCATGTAGGCTTGCAAATTTGTCACGACGCAAAATAGTCATCTACTCACTCGCAAAATTAGTCTGGAATATTTGACATTCTATTATGGAATATTCTTATAACAAAGTGTAAATATTCAATGTTCTAGTCAGGCATATTTGACATTCGACTAAGGCATATTCTTATAACAAAGGGTAAATATTTTCTAGTCAGGAGCACGCGCCCCGTTGGGGCTCCACCGACGACGACGACGACAGTTGGTGGTGGCCACGGTGCCGGTGCTGGCGATGACGATGATGATGGCCTCGATGATGACGATGATACCGATGACGCCTTCTAGCTTAGGGTACTCCAGGGTGAACTACCGATGATGCCTTCTAGCTTAGGGTACTCCAGGGTGAACTACATGTTTCAACGACGGCGGCGCTGGCGGCTAGCCAGGGACTCGACAGATCGGAGGAAGTGGATCGGAGGAAGCGGGCCCAGCGTGGATCGGAGGAAGCGGGCCCAGTGCGGATCGGAGTAAATGGGCCGTCGGCTGCCGCGACTGTTGCGTCTCTCCGATCTGTCAAGCACCTTTTCATTTGGTCTTTGAACCCTCTCAATCTCTCCTCCCGTTCAAACACCGCACGAATTAGCACCGCCGCTGCGCCGCCATCGGCCTCCCCCGCCGCCACTGCGCCGAACTGCTGCGCTGAGCCAGATGCATACGGAGGGGAATGCAGAGGAGACTTACCATGAAGAGAGAGGCATGTAACTCCTTTTCGTATTCGGTACAACGATAACGTACTCTATTTTGTACCACAACACAAAGGCGGGGAGTATTTGGGAGGCGGCGAGCTCGGCGCTGTGATGGCGCCCTCGTCGGCGTGGAGGCAGGGCAGAGGCCATGAGGCGCAGTGCGCTGTAGGGCGGCGGTGGCAGCGCTCGAGTTCGACGGCCTTGGCGAGAAACACCCTTCCATTCTATTTTTGCGCATATCTCTTACCTGGTGTAAATCTATTCCATAGATATGCCTGAGGACTTAAGCCTATTCGTGGACTGGCTACTCTGTAAATTCGATTTTGACTAGTATTTAAACTAGTATTTATAAATATGTAGCAGTCATCGTTAGATGTAAAATGAGTGATTCGGATTGTTTGATTGCACAATTGCACCAAATGAATGATTGCATAGGATATTTCTCCCATAAATATTACCAGTGTTGTCAGTGTTTGCAAATTTTGCTAATTAACTGCATTGTTCACTCAACAGCTCCGAGCCAGACTCAGCAAGAAGATGAGGAGGGTTCAGAGGAGGAGGGTTCAAAGGAGGGTTCAGACATGTAGGAAGAAGAGAATGCAAATGCAATGCAAGGCATGTAACTCCTTTCCTTATTCGGATAGTTTGGGTGATCTACATGTCCTATGTTTGTTATGACTGATGACGTGTTTGATAATTCCGAGCTTCACAAGTGCCTTCATTTGGCCTACATGTCCTGTTGTATATTTCTTGTGTTTTTGATAATTATTTTGCTGGCAGGTATGGATGATTTGGATTTGAGTTTCTATATTTCTTGTGTTTTTGATAATTATTTTGCTGGCAGGCATGGATGATGCCATGGAAGAGATGAAATTCTATGTTAATCATGAACTGCTTAGCTACCGAAATGACATCAAACACAGGTCTTACCTGCTTGGGGTAAAACATGTGCAACCTCCCATTCTGCGTAGACACGGATCAACAAAGAAATTAAAGATAAGCAACCATTGGATACCTAGGTATGTTTAAAGGAATGATGGGTTTGTACTAGTTATTTAGTTTGTACTAGTTGTTTCAGTTACAAATAAGTTTGTTTCAAACTTATTGCTAATGTAGGTTAAGTGAGACTCAAACTCATTGCTAATGTAGGTTAAGTGAGTCTGGTCTAAATAAGTTCGTTTCAAACTTATTGCTAATGTAGGTTAAGTGAGACTGGTCTGCTACCAATAGCCAGAATGATGGATTTGTATGAGCGCCCTTTCCTCATGACCATCCGCTCCTTAGTTCTTTAGCTGATACGTGGCATCAGACGCACACCTTCCATTTACCAGTTGGTGAGATGACAATCACACTTGAGGATGTGTCGAAAATCTTCGGCCTCCCTTTGGATGGTGATGCGCTGGAGGGTCGGAATAATGATGAAAACTGGAAGGACAGTTTGCTGGAGCGTTTTTCCACAGCTCAGAGGAAAGAGCTCGCGCCAATGTTTGGCGGTTTCAATGAAAAGTGCATACCGCTAAGCTGGTTGGTGGACTGCTTCTCGGTATGGTACTAGGAGTTAAAATGGATTTATTTACCTTTAGGTACATACATATTTTTTCCAATAGTTATTTTTATAATTGTTTGGCGCAGGTTGAATTCATGCCCGATGATGCAAGTGACGAGACCGATTCTATCTACTTTGAGGCCTACGTGTTATGGCTTTTCGGAAGCGTAATGTTCTGCAATCATGACAGCTCTGTCCAGGCTTGGTTAATGCCATATGCCTTCTTATTGGCAAAATCTCAGATTGGGGGCATCCCAAAGTTTAGCTGGGGGTCCGCATTGTTGGCAGCAACATATCGCGGGTTGGACATTGTCTCCACTTCTAAAGCCAAGAAACCCGTACTAACTGGATGCCCCATGTGTCGGTACCCAGCTAACCGGGTACCCGCTTACACTGGACGAAGATCACTAGGGAGGTAACTACTGCAGTACAAGGAGGGCCTAAGGCCGCATACAGATGGGCCCGGCCCACTCCTTGGGGAAGCTAGGGCCACGCACCCGGCCCACAGGGGAGGCCCCGGACCTCCTTGAGGACCGAGCCTCCCCCAGCCACGCGAGGAAGAGGTCCGGACCTCTCGGGCCGGAGCCCGGGGCCCGTACCTTCGGTGGTTCGGGGGCGCCTCGTGCCCACAGAGCACGGGGAGGTCCGGAGCCGGCGCCCCCAGTGGTCCGGGGCCGCCACGTGCCCCCAGAACGCCTGAAGGTCCGGAGCCGCCACGTGACCACAGGGCACGGAAAGGTCTCGCGTTGCCACGTGCCCACAAGGCGCGAGGCAGGGGCCTTCAGGCGGGCGCCTCGCCCACCTGCCGCATTTATTGCGGGCAGGCGGGCGTGCCCGATGCCGCTGACACCGCCGCTGTCAGGCTGGCACGCCCCAATGCCGCTGACACCACGAGTGTCAGACAGGCGTGCCCCCGTAGCCCGCCGCCGTTGTCAGGCAGGCGTGCCCCCGTCGCCCGCCGACGCCGCCGCCGTCAGACGGATGTGCCCCCATCACCGCTGGCACCGCCGCTGGCAGGCGGCGGCGGCAAGGGAAAAGGGCGCGCCTTACCAAGGCGCGGCGACGATGACAGAGCACTACAGTTAATTTCCCCAGCTACGCTGCGGTCTATATTGAGTAAACAAGTACGCTGTAAGTACGCTGTACTCATCATAAGCCGCGCCTCGCACGGCGACCGCGCTCAGCCTAATACTAGGCAGCGGCGCTACAACGCTGCTACGGGCGCCCTGTCCTGTCGCGCGTGCGCGTCCCCTGCCCCTCGGCCTCTGAAGCCTCTCAGCAGGTTTAGCAGCCGATGGGACAGAACGGCGTGAGACAGGACGGCGCGGCGCCGTATCCGGGCGACAAGACGGTATGGCGGACCTCCAGGCCATACCCGGTCACGACAGCGGTACAGGCGCGAAGCATGGAAGCATTGGACATCGGTCACAGAATAGAACTGTAGCATAGAGGAAATGGCCGGGACCACCTGTCGGGGCCCGGCCACCATGTACATGCCCCCCTTGGGCTATAAAAGGGGAGGCATACGCAACACAAAGGACAGACGCAGACAAGCTCGAACTAGCCCACGAAATACAAGAACGCACCCACAGTGGACGTAGGGTATTACGCTCCGGCGGCCCGAACCACTCTAAATCCTCTCGCCACCATCGTGCCGCCACCAACTTAGCTAACAACGATTGCTCCCCCTAACTACTCCCAGTACTTAGGATCTTGGCCGGGTGCACTCCGCCACCTGACCAGGAGCACTCCCGCTCCGACATTTGGCGCGCCAGGTAGGGGGTCGCATCAGTTAGCTTCATCCCTCACCGCATGATGGTGCGCATCCGCGATTTCCATGAGGAAGCAGCCGCATCAGAGGAGGTGGCCTCGACTGGGTCGCAGGCCTCCCCCCACCGTTCTGAGGACGCGGCGCGAACGCCGCGGCTCCCTCGACGCCCCGCGGGGGGCGCCGCTGCTGCAAACACTGCAGTAACAAGTGCTGTAGCGGCAAACGCCGCCACAACGAACCCCGCTGCTGCTAGCGGCCCGCTCGCCGCAGCCAGGGAGTTGCTGCGTAACCCTCCGGGGCCGACAGCCTCACCTAGTGCCTTGGCGCAGTGGCGAAGCGATGTAGATCGCCTGATCCACCTAGCCGAGGTCACCCCTGGCCCGGCTAGGACTGGGTCACGACTCCCTCCCAGCAGCGGGGGGAGGTCGAACCGCCGCAGGCAGCACAATGCGGCAACATCCGCGCGCTCCCCCTCAGTAAGGAGCGCGCAGACGGAAGACCTGCGAGCCGAGCTCAACCGCCGGCGAGCAGGCACCCCCACCACCGTGGAGCAACCACAGATGCAGCCAAGCGCCGCCAAGGGCAAGAACCTTGACGCGGCGTTCGCCGCTGCAGCGCCTAAGCCCCCGGCTTACGCGCCACCCCCGGTTGGCGTGCAAACGCCACCAGGGGTCGTATCGGCTGGAGTTGGCTGCGCAGCACTCGCGGACAGTCTCCGCTCCGCGCGATGGCCGCAGAAGTTCCGGCCGCACCTGCCGGAAAAGTACGACGGGAATACCAACCCGTCGGAATTCCTGCAGGTGTACGTCACCGCTATCACAGCGGCTGGCGGAGACGACGCCGTTATGGCGTCATACTTCCATGTCGCCTTGTCTGGGCCGGCCCGGACTTGGCTCATGAACCTCTCCCCCGGGTCAATCCGGTCCTGGGAGGAGCTCTGCACTCTGTTCCAGGCGAATTTCGCGAGTGCATGCCAGCAGTACGGCGTGGAGGCCCACCTCCATGCAGTACGCCAAGAGCCTGGCGAATCCCTCCGAGCGTTCATCGCTCGTTTCGCCAAGGTGCGGGGGACAATCCCTCGCATCTCCGACGCGTCCATCATCACAGCCTTCCGGCAAGGCGTCCGTGATGAGAAGATGCTGGAGAAACTGGCGACCCGCCAGGTACAGGACGTCGCCACCCTGTACGCGCTGGCGGACAAGTGCGCTAGAGCTGCCGAGGGGCGTGCATGGCACTCCCCACAGCAGGACAGGACTGCCCAGCCAGGCGCCTCTGCCGGTGCTGCCCGAGAGGGCGGCAAGAAAAAGAAGAAGGGCCGACGCCCTGAGAGGTTCCTGGAAGGGGCCCCTGTCGCTGCGGCAGGACCTGGAGGCCGTGACACCAGTGGCAAGCGCCCGAGGCAACAGGCGCGGAACGGTGGCGGCTCATGTCCTGTTCATCCCAACAGCGGTCACAGCGCCGCCGACTGCCGCGAGATACAAAAGCTCGTGCAGCGGCGTCTCAGTGAGCGCCGAGAGCATCCGACCAAGGATGACTCGCCCCCACGCCAGCGTCCTGGCAAGGGGAAGGCTACCAGCGACGGTGGGCCCGCCGCTGGGGGCAAGGAGATGGGCTACCAGTCCCCGGAGCGGGAACTCAAGAGCGTCTACGCTCTAGGCCACTCCAGCTCCGAATCTAGCGACAACGAACGTCGCAAGAAGCTGTACGTCATGTATGGCGGAAGCTGGGCAGTCTCTTCCCGGCGGGACGTGAAGGCCCTGCGCCGAGAAGTCCTCTCGGTCAGGCCGAGTGTCCCTGGGGTGGCTCCACACCACAAGTGGAAGGACACCACCATTACCTTCGGACCGGCCGACTGCCCAGAAAACATGGCTGGGGCTGGCGTGCTGCCGATCATCACATCTCCAGTGGTCGCCAACATACGGCTCCACCACGTGTTGATCGACGGAGGGGCCGCCCTCAACATCATCAGCCATGCAGCCTTCAAGCAGCTGCAGATTCCGGAGTCGCGCCTGGCTCCGACGCGCCCATTCTCCGGCGTGGGTCCGGTGCCGATCTTCCCGAAAGGGAAGATCGACCTGCCGGTCACCTTCGGGACCCCGGAGAAGTTCCGCACAGAGAACGTCCAGTTCGATGTCGCGGAAGTCAACCTACCGTTCAACGCCATCATTGGCAGACCGGCACTGTACCGCTTCATGGCCGTTGCCCATTACGGGTACTTGGTCGTGAAGATGCCGTCCCCGGCGGGTGTTCTCACCGTGCCGGGAGACCGCCACGCAGCCGTCGCCGCAGTAGAGAAGCTCCATGCTCTCGCTACTGACGCAGCGAACCCGGCGAGGGACAACCCCTCGGCTTTTCGGGCCAAGGTTCCTGTTAAGGAACCAAAGGTGCCCAAGGTACGCCCTTCCGACCCCGAGGACGTGCCAGTCAAGACCGTCCAGATCGGGGCGGAGTCCTCCCAGACCACCCGCATCGCAGGGAATCTGGGAGAGAAATAGGGAGACGCGCTCGTTGCTTTCCTCCGGGCAAATGTCGACGTGTTCGCCTGGGAACCGTCACAGATGCCTGGGATCCCTAGGGAAGTGATTGAGCACCGTCTGAAGATCAACCCAGACGCCAAGCCGGTGCGGCAAAAGCCGCGGAGGCAGTCCGTGGAGCGCCAGGATTTCATCCGACAGGAGGTCCGGAAGCTCCTGGACGCGGGCTTCATCGAGGAGGTCCATCACCCCGAGTGGCTGGCCAACCCGGTGGTCGTCCCCAAGGCGAACGGGAAGCTTCGGATGTGTATCGACTACACCAGCCTCAACAAAGTATGTCCTCCAGACCCTTATCCCCTCCCGCGCATAGACCAGATAGTAGATTCCACCTCCGGGTGTGAACTCTTGTCTTTTTTAGATGCGTACTCTGGGTTTCATCAGATCCAGATGGATGAGGAGGATAAGAGGCATACAGCTTTCGTAACAGTAGATGGTTTATATTGTTACGTTGTAATGCCATATGGTCTGAGGAATGCTTTACCTACGTTTCTGCGTGCCATGAACTTCACGTTCCACGACCTGATCAGAAACATAGTAGAGGTCTATGTCGATGACATTGTTGTCAAGACCAGGGTAGGGTCCACCTTGATGGAAGACCTAGCCCTCGTTTTCGATAGGTTGCGCACAACGCGCACGAAACTGAACCCCGAGAAATGCGTCTTTGGTGTCTCGGCCGGTAAACTGTTAGGGTTCCTAGTGTCACATCGCGGCATTGAGGCAAACCCAACCAAGATCAGGGCGATCGAGGCTATGCGGCCGCCGGCCTGCATTAAGGACCTCCAGAAACTCACTGGGTCCTTGGCAGCCCTCAGCCGTTTTATCTCAAAGCTAGCTGAGAGAGCCCTGCCCTTCTTCAAGCTTTTGAGGAAGTCCGGACCATTCATATGGACCGAAGAGGCTGAGCAAGCCTTCCAGGAGTTGAAGCAGCATCTCACTACTCTGCCCGTTTTAGTGGCGCCAGAGTCTGGTGAGACCCTGTTTCTCTACCTCGCGGCGACATCCGAGGTAGTAAGCATGGTCTTGGTCGCCGAGCGACCAGCCCATCCCCACGAAGGGGACACCGGGGTCCCCCAAGTGGAAGGTGGTGGTCCGCCCACCACGGGAGCTGCAGCCGGCCCCGATATCGGAGGTCCGGTTGGCACGTTGCCCTGCCAAGGCGATAAGCCACCAGAAGCTGGAGGCCAAGCCGCCCAGGGGGCCAGCCTGGCAGGGGGAGATGGTCTCGGACCTGCCACTAGGGTCCGGACCACCCAGAAGCCAGTCTATTACGTCAGTGAAGTCCTCCACGGGGCGAAGGCCAGGTATCTGGAAGCTCACAAGTTCGCCTACGCATTACTTATTGCTTCCAGAAAGTTGCGCCACTATTTCCAGGCGCATAAGGTTGTCGTGGTGACCTCTTACCCATTAAGAGCAATCCTGCGCAATTCTAACGCTACTGGGAATATCGCCAAATGGGCTGCGGAGCTGGCAGAATTCCAACTCGACTTCCAGCCCCGAAATGCTGCCAAGAGCCAAGTCTTAGCCGACTTCATCGCAGAATGGACTCCCACCGCCTCGGAATCTGGAGGTCCGCAAACCGAGGCGGAACCTTCCCAGCCGGACAGGACCATCCGGGTTTTCACCGAGCCACACTGGACTCTCTTCTTCGACGGGTCCGCCCGCGAAAAAGGGTCCGGAGCAGGAGTGGCCCTCGTGGACCCAAACGGGGATCAAGTAAAGTACATAGTATGCTTCGAATTCAAAGCCACTAACAACATGGCGGAATACGAAGGCTTGATCTTTGGGCTCATGATCGCTCATTCACTAGGGAATCAAGCAGCTCCTGGTTAAGGGGGATTCCCAGTTGGTGATCCGACAGGTCCGGGGGGAGTGCTGCTGCAATAACCCCCAGCTCGCAGCATACCTCATGCGAGTGAGGGAGCTCGAGAAGGACTTCGAGGTCCTGGAACTGCAGCACGTTCCCAGGAACCTCAACTCAGTGGCAGATGACCTCTCCGCGAGGGCATCGACTCGGGGCTCAGTACCCGAGGGCGTCTTCAAAAGACAGCTGCTGAGACCAACCGCCCAGCCAGCCGAACTGGGCGAAGGGGGCAGAACTAGCACCTCGAAGCTAGCAGTCCCAGTGGTCCTCCATCTCTGGAGCCCACCAAGGATCGTGTGGACTGATGACCCCGGCATGTCATCAGGGACACATCCAATGGCTCAGGGCAGTCCCGATGCACGGATCTCAGAGATCCGGGACTACCTGAAGGACAAAATCCTTCCCGAAGAACGTGTGTCCGCTGAGCGCATAGTGCGGTTGGCTAAACGCTACACGCTAGTAGAAGGGGATCTCTACAGGCGTGGCGCCAATGGCATCCTCATGCGATGCATAACCCGGGAGGAGGGCCGCGATTTACTCGCGGAGATCCATGGAGGCGAGTGCGGGAATCATTCAGGGTCCCGTACGCTGGTCGGTAAAGCCTTTCGGCATGGCTTTTACTGGCCGACAGCGCTCCAGGATGCAGCTGAGCTAGTAAGGTCCTGCAAGGCGTGTCAGTTCCACGCAAAGCAGATACACACACCGGCTCAGTCTCTGCAGATGATTCCACCCTCTTGGCCCTTCGCGGTATGGGGGGTGGACATCCTGGGACCTTTCCCTAGAGCTGTCGGTGGGTACCGGTACCTCTACGTCGCCATTGACAAATTCACAAAATGGCCTGAGGTAACCCCAGTAGTAAGCATCACCCAAGGAACTGCAACAGCTTTCCTTAAGTCCATTGTGTGCCGGTTCGGCGTCCCTAGCCGTATTATAACGGACAATGGGACCCAGTTCACGAGCCAGGTCTTCCAGGACTATTGCGACGGCGTTGGCATCCAGTTATGCTTCGCCTCTGTAGCACATCCTAGGAGCAATGGACAGGTCGAGAGAGCTAACGCAGAAATCCTCAAGGGGCTCAGAACCCGCACCTTCAACTGCTTGGGAAAGCACGGTGCGAAGTGGGTTGATGAGCTCCCCTGCGTGCTATGGGGGATCCGGACCACACCCAGCCGAGCAACCGGGGAAACCCCATTCTTCCTGGTATACGGGGCCGAGGCATGCCTCCCACCAGAAATACTCTTGGGCTCCCCACGGGTCCAAGCTTTCGGTGAATCTTTGCAGGAACAAGCGAGGTGCGACGACGTCGACCTCAGTCGAGGAGCAAAGATGGCAGGCTGCAATCCGGAACGCACGGTACAACCAATCGCTCAAACGCTATCATGAGCGAACCGTGCGGGGCAGGGTGCTCCAACCTGGAGACCTGGTCCTGAGGCGCATCTTGAGCCGAGAAGGGCGCAACAAGCTCTCCCCCAGCTGGGAAGGCCCCTTCAAGGTGACAGAAGTTAGTCGCCCCGGTTGCGTTCGCCTCGCCACGGAGGAAGGAGTTCCGCTGCCGAACCCTTGGAATATAGAGCACCTCCGTAAGTTTTATCCGTAGACAAGGAATTCAGGGCAACTCCTTTTTTCTTTTTGTAAGCTAAATAGGACCACCATGTGGACCAGAGCGGTGAAGGTCCGCCCTTGTAATCCCGACCTCTGGCTGACATCACATGACACCCTGTACCGCTTGATTAAAGAAAAAGTTTAGCCCCGAAGTTCTTGTCTCCGTTATTACTACTTGTTTCAATTTTTCCTAACCCCTATGTGGAATCCTACTCTTGCCGAAAATCTCCTCGGAACCAGCAGGACTTAGCAGCTTGAGTGTGAAGCGGTTAGCGCAGAGGCTGGGAAGGAGGTCCGGAGTACTAGGTGCCAGGTCCAGAGAAAAGGGGCTCGCCTTGGTAGCACGGAGCTGTCAGCTGCTTAGCCTGGTCTCATACCCTAGGCACTGAACACTCCCTACCACGCCGTGAGTTCCCCCAGTATCAGGAACAGTGCGTCTAGCGCTCCGGACCACCCCCTAAGCTAATGGCACACCCCCTAACCTCAGCAGCGAGGTCCGGCTGCGACTCCGAGGACTTCGAGGCAGCGCGGTTACCTTTTTATTTCGCTAGGAGAGGTCCGAACGACTGCAGGACCGGGCCAGAGCTAAGGTGTTTTGGTCTAAGGATAGTCCAGGGCTGTGTCGCAGTTTTGCCTGGTTCTGTATCCTTAACTCACACACCCTACTATCCCGCGAACAAATATCCTAGCCCCTGGCCCGGACAGCAAACGCTCCGGACCTCGAGTAGCGGAAAAGGTCAACTCAGAGTGGGTCCCGTAGGTGCGACATTGACGTTTGCCGTGAGTTGCATGCAGGTCTGGCCTCTGACTTAGTGGTAGCCAGCCTCAAAACTTAGAGCCTACCTACCAGGGGGCCAGGGGGTCAGGTAACAACGCATCAACATGCAGCAGGGAGCAAATGGAGATAAGTCGCAACTACCATTCTTATATTACTTGGCATACTAACGTTTTACATAAAAAAAAAGAGAGAAAAAACAAAACAGCAAAAGCTGTTGCCCTACGGCGCTGGAGAGGCCCCTGTCCCCGGTACATCCGGGTCCTCGTCTGCAGGGGTCCGCTGGAACCGGGCGGCGACGACCTCCACCACCTCCTGCACGCTGACCCGAGCGGCGGCCTCCGCTTCCTCCACCGGACCTGCGATGACCGGGTCCAAGGAGATGGCGGGGTCGTGGCTCCGGAAGCAGACCAGGAGGTGCTCCACCACAAGGCGGCACAACTCGCGGCCCTCAGCTTCAAGGCGCTCTCCGAGCGTGGAGTCTAGGCGCCGGAGTCGCTCCACCGCCGAGTCAAGGACAGGGAGGGCGTCCGCAATAGTGGACGGCGACTCTGTCACCCGGATCGGAATCAGTCCGAGCGGTACCAGAGCCGAACTCGCCTCCCCGGCCCAGTCGGCGATGCGCTGGAGGCCGGCTGCGCATCTGCTCCCGGTCCTCCACCGCCGCCTGCTGAGCAGCACCCCGCTTCAGCTGCTCCAGAGCGGCCCGCTCAGCCAGCAGCAGCTTCTCCTGCTCCGCCAGCCCCGCTTCACGGGACTTCACCCAATCCTCGCGGACCTTGAGCGTGGCAGCCTGGCGAGCGGCAGAGTCCCTCAGAGCCTTGGCCGACGCCTCCCGCTGAGCGGCGGAGTCTTCGCGAGCCGCAACCGCTGCCTCGCGCTCGACAAGCCTCGACCTCATCTTGTCGAGCTCGGAGTTGACGGCAGCTTGCCGCTCAGACACCTCCACCAGCTCTTGCCGGCGCTGCTCCACGCCCTTACACGCGGACTCCAGCTTCGCCTGCTCGAGCTTTAGCCGTGCCTCGGCCACCTCGGTCTGCTTCTCGCGGAGCCCAACCGCACGCTCCCGGCTAGCGAACCTCTGCAGGTCCTCTTGCAAGGCTGCGCGGTCAGCATCGAGCTCGGTGCGGGCGGTGGAAAGCTCCGCTCGGGTCCGTGAGTGCTGGGCGGTGGCGGCTTCGATCTGCTCCCCCAGACGGACCCGCCAGCCGTCCAGGCCCTCGCGCTCCTGTTGCAGCCGGGCCCACTCCAGCTGGAGCGCCTCCTGGGCGTCATCCAAGGCTTGGTGCGCCCGACGAAGCACGCGAGGGAGAGGGGCTCCACCCGGCTGGGGCAGGGGCAGGAGCGGCCTACCCAGAACCTCCTCCAGTTCCCCCTCGGTAGGAGGCGGGGATCTGGGGCTGGTCGTCTGGGCGGCGGGCGACGAAGGCTCCGAGGTCCGGCAGTCAGGAGCCGCCCCCGGCGCAGGCCCTTGGGTCGCGACGCCCTCCGGCACCGGGTGGCCTGGTGCCCAGGGCTGCGCGCCCGGAGCTGCCCCCTCAGCAGGCACTCCGGGTACGGTCTCGGCCTCCGAGGCGCCCCCCGGCGTCGGTCCACTTGGGGCCTGGGGCCGGACAGACGGGGTGGCCTCCGATGCAGGCCCCTTGGTCGTAGCCCGGGCCCGCGTGGCGTCTTCCGCCGTCGGACCACCAGGGGCGCGCTTCTCCGCCGTGGTCGCCCGGCCACCAGAGTCGCTGGGGGGAGGAACGCCGCCCGGGCGTGACGGCCTAAACAAGAATGCACGGCGAAAGGCTGAGGAGCCTGGAAAAAGCTAGCCGTAGTACCACGAAGTATGCGAAGCTAATCCAAAGGGCTTACCTCGAGGTAGGCGCCGACCAGCGGCCACGAAGGCCGGAGCCTCGCCGCGACTGCCGATCTGCGGTCGACGCTGCCGATGGCTGCTGTTGCCGCGGGGCCGAGGCCGGCGCTGCCGGAGAGGGTCGCCGCTGCTGGTCCGGCGTCGGAGGAGGCGCCCGGCGCTGAGGGTGCCGCTGGCCCGGAGGCGGCGGTGGCACTCGCTCCCCTTGCCCAGAGGAGCTGCCTTCCCCTGAGGTCCGCTGACGCTTCGGGTCGGGCTCCGAGACAAAGGTCCCGTCGCCGCGGGCCAGCCTTCGCCGCGTCCCCTCACCACCCGCCGGCGGAGCGGCGGGGGACGCTGCCACTGGCTCCTTGCCCTTACAGCAGGGGCGGTGCCTATGGCACCAGAACCCCCAACCGGGGCGTCGGCGATGTGGATCCCCCGGTTGGGATCGCCCCCAAGCTGCCGCGCCGCGAGGCCGCCGTCGTCGAGCGTGGGCATCTCCCGGAGCACCGCCGTCCGCAAGGCCTGGTCGCGGCAGAGCGGCACGATAGCGGACGGCAGGCGCAGCTGCTCCGGAGGGAAGTTCACGTCCGTGACGCACCGCACCCATTCCTCCAGCAGGAGCGGCGTCAGGTCGTGCTCTTCGCCACGTACTACCCGGCTGCAGTCGTTGGGGCCGGTGTAGTTCCACGCCAACCTTGGCCGCATCTGCAAGGGAGCGAGCCTCCGCCTGAGGAAGTCCGCGAGCACGTGCAGCGAGGTCAGGCCGCCGCTGATGAGCTCGGCGATCCTGGCCAGCACGGGGGAAAGCTCGGGTGGCAGATTCCGTCGAGGCACCCTCCGGGAGGGGTGCGTCGGGGCTGCTGTCCGGGAGCGCCAACCGGTCGTTCGGCTCCGCCTTGATGATCACCCAGTCATTACGCCAGTGCTCCCACTTGGCGCTGGCGAAGGTGGGAAGGTAGGTCGATCTTCCCCCGGACCCCTTCAGCAGGAAGTAGTACCGGCCGATCTCCGTCGAGCTCCGCCCGGAACACCTCACTGAGAAGAAGTGGCGGAAGAGCGTCACGCAGGGAGGAACCCCCACGAACATCTCGCAGAAATGGGCAAAGATAGCCGCATGGAGGATGGAGTGGGGGGTGAGGTGCTGAAGCTGCAGCCCAAACGTCTCCAGCACCAGCATGAAGAAAGAAGAAATTGGAATCCCCAACCCGCAGTAGAGGTAGGGGACGAAGAGGACGAACTCCCCCAGCTGCAAGTTGCGGTGGTGGGAGGAGCCCGTGCGAACATTATCGCGGCGCTCCGCGTCCGTCCAGCCGAGCAGGCGACGGACGCGGGTGAGGTTCTCCTCAGTCTCCCGGGGGGATTGGTGGCTCGGACCCATCGCTAAGGAAGATGGCGATGGAGAAGGCGAGGAGCACGCAGCGGGCAAGGAGCGAAAGCTCTGCTGCGAAGAAGATGAAGCGCCGCGGTGGAAGCAAGGGATGCAAAGGCAAATGGCAGAAGGACGTGCTCGGCCGATGGCCGAGAACCCTATTTGACGGTTGCCCCCAATCCTCCGCAAGCCGCGGACGACAAGTGTACGCACGCTCGGGCGCACCCACGGGCCACCGAGTCTATGACAGCAGGGGCCCGAGGAGGCAGTCATGGCAGGCGGGTAGAAGAGCAAGCAAGGCAGGAAGGCGAACCGGCGCAGCTCGCGGACGCGCGTCCCGGCGCGACGTGCGGGGCCCCTGCCTTTTCCACTTTACGCACGGCTGCCCACGTAGCCGTCTGCCCCGCCTTAATGGCAGGAGAAGAAGTTGGTGAACCGCTGCGCGGTTTCCGACGCGGGCCTGCCCCCACGTTCCCCGAGAGGTTCCCACGATCGCGCGCCTCCTAGATCATAGGAACCCACGGGGCCACCCCGCGGGGTCAGGTGGCTGCCCAACTATGAGCTTAACAGGCTAAGCGCCAGTAGCCACACACGGCTCCCGGCGGCTTGTGTAGTAAGCGACGGTGGGCTCACCTCAGGTTCGAAGAACTCACCAAAGGCGAGCCCAGGGGCCACTGTCGGTACCCAGCTAACCGGGTACCCGCTTACACTGGACGAAGATCACTAGGGAGGTAACTACTGCAGTACAAGGAGGGCCTAAGGCCGCATACAGATGGGCCCGGCCCACTCCTTGGGGAAGCTAGGGCCACGCACCCGGCCCACAGGGGAGGCCCCGGACCTCCTTGAGGACCGAGCCTCCCCCAGCCACGCGAGGAGAGGTCCGGACCTCTCGGGCCGGAGCCCGGGGCCCGTACCTTCGGTGGTTCGGGGGCGCCTCGTGCCCACAGAGCACGGGGAGGTCCGGAGCCGGCGCCCCCAGTGGTCCGGGGCCGCCACGTGCCCCCAGAACGCCTGAAGGTCCGAAGCCGCCACGTGACCATAGGGCACGGAAAGGTCTCGCGTTGCCACGTGCCCACAAGGCGCGAGGCAGGGGCCTTCAGGCGGGCGCCTCGCCCACCTGCCGCATTTATTGCGGGCAGGCGGGCGTGCCCGATGCCGCTGACACCGCCGCTGTCAGGCTGGCACGCCCCAATGCCGCTGACACCACGAGTGTCAGACAGGCGTGCCCCCGTAGCCCGCCGCCGTTGTCAGGCAGGCGTGCCTCCGTCGCCCGCCGACGCCGCCGCCGTCAGACGGATGTGCCCCCATCACCGCTGGCACCGCCGCTGGCAGGCGGCGGCGGCAAGGGAAAAGGGCGCGCCTTACCAAGGCGCGGCGACGATGACAGAGCACTACAGTTAATTTCCCCAGCTACGCTGCGGTCTATATTGAGTAAACAAGTACGCTGTAAGTACGATGTACTCATCATAAGCCGCGCCTCGCACGGCGACCGCGCTCAGCCTAATACTAGGCAGCGGCGCTACAACGCTGCTACGGGTGCCCTGTCCTGTCGCGCGTGCGCGTCCCCCTGCCCCTCGGCCTCTGAAGCCTCTCAGCAGGTTTAGCAGCCGATGGGACAGAACGGCGTGAGACAGGACGGCGCGGCGCCGTATCCGGGCGACAAGACGGTATGGCGGACCTCCAGGCCATACCCGGTCACGACAGCGGTACAGGCGCGAAGCATGGAAGCATTGGACATCGGTCACAGAATAGAACTGTAGCATAGAGGAAATGGCCGGGACCACCTGTCGGGGCCCGGCCACCATGTACATGCCCCCCTTGGGCTATAAAAGGGGAGGCATACGCAACACAAAGGACAGACGCAGACAAGCTCGAACTAGCCCACGAAATACAAGAACGCACCCACAGTGGACGTAGGGTATTACGCTCCGGCGGCCCGAACCACTCTAAATCCTCTCGCCACCATCGTGCCGCCACCAACTTAGCTAACAACGATTGCTCCCCCTAACTACTCCCAGTACTTAGGATCTTGGCCGGGTGCACTCCGCCACCTGACCAGGAGCACTCCCGCTCCGACACCATGCTTGTCCAGATTTGGTCGTACGAGCGATTTAAGATTGGACGCCCTCGTCCTAAAAAAGCTGTATGGTACCTTTGGAACGAGAATGATGAAACCAATGGTCCAACTTTGGGCTCAAAGTGGCTGACTCCGGTACATATTCTCCAACTAGGCATTTACTACTATTCAAACCCCTCTACTTCAGGCGTTGGTCCTGCAATCTGATAGTTTATAATCCTCAGTACTTGCTGTCTGTATATATTGTACTAAGGGCTGTCGCTGCCCTGTAGTAGTAGCAGAAGTAGAGAAGTCGTGTTAGTGAGTGGTAAATTTTGATCCTAAAAGGCCTAACACCATCTCCCTGCTGCAGGTGCTAGGCAGTAGCTGCCACCTCTGGCCTGCTGTCTGCTTGCAGTGTAGCGGTTGTTGATTTTTTTTTTTTTTTTTGCAGCTGACATGGGATCAAAATACTCATCCATCATATCCTGATTTTGGGCGTGCATTCGATGCCGTCCATGATTCAGAGGTCAACTGGATTCTAGAGCTTGAGTAGCCTGCAGCCTTCTCGTTGTGTACAAGGGACAGTGATTTTTGGTTGACCAAAGAGTCACTTGTTTGCGATGTCATCATTGAGAATTATTTTCCTCATCGAGTGATGCGCCAGTTTGGCCTTTACCAATCTTGGCCCTTGGCATTGTCTGATGAGATCTCTCCCCCCCAGGTAATTCATGTTAATCAAACATTTTCCATATTTCTTTATTTAATATCATAGTCTATCATATTCAACAAATTAGCGTTTGATCTACTAGGTACTCACGGAAGGGGAATATAAAAAAATTCACAAAATTCAAGGAATGGTATCCAAGTGGGCGGATGAGTGGAAGGATGCTCGGAGATGCAAAGTTGATGAGTGTAGGGTACATTGTGATGAGGAATTCAAGCTTGCCAGGAAGTGGTTTTTGGCTAACACACGGCCATATTTGTTTCCCAAAGAAACGTCGCAGGGGAATCCTGTTGTACACAACATGTACCCCACACATAGAGACCAATCACGGAGAACATGTGTAAGGCTTTTCATACTTGTCACTATATGTAAGGCTTTCCATACTAGTCACTTTAATAAATTAACTTATTCTTGTATTGGCAGATTGATACTCTCACGGAGGTCGCATCACACATGGAGTATTACAAGAATGCGTCCCGATATAACCGTACAGGGCTACAAGAGGATCTTCAATCACCTTAGCGAGAAGTGCATGAGGGTACTGGATCATGATACAATTCCTACACCAACACCAATCCAGCTGACACCCACAGGTATTCTCTTCAAAATTCTAAATAAAACCTACAGCAAATTCACTGAACATTTGCATTCATCTATTCCGGAGAATGCAGAGATGCAGAGAGAAGAGGAGAATGAACATTTGCATTCATCTATTCCGGAGAATGCAGAGATGCAGAGCGAAGAGGAGAATGAACAGAGAGAAGAGGAGAATGTACATTCTCACACATCAGGAAGCCCTGAGCATACTAGCCAGCCTCAGCCAGGTCGCCGTCAGTGCAGGAGGCTCCTCCAACAAGTCGAGCCAAGTGGACGGAGAAGGTCAGACCGGAACAAGAAGCCTTGAATTAGTAGAAAGTAAGCGACTGCTGACTCTAAACTACAGACAGCAAATCAGAGTTTAAAAACACTGAATGCTCAAAGTTCACAACATCTAGAATTAGGAGACAAGAGACAAGCGACTGCCATGGTCTCGTTGTCTAGTCTCTGTCTTGCCGGATGCTAGGTGTCGTAAACTTTAGACATTGTGTTGCTGTTTTAATTACTCCTGTATCAAGGAAGACATTAATTGTTATCTTCATGTCTAGACTTGATTTCTGTATCTCAGTTCAATATAAATATTATAGCATCAATTGAGTACCATTAGATTCGTCATGACATATATTTTTATAAAATAACCAATTTGTGTCATGAATCTTAACACTTTTCTCTATAAATCTGTATCAGTTTGAATCTTAACACTTTTCAAACTGCTGTGCATACCATGACTCAGTACAACAGCACCCCTAATGATGGGACAACAACAATGTCTTAGTGTACAACAGCACCCCTAGTGATAGGACAACAACAATGTCTTAGGAGTATTACAACAACAAAGAATAAGACATGGTTCTACAGATTATTGTGGCTGCTGCTGCACTAGATGTACAGGAGAACACGTTGGATGCACAGGAATATAAGCTCAAGCGAGCTGTACCAATTTGTAAACATCAATTAATGATGCTTGCAGCACGCCCTTTTTCTCCTTCTCCTTCTCCTTCTCCTTCTTCTCCTTTTTTTCCTTAAGATTTACATTTGCACCACTACCACTAATGCAGCAAAAAAAACTACAGAACATTTTCCAGCCAAACCGGGAAGAAAAAACTACCGATAGAATTTTACGATCAAAACAAACACAATGACAGGAAAATGGTCGGTCCGATCTGCCTTTGGTGGCCTCTGACGAAAGCGTAGACGTCGGAGAAGAAGATGCAGAGGACGCCGGAGAAGAAGCGTCGGTGCTAGAAGGCAGCGTCGGTGATAGGAGGCGTAGGGGGCGCACAGGCGAGGGATCCGCCGGTTTCTGTGAGAATCTGCGTGGCGCTGCCAATGGCTGACTCAGTGGGAGGCACTGCTTGAGTATCTGCGTGGAGGCGGGGAATCTGCAGGGAAGAATGGGATGGGAGCGCAGCGCGCAGCTCCATGCCTACCTTTCCATCTAAAACAGGTCGAGGAAAAAGAAAAAAAATGTCGAGCAAAAAGAAAAAAATGAGAAATGAGAAGCACCGCGACGTGAAGCACCCCACCAAGCCCTGCACGTCAAGCAGGTCGTGGCGGTGCACGGCGACGTGAAGCACCGCGACGCCGCGAGCCGAGGTTGCGCTCAAACCCTAGCAAGAAGAGGAAGGTGGATGAGGAGAAGGGGAAGGGTACGAGAGAGGGAGCTGGAGGACGCGCACCAGGATCCACCGCCGTCATCGACGGTGGTCGCGCGGCAGCGGCGGCGGAGCACCCGGGAGGCAAGGGCGGCGAGGTGGAGGCAGCGGCGCGATGGACGGGTCACGGGAGGAGCTTTCACCGGTCACACTTTATTTCAAGTTCCAAAACGTCATCTGATTACTTTTTTTTTTTGAAAAGCTATGCTTTACTAGTCACACTTTATTTCAAGTTCTAAAATGTCATCTGATTACATATCTTTTGTTGAAAAGATGTGACTGTGGGTTTTACGCAACACTCTTCATGGAAGCATGGGATGGCAAAAAGTTGAATCTACCCCGTGAAATTATTCTTAGACTGTCTTGGGCCGAGCTCACGAGCCACCTTGTGAGCCTGAACGAGCTGGCTCGGCTCGCCTTGCTATTTTTGCGAGCCAAAAAATCAGGCTCGGCTCAGCTCGTTGGGGGCTCGCGAGCTGCTCCAAGCCGAGCTGCGAGCCACGAGCTATTTTTTCAGCCCCAACTTCAATTTTTTTGGGGTGTATTTAGCTTCAAATAGCAATTCACCCCATCCTATTGTTTCTGGGCCTTTTCCCTCCCACTCCGGACAGCCCGCCCGGCGTATCTTTTTCGGATTTTGGACTTTTTTTGGACAGGTAAAGAATTGCATATTTGGACCCATAGAACGGCGCCACGGCGTTGGGCGCTGTTACTACGTTACATGGCGCCATACACTTTGGCGTGGTACAGTAGATGCACGGCGCCGTGTGTTTTGGCGCCGCCTTCAGCGCCATGATCTTTGGCGCCATTCTCTGGGCACCCTCCAGCCTCCTATCAGCCAGACAAGACAGGGCTGCATCTCACTGTCCTTGCGCCCTCCTCCCTCTCCAAATGCACTTAAATATGGATCGATTTTAAGGAGTTTTGATTGATTCAGATTGATCAAGTTAATCTCTTTCCTCTCCCCTCTTAATCTTGCTACTATTTATAAAAATGAATCTACAGCTACATATCTACTACTATATCATCTACGCTGGTCTCACAAAAAAAATGGCATTGGCCATTGGACCCGGTGAGCAATGGCCACTGCAGCTTGTATGCCTACAAATTCACCCGCGTGCAGAAATCAAAGGAGCACCTACACGTTCATGCACCTGTGTGCTACCGATTCATGAGCTCTGTTCAATAACCTATTCCAACTAAAACTGACAAAATCAACCTTTTCCATGCCCATGGACCATTCTAGGGTTCCCCAAAATGTAGACCCAATCAAGACAAACTAATGGATAAAACCAAGGGAGGAGAGGGAGGTAACCTTGTTCCAACAGATCCTAGTGAAATCTTGCAAATATTGAGCCCGAATCAACAGGATTCGAAGGGGAGATTTGAGGACGGAGAGAGAAGGGGGCAGGCGGCGCCCCTCTCTGTTCTAATAGAGGAGCGATAGAGGGAGAGTCCTTTAGTTCGGCGCCAAATGAAACGGCGTCGTGTTACGTTCCCTCGGTGCCAAGTTATCTGGCGCCGTTCACAGGGTCCAGTTGTGCAATTCTTTAACCCAAGGGTCCAAATGTAAAATTGTTACTGAAAAGGGGCTAAAAAGCAAAAAAAAGGCCGCAACGGACAACTGTTGCCTTTTGCCACGGGGGCTCCGTCCGACCGAACGAGCCTCCCCCGTCCGTCCGCTCATCGGCTGGTTCCGTGGACCGCAACTCAGATAAGGTCTATTTGGAAATTTTACAGAAATTATGCATAAATTTTATAATTTTACAGAAAAAACGTAGGAACGGGGAAAATTTTCCATGTTCCAAACAGGCCCTAATGGCAGACCCAGGATTTTTGAAGAGTCTAGGCAGACTTAAAATCATCTTCAGCGGATCGTATATCCACCCTTGTCTATCACTATTCTAACCACCCCTCTCTCAGTATGTCCTTGTGGCTTAGGGTGGTGGCATGGTAGTTACTAGTAGTAGGCTCATAGGGTCCCCTATACGATTTTTGTGACTCTAGACATAATCATGGAACGATGTCCTTGTGGCTTAGGGTGGTGGCACGGTAGCGCCGAGTAGTAGTCTCATATGGTACTCCTACACGATGTCCAGTACCCCAGACCTCATCAAGCGTTGATGTCCCGGACTCTAGACGTTGTTGAGCGATGATGTCCTCATGGCTTAGGGTGGTGGCACGGTAGTTTCTTGTAGTATGCTCATAGGATCCTCCTATAGGGTGTGTGTGACCTCAGAGCTAAGTATATGAAAACCATAGTATTTGTCAGAGCTAAGTATATGAAAACCATAGTATTTGTGGGCGTCATGTACTCATGGGTACCTCATGTAGATGATTTGTAACCACTCTGTCATATGGACCGAGTGGGCTGTCTTTAGAGCCCACTAGTGTAGGACGGCGTGGGCTGATAATTGTAATCCAATTAGTACTCTTGACTTGTACCCTAAGCTCTTCGGTCTATACAAGGGGAGCTGGGAACCCTAATTCGGCATCCTCTCTTGGGGCCATTAGACCTCAGATTAGGTCATCAAGCAATACAATCCACATACACCCCATACAGGACGTAGGGTTCAGCGATTTGGCTGTCGGAACCTGTCTAAATCGCTATGTTCTTCGTTCTATACACCATCGCGGTCTCCTTGCCAACCCTCTACCGATCTCTAAAACCTCTACATGACCTATCCCATGGTGGGCTGAGGGTACAAAACACCATCAGTATTTGTGTCATGCTAATTGTAAACCACAGTATTTGAAAACTGCAGTTTTAAAATACTTTGATTCTAAGGGCCTGTATGGATCCGATCAGATTATATAATCTGAATTTCAGAATCTAGATTTCAATCCAAACAGCCAGCAACTTCTACTGGATTCTGGAGATTTTGGAATCTAGATAAATTTTAAGAAGCTCTTCAGTATGTGTGGTGTTTGGATATCTAGATTTTTGTATTGGATAATGTGCTATTCTCTAATATCTCTCATTATCATGGAAAAATGAGACACTGAGATAATGCTTTAGATAATGTGCCAACAACCCTGTTATCTAGATATCCATTATCTACCTGTTTCCAAACGCAGCCTAAAGCAGTTTGAAACATCTGTTTGAGTAGCATTTACCACTTCTGGCAATAAATTCGTCGTCATCCTCCCCTGCCTCGTCTGCCTTCCACCCACCTCCCCTACGAGGCTACGAGTCGCCGCCCCCGAGGGCTGTTCCTCGAGTCACTGACCGCAGCCGCCGGCGAGGCTGGCTATTGCCCCATTGAAGGAAGAATAGCTCCCCAAATTGAAGGCTCCCCAAAAATATGGCGGACGTTTGCACTTCAGCTGGTTCGACCCCGTCCCCGCACGGTATCGATAGCCAATCTTCTTGCCGATCCAGCCGACGCATCGCCGGCAAATCTTCTTTCCGGTCCAGCCGACGCATCCTCAGATCATACCGTTGCCGGACCGGTGCCTCTTCGCGGACTCACTCTTTACCGGGTCGATTGCCAGGTAACTACAATTAACAGTGAAACTATTTTGCGGCTAGTTTTAGTTTCATTTCTAGTTTTAGTTTCATTTCTGAACATATCTAGCCAGTCGATGCCTAGATAGTTGCAATAGCAATGCTGGACTATATGAACTTGAGTCTGTACCTAATGATGCATTGTTCTTTCCCTTTTTGATGTGGACATTTAGAGGTCATGGCACCGCAAGTGTCCAAGGTGCCCTAAACCCGTGATGGACTGTTTTGTGAATGAATGTTCCAAGATGGTTAAGAATGGTGAAAACCCAAAATATAAACGCTATTTTTTAAAGAAGCTTCGAGAGACCATGGCCATGCAAGCTTCTGATGGTACTACATTCAGTGAAAAAGAACTGATTAGACAGTTTAGTCGATTAAACAGCATATGGGAGCGATTCCATTCCAATCAGCTGAATTTTACAATCAGACGTGTATGTACTTCACCTGAACATTTCATTGTCTTTCTCCGTTTATAGAACTGAACCACTAAAGTGAGGCTTTCCATTGCAGGCCCAGGATGCTAGTGGAACTGTTCCTATGGGTTCCAAGTGTGTGTGTACCTCATCTGAACATTTCACTGTCTTTCTCTGTTTATATAACTGAACCACTAAGTGAGTCTTTCCATTGCAGGGAAGTTGTAATATTTATTCAGAGGAATTCGATGATTTTTTCAAATATGAGACAGATCTCAACACTATTTTTGAAACATACCATCTTTCCAAGGCAAAACCACTTACTACGTTTCAGTTCAATGTTGAACACAGTGATCGATACAGTGGGGATAGCATTACAAGTAAAAGACTTAGCATTGATGAGCCCTTCTCCCCCGCCAGCTTCGGCAGAAGAGCTCATCCATTGATATGCCTGAGCCATCACAAAATGACAGAGCCTTTGATGTAGCAACCTATAATAATTTACTGAAAGAACTTAAAGATAATAAAGTTGACATCAGAACTTTTTGTATGGCTTCTCAATTGCTAAAAGACCCTAAAGATCTGCTTGCATACGCATGTCAGCAAAGCTCATCGTCGTCACCGCCCTCATCATCATCGTCATCGCCGGCACGGCCCGTGTGCTCCTCTACCTCGTTGGACTACTCATCCTCTGCCTTCTCAAACATTGCCATAACTTTTTATTGACCCTCTTCTCAAGAACTGAGCCTGAGCGGTAGCGAGGTCGCCGGTAAGAAGAGCAAGCGCTCTTCATCCCCTCTAGCAGTAGCCCCGCGAATGATTATATGGTGCTTCTATTGGATGTCGAAGACCCCAGACCTCATCTAGCGAGGATGTCTCAGACCCCAGATCTAATCGTAGGGATGAAAGTGGGACGGATATTTCCCGACTATCCGTCCGTCCGAAGGGTTCAAACAACATTCGGATCTTATGAAGACTAAACCTGATGGCGCTGCCGGTACTGTCTGTATATATCGACGGAAAGCTAAGAATATCATCTTTCCAATAAAACTAATTTCATTTGATGTTAGGATGTGCAGGACCCAGACCTAATTGAGCGACGATGTCCTCATTTTGTTTAGTCGGGATCATGTACTTGTGGCTTAGGGTGGTGGCGCTGTTAATATTAGAACGAGGTTAGAGTTCTAATCGACTGTCAAAATTCAAACGCGTCCAGTGTAGCACCCCGTGGCAGCGTTGGGAAAATACACACAAACGTCCAGGGGTATTATTGTCAAATCACCTGCAGGAAAAAGAAAGAGGCGAACAGGCGATGACCGCCTATCTGCTCTGCTGAGTGCCTAGTCCGGACGCTTCGCTGTCCTCCCCTCCGCGTCCCCTTCGTCTTCCGCCATTCCCGCTATCGCATAGCGCGTGGGGGTGTTGCTTGCTGCCTCGCCTTTCTCCGGAGGAGTCAGAAGGGTGTCGCTGAGGGTGGCCGGGTGAGCCGTAGAGAATAGTGTTAAGATTCATGACACAAATTGGTTATTTTAAAAAAACTAGTGTTTTTTATTAATTTCATGGCAAGGAAACTATGTGGTGGGTGTGGTTATAGAATAAGGTGAGAAAATAAAAGGCCAAAGGGTGAAAACAATTTTCTTCTATTAGTTTTAAGCCCTTCCTAACCCTTTCCAATGCTTTCCAACCTATCAAGTGGAGTCAATGTGAGGGGTATAGATGTTTTTATTGGGTGAAAAATGGTATTGCGAAGACTCGCTCTTTCATAGTGTAGATATAGATATAGATATATATGTCAAGTGTCCGGACAATGGCTGCCTGACGGTCCACAAAGTTCCATTTGCAAAGGTAGTATGTGACTTTTGGCCCAAAACCCAACCCATACACGGCAATATCACTTTGTACGCGAACTTATAGCACGCCAATTATTTGTCATTAGTCGATATGCAACCAGGCTAAGTTTTGAATGAAAATAAATGTAAAGGCTTGATGGGCCTTGGCGAGGCCGTGCTAGGCCAAAACCAAGCCCGCTTCCTCTGATCTGCGATCCGCGCTGGGCCCGCTTCTTGACAGATCAGAGAGATGCAACAGTCGCGGCAGCCCACGGCCCATTTACGGCGGCGATGTGCTGGGCCCGCTTCCTCCGATCCGCGCTGGGCCCGCTTCCTCCGTTCCGCGCTGGGCCGCTTTCTCCGATCCTCTTCCTCCGATCTGTCAAGTCCCCGGCTAGTCGCCAGCGCCGCCGTCGTGTCGTAAAGGCTTGATGGGCCTTGGAGAGGCCGTGCTAGGCCGAAACCAAGCCCGCTTCCTCCGACTACGATCCGCGCTAGGCCCGCTTCCTCCTATCTCAAGCACCTTTTTATTTGGTCTTTGAACCCTTGCAGTTCAAACACCACACGAATTGGCTGCTGCGCCGCGGCCAGCCTCCCCCCGCCACCGCTGCGCCGCCGCCAGCTTCCCCCCGCCGCCGCCGAGCCAGATGCATATGGAGGAGGGGACATCAACAGCTCCAAGCCAGATTCATACGGAGGAGCAGGAGCGGAATGCAGAGGAGACTTGCCGTGAAGAGAGAGGCATGTAACTCCTTTCCGTATTCGGTACAACGATAACGCACTCTATTTTGGTTAGGGTTTAAGGTACAACGATATCGTACTCTATTTTGTACGCCTATTACTGATGACTTAAGCTTAAGCCTCTGCGTGGACTGGCTACTCTGTAAATTCGATTTTGACTAGTATTTAAACTAGTATTTATAAATATTTTGATTGATGGTACCGGTGTTGTCAGTGTTTGCAAATTTTGCTAATTGACTGCATTGTTCACTCAAGTGCCTTGATTTGGCCTACATGTCCTGTTGTATATTTCTTGTGTTTTTGATAAATATTTTGCTGGCAGGCATGGATGATTTGGATTTGAGTTTCTATATTTCTTGTGTTTTTGATAATCATTTTGCTGGCAGGCATGAATGATGCCAGCATGGATGAGTTGAATTTCTATACTAATCATGAACTGCTTAGCTACCAAAACAACATCAAACACAGGTCTTACCGGCTAGCGGTAAAACATGAGAATCCTCCCATTCTGCGTGCACGCGGATCGACAAAGAAATTAAAGATAAGCTCATTGTGGATACCAAGGTATGTTTAAAGGAATTGATACTAGTGGTTTGACTTACCAATAAGTTTGTACTACTAGTTTCAGTTACAAATAAGTTTGTTTCAAACTTATTGCTAATGTAGGTTAAGTGAATCCGGTCTAAATAAGTTGGTTTCAAACTTATTGCTAATGTAGGTTAAGTGAGACTGGTCTGCTACCAATAGCCAGAATGATGAGTTTGCATGAGCCCCACTTCCCTTATGACTATCAGCTCCTTAGTGCTTTAGCTGATAGGTGGCATCAGACACACACCTTTCATATACCGGTTGGTGAGATGGCTATCACCCTTGAGGATGTATCGAAAATCTTCGGCCTCCCTTTGGATGGTGATGCGGTGGCGGGTCAGAGAAATGATAAAAACTGGAAGGACAGTTTGCTGGAGCGTTTCTCCACAGCGCAGCGGAAAGAGGGCGCGCCAATGTTCGCCGGTTTCAATGATGACAGGGGCATACCACTAAGCTGGTTGGTGGACTGGTTCTCGGTATGGTACTAGGAGTTAAAATGGATTTATTTACCTTTAGGTACATACATATTTTTTCCAATAGTTATTTTTATAATTGTTCGGCGCAGGTTGAATTCATGCCCGATGATGCAAATGAAGAGACCATATCTATTTACTTCGAGGCCTACCTGTTATGGCTTTTCTGAAGCGCAATGTTCAACAATCATGACGGCAGTGTCAAGCCTTGGATGTTGCCATATGCCTTCTTAGTGGCTAGATCTCCAATTGGGAGCATCCCAAAATTTAGCTGGGGTCTGCGGTGTTGGCAGCAACATATCGCGAGTTGGACAATGTCTCCACTTCTACATCCAACAAACCCGTACTAACTGGATCCCCAATGCTGGTCCAGATTTGGTCAGTACGAGCGATTCAAGATTGGACGCCCTCGTCCTAAAAATGTTGCATGGTACCATCGGAACGAGAATGATGAAATCGATGGTCCAACTTTGGGCTCAAAGTGGCTCTCTGAGGTACATATTCTCCAACTAGGCATTTACTACTGTTCAAACCCCTCTACTTCAAGCGTTGGTCCTGCCATCTGATAGTTTATAATCATCAGTACTTGCTGTCTGTATATAGGAGCATTAGGCTCCATATCCTACATTGTTGCTGCCAGTAGTAGTAGCAGAAGTAGAGAAGTCAAGGCAGCAGCAGGTGGAGAAAGTAGTAGCCACCTTTTGGCCGCTAGAAAGGAGCTTTGGCAGTGGGAAGGAGAGCATGGCAAAGGAGAAGCATGGCTGCAGTAGCAGAGTAGGCAGCACTAAGGAAAGCAGGCTACAGTAGGTAGCTAACTTCTGGGTCAATGCAGGTAGGCAGTTGCCTGCACCCCATCTCCAGCGTGTTCCTTCTTCCCCTGCCCTCTTCTTCTTCCTCCAGAAACAAGTGAGAGTTCCTGCTGAGTGTTAGTGTCCCTGCTGTGTGTGTTAGTGAGTGGTGAATTTTGATCCTAAAAGGCCTAACACCATCTCCCTGCTGCAGGTGCTAGGCAGTAGCTGCCACCTCTGGCCTGCTGTCTGCTTGCAGTGTAGGAATTGTTGCAGTTGTTGATTTTTTTTTTTGCAGATGACATGGAAGGAAACTACTCGTCGATCATATCCTGATTTTGTGGGTGTATGCCACCCATGATTCAGAGGTCAACTGGATTCTGGAGCTTGAGCAGCCTGCAGCCTTCTCCTCGTTGTGTACAAGGGACGGTGATTTTTGGTTAACCAAGAAGTCACTTGTTTGCGATCTCATCGTTGAGAAATATTTTCCTCATCGAGTGATGCGCCAGTTTGGCCTTTACCAATCTCCGCCCTTGCCATTGTCTAAGGAGATCTCTCCTACCCACAAGTAATTCATGTTAATCAATTGATATACTTTGTCTTTCACGTGTCAAAGTCTATCATATTCAACAAATTAACGTTTGATCTACTAGGTACTCACGGAAGGGGAATATCACTGTTTCCAAAATTCAAGGAACAGTATACCGGTGGGTGGATGAGTGGAAGGATGCTCGGAAATGCAAAGTTGATGAGTGTAGGATACATTGTGATGAGGCATTCAAGCTTGCCAAGATGTGGTTTTTGGCTAACACACGGCTATATTTGTCGCAGGGGAATCCTGGTGTACACAATGAGTACCCCACGCATAGAGACCAATCACGGAGAGCATGTGTAAGGCTTTTCATACTAGTCACTATATGTAAGGCTTTCCATGCTAGTCACTCCAATAAATTAACTTATTCTTGTTTGACAGATGGATACTCTCACGGAGGTCATATCACACTTCGACTATTACAAGAATGCGCCTGATTTAACCGTACAGGACTACAAGATGATACTCAATTACCTTAGCGAGAAGTGCACGAGGGTAATAGATCATGATACAATGCTTACACCAGCACCAATCCTTCAGCTGACAGACACAGGTATTCTCTTCAAAGTTTGCCGCCTGCCCGCTGGTAGCTGTCTATAGCTGCTAGGAAGAGCAGCCGCTATTCATAAAGACTCTTCAAATTCTACTTCCTTTCGTGAAGGTGGCAGTGAAGTGAACCCACAGAACGAGGACTGCCCTTCCACTAGCCAGGAACTCCGGCCTGTGGAGGTAAGTTATTATTTGTTGTTTTAACCTTAACAGAATCACGTCGATATGGCCCTTCAGTTCTAACTACTTGAATTGGCAGGGATTGAGTCACACATCAGGAAGCCCCGAGCATACTAGGCAGGGGTTGAGTCACACATCAGGAAGTCCTGAGCATAGGAGTCTCCCCCAACAAGTCGATCCAAGTGGATTGAGAAGGTCAAACCGGTACAGGAAGCCCTCGAAATACAAGGGCCCGGATTGGACGATCTAAGCTGCCGGATAGCTGAAAATAGTATTTAGATCAGGGAATGGAAGAGAGGGAGAGTATCAACTTGTATGAACTGAAATATTCCCCATAGTTGAGCTGAAAGCTAAACCTGGGAGTAGGAATATTTGTTCTCCCTGTGTGGAAGTGGTTATCTTCTTTGTGGCCACGATCTGTTCTATGAAACTGATGTGAGGAGCGCGTGCGCAAGACTGTTAAACTGATGACCAATGATGACCAAGCATAGTGCGATCTTTGTAAAAAAAGTATCTCTGTTTCTTCATGGTTATGCTTGGCTCAATTAGCATTCAGAACCTTTCTGAAATCTGCATGCATGTGGCATGTACTTTTATTGTTGGTATACCTTGTAATTTGCATGAATAATTTGCTTGTAGGCAGGACACTGGTAAAAAAAGTATCTCTGTTTCTTCATGGTTATGCTTGGCTCAATGAGCATTCAGAAGCTTTCTGAAATCTGCATGCATGTGGCATGTACTTTTGTTGGATAAATCTTTCTCTTACCTGCAATGGAAAGCCTCACTTAGTCGTTCAGTTCTATAAACGAAGAAAGACAAAGACAGTGACATGTTCAGGTGAGGTGAAGTACATACCTTTATATGTTCCAAATTCTTCAGAATCTCATGGAACTTATCCCATAAACATCTTACTCGTCTAAACTGTTGAATCAGATCCATTTTATGGAAGGTACCAAACGATTGCCTGGACATGGAGTGTTCAAGTGTCTTGAAAAAACAGTCTTCATTCGCTGGCGATTTACCAGCCTGAACCATCTTGAAACACTCATCCACAAAATAGTCCAACACGGGTCCATGCCACTTTAGCGGTGCCATGATCTCTAAATGATCCACATCAAAAAGGGAAACAGCAATGTATCATTAGGTATACGGAAACTTGAAAAAACAATTAAATTCACAAGAAACAATCAACTCTACTTAGTCTCACCACTTGTTTGCAAATTTTGGATCCAAATCCAGCAATTGAGTTAAAAATCCATACTTCCCTGTTACTGTTTATGCATGCAACTGTCCAGTGCATATCATTCACAACAGGGAGCACAATCTGCATCAAATTTGTAAAAAAGCAAACATTATGCTTACGTGAGGAAATAAGGTTTACATTGTGTGGATATATGGAACACAATAAACATGTACCAGATTTCTTTTCTGAGCTTCAATAAGTTGCATCAAAATTAATAAACTGTTTTCAGCCACGTGCGGGACACATGTGCATTTTCACTGGTTTTAACAAAAGTCTGGTGTGTTACTACATGGTTACGGAGCCCAAGCACTACACCCTGCCGAGCCTCTGAGCATTGTGAACATTCTTAGTACTTTGCTTTGTTCTAACAAATATGAAACCTATGAATATCTGATTCCCATCCCTAATGACCTTTGTACCAAAATCCTTAATCCTCATTGACACTCTCATTGAAGGTCGTTCAAAAGAGAAGCACCTGGCAAAACAAAAATGCAAAATCAAGAAAGGTTTCGGCCCAGCGAGGCTTATCCAAGGCCTATCAAACCCTGGCAGTGGGCTTGATAGATCGGAGGAAGCGGGCTTGAATGATCGGAGGAAAGATTGGTTTCGGTCCAGTGTGGCCTTGCAAGACTTCCGCCAGTCTCTCCCATCTCGCCTGTGCGCCACGCGCTCCTCCCGTGACCCGTCCACCGCGCCGCTGCCTCCACCTCGCTGCCCTTGCCTCCCGGGCGCTCCGCCGCCGCTGCCGCGCGACCTCCGTCGACGACGGCGGTGGATCCTGGTGCGCGTCCCCCAGCTCCTTCTCTCGTACCCTTCCCCTTCTTCTCATCCACCTTCCTCTTCTTGCTAGGGTTTGAGCGCAACCTCGGCTCGTGGCGTCGCGGTGCTTCACGTCGCCGTGCACCGCCACGACATGCTTGACATGCAGGGCTTGGTGGGGTGCTTCACGTCGCGGTGCTTCTCGTTTCTCTTTTTTTTTCTTTTTGCTCGACATTTTTTTTTCTTTTTCCTCGACCTGTTTTAGATGGAAAGGTTTGTAATTTTTATTGACGAAACCAATGTACGCTCAAACTGAACTGAATTAACGGATTATTTCCTCTGCACTGAATTTGGTGGTACTTTTTGTTGTCCTTTTGCCAAGGTGAGCAGAAAAGGCTTGCCCTAATGGTAGCAGTCCTTTTTGCCAAGGTGAACAGAAAAGGCTTGCCCTAATGGTAGCTAGAGATTGGTTTAGTGCTTGGCTTCATATGTAGTGCAATCAGCGAGCTATATGGAGGGGGGCTTGCCGCCAGTGAGGGAGAGGCGGCGCGGCGCAACTGCTATAATTTAATGGCAAGCACATTAATTTGCTGTACTTTGTGTGTGTGCATCCTCCAGCTTCCGCCCTTGTCCTGCTGCTATGGAGTCAAGCTCGCAATCAACTCAGAGATCTATGCCAGGGGGAAGCACAGACGGCCAGAGGAAGCCTCCGCCAGTCCCTTACCACAGCACTCCTTTTGATTACGATCCAGATGTCTTATGCTTCTGCAAATTGAAAGCAGCGAGGTTGATTTCGTGGATTGATACTAATCCCTGCCTCAGGTACTACCGCTGTCCGCAGACGTTGGGTAAGCAATTTTGGTCTTGGACTCACCACAGTATTTTGGTGAAATGTTGGTTTGACTTGAGTTGTGATGCTTTTGGTTTGTTTGTTTGTTCGTGTTGTAGTCAGGAGAGGGCTGTACATTTTATCAGTGGCATGATCCTGAGAGCGATAAATACATGAAACGGTTGTTGTTGGATCTGCGCGATACGATCTACGACCTGAGGGACCAGAATGCCATCCTGGAGCAGCAGCTGAAGGAGGCCAATGGGATGAATGATGTGCTGGTGACGGAGAGTGCAGAGAAGTCTGCATCACTGAAGAAATTACAGAGGAAGTTAGCAGAGAGGGATGCGGATGCCGTTCAGCAAGCAATGCCAAGGAAGATTAGTGCATGGAATTGTTCATGCTTCATTGTTCTTGTTTTGGCCTTGCTGTTTGGCCTGGTGTTGAGTTTGGTTGGCCCCGTTTGAATGGCCTTACAACCAGTGATGTTTAGCTGATGCCAAGTAATACCGCTTTTGTGTAAATATGGAGAATATTGTGACTTGTGATTTCTGAACTCAGTGTCCCCGACTATGTGGGGCCTCGCCAAGCCTCTATGTGCATGATGCTATTTCAACAAAAAGATCAATGGGAGCCTTGGCTGAAGTCATACATTTTCATACAGGCTTGTTTAAAATGATACAAAAAAATAAGGATTCGGCGCACATGCATTGGTTGTGTCCATTTTGGTAAATGACATCAATTATAACTAGAACACGGAATATTTACGCTTAGTTTCAAATACTCCTGACTAGAACATAGAATATTCCTGACTAGAACATTGAATATTTACATTTTGTTATAAGAATATTCCATAATCGAAGCCACAAGGACATCATCCCCTAGATTAGGTCTGGGTCTCAAACAACATATAGGAGCACCCTATGAGCCTACTACTGGTAACTACCTTGCCACGACCCTAAGCCGCAAGGACATCGTCCCCAAGGATTAGGTCTGGGGTCTCAAAACGGGATTTCTAAATATCATGCGGATGATTTTGTCTCCAGTTTTCATTCACTTTTGTGTGGTTGTGATTGCTTTAAGATTTGTACATATGATTTGGCTTTTGTATTTGGCCCATTTTCTTTCTTTTTTCTTTTTTCTATTTCATTTTCATTCCCGTCATCGCTTCTGCTCGTCGGGTCCCGGCCTGCCGCCGGGGGCCTCCACCTGCTTCCTTCTCCCTTCCTCCCCTGCTCCGCTCCCGATGGCCTGCCGGCGAGGCACCGGCGAGCCGCGCGGGGAGCCAAGCGAGGAGGTGGCGGCGATGGCTCAGGAGGAGGAGACGGACGCCGACAAACCTCATGGGGAGGAGGACGGGTTTAGGGCTAGAGGAGAGAGGGGGAGCGGCTGTTTGGTGGCATGAGTTCAAACACCGTATGGTATGTTGTTTGAAAGCGTGGGTTAAAACACCGTATGTGGTGGTGTACACCGTCCCAAGCAGTGTTTGAACCCAAGCCATCAGACACCGAATTGTATGGTTCAAACACCATCCCATGCGATGCTTGCACCCATGCTTTCACACACCATCTAAGTCGGTGTTTGAAGCCACGGTTTCAAAGACCGTATGAGGCGGTGTTTGAGCCGACGGTTTCAAACGCCCAGACAATGATGGTGGCCGTTCCTGAGACTGAGACTGAGAGACGAAAGAGAACAGGGGTGGTGGCGATATCGTCCGGCCTGGAAGCTGCAATACAGGAGAAGAGCCCGAGACGAGTAGGCTGAGCGTAGTTGATCGTGCAGATAGTTGTGTATATACAGACGTGTGTGGTGCAGAGACGGACATCATTTCATTTTGAAAAAAATGTAAATTTTGAATGATCGATTAAACCAGCAGATCGTGCATATGTATATCGTCCAAAAAGAACGTTTGAAATGAGCCAGCACATGACGTGGCTAATTAAGTTAGATAATTATGTGGCCTAAACCAGTGTTAAATAGATGATCAGTGTACCGGTTTAATTAATTAAGGGATTGATTTGCACCAACTAGAACACATGATGAATGTCACACTTTTGCAATATTTAAAGCATAAAAATACACTTTTTCTTATTATAATGGACCATTTTAAATAACCCCTCAAAATTTATATTGAACATAAATTATTCAACTATGTTATTACGATAGTTGATCTTAAATATTCTTTTAAATATATATCTAAATAAATTATTTGCAATTATGGTATATCTAAAATACTCTATAATTAAATCTGAACGCCATGCCATTGTAAAAAATTGACATAGCCCTATAAATTTATATCTAAATTACCAATCATTGTTATTATATATCTTAATATTACCAATTGAAGCTTGAAAGCGCACTAATAATGAGAGACGCTAGAAAAAAAGATAAATCATAAAATTCTCATAAAAATAAAAACATCTTACCGTCCATCATGTAGCCTCTAGGCTCTAGGAATAGTGGTCATTAGATATATTATATTTGTAAAAATTATCTTCCATTCCATTATAGAAGATGAATTGAAATAACCCCTAATTTTTATATAAGTTACCAACCATGCAATTAAGAAAGGTGAATGAAAGTAATCCCTAAATTTATATATAAATTACACACCATGCTATTATGAAAGGTGAATTTAAGTAACTTCTAATTTGCATATAAATTATCCAGAGTGCTAATAGAAATTATTTAAGATAATCTCGAAAGCTACATATAATTAACCATCATGACATTAAAAAATATTGATTTTAATTAGTTGTGGGTCTCAAATTTATATTTATAGTGTTTATACTAGGCCATACAAAAGCATGAGGTTAACGTACTAGTGATAGATAATGCCCTAATCACCATTGGTATTTGGTAAGCCTGATTAGGTAAGCACATCACTAAAATCCTAAGTGACAGAGTGGAAACATAGGAGGAAAAAAAACGAGTGTTTTATTAAAGCTAAAAATATTTAATGTTTGGAGAGATAAATCATTTGGATTGATTGGAGAAAGAAAGAGCCAACCTTAATTTTTACAGCAGGTTGTAAACAGGCTCTTTTTTCTCGTAGCGTGCACTGGAGCCGGGCTCTTGATAAAGCACCCGCTTTTCTTCTCGCTTCTATGTTTCCAACCTGCCACCTAGAATTGTGGCGACGTGGATCTGTATAGCCTGCTTAGTCAGCTTTATTACCTCTAAGCAAGACTCCAGCACACGCTACAAGAGAAAAAATATATATTTGTAGCTTGCTGGCTCTTTTTCTCTCCCACCAATCCAAATGGTCACTCCATCTAAACATTAAATATTTTTATTTTAGTTTAATCCATCAATCTACTTTATATTAATATTATTGGTTTTATTTTTTGTCTCTCGGTGACGTCGTAAAAGTATGAAGTCTTCGGTTGGCTTCTCTGCTAGCCTTAGCTCGTAGAGCCGTAGAAGTTCCAACCCATTGAATGCCACCAGCCGAAGCTCCGCACTGCCGCACGACGGCACGAGCATAGAGCCCAGACTAAAATATGAATCCAGAGCGACGACTTGGCAACGTGTTGACCACGAGTCAACACAACGCAGACCGTATGTGCCTACCTGTGCGACCTGAGTCCTAAAACTATTTTCAGCGAGATGAATATCCATTTTGTCTATTCACTATTTTATTTTTTTTCTATTTACAATAGTAATAGTACTGTAGTGTATAAACCATCTATACTACAATATAGTGTATAGACAGTCTATTGGTTTATTCTAAAGACAGTCTGACTACGGCCTGTTTGGTAGCTGCGCTACGCCCGGAGCCCGGCCACGGTAGGACTAGGCTCATGTTTGGTCTGCCCGACCAGCCTGGTAGCCAGGCCCTGCGTGGCCTTCTCGACCTCTGAAGGCCGACTCCTTGGAGATCACCAAATCGGTGTTTCTCCCATGGCCCGGCCTTCTTCGATCTCGCTGCGCTCCGCTTGGTTCCTCTCCTCGCCCGCAGCTCCCCTTCCCCGGCCCTTCTCCTCGCCTGCAGCTCCCCCTCTCCTTCCCCTCTCGCATCCGGCCCGAGCTTGCCTCGCCGCCGCGGAGCTCCGCTCTCGCCGCCCCTCTCCTTCCCCACTCCCTCTGCGGAGCTCCTCTCCCGCCGCTGCCCTCTCCTTCCCCTCTCCCGCCACAGAGCCCCGCTCCCGCCGCCCCTCTCCTTCCTCTCTCTCGTCGCGGAGATCCGCTCCCTCCGGCCCGAGCTCACCCCGCCGCTTCCCTCTCTTGCCTCCGCGCCGAAGTCAAGGTCGCCGCCCTCCCCTGCCTCCGCGCAGCCACAGGCACGGCGAGGCATGGCGAGCAGGCATGTCGGCGGTGGCGAGGACAAGGAGCCGTCCGATGAGGCTTCCTCTGCCGCAGAGGCTCCCGATTTGGTCGGCGCGCCGCCCGCCGAGGCCTCCTCTCCCACTGGTGAGTCGCCCGCCGAACCTCCCCTCCCGCCGATGCACTGCCCGCCGAGGCCTCCTCTCCCGCCAGCAGGGCCGCCGGCCGCCGTACCTCTCCTTCCCGCGATGAGGAGCGCAGGCAGGCAGGTGTGAATGGTGGCAAGGTGGGGGAAGGCCGGAAGGCAGCTATGGGCAACCAAACAAAAGCTAATTTTATACACCTTCTCCGGCCATGAACAACCAAACACAATCTAACCTTCTGCAAGCCCAGCTACAGTCAGACCATATCTAGCCTGGTCTACGAGGGGCTATCTTGGGGCGACAACCAAACGCACCCTACGTGACCACATCGGCTCAGCTCGAGCGAGACGCTTCCATTTGTAAAAGCCAGCGCCCACATGGCAGTGCAGTGACACTCCAGTACCCCACCACCCGCATCTCTCCCTGTGTGAATCCATGAGGAAGACGAAGGCTTCCGCAGCGGTGCTCATCTTCGCCGGCGCCGCGCTGCTCGCCGCGGCCAGCGGCGCCAGCGGGCAGCAGGGCGTGGGGGCTATCATCACGCGGTCCATGTTCGAGAGCATGCTCAGCCACCGCCGCGACCGCGGCTGCCAGGGCGCGTTCTACACCTACGACGCCTTCATCCAGGCCGCGGCCAAGTTCCGCGACTTCGGCACCACCGGCGACGAACAGACCCGCAGGCGGGAGCTCGCCGCCTTCTTCGGCCAAACCTCGCGCCAAACCACCGGTAGGTACTCGATCTTGAAGGTTGATCTTTTGTGCTATACTGCTAGTATCTCGTTCTAGAAAGACAAAGGCTAGCAAGGTCCATAGATTGATGATCAGCTCCTCGTATTGTATTGTATTGTATGAATCTATGAATCATGCATGCAATGCAGGTGGATGGCCAGATGCTCCGGACGGACCGTTTGCCTGGGGATACTGCCGGGTGAAGGAACAGAGCGCGACGCCGGCGGAGCCACGGTATTATGGACGAGGACCCATACAGCTAACTCAGTAAGATCCACGACGACACGACACACGCTGCATTTACTTTGTTGCTGAACCTCGTCTATTACCCCTGCTGAAAACGTTACGTTCGCGTCACTATTCCCACGCACATGGCAGTAAATACAACTACGAGCTCGCCGGGAAGGCGTTGAATCTGAACCTGATGGACGACCCGGACATGGTGTCGCGCAACCCCGTGGTGGCGTTCGAGACGGCCATCTGGTTCTGGATGACGCCGCAGTCGCCCAAGCCGTCGTGCCATGACGTGATGACCAAGAGCTGGAAGCCATCCGCCGCCGACCGCGCCGCCGGGAGGCTCCCCGGGTACGGCCTCGCCACTAACATCATCAACGGTGGGACAGAATGCGGCAAGAAGGGGGGACGAACCAAAGGTGACGAGAACGGGGTCCGCTTCTACAGCAGGTACTGCCACATGCTTACAGTGGCTGACCAAGGTGGCAACTTGTACTGCGACAACCAGCAGCCTTACGGCCCATAGAAACCGGAGTATGCACCAAGATGTTGCTGGATATTTTACGAGTCTCGTGGAGACGTCCTCCACCTAATTTTATTCCCTTATGCGTGTGATATTAGTAGTAAGAATAAGAATAAAGCAATCCCAGGGCAGCCTTCGGCTTAAACCGTATGTTTATGTGTACTTCTTGTACTTCAGTCCAGTGTCCAGGTATCTATAATAGTATTGCTCCTAAAATATGATATGTATTTGGAAACTAAGGATTTCTATTAAGATCAAAATTTTCATTTGGTGCTTTAAAGAAAGAGGTGACTCTTCTAGTCTTCTTACCAAGGACAATGGGATCAAGAGACTTTAGAAAGGAAGTCCCCATTTTTTTTATCAATATGAAACCATTCACAACACTTGTTTCCCGAGTGCCATTTGGCTAGGTCTGTTTGGAACGTCACCTGCATTATTTTTGGCGTTCAACCACCTTCTAGCACCTTCAGGCTAAGGCTTCAGGTTTTAGAGGGTGTAATGGCTTTATGGTGGACAATATGATTTCAGGTTTTTCGATGACGAAGGTTCTCCTAATTGTTTTTTCCTAAGCTAAGAGTATGAGAAGGATGCTTTGAAGTTGGGCTGCAAGACACTGGAAGCTGTTGTTTGGAGGTTTTTGGCAAATAATTTGGGTGGAGGTCCAGCAAGATTGTCGTCAGCAGCTTGTGGAAGGCGATGCGCAAACATTAAATATTTGGGCCTGCTGACTGCTGATTAGTGCTGGGGTGCATTGCACGGGCTGGTGCCCTGACCGGTGACGACAGTCTAACAGACTTGAATTGTAGTGTTCTCTTTGTGCGTGTGTGTGTTACACTTGGCTCATCCCTCCCTGTCATGATCAGGAGTTTCGGCGAAATTTCGGAAATGTTTTCGTTTTCGCTGTACTACGGGAAGAGAAATTTCGGAATATTTCGAGATTTTTCGTTTTGAATTTTAAAAATTCAGAAAATTTTGTAAAAAATTTGGGAGAAAATATGATAAAAAACTAGGTATTTTTCTGAGCCATTAGCACTAGAATCGTTCAAATCTAAGTTGATTTGGTTGGTTAAAATCACGATTTGGCAGGGACTATGCCTTTCCTTGAAGGATTTAGGATGGATTATGCATTGTGTTGTATTCATATGTGCACTTTGGCGTAGTATGGATGCATTGTATTGTATT
Organism: Paspalum vaginatum; assembly: GCA_030272315.1. Classification (NCBI taxonomy): domain Eukaryota; kingdom Viridiplantae; phylum Streptophyta; class Magnoliopsida; order Poales; family Poaceae; genus Paspalum; species Paspalum vaginatum. The sequence continues at coordinate 56,518,397 of CM059012.1, read as the reverse complement.
AATTGGACTATGGATTAACTGTAATAATTCTAATAGACTTTGGACTAAGTAGGTGTGGACATGACTTATGTGTTTAATGTTGTATTTGTCATTGTTTTTGTGGTTTACATTATTGTTATGCATTATAAATTGTCAATATACACATAATTAGGGGAATTTCTGCTAAAATTTCTAATTTTTCCATATATACATACATTTCCCAGAATTTTCTAGTCATTATCTGCATTTTCCGGTCCAAATCACGAAAATTTGTTTTTGAATTTAATTTGCCTTTCGGTTCGGAAATTTCAAAATATGCGGAATTTCGCCCGAAATTCTGATTCCGCCCCTCACCGGGATTTTTGTCCGCACCGAAATTGTTAACCCTGGTCATGACACAAGTTGGGCCATCCTCCCCTCCTGCTCCCACTCCCACTCCCTTGCTCGACGCAATACCTAGTGGTGCTGTCCATCCTCGTGGAGCATGCCTTGCACATGGAGAGGTGAGTGGGAGCGATGAATAATGGACCAAAACATTAATATTGCACCATATATAAAACAGTGTGTGCAACATTGATAATTGACTTTTGCAACGTCAACACAGTACAAGTCTACAATAAATTACATGATGCTCATAATCATCACAAAATCTTTAACTTTTCGTCATAGGAGCTTGATAGTGATATTTCTACTGTGTCATGAGGTTAGTCATAGAATCTACAACAGAGAATGATCTTGGTGATGATACTAGAAAATCATCAAAGAATAGAAGTATATAACACATTCTAGGACAATTACATATCATCATGTAATGTTTTTAATGATGATCTATGTATTTTCATGGAATGCACTTTATGACAATTAAAATATTCCCACCAAACGTGTACATTCTATGAAGAAATTTTCATCATGCAATGGGAATTAGAATGCGACAAAGATGGCTAATCTATGGTAAAAAAACAAACATAATCGTCATACATAATAGGTTTCTTATGACACAATTCTTCATGAACATGCTATAGAAGATTTTCTAAATATACATGTATGACAAATAAAAGTTGTCACTAGAAATATGGCTACACAACTTCTTGTAACTTTGCTTTTCTTTTTCTTCCCAACTCCTGTACAAACTTTTGTGTTTTTAATATATCTTTACTGTAGGGGGCAACCCCTCCAGTTTTCACAAATAATATCAACATATGTTATATATATGAATATATCAGACACCCGTCATAAAATTTATATCGTAGTCACTTCATACATATTCAATTCTCTCTCTGTGCACGCGCTGCAGTGCCTTGCTGCACATTTATCACTGTACAAATCAAAAAGTTCATGCTAAAGAGAACTAAGAGAAATATGACCATGATAGTACAGCTAACCACTTATCTAAACCCATGGCTGTTTTGTTCCATTATCATAGACCTTTGAAAGATCAGCTTCTGGCCACCAAAGGTTGTAGATGTCAGAGGTGCATGACACATTAATTCATCAAGAATTAGCAACTTGAAAGGGACGATGCATGAAACTAACAATATCATTTGTTTCAATAGTAAAAGGGAACAAGCAAATTCCAAAATATTAAGGTTGGAGGTGCTTAGGTTACGTGTCTTTATAGATACATGTCAGGTAGGTCCTCTCCTTACTGTACATTCAGTTATATTATTTGGCAATTTTGCAACTCCCAATTGCTTAACACTTGTACTACCCATGCAATTCAGTACATGATTAGAGAAGCCTCTAAGTATACAATTAGAATGGCATCGAGCATATTAAGCTGAATTGGAAGACATGAATGGTGACAGAACCACCAATTCCTGATAAGCTAATTTATTTGGACTTCTGCCCTGTCAAATATTACATCCAAATTGCAAACGAAATTCTAAAAAGATCGCACCTACGAGTACTGTTCGGTATGTACAACGGGACTGACATCTAACCTAGATTCTGCATCACGCTTGCAGGCTTTGCAGCTGGCTCTTGCAAGTTAGAACGCATTTTCCCCCTCCAAATCTCCCATGGCTTCTCCTCCCTTCAATAGTTATAGAGCAGATGGGCCAAGGGAGACAAGAAGAGCTGGTCCTGCCACGGGCTCCGTAGCTGGAACGGGTCCTGCTGCATCCATTCCAAGGCTCCATGGTTCGTTGGCACCTGCAGCGTGGGCAGGTCTCCGTGCCTCACTGCGGGGGGCGCCATGTTCGCCGGTTGCATCATCAGAGACGTCGACGACGCCACCGTGACCGTGGTGTCTGCCGCTTCCTGCTTGGCTTCCTTGGGCGCGGAGTAGCTGTCGGCTGACGGCGCGGACGAGGAAGAACAGGGGAGCAGGAAGCTGTCGTGGCCGTCGTCCGACGACAGGTAGTCGTCTCCGGCGGAGGCCGCGGCGTGGACCAGGGCTGCTCTGGCCGTGTACTGTGCGTTGCTGCGCCTCTGCATCTCCTCCATGGCAGATGCCCTCTGCTCCAGCTCCTTCAGTGGGGTGGCTTTCCTGTAGATCTTGCATAGCACCATGTCCTCCTGCAGAAGCACACGAGCGTGCGTCAGACATTTGTGTCAATTTTCCTACCATGACTCGACTCTCCATGCAAGAATTTCCATGAAGTTTAAACGAAAAGCAGGTCAACTCCTGAGTCAACCGTGTCAATAATTACTAGGATGTCGAAATTCCTAGGCAGATCATGTGCACTTGTAGTGCAGGATTTCGCCGGACCATTAATTACCTTGGCAGGCGGCGGCGCGGCGTGGCCGGTGCCGTAGCCGGGGAGGCGGTACTCGTTCATGACCCAGTCCGTCTTGGTGCCGCGCGGCGCGCGCCCCTGGTAGAAGACGAGCGTCTTCTTGAGCCCGATCACCAGCTTGGCGTCCGCCGAGCTCCGGATGGGCCTGTCCGACCCCGTGGCCTTCCAGAACCCGCGCTCCGTCGTCCGGTTCGGCCGGCCGCCGCTGCCGGCCTTGCGGTCACGCGGCACGAAGAAGTACCACTCCCGCTCCCCGATCTTCGCCATCGCTGCACAAGCCATCGCAGCGTCAGCCTCAGCGATCAACCGCCGTCTCGAAAGACCATTATATATACTGTTTCTCGATGGTGGACGTACCAGGAAGGTCCCAGGGGTCGTAGCGGTAGATGTTGAGCATGCCGATGATGTCGAAGTGGAGCTTCTTGCCGTGGACGATGCGGGAGAGGTAGAAGTCGAGGAGCTCCTCCTCGGTGGGGTGGAACCGGAAGCCTGGGAGGTCCTGCTCCACTTCCATGGACGCCGCCACTGCCACTGCCATCGCCGTTCGTTCTGAGGCTGAGATGCTCTCCTGCTATTGCCTATGCCTCGATCGGTCGGGTCTCCTCGGACGACGACTGCTCTGCTTGTGTCGCCTTGCACTGCAGGACAGTGTATACGATCGATGGATGAAGATGGTGGGAATCGCTCGCTTTATATAGAGGGTGGTGGTGGTGTCGGGTGCGAGCAAGTCACGCGGTTTCTTGGAGACAACACTGAAAGTGACTAGTACGTGCTTGCTCTCATAGAATGATCGAGTTGGGCGGCTGGACAGCAATAATAATTTTACTGTATTTTGCGGAAGCATTTTATTTTATTTGGAGTGTGTATTTGGACTCTGGACACTAGTTAACTCACACAATTTGACCCCTTTTCTTCATATCAAAATAAAGTGGTCTTCAGGTTGTGCTTGAATATTAGCAGTGACTGCCCGGTTTCAAACACCTAATGCCTAATGGCCGAATTCTGAATTAGAAGGTTCTGCTACTCTTTCAAGACGATCTTTTATTCGCTCATTTCCATCAGATTCATAAAAGAGAGTTCATAAAAAATAAGAGAAAACATGATGGTACAAATAAACGCTGCCTGCTGTGCGTAATCACTAGTAACTCAGATTACAAAACCTTACGGAGACACTTTTACAAAACTCTCTTTGTTATAGGGTAGATAAGAGGAGTGAGTAAATTTTAGAATACAAAGTAGCTCTAGTGTCTATTACTGTCTTTGATAATTTAGGGGTTATTTAAAATCACCTTTTACAATGTATAATAGTGGGTAATGTAAATTTTGGAATATTTTAAATTGTCTCTAATAATGGTACAGTGGGTAATTTGTTTACAAATTTAAAGGGCTTTTCTAAAAAATATTTCATAATACTATGATGCGTAGTTTATATACAAATTTATGGTGTTATTTTAAATTATCTTGTATAATGGCAATGTGAGTAATTTCTCAAAATAGAATAAGTCTAATGACCATTATATTGTATAATGGAATAGATTCAATAGTAAGTGTAATACATGGATGACCACTGATTTTTTTAGCCTCGTATAAGTTTAATAGTAAGTTATCGGTATGCAACAGTACTTTGTGGTTGAATTAAGCAATTGAATTCCACATCGTTCTGCCTCTCGAAGCGTATGACTGGACTTACTTTGTCATTTATCTGAAGTCCACATCAACGGAATATTAGACTTAGTATAAGTTCGTTGGATTGAGATGGCGACTATTGTTTAACTTTGAAGATGTCGATATCAAGTACATGCCACTTTGAATAAGAAAAATGTTGCGTGGATCCAAGCATCTTCTTCTTCTTCTTCTTTTTTTTTTTGAGCTAGCCGCAATTCCTTTACTCCCGTTGCTCCAAGTTCATATGAAACATTCTTTTACTGCACTTGCAATAAAATGGCGGCGGCTGTGCAATTTTTAATCTGTGTGCTAGGTTCAATTTGTTTACCAAGAGGTGGATATGTACTGGAGGAATTCTTGGACTAGCACTCTAGCAGTAAATAGTAATCCATTCGTCTACTAGAAAATTGCTTGAATCATGCATGGTATTATTTTAGACCCGAACTGTGACCTATGAGGTTCCATCAGGTCCTGGATGCGGATGTGAGGCATGGAGCCTGATTTAGTATCAGTATGTATGAGTTGGACAGCTGCAGTTTACCATACTAAATTACTATATCACCGCACGTTGCAGTACTGCTGGTCTAAATGATATTTCAATATACTATATATCAGTCGTAGTCCATATTAACACATGATTTGGATGCCTAGAATACTTTTCGTTGCGATGACCCAAAACGACCACTGAGATTATCTGCCGATCGATGAGGCAAACCGAATTTGAATTTGAACCGACGTGTGGTGTGCAGTGCAGTGCCTCTGGTCGATCGGTTCTTGGGGTTTACCAATGACCGGCCGATAGTCTTAATTTGCAACATCCAAACTCCAAAGATGATGCTACTACTTATTTTGAACGCGGGGATTTTTGGCGAAAATTTACCGGGTCGACCATACTGTTCCTGTCGTCCTTCCTACTCATGTGAAATGGCCTCTTCATACTCTTGTCTGATACAGGACTACAGTAGTGTCTTAAATTCGTGCTGTGACGTCGGAACGGAAAGCAGCTTCTGGCTGACGTCCGCGAGGTAAAAATGAAAGTACGTTTTCACACTCGTACTTGCAGTCAGTCTCTCAAACTCTGAGTTCAGTCTGTATATCAAAGAGAAGAGAAGGGAAGGGAAGAGAAGAGATCCAGCGGATCGGAAGAGAAGAGATCCAGCGGATTGTTTATTTTGATGGTCTATTTTAAATTTTATTCTATTTATAATATCATTACAGTATCATTTTTTATTATAGATGATTATTTACACGATCCCAAATCCGCTAGACACGATCCAATCCAAGCCTGATTGAAAACTCTAGAGCCTAAGGCGTAGTTCTTTTTGGCGTGGCTGCGCGGCGCGAGAAGCCTCGCGCGCCGCACCGTGCGAAGGAACGGAGCAGTACAGAGGACACGCATCAGAATTCAGTCCAGTACGTACAACGTAGTACTTACTATAGAGGCCATAGGCAGTTATCAAAAAAAAAAAAAAAAGAGGCCATAGGCGCCGCGTACGAGTAGGTGTGTGGCTGCGGCTGAGCTTTTTGGTCATCTTGACCGACTTTGAACGCGGACTGGCTTTCCTCCTGAGACTGAGAGAGACTCTCGGCCGCCGAAGAAAAAGTCTCCATCTTTGTTCATCATCGATCATGAATCGACGGGCCAAACTCTCGGTCGGGACCGAGTGTGTGAATGCTGGCTTGGAGATGGACGACGTTTCCATGCAATGACAGACAGCGCATATATGGATGGTGTCCGTCAGATTCTTTTTACTGTAGCTTCGTACCAGACCACAAATAACCGCGCAACAGCAGCAAGCTGCGATCGAGGGAATATGCCTAGTAGTAGAGAAAATATATGAATCGTTCTGTGGTCGGGTCATGCATGCTTTGCTTTTTCTTTTTTTTTCTCTGGGTTTGGCATGGAAAGTGCAGTACTACCCGGCGGCCGCTGCATTGGCGTGACATAGGACGAGAGAGACGATCGATGCCCGCCCATATCATCCAGCTGCCGAACACAGCGGCGACACTGTTTGGTGTTGAGGATGAGGACTCGTTCAACCATACACGGTACGCCGGGGCTACAAACCAACAAATGCAGTGCCCGAGTTTCCACCCGTCCATGTGCAGCAGTACCAGCCAAGCCATAGGGGCCATACGATCCACACGTCTGGCTGCCACTGGCACGAACGAACGAACCGAGTCGATGGCGCATTAAGGTAGGAAAAGGATTAGTCAAAAAAAAAAAGGTAGGAAAAGGGTTGCAGACTTGCAGCAGATCGTAGTGTCACGACTCATCCGCGGCGCTCATTGCTCGCCTCCTTCTCCGGTCGGTCACTGCGTTTTCTCGGGTGGTTCTCGGATCTCGGCGGTGGGGACTGGGCACTGCACACCGCGGAGGAGCTTGGAGCGGAGACCTGGGCGTGGACTCCGCATGGGACTCTGGGATGGGAGCTCAGTCAGAGCACATTATTCTTCTGCTCTTGTGGTGGGCACAGGGCACGTACTCTTTTGTCTCCACGCCTGGCCGCCCTCCGGACTCCGGAATGGGGAACACACGCTGGCCATAGACTCGAGGTCGAGTCCTCCCGGTCGGTCAAGTCAGCACAACGCAGCAGGGGACTCCCCGGCCCGGGTCGTCCACCAACAAGCTGAGCACAGCTAGCCCAGTGTGGCCTAGTGGGCTTGTTCAGCCAACTGTTGGCTGTGGCTGTTTCCGTGAGGAGAGCTACTGTACTGTAGTTCGGCTGTGGATAACCTGCTCGCTACAGTGACCATGTGAGGAGACGACTGCTGCAGTAGCAGCCACAGCCATAGCTGAACCCTATGATTTTACCTGTGTTTTTGAACTATCCTTTGTGAAATTTGTATGAAAGCCTAAGAGCAGGTTTGCCACGCAGGAACTTTACAAAAATTAGAAAAAAAATATAGTTTAATTTTAAAAAAAAACCGCAGTAACCAAAAAAAATCTCTTAATCCAAACGGAGCCGAAATGTTTCACGAGGCGCACAAATGGAAAAAGGTTTTGGGCGTCCGTCCAGCGCAGTTTCACCTTGTTTTCGTCGTGTGTACGCACCTACTCTAGGCCGGACCGTTTGAACATTCCGCGGCTGCTCCAAGCACGGTGCTACTACTGGTACGAATGTACGACGTGGCCCTCCTAGCTAGCGACGGGACGAATCAGGCTCATCAGTGCATGCATGACAGTCTGTGCTGAGTCCAAGAGCAACAGCAACAGCAGCATAGTACGTATTTAACGTATAAATTATGGTGCGTGTCCGGACTCCGGACCAGAGCAGAGAGATGGATGTGCCATGAGTCCCCATAGTATTCCTACGTGTGTGACGGTGGCGGGCACACACACGGACACACCTACGGGCTACGGCTGCGAGCCCAGACTCCGGAGGAGATGCGCTAGCGCTGCATCGCATCGATACATGCATCAGCATATTGAGCTGCGCCACGCACCAGCACGCTATCTCCAGCAACGTCTTCGTCCTATTGCTTAAATTCCTAGATTTTTCAAAATAATCAACCGATAGACTATCAACCATGCACCTTCGGAGTTGTGTGCATGCATGACGATACCCCACTTGCGGCGGCTATATCCATATTCTAAAAACGGCGGCGGCACTCGATCGGCCGGCGTGGTGACGTCCACGAGTCACGCCCGGCGACACCCGAGGCACCGACCAACCCCCCAGGTGTCCCGATCGCCTTCGCCCCCACGCGGCCATCCAACCTCCGCTCCACGCGCGTCCCGCCCGCAGCACGTGTACCAGGCCACCACGGCGCGCGCACGCAGCCCTGTCTCCCTTTCGTGCCAGGCTGCCAGCCCGCCGTCGTCCCCATCTATCCACCGCCACCGTCTCTGCACCTATTTAAGCAAGCGAATCCGATCGAGCGAGCCTCGCCATTTCTGTATGTACCATCTGTACCACCATCGAGCGGCGTAGAGCTAGTGCACGGGACTAGAGTGACAACTTGTGAACGAAGAGAGATCGACCAATGGATAGGCTGGTGCCCAACACGAAGAAGGCAATGGAGGACCGCGAGGAGAAGCCCAAGGTGCCGGCGCGCGACCCCGACCTGGGCGACCTCATGGCCGCGCAGCAGCCGCAGCTGCAGCGGGAGCACCAGCCGCCCAACATCTCGGAGATGAAGCCGCTCACGCGGGAGGCGTACGGCGGCGGGATGTACGCGGCCGAGGAGGGGGCGCGCAGGGGCCCCGCGAGGCCGCGCGCCAGCGCCACGCAGAGCGCTGACGGGGAGCGGGAGCAGGAGGAGCAGGCAGCGCCCACGGGGAGGCTCGGACACCCGGCGCCGCCGTCCACCGGCGACCGCGACCTCGACATCACCGGGCAGTCCTACATCCAGTAGCTAAGCCTAGTAGACGCCTGCTTGCCGTGTACATCGCGCGCGCTGTGTGTTTTGCTTTGCTTTGCTTGCGTCTGTACTGTACGTGTGCATGCCTGCAAGTGCGCACCTGTGTTACTGTCTGTACTTTTATTTTAAATTCGACTCCTCTAAAGAACACAAATCTGACCGTGATCATCTCTATGACGCCGCAAACTATAAATCCTACTAGTCCTTAAGGCCTTGTTCAATTCGGATGGCGGGCTGCCGCTCAATTGCAGCCCAGCTGCTCGGCTGCAGCCATGCGTAGCATTGCTAGTTACCTCCTGGCTCCTGCGTAGCATAAGCTCACAAGGGCAGCTGTAGGGAGCTGTTGTCGCCAGCGAGCGACTGAGGGTGGGGGGGGGGGGGGGGCGGCGGGGGTGAGCGCGACGGAGAGGGTGGAGAGAGAGAGGGGGAGCGAGAGCCGCCGCCGCCGCCTTGGACGTCCGCGCCGCGCCTGCTAACAGGGGCATATGTAAGAGTGTGACAAGAATTCCAGGGGCTCGTGTGGCCAAGGACATTGATCGGCGAGGTGGTCGGCGGCTGTGTGCGACGGTCACTTGCTGTGGCGGTGGCCTCGTGTGTTGGCCCTTGGCCGTGTGCGAAGGTGCTGCTTGCAAAGTCGTTGGGCGTGGCAAAAGAAGACAGGCAAGCCCTGCATGGTTCCACTTCCACACCCATGCCGGCAGCGGCGACACCGTTGCCCGTTGGTGCCGTTCTTTTCTTGAAAACGTTGTTGGACCCTTATTCGCTGCCATCACGTGTCTTCAGGGTGATCCCTCCCTAGGTTCCACTAGGCGGGCAGGGGTGGCGTTCCACGTCATCTCTTCTCCTTCTCGAAGGCGCTGCCTAGGAGTTTCTGGCCCTACTTTCTTGGACAAGCGCAGAACGTCGCCCCTTCCAAGTCTGGTGTTTTCAGCGTGGCCTTGCTCTCTTGGTTCTGTGGCTTGTCTATGGCGGGCGGGGGGGGGGGTTCGGCTAGTGCCTAGGGTTGCTCATTGAGGTGGAGTCGAAGCTGCTTCATGGTGCCGAGGCTCAGCAACGATGACACTTCTTGGCCTTCTTCGTTTGCTTCATCTGGGTTGCAATGTTGAGTGGCTTTGGTCGTTGTTCACCTTGTGAATTCGGAGCTACTTGTCTAGCGGTGAGCTTGGCAACGGTAACACTTCGTGGGTGCATTGTTCGTGCGGGTTGCGGTGTTGGGTGACTTTGGCCGTTGTTCGCCTCGTGAAGTCGGAGCTGCTTGTTTAGCGATGAGCTCGGCAACGATAGCACTTGGTGGGCACGTTGTTCATGCGGGTGGCAATGTTGGGTGACTTTGGCCGTTGTTCTTGTGAAGTCGAAGCTGCTTGTCTAGCGATGAGCTTGGCAACGATAACACTTGGTGGGCGCGTTGTTGTCATTGTAGCGGTCATGTTTAGGTCTTTGCCAGTTTCCCTTCAATTAACCGCACGAGTGTAAGTTTTTTTGTCCAGTTTTCCTTATAAACTGAGTCAATTCTATTTTTCTTAAGTGAATTGCAGGAACTCCCTGCCTTTGAGTCCAAAAAAATAAACGTAAAATAGAACATAAATTGAAAGGGTACGACCTGCAAGAAACCACTTAAAAATTAATAAATCTTAGAATGCACTTCGAAAGTTGATTGACCCAACCGACAACACAAAAAGTTAATGGACTACCGGTACATTTTACTCAACAATTAAAAATTAATGGACTGTCGGTGCATTTTACTTAACAATCTATTGTGGTGGTAGAATAATCTGTTGTATTGGATCTATTAGTAGAACAAATCTACATATTTATATAACAAAAGAAGTTATTCTATGACCATGGAAATTTAATCTTTCCACATGAAAAAAATTATTACTCGTTCAAATAAATATAATAAATATGGTTTTTAGTTAGGAACAAAATTATCTGAAACACATAATACTACGTGTACACCTAATTGATAAAAGACGCCAATGCAGTTCGATTCATTTTTCTCATTAGGGTAGAGCCTTTGCTCTTTGGGCTCACATTGAGTTATTGTATGCCTCTTTATTGGTGCTGCCCTAGCTTATTGGCACCGAGCACAAACTCCGATATTGAACTGCTATCTGTGAGAGAATAGCGCTAGATTTTCTATTTGCCGTGAGCATGAAATATTAATGAAGAGATACCTGGAGCTGCATTGGAGGTTTGCGCTCCATTCTAGCTACACCTGATGAAAGATCATGATATTTCACCTCAGTTGCTCCCAATTGATTCTGCTGGTGCGGGGACAGAGCAAGTGGATAAAAGTTTTAAGTTATCATAAGTTTTTGGTGGCTGCAAAACCTTTGATGCTGACTTCGTGCAAGCCAACGTACTTTGTGCACTTGGTTCTTTTGGCGGCAGAGTCTGGCTCTGCCGCCGACCTTCTCGCTTCTGGTTAGTAGATCCAAACTTCAAATGAAGCTAGCTTTCTAGTGAAAATGCCAACCTTCATATGAAGCATAGACCCTTGTGATCTTTGAAGGCAAAGCCAACTTTTAGATGCATCACGATTTATGCACTAACTAAGAGTTATCACAGGAAGACTCACAATTACACAAACAACTCTTTACTACAACACAATATGGTTACACAAATCTATACTATAAAGAGCGAGTTAACTAAAAAACAAATTTTACTCACGTCTAATGTACCCGTCACGACACAAAACAAACATTAATTTGAGCGGGGCCCACCGAACAGGATGGGAGCCACGAGTTTACATAGCAGAACGCGCAGAACGCACGTTCCTGCAGTTCAAGCATCAGCCTTGATCGTGTTTAGGCTGGTTTTTCTCACATGATGAAAATTTACCCGTCCGCTGTACCCGCCTCCCATCGCAATCTCAAAGCCTAGATACAAATATTTTGAAGCAAAAATCTCAAATCCAAGTATATACAATAAAGATGCCCAGCAAATAAATCCACAACTTGTCCCACCTAGTCCGTGAAGGCCCAACAAGGCCGTGAAAATCTAACATGCCATATTATCAACAAATAATTTCAAATAATAATACTACATCGTATAGATTTAGTACCAAATCGCCGTTGCAATTATAGACAATCTTGTACATAAGATTCGTCCATCAAGCTCATGCCAAGAGGATGAGCTGGGTTAAAGAAAAGGCGAACGAGGCAAAATAATGAACAAGCTTACGCCTCCGCCAGTCGGAGTAGTCCGGCATCGGGCTGGACGTGGAGAAGCCGAGAAGGCGCGGTGCACGGCGGCTCGGGGCTTGCACAGCTGCAACGCCGGCCCTGGGACGGAGGGGCGGGAGACGGAGAGCGTGCGCGCTCTCTCAGCCTGCTGAGGAGAGAGGCGCTGGGGCATATCCAGACGGGGCCGGCGGCAGGAGCCGAATCCAGAAGGCGCGACGGGGAGGTGCGCGCTCTGGCCGCCTGCCGCCGGAGCCGGTCGGCGCCTGCGCGTGTAACGGGTGGAGGTGACGACGCGTCGGGGGTGGTGGAGGCGGCGGCGTGGCGGATGAGGCAGGCGAGCGGACTTGAGAGGGCCGCTAGATCCGGAGAACCCCGGCGCACGCGCGGGGCTGGCGGCGCGCAGGCGTGCAGCGGATGGAGGGCGACAGTGCATCGGGTGGAGGCACGCGGGGTCCATGACGGCCGCCGGCCGAGGCGGGGAGGACGAGGATGGGCACCGGACGGAGCTCGTGGGTGGGAAATGAAGAGGGAGAGAGAAGGGGAGTGATTTTTTTTTTAGGGTTTGGAGGGCTATGGCGTTGATTTTGTCTTGCACCGGCGAACGAGAGCCGCCCGATCAGGCTGGACATATGAGATGTAGGCGGAGGGGAGCAGTGCGCGCGGCGACTGGGCCGATTTGGTGGCCCAAGCCCAGTTGCCTCGCAGGCAGGTGTTAAGAAGCTGAGCGGGCCTGTTTCTAGCTTGCGATTCTTTTTCTCTTTTTGCTGATATAGTTGAGGTAAAAGAAATCATTTTCTATCGATCACGGACTCAAAAAAAATACCAATCACTAGATTTTACTGAAAACCTAAATCTACATTTCACGTTAAGACTGAGTGCAATAATTAGGTTTTGCAAATGTTTGTATATATGCATTTAAAACAATTGACAGATATGGACTCTCTTGTCAAAGAGAAATAAGAGTCTCAAACTTTTTCAATCATGGAGCCACGGGCGGGGAGAAGGCGGCGCCCCACCGCAGAGCTGGGAGAAGAGGGCCGAGCCGAACAACGACATGCGGGAGGAGGAGCAGTCGTGCAAATCCGGCCACTGCGGGCTAGGAGTGGCACGTCGGACGCCGCCGCTACGCGCGAGGATAGAGGGAGGGGCCCGGCGGGTGGCACGGGGCGGCAGTGGAGGAGGAGAGTAAAGAGAGAGGGAGTGTGGGGGTGAAGAGGCAAGGAGAAGGGAGTGGTGGCGGAGGAGCTCGACGAGGGGGGCACAAGGGAGCAGGGGGAGGTGAAGGCAGACTGTGGGTAGGGTAGGGTTCTAGCGGGTTTTGTTTCCAGCAAAACAGATCAAGTTGGATTGCACAGTGATGGACCAACACAGCCGGGTTTTGAGAATTTGTCAAAAACATGTCAAAACTTGTACAATTCGATGCGAAGGCTAAATGTTAAGTCTAAGCATTAGTCCTTTAAATTAGTCAACATAAAACCATATTTTCTCAAAAAAATCACTAATTAAAAATTTAAAAAATATAGTAAGTTACTTCGGTCCTCTAAAAATACATGTGCGGCACGTGCGGGGCGCACGTCATTTTTACTAGTATTCTTAGACAGAGACTTTGAGGTGGCTAGCTAGTACACTCTACCATGCCCTTTACGTGGGTAGTGGAATGGTGTGTTGGTAGCGTGTCATGTCAAGGGGTGGCACCAAGGGCTATGGATGAGTGTCATGTATCCACATTTTAGAAACTTCTCTTCAAATATCTATTTCAAGAAAATTCTAAATTTGCCATGACAACAAATATCTAGCCCAGGACTAAATATCTAACACAGTAATGAGAACTAATAGTTGCTGTCATGCTATATATTTGCTCTGATGACCAAGTGAAATGCCATAGTAGTTTACAATATATTGGTTTAGATGCTCTATTCTCGACCAAAGATCCATTTTCTTTCCTCCCTTTCCGGATTATGTTGCTTTTTTTCTTTTTTTTTGAAGCAAAAGTATAAAATACAAGTGTGTTTTTGTCTCAAGATTGTAGCCGGTTGACATGAGCTCCTTATCACCAAAAAAAATATCTTGTTTGATGCTCTAAATGGCCTAGATATCTGAGAACATGCTCTCACTAAACTTTGTACCAGGATATTTCTTCTTTCCTGATTTCATCTAATTCCATTCTCAAGCTTTTAATTCTTTTCTGTAAGTCGAACATATCATGTCATCAGAACTAGTTTGTAGTAGATTAATAAAATAAAATCTCTTAATACAAAATTTGATTTCACATATTCGTAAACTAGCCATGCAATTAATTCCAATACATATGATGGGGTATAATGGGATGAAATGAATCTATGTAGCTCTCAATGTCAGTTTCAATGTGGTTCATAGCCTTGGAAACAGTGTGCGCTCAGTTTCATGCCATAAAACTCATCCCACGGCACCTAGTTTCTGTTTATAGTATTTAACATTTTCTATGCATTTGTCACAAATGGTTTTTACATTTTTTTCTCATCCGGCGATTTCACCTCAAATCTAAAAGTCATTTTCACTTCTCATACTTCTGTAAACCCTCCTGAGCGTCTCGATTACGACGGTAACCGGTCTATGATTTGTGTGTCTGGGGATTAACGTTAGATGTTCTATGTTTTTCTTTTCTTCTTTACAATATTCTAAATTGCAAAGTAGGAATGGTTTATTCATTTATTAGACCCTTAACCTTGTATTCCTAGAGGTGCAGGGAAGCATTTTGAACACATTGTTTCTCCTTTCGTAGTACAAATATTAGTGCATCACTTCGGTAGGAAACTGGTGTCTGTTTTAAAATAAAAAAGATGAACATTGCGGCTAATTGTATAAAGTTAAATTATTGCTATATTACTGGAACAGTGAGGAAATGTTGATATTCACTGAGATTATGAGGTAGTTAGTGTATATTTGTGATTAAGTCGAAGATATGTATTGAGATGGCAGTGATTGTTTATTGTCTCTTATTGACATAGATGGAGAAGTATCTTTTACCACACGAAAGGATTAGATGGTTTGGGTGATGGTTTCTGTCGGTACCCAGCTAGCCGGGTATCCGCTTACACTAGACAAAGATCATCAGTATCGGCAAGAGCGGCAGTAAAAGGAGGGCCTAAGACCGCGTACAGACGGGCCCGGCCTACTCCTTATAAAAGCTGGGCCGCGCACCCGGCCCACAGGGGAGGCCCCGGACCTCCTTCAGCGAGGTCCGAGCCCCCCGACCACGCGAGGAGTCCCTCAGGGGAAGGTGAGGTCCGGACCTCTCGGAGGTCCGGAGCCAGCACCTTCGGTGGTCCGGGGCCGCCACGTGCCCACAGGGCACGGGGAGGTCTAGCGCTGCCACGTGCCCACAGGGCGCGTGGCGGAGCCTTCAGACAGGGGCCTCGCCCACCTACTGCATTTATTGCGGGCAGGGGAGCGTGCCCCGTTGCCGCTGACACCGCCGCCGTCAGACGGGCGTGCCCCCGTTGCCGCGGGCACCGCCGCCGTCAGACGGGCGTGCCCCCGTTGCCGCCGGCACCGCCGCCCTCAGACGGGCGTGCCCCCGTTGCCGCCGGCACCCCCGCCCTCAGACGGGCGTGCCCCCGTTGCTGCCGGCACCCCCACCGTCAGACGGGCGTGCCCCCGTTGCCGCCGGCACCGCCGCCGTCACACGGGCGTGCCCCCGTTGCCGCCGGCACCGCCGCCGTCACACGGGCGTGCCCCCGTTGCCGGCGCGCCTTACCGAGGCACGACGGCAGTAGCAGGGCACTACAATCGACTTCCCCGGCATACGTTGGGGTCTATATTGAGTAAACAAGTACGCTGTACTCATCATGAGCAGAGCCACGCGCGGCGACCGCGCTCAACCTAATACTAGGTAGCGGCGCTACAGCAC
This sequence comes from Paspalum vaginatum, assembly GCA_030272315.1. NCBI lineage: Eukaryota > Viridiplantae > Streptophyta > Magnoliopsida > Poales > Poaceae > Paspalum > Paspalum vaginatum. The sequence goes on along the minus strand of CM059012.1, from coordinate 56,502,576 downwards.
TACTATGAGCGCCCCGTCCTGTCACGCCAGCACGTCGCCTGCCCCCTCGGCCTCTGAAGCCTATCACCGGGCTTAGCGGCCGATGGAACAGGACGGCGTAAAACAGGACGGCGCGGCGCCGTATCCGGGTGGCAGGACGGCATGGCGCATCTTCCGGGCCATACCGGGTCGCGTCAGTGGTACAGGCGCGACGCATGCGAGCGTTGGACATCAAGCACAGGATAGAACTGTAGCATAGAGGAAATGGGCCGGGACCACCTGTCGGGGCCCGGCCACCATGTACGTACCCCCCTTGGGCTATAAAAGGGGAGGCATACGCAACACAAAAGGGGACTCAACCAACAGACTCCGCTAGGACAAGCTCACAATCTCCACCGTCTTCTCCAACAGACAGGAATACAAGAACACACCCACAGTGGACGTAGGGTATTACGCTCCGGCGTCCCGAACCACTCTAAATCCTCTCGTCACCATCGTGCCACCACGGACCTAGCTAACAACGATCGCTCCCCCTAACTACTCTTAGTACTTAGGATCTCGGCCGGGTGCATTCCGCCACCCGACCAGGAGCACGCCCGCTCCGACATTTGGCGCGCCAGGTAGGGGGAAAGCGTCAGTTAGCATCATCCCTCACGGCATGATGGTTCGCATCCGCGACATTCATGAGGATGCAGCCGCATCAGAGGAGGTGGCCTCGACTGGGTCGCAGGCCTCCCCCCACCGTTCTGAGGGCGCGGCACGGACGCCGCGAGCCCCTCGACGCCCCACGGGGGGCGCCGCTACTGCAAACACTGCAGTAGCAAGTGCATGCCAGCAGTACGGTGTGGAGGCCCACCTCCATGCAGTATGTCAGGAGCCCGGGGAATCCCTCCGAGCGTTCATTGCTCGCTTCGCCAAGGTATGGGGGACGATACCCCGCATCTCCGATGCGTCCATCATCACAGCCTTCCGGCAAGGCGTCCGTGATGAGAAGATGCTGGAGAAGCTGGCGACCCGCCAAGTGCAGGACGTCGCTACCCTGTACGCGCTGGCGGACAAGTGCGCTAGGGCCGCAGAGGGGCGTGCATGGCACTCCCCACAGCAGGACAGGACTGCCCAGCCAGGCACCTCTGCCGGTACTGCCCGAGAGGGCGGCAAGAAAAAGAAGAAGGGCCGACGCCCTGAGAGGTTCCTGGAAGGGCCCCTGTCGCCGCGGCAGCACCTGGAGGCCGCGACACCGGCGGCAAGCGCCCGAGGCAACAGGCGCGGAACAGTGGCGGCTCATGCCCTGTTCATCCCAACAGCGGTCACAACGCCGCCGACTGTCGCGAGATACAGAAGCTCGTGCAGCGGCGTCTCAGTGAGCGCCGCGAGCGTCCGGCCAAGGACGACTCGCCCCCACGCCAGCGCCCTGGCAAGGGGAAGGCTACCAGCGACGGCGGGCCCACCGCTGGAGGCAAGGAGATGGGCTACCAGCCCCCGGAGCGGGAGCTCAAGAGCGTCTACGCTCTAGGCCACTCCAGCTCTGAATCCAGCGACAACGAACGTCGCAAGAGGCTGTACGTCATGTACGGCGGAAGCTGGGAGGTCTCCTCCCGGCGAGACGTGAAGGCCCTGCGCCGAGAAGTCCTCTCGGTCAGGCCGAGCGTCCCAGGGGTGGCTCCACACCACAAGTGGAGAGACACCACCATCTCCTTCGGGCCGGCCGACTGCCCGGAGAACATGGCTGGGGCTGGCGTGCTGCCGATCATCACGTCGCCAGTGGTCGCCAACATACGGCTCCACCACGTGTTGATCGACGGCGGAGCCGCCCTCAACATCATCAGCCATGCAGCCTTCAAACAGCTGCAGATTCTAGAGTCAGTGCCGGCGTGGGTCCAGTGCCGATCTACCCAAAAGGGAAGATCGACCTACCGGTCACCTTCGGGACCCCGGAGAAATTCCGCACGGAGAACGTCCAGTTCGATGTCGCGGATGTCAACCTGCCGTTCAACGCCATCATTGGCAGACCGGCACTTTACCGCTTCATGGCCGTTGCCCATTACGGGTACTTGGTTGTGAAGATGCCGTCCCCGGCGGGTGTTCTCACCGTGCCGGGGGACCGCCACGCAGCCGTCGCCGCAGTAGAGAAGCTCCATGCTCTCGCTACTGACGCAGCGAACCCTGCGGGGGACAACCCCTCGACCTCTCGGGCCAAGGTTCCTATTAAGGAACCGAAGGTGCCCAAGGTACACCCTTCCGACCCAGAGGACGTGCCAGTCAAGACCGTCCAGATCGGGGCGGGAACCTCCCAGACCACCCGCGTCGCGGGGAGTCTAGGAGAGAAATAGGAAGACGCGCTCATTGCTTTCCTCCGGGCAAATGTAGACGTGTTCGCCTGGGAACCGTCACAGATGCCTGGGATCCCTAGGGAAGTGATCGAGCACCGTCTGAAGATCAGCCCGGACGCCAAGCCGGTGCGGCAGAAGCCACGGAGGCAGTCCGTGGAGCGCCAGGACTTCATCCGTCAGGAGGTCCGGAAGCTCCTAGACGCCGGCTTCATCGAGGAGGTACATCACCCGGTGTGGCTGGCCAACCCGGTGGTCGTCCCCAAGGCGAACGGGAAGCTTCGGATGTGTGTCGACTACACCAACCTCAACAAGGTGTGTCCTCCTGACCCTTATCCCCTCCCACGCATAGACCAGATAGTAGATTCCACATCCGGGTGCGAACTTTTATCTTTTTTGGATGCATACTCTGGGTTTCATCAGATCCAGATGGATGAGGAGGATAAGAGGCATACAGCCTTCGTAACAGAGTAGGGTCGACCTTGATGGAAGACCTAGCCCTTGTTTTCGACAGGTTGCGCACAACGCGCACGAAGCTGAACTCCGAGAAATGCGTCTTTGGCGTCTCGGCTGGTAAACTGTTAGGTTTCCTAGTGTCACATCGCGGCATTGAGGCAAACCCAACCAAGATCAGGGCGATCGAGGATATGCGGCCGCCGGCCTGCATCAAGGACCTCCAGAAACTCACCGGGTCCTTGGCAGCCCTCAGCCGATTTATCTCAAAGCTAGCCGAGAGGGCCCTGCCCTTCTTCAAGCTTTTGAGGAAGTCCGGACCATTCATATGGACCGAAGAGGCTGAACAAGCCTTCCAGGAGTTGAAGCAGCATCTCACCACTCTGCCCATTTTAGCGGCGCCAGAGCCTGGTGAGACCCTGTTTCTCTACCTCGCGGCGACATCCGAGGTGGTAAGCATGGTCCTGGTCGCCGAGCGACCAGCCCATTCCCACGAAGGAGACACCGGGGTCCCCCAAGTGGAAGGTGGTGGCTCGCCCACCACAGAAGCTGCAGCTGGATCCGAAACCGGAGGTCCGGCTGACACACTGTCCTTCCAAGGCGGCAAGCCACTGGAGACAGAAGGGCAAGCCGCCCAGGGGGCCAGTCAGGCAGAAGCAGGTGATCCCGGACCTACCACTAAGGTCCGGACCACCCAGAAGCTAGTGTATTACGTCAGCGAGGTCCTCCGCGGGGCAAAGGCCAGATACCTGGAGGCTCACAAGTTCGCATACGCATTACTCGTCGCTTCCAGAAAGTTGCGCCATTATTTCCAGGCGCATAAGGTTGTCGTGGTGACCTCGTAGCCGTTAAGAGCGATCCTGCGCAATTCCAACGCCACTGGGAATATTGCCAAATGGGCGGCGGAGCTGGCAGAGTTCCAACTCGACTTCCAGCCCCGCAGCGCTACCAAGAGCCAGGTCTTGGCCGACTTCATCGCAGAGTGGACTCCCACCACCACGGAATCTGGAGGTCCGCAAGCCGAGACGGAACCTTCACGGCCAGACAGGACCGCCCGGGTTTTCACCGAGCCGCACTGGACTCTCTTCTTCGATGGGTCCGCCGCAAAAAAGGGTCCGGAGCAGGCGTGGTCCTCATGGACCCGAACGGGGATCAAGTAAAGTACATAGTATGCTTGGAATTCAAAGCCACTAACAACATGGCGGAATACGAAGGCTTGATCTTCGGGCTCATGATCGCCCAGTCACTAGGAATCAAGCAGCTCCTGGTTAAGGGGGATTCCCAGTTAGTGATCAGATAGGTCCGGGGGGAGTGCTGCTGCAATAATCCCCAGCTCGCAGCATACCTCATGCGAGTGAGGGAGCTCGAGAAGGACTTCGAGGTCCTGGAACTGCAGCACGTTCCCAGGAACCTCAACTCAGTGGCAGATGACCTCTCCGCGAGGGCATCGACTCGGGGCCCAGTACCCGAGGGCGTCTTCAAAAGACAGCTACTATGACCAACCGCCCAGCCAGCCGAACTGGACGAATGGGGCAGAACTAGCACCTCGAAGCTAGCAGTCCCGGTGGTCCTCCATCTCTGGAGTCCACCAAGGATCGTGTGGACTGTTGACCCCGGCATGTCATCACGGACACATCCAATGGCTCAGGGCAGTCCCGATGCATGGATCTCCGAGATCCGGGACTACCTGAAGGACAAAATCCTTCCCGAAGAACGTGTGTCCGCTGAGCGCATAGTGCGATTGGCTAAACGCTACACGCTAGTAGAAGGGGATCTCTACAGGTGTGGCGCCAATGGCATCCTCATGCGATGCATAACCCGGGAGGAGGGCCGCGATTTACTTGCGGAGAGAGATCCATGGAGGTGAGTGCGGGAATCATTCAGGGTCCCGTACGTTGGTCGGTAAAGCCTTTCGGCATGGCTTTTACTGGCCGACAGTGCTCCAGGATGCAGCTGAGCTAGTAAGGTCCTGCAAGGCGTGTCAGTTCCACGCAAAGCAGATACACACACCGGCTCAGTCTCTGCATATGATTCCACCCTCTTGGCCCTTCGCGGTATGGGGGGTGGACATCCTGGGACCTTTCCCTAGAGCTGTCGGTGGGTACCGGTACCTCTACGTCGCCATTGACAAATTCACAAAATGCCCTGAGGTAACCCCAGTAGTGAGCATCACCCAAGGAACTGCAACAGCTTTCCTTAAGTCCATTGTGTGCCGGTTCAGCGTCCCCAGCCGTATCATAACGGACAACGGGACCCAGTTCAGGAGCCAGGTCTTCCAGGACTACTGCGACGGCGTTGGCATCCAGTTATGCTTCGCGTCTGTAGCACATCCTAGGAGCAATGGACAGGTCGAAAGAGCTAACGCGGAAATCCTCAAGGGGCTCAAAACCCGCACCTTCAACTGCTTGGAAAAGCACGGTGCGAAATGGCTCGATGAGCTCCCTTGCGTACTATGGGGGAACCGGACCACACCCAGCCGAGCAACCGGGGAAACCCCATTCTTCCTGGTATACGGGGCCGAGGCATGCCTCCCACCAGAAATACTCTTGGGCTCCCCACGGGTCCAAGCTTTTGATGAATCTTTGCAGGAACAGGCTAGGCGCAACGACGTTGACCTCGTTGAGGAGCAAAGATGGCAGGCTGCAATCCGGAACGCACGGTACAACCAAGCGCTCAAACGCTATCATGAGCAAACCGTGCGGGGCAGGGTACTCCAACCTGGAGACCTGGTCCTGAGGCGCATCTTGAGTCGAGAAGGGCGCAACAAACTCTCCCCCAGCTGGGAAGGGCCCTTCAAGGTGACAGAAGTTAGTCGCCCCGGTTGCGTTCGCCTCGCCACGGAGGAAGGAGTTCCGCTACCGAACCCATGGAATATAGAATACCTCCGTAAGTTTTATCCGTAGGCAAGAAATTCAGGGCAACCCTCTTTCTTTTTATAAGCTAAATAGGACCACCATGTGGACCAGAGCGGTGAAGGTCCGCCCTTGTAATCCCGACCTCTGGCTGACATCACATGACACCCTGTACCGCTTGATAAAAGAAAGAGTTTAGCCCTAAAATCCTTGTCTCCGCTGTTACCCTACTGCTTACTCAGCTGCCATCTGTTTCAATTTTTCCTAACCCCTGCGTGGAATCCTACTCTTGCCAAAAATCTCCTTGGAACCAGCAGGACTTAGCAGCTTGAGTGTGAAGCGGTTAGCACAGAGGCTGGGAAGGAGGTCCGGAATACTGGGTGCCAGGTCCAGAGAAAAGGGGCTCGCCTTGGTAGCACGGAGCTGTCAGCTGCTTAGCCTGGTCTCATACCCTAAGCACTGAACACTCCCTACCACGCCGTGAGTTCCCCCAGTATCAGGAACAGTGCGTTTAGTGCTCCGGACCACCCCCTAAACTAATGGCACACCCCCTAACCTCAGCAGCAAGGTCCGGCTGCGACGCCAAGGACTTCGAGGCAGCGCGGTTACCTTTGTTTCGCTAAGAGAGGTCCGAATGGCTGCAGGATCGGACCAAAGCTCAGATGTTTTGGACTAAGGATGGTCCAGGGCTGTGTCGCAGTTTTGCCTGGTTCCGTACCCTTAACTCACACACCCTGCTATCCCACGAACAGACATCCTGGCCCCTGGCCCGGACGGCAAACGCTCCGGACCTCGAATAGCGGAAAAGGTCAACTCAGAGTAGGGCCCGTAGGTGCGACACTGATGTTTGCCGTGAGTTGCATGCAGGTCTGGCCTATGACTCGGTGGTAGCCAGCCTCAAAACTTAGAGCCTACCTACCAGGGGGCCAGGGGGTCAGGTAACAGCACACCAGCATGCAACAAGGAGTAAATGGAGATAAGTCGCAACTACCATTCTTATATTGCTTGTCCATACTAATGTTCTACATAGCCTTGTATAAAAAAAACAACAAAAAAAACAAAACAGCAAGAGCTGCTGCCCTACGGCGCTGGGGAGGCTCCTGTCCCTGGTGCATCCGGGTCCTCGTCCGCAGGGGTCCGCTGGAACCGAGCGGCAACGATCTCCACCACCTCCTGCATGCTCTCTCGGGCGGCGGCCTCTGCCTCCTCCACCGGACCAGCAATGACCGGGTCCAAGGAGATGGCGGGGTCGTGGCTCCGGAAGCAGACCAGGAGGTGCTCCACCACGAGGCGGCACAGCTCGCGGCCCTCGGCTTCAAGGCGCTCCCCGAGCGTGGAGTCCAGGCGCCGGAGCCGCTCCACCGCGGAGTCGAGGACGGGGAAGGCGTCCGCAATGGTGGACGGTGGCTCTGTCACCCTGATTGGACTCAGTCCGAGCGGTACCAGAGCCGAACTCGCCTCCCCGGCCCAGTCGGCGATGCGTTGAAGGCCGGCGCGCATCTGCTCCCGGTCCTCCGCCGCCGCCTGCTGGGCAGCGCCCTGCTTCAGCTGCTCCAGGGCGGCCCGCTCGACCAATAGCTGCTTCTCCTAGTCTGCCAGCTCCGCCTCTCTGGACTTCACCCAGTCCTCACGGACCTTGAGCGTGGCAGCCTGGCGAACAGCGGATTCCCTGAGGGTCTTGGCCGCCGCCTCGCGCTGAGCAACGGAGTCCTCGCGGGCCGCAACTGCTGCCTCGCGCACGACAAGCCTCGACTTCATCTTGTCGAGCTCAGCATTGACAGCAGCCTGCCGCTCGGACACCTGCACCAGCTCTTGCCGGTGCTGCTCCACGCCCTTCCACGCGGACTCCAGCTTCGCCTGATCGAGCCTCAGCCGCGCCTCGCCCACCTCGACTTGTTTCTCGCGGACCCCGACCGCGCGCTCTCGGCCAATGAGCCTCTGCAGGTCCTCATGGAAGGCCGTACGGTCGGCATCGAGCTCTGTGCGGGCGGTGGAAAGCTCCGCACGGGTCCGGGTGTGCTGGGCGGTGGCGGCTTCGATCTGCTCCCCTAGACGGGCCCGCCAGCCGTCCAGACCCTCGCGCTCCTGCTGCAGCCGCGCCCACTCCAGCTGGAACGCCTCCTGGGCGTCGTCCAGGGCCTGGCGCGCCCGACGCAGCATGCGAGGGAAAGGGGCTCCACCCGGCTGGGGCAGGAGCGGCCTACCCAGAACCTCCTCCAGTTCCCCCTCGGGAGGGGGCGGAGATCTGGGGCCGGCCGTCTGGACGACGGGCGAGGAAGGCTCGGAGGTCCGTGCGTCAGGAGCCGCCCCCGGCGCAGGCCCTTGGGCCGCGACGCCTTCCGGCATCGAGCTACTTGGTGCCTGGGACTGCGCATCCAGAGCTGCCCCCCCAGCAGGCACTCGGGGTGCAGTCTCGGCCCCCGAGGCGCCCCCCGGCATCGGCCCACCCGGGGCCTGGGGCCGGACAGATGGGGCCGCCTCCGGTGCAGGCCCCTCAGGCGTGGCCCGGGCCCGCGAGGCATCCTCCGCCGTCGGACCACCAGGGGCGCTCTTCTCCGCCGTGCCTGCCTGGCCACCAGAGCCGCTGGGGGGAGAAGCGCCGGCCGGGCGTGTCGGCCTGAACAAAACACACGGCGGAAAGTTGAGAAGCCTGAAAAAACTAGCCGTGGTACCGCGAAGAGTTCGAGGCTAATCAAAAGGACTTACATCAAGTTAGGCGCCGACCAGCGGCCACGAAGGCCAGAGCCTCGCCGCGGCTGCCATTCCGCGGCCGGCGGCGCTGGTCGCTGCTGCTGCCGCTGGCCCGAGGCCGGCGGTGCCGGAGAGGGCCGCCGCTGCTGGTCCGGCGTCGGAGGAGGTGCCCGGCGCTGTGGTTGCCGCTGGTCCGGATGAGGCGGTGGCACTCGCTCCCCTTGACCGGAGGAGCTCCCCTCCCCCGAGGTCCGCTGGCGCTTCGGGTCGGGTTCCAAGACAGAGGTCCCGTCGCCGCGGACCGGCCTCCGCCGCGCCCCCTCACCGCCCGTCGGCGAAATAACAGGGGGCGCCGCCGCAGGCCTCTTGCCTTCTTCGGCAGGGGTAGTGCCTCTGACTCCCGAACCCCAAACCGGGACGTCGCCGATGTGGACCCCCCGGTTGGGGTCGCCCCTAAGTTGCCGCGTTGCAAGGCCGCCGTCGTCGAGTGTCGGCATCTCCCGGAGCACCGCCGTCCGTAAGGCCTGGTCGCGGCAGAGCGGCACGATGGCGGACTGCAGGCGCAGCTGCTCCGGGGAGAAGCTCTCGTCCGTGACGCACCACACCCATTCCTCCAGCAGGAGCGGCGTCAGGTCGTGGTCTTCGCCACGCACCACCCGGCTGCAGTCGTTGGGGCCGGTGTAGCTCCATGCCGGCCTTGGCCGCATCTGCAGGGGGGCGAGCCTCCGCCTGAGGAAGTCCGCGAGGACGTGCATGGAGGTAAGCCCGCCATTGACGAGCTCGGCGATCCTGGCCAGCACAGGGGAGAACTCGGGCGGCAGATCCGTCGAAGCACCCCACTCCGGGAAGGGTGCGTCGGGACTGCTGTCAGGGAGGCCCAACCGGTCGTTCGGCACCGCCCTGACAATCACCCAGTCGTTGCGCCAGTTCTCCCACTTGGCGCTGGCGAAGGTAGGGAGGTAGGCCGACCTCGCCCCGGACCCCTTCAACAGGAAGTAGTATCGACCGATCTCGGTCGAGCTCCTCCCGGAACATCTCACGGAGAAGTGGCAGAAAAGTGTCACGCAGGGAGGAACCCCTACGAACATCTCACAGTGATGGGCAAAGATTGCCGCATGAAGGATGGAGTGGGGGGTGAGATGCTGGAGCTGCAGCCCAAACGCCTCCAGCAGCAGCATGAAGAAGGAAGAGATCAGAATCCCAAGACCACAGTAGAGGTAGGGGACAAAGAGGACGAACTCCCCCGGCTGCAAGTTGCGGTGGGGGAGGGAGCCCGTGCGGACATTGTCGCAGCGCTCCGCGTCCGTCGAGCCGAGCAGGCGGCGGACGCGGTTAAGGTTCTCCTCGGTCTGCCGGAAAGATTGGTGGCCCGAACCCATCGCTGCGGAATCTGGCGGTGGGGGGAAGAGAGGGAGCACACTGCAGACAAAAAGCGAGAGCTCTGCTGCGAGGAAGACGAAGCGCCGCGGCGGATGCGAGGGGTGCAAAGGCAAATGGCTGAAGGGTGTGCTCGGCCGATAGTCAAGAACCCTATTTGACGGTTGCCCCCAATCCTCCGCAAGCCGCGGGCGTCAAGCGTACGCGCGCACGGACGCACCCGCGGACCCCCAGGTCTATGACAGCAGGGGCCCGAGGATGCAGCCACGACAGGCGGGTAGACAAGCAAGTGGGGCAGGAAGGCGAACCAGCGGCCGCTCGCGGAAGTGCGCCTCAGCACAACACGTGGGGCCCCGGCCTCTCCGCTTTATGCACGGCTGCCCACGTAACCATCTGCCCCCACCTTAATGGCAGGAAAAAGGGTAGGTGAACCGCCGTTGCGGTTCCCGGTGCAGGCCTGCCCCCACGTTTCCCGGGAAATTCCCACAATCGGGCGCTCCCAGATCGTGGGGGCCCGCGGGGCCACCCCACGGTGTCGGGTGGACTAGGTCCCCTCCAAGGTCGGGTAAGGCGGACGATCGGCAAGATCAGGCGTGCCGGGCTCTCAGCAGGGTCAGGCGAGTCAAGCCTCGACCAAAGATCAAATAGTTGGCCCTGCTCAGCTACGTGCTTAACAGCTAGGCGCCGGAAACCACACGTGGCTCCCGATGGCTTGAGTAAGCGATGATGGGCTCACCTCAGGTTCGAAAAACTCACCAGAGGTGGGCCCAGGGGCCACTGTCGGTACCCAGCCAGCCGGGTACCCGCTTACACTAGACAAAGATCATCAGTATCGGCAAGAGCGGCAGTAAAAGGAGGGCCTAAGACCGCGTACAGGCGGGCCCGGCCTACTCCTTATAAAAGCTGGGCCGCGCACCCGGCCCATAGGGGAGGCCCCGGACCTCCTTCAGCGAGGTCCGAGCCCCCCCGACCACGCGAGGAGTCCCTCAGGGGAAGGTGAGGTCCGGACCTCTCGGAGGTCCGGAGCCAGCACCTTCGGTGGTCCGGGGCCGCCACGTGCCCACAGGGCACGGGGAGGTCTAGCGCTGCCACGTGCCCACAGGGCGCGTGGCGGAGCCTTCAGACAGGGGCCTCGCCCACCTACTGCATTTATTGCGGGCAGGGGAGCGTGCCCCGTTGCCGCTAACACCGCCGCTGTCAGACGGGCATGCCCCGTTGCCCGCTGACACCGCCGCGGTCAGACGGGGGTGCCCCCGTTGCCCGCTGGCACCGCCGCCGTCAGACGGGCGTGCCCCCGTTGCCGCTGGCACCGCCGCCGTCAGACGGGCGTGCCCCCGTTGCCGCTGGCACCGCCGCCGTCAGACGGGCGTGCCCCCGTTGCCGCTGGCACCGCCGCTGTCAGACGACGGCGACTATTCTGAAGGGGTGCGCCTTACCGAGGCACGACGGCAGTAGCAGGGCACTACAGTCGACTTCCCCGGCATACGTTGGGGTCTATATTGAGTAAACAAGTACGCTGTACTCATCATGAGTAGAGCCACGCGCGGCGACCGCGCTCAACCTAATACTAGGTAGCGGCGCTACAGCACTACTACGAGTGCCCCGTCCTGTCACGCCAGCACGTCGCCTGCCCCCTCGGCCTCTGAAGCCTATCACCGGGCTTAGCGGCCGATGGAACAGGACGGCGTAAAACAGGATGGCGCGGCGCCGTATCCGGGTGGCAGGACGGCATGGCGCATCTTCCGGGCCATACCGGGTCGCGTCAGTGGTACAGGCGCGACGCATGGGAGCGTTGGACATCAAGCACAGGATAGAACTGTAGCATAGAGAAAATGGGCCGGGACCACCTGTCGGGGTCCGGCCACCATGTACGTACCCCCCTTGGGCTATAAAAGGGGAGGCATACGCAACACAAAAGGGGACTCAACCAACAGACTCCGCTAGGACAAGCTCACAATCTCCACCGTCTTCTCCAACAGACAGGAATACAAGAACACACCCACAGTGGACATAGGGTATTACGCTCCGGCGTCCCGAACCACTCTAAATCCTCTCGTCACCATCGTGCCACCACGGACCTAGCTAACAACGATCGCTCCCCCTAACTACTCTTAGTACTTAGGATCTCGGCCGGGTGCATTCCGCCACCTGACCAGGAGCACGCCCGCTCCGACAGTTTCCGTTTCAGTGAATGAAGTTGTTGAATTTGTGGTTCCACACTACCCGTGATACATCTACCCTACAAATATGGAGTATTCATTGACTGCCACTCAGCTGCAATTTTTTATAGTTTCTTATACTTCTTTGTGATTTTCGTATGTTAAGCAGTTTTGTACAGGGTCCATCCTCTATCTTTTTGACGTCAATCGTTGAGAACCACCTTACGAATAATGATCTGTTCAGGTTAATAAATCTTGATAATCTTGGATGGATTGGAGTCCACGCTGCGGTAGAGATTGGAGGAACGGGTCCTTCGAATCAGTTGCGGACGGACTTTGTCGTCACTTCGCCCCCACCCCTCCTCCCACCCAACAAGTAGATTTGTAGTAGTTTTAAGGGGCTTTGCAGGCTACCGTCTCGAGTAAGAATGGACGAGAGAGAGATTTAGAGTAGTTCAGGATAATCCCTACGTCTCTCGTGCTTGCTTGTGCCTTCTAGAACTACTGAGGTGCTTGTGCTCTGTGTTGTATGATAGCCGATTGCCTTTGCATGGAGCCCCATCTATCCATACATAGTCGAAGAGGGCAGGCTACATGTGTGATAAGGAGTAGAAAAACAAAGGGGTACATCAATTGTAGGGTTTGACTCGTAGGTCTCCATGCCGTGCGATTGACAGACGACGGACGAACCGGGTGGAACCAGGGTGAGGCGCATGTGCGGAGGGGCAGACCCTCGTAAATGTGCTTGGTGGGCGGGTGGTCATTTCATGTCAGGAGCATGCATGGAGTAGGTCCTCATAAATGCGTGTGGGTAGGCGACCTTGAGGCACACACTTGGTTGCCCGAGTGGCCAGTCGCCCAACCGAGAGGTCGCTTGGCCTGGGTGTCGGGCCGCACGAGCTGGAGGTCGCGCGGTCAGCCCTAGGACCGAGGGGTTGTGTGGCCGGACCGCGTGTTGTGTGACCCTAGGTTCGTTCAGCCAATCTTAAGGTGGTCGGCTTTGGGCCTAGTGTCCTTCGTAGTTTGGCCCAACGTGGTTATTGAGCCGTGTGGAATATCCATGGTATGGATACATGTCAAACTTCGTCTCCTGTTAACAACGGCTCATGGAGGATCCGTGCGACGCAAACACGTGTGCGTTAATAAGGAACTGACACCACATCAACGAACTAAGGATCCTCGGTATGTTGGGCCCAATGAGATGTAGCTTCCCGTTGTAGGAAAATGATGCACATAGCTTCCAGAGAAGCCAAAAAATGGTTGAAGTGCTCGGCCCATTTTTTGCTGTGTGGAATCTGCGGCGGTGGCACAACGAGGCTCTTGAAATCCCCCACCCAAGACCCAACCGAGCAAAGCCAAAATCCACACGGATCACCTGCACTTGTTCTCCGGGACCGAACGCAGGTACGTATATGTTCCAAACCCCCCGGCCTGTGTTGTGTGGAAACATGTCACGGCTCACGACGCAGGTCCCGGAGAATGCTTATCCGCTGCCGAGCCGAGAGCCTAGGAGGGAAGGAAAAAAACGCGCCGGCGCCGCACCCCCACCGACCCGCGGCAACAACCGGTGAAAGTGAAAAGCGCGCGTGTCGGGCCATGGGGGCATCGACGAAGCTGAGCCACGAGTCACCCCGGCACCTGGGCGCCGCGTGTGCGCGCTTTTTGTTGATCTGATCTGATCGGGGCGTCGGCGTGGAGGATCCCTGGCCGCGGGAGGGCCGGCGCTTTTCCACGTAGCTCTGCGCCTGGCCCTGATCCTGATCCGGTTTGGACGCCGCCACGTCCACCGGGCACGGTCTGGCCACATGTTCCCACTCGCGTGGAGCCACGTCGGATGCCAGTGATATGAGAGACAGTGTCTGGGACATGTACGGTCGCTGCGTCGCTTGGCATGCATTGCGTGCCCAGAGATGACCTGGCGGCTGGCCCTCAAATGCTGCTACCAAATCTTTTTTACATGACGGCGTGACCTGTGATTGATGATGCATGATAAGAACGAAATATACTACTCCAGACCTTTGCTACTACCAGTATATATGGTGTTCTCGAGAGGAAAAAAAAACTTGTGGTGTGCGTCAGACACAAGTCCTGTGTCCAAAGTATGAGTTGTCCCAATCTTTTTTTAAGCGACGACCCGTTAAAAACGTCAGTCGCCAACAAGATCACAAGGCACAAGCTGTCCATTTCCCCCCTGATCCACACAAGGCGCGGCCGATACTCCACATTGTTCGTCCATTTTTCCCTGGGCGATGCACTCTGTTCTTTTAAGCAGTTTATTACCAAGCTCAATTGTCTGCATACTTTTTCCCTCCGCCGGTTTCTAGATATGGCTACTAAAAAGAATGTGGCCTTAGGCTGAGGCCTCCAAAACATGCAAATGAACACGTAAAACACTACACATAATGTATACTATGTAGAGAAGAGTTTGAAATATAAAAAAATAAATAGACGTGCTGGAGAGGTCAGCCATACACACATATATAGATTTCTATGTCTTTCTATTTTTCCTTTTGGTCTATGAAAACCTTTTTCAATACAAAATGCCAGCAACAAAGTTTGAAGTAATTCTCTTGGAACCACTCGCTCATACAAAACAATCAGTTTAACATGTCACGGAAATACTCTCATGATTAACATACCATTGATATATATGTGTAATATATTTAAGTGTCTTACTTGTGGTCTAAAGTTGCTTGCCAAAGCATCGTAGATGGTATAGCACCCTGATATTGAACCTAACATGTGTGCCCGTATGCTAGGCATATCCCCCTCCTCTACTATCAGGCTTTTCTCCCTCTCACATCTCCTAACAACACTGCCGCTTAAACACCCCCAACGTTATCGTGATCCCTGCACCACGCCACCATGCTCTGCTTTGATGTCCTTTATCTCCGCCTAGCATCGACCACCCCACTAGCAACAAAAACGCTACCCACTCGAGCCAAGTTTCAATCAAGTTGATAAAAAAACTTAATGATGTATATGTTGCTGAGCTCAACTCCTACCTCCACCTCGCACCGATCAAATCTAGCCATGCGATGGCCAACTCCAACTCCTCCGTCCACCTCATGCCAACTTGCTTTATTGTTCCTCCTCCTCGTGTCCACCCAATCCACTCGAGTTTCAATAACTACTATTTGTCCATCAACTACAAGGCTCATTGTTACTCTGGCTCATTAGGCTACTCCAGCAAATCGTTTATCCCATTGTCTATATCCAAACTTCACCCTGTTTACAGTGTAGTTACAGTGTCATTTCGTGTTATACACAGTCTGAACTTGGTCTTATAAATGAGTTGTCTCAATCTTTGATGCCCGTCTGCAGTGAGTGTGGATGTGTATGTGGAGTGCCTCCATATGTATCTAGACGGTGTTAAAAAATAGAGTAAATTGCATTAGCGGTCTCTAAAAAATTAAACTATTGTTGTTCTTAGTTAAGTCTTCCAAATTATGAAAATACATATTCATGTCACTAAACTATTTAAGTGGATCATCTGCATCTCGGTCCAAAGCCGACGTGTCATTTTTCAAACTCTCCACACGAGTAGCCATGACCCAACGTGGCGTCAGCTCCTAACTGCTTATGTGGCGTGTTTGAAAATGGAATGATCCACTTAAATAGTTTAAATATTGAAATATGTATTATCATAATTTAGGAACCTAACCGAAGACACCACAATAGCAAATGTAATTTACTCAAAAAATACATCCACCCAATTTGGCAGCCAGCCACAGTTGCATCCGTGACAGGGTCCCACGTCACAGACTCCTCTGACTCCTGTCGATCTGGAACTCTGAAACTTCCACCGACAAGTGGGCCCGGTCACTCCCAGCCCTTCTCCCTCCTCGCCTCTCCGGCTCCGTCTCTCCCAGCCCCATATCATGGTGATGGGGATGCTCCCTCGCCGTCCTCCATCCGAACAATCTCCAAAGATCTAATAAAACCCATAGAAACTTGTCCCGTTTCTCTCTCCTCGCCCCCGCGGCAGCGAACCCTTATCAGTCGCTGTCGTTGGCTCGGAGCAGCGATGCGCACCGCCTGCCTCCACCCCACCATTGGTATAAAAACCTCCCATCCGCCTCCCTCATCCTGCCACTGCTAAGTCCCGTCCCCCACCTCACCCTCGGCCCACCGCCGCCGCCCCCACGGCCCCGCCTCGCCGTGGCATGAGAAGATGGCCGCGTGCTCCAGGGGCCTCGCGTGGCCACCGTTCGATCTGACCACGGCGAGGGGGGCGGCGCCCTGGCCGCACCGCCCCGCCCGCGCCGACGTGCCGCGATCCGGTGCTGCTGCGCCGGCGCCGACCCGGAGCCGCGGAGGCGCCTCTCCAGGGCAGCCGCCGTCGCGCCCGAGCGCGCCGAAGAGTGGCGCGTCGATGGGAACAAGCCCTCCGCCGCTGCACCTGGCCGGAGGCGCGCCAGCCTCACCGCCATGCCCCCGCTCCCCTTCCCTGCACCTCGGTACGTGGGAGGGCGGCTGGCCACGTCTCATCTAGTTTTTTTTTTTCCCTTCAGTTTTAAGGACTTGTAGAGTGTGCTCGGCCTCGCATTTTACAGTCATCAGTCGATGGCATCATTCCGACATGCGGTGTTTTTTAAACTAATTTAGATTGCGTAATGACAAGTTAATATACCCATGCTTTCATCTCAAGCTTCATGTATTGTACTGTAATCCAAGGCACATTGCTTAGGGAATGGAATTTTGACATGCATTTGTTTGTTCACTAGTATAGTTCTAGAAGGCAGTTCAAGCAGCAGGATTTCTATCCGCGGTGCACGCAGAGGGGGCCGGCTCCGCAATCCCGTGATACCCCGCCCAAGAGAGGTGTGTTCCTTGCTGATGTTTTCAGTTCTAAATGAATAAGTCCCTGAGAACTGTCGGTTTATTCCAAAATAAAATGCTCCCACTTGTAGACTCCCAACTTTAGCTCTCTTCTTTGCTAAGGAAACTGTATGTGTTTGTTTGGCACCTGCCTTATAGACACTGGTATTGCTAGTGAGAAGGAATGGGGAATCAACTTGCTGGATGAAGCTGTCAAGGAGTCTGGAACAAATGAAGATGGAAGCACTTGGTACAGGGAGAGTGGAGAGGATATTGGAGAGAATGGGTACCGGTGCCGCTGGGCAAGAATGGGAGGACAGACCCATGATGGTTCCACTGAATGGAAAGAAACTGTATGTTTTTGGCTCTTTACTTATCCTGACAGATCATATTCTGATATTCTGGTCCTACATTCAGTTGCCTTTGCAACATGCTTGCAGCTTTAAATAATTGGTGCAGGGCTTCTGCGCTCTGCATTTAGATATCACTTCTACTGATGTGCTTGAGTAGAAATCCACTTGAAAAGCACAATTTAAAAGTTCCTACTACCTTTTTATAACTATTGCTTCTCAAGCAGTAGCTTTTATACTGTGTCTGCCAACATGGCCTCTAGTGTTACTGAGTTTGCTTTGATATTTGTGATGCTAGTCTTTAAAGCCTGTGGCGTTACCTTTTGAACTGATGTAACTCCATAGTCACGAAAATTATGGCATTGGCACGCAGAAGCTCTAGCATGCACATTGGAATGTGCATACTTTCTGCTGGTTGCTTGCAACTTCACTGTACTCAGTCCAGCATAGATGTTCGAGATTGTGAAGCTCTGAAAAGCTTAACACCCAACTCAGCTATGTTGAAAAAAAACCCCAAAAGCTGGACAAAGGACCATTTTTTGAATCAATTGACCTACTGAAGTTGGCAAGTCCAGCAATCTTGTTAATTAGTTTACTGCAAATGTTGATAACTTTATTCTATATTTCTCTGTGTCAGTGGTGGGAGAAAAGTGACTGGACTGGATATAAGGAACTAGGTATGCAAAATTTTCTTTTATAATGAAGGCTCAGCCTCTTTGGTAGCATATATGTGCTTTGCTAGTTCAGGATGGTGAATAATTTGTGTTTTCTATGTTAGATTATCAAAATGATCAATTAACATTATTACTGTGCATCAGCGCACGAATTTCCTTTGTTAGATATGCTGAATGCCTTTGTGTTTTTGTAAAACATTAGGTGCAGAGAAATCTGGGAAGAATGCTGAAGGTGATTCTTGGTGGGAGAAATGGAAAGAAGTTCTGTACCAAGATGAATGGAGGTAAATCAAATGCTTTGTTGATTCAGACACTTTAAGTATAACAGTCCTGATCGTGTAAGACATAAGATTTAGTCTCCATTGCAAACTTAACTGACCTTTTTTGTGACACTTACATACATAGTTTAGTTTAGTCTTGTTTTCTGAAGGTTACTTTGAAAACAAATGTTCATTCTGTAGCTCTAATGAGAATTTAAGATTAGTTTCCACCTGTTTGCATTTTATGAAACTGTACATGGCTATGTGTTGCTCTTTCAAAAATATGATTCCAACACATCTGCAAATAAATGATCAGCTGTATCATTATTCATGGCCTCTATTTGGAGAGCCAGCCCATTCATTGGAGTATGTGTCAAATTTCTAGCATATCATTAGCTTAAGGGATACCCTGTCATATGTTTCAGTTTCTTCTTTGATGTCCATCCAAAGCAAGAATAATCGCACTTGAGAGATATTGACATTGTTGACCTTGTCCAATACAGCAACCTTGCAAGAATAGAGAGAAGTGCAGAAAAACAAGCAAAATCAAGTGCAGAAAATGCGGGGTGGTATGAGAAATGGTGAGAATGTCATAATATTTTTGCATGGTTCTGGTTGAAAATCTTATGTAAAGTTGTTTTTGATCCATCAATGTTCTCTACCAGGTGGGAGAAATATGATGCCAAAGGTTGGACAGAAAAAGGTGCTCACAAATATGGAAGACTAAACGAGCAGTCCTGGTGGGAGAGGTGGGGTGAACATTATGATGGCCGTGGATTTGTACTGAAATGGTGAGTCTCTGTGTGGTTGTCTATACAACTGGTGTTGTGCTTAATCATGATTAGTGCCTGCCTGCCTGAATCTTCATCCCATATTTACGCTTTCTTCGTGGCAACATCATTTGATTGTTGTCTACTGGAATGTGGATTCACGTATCAGTTGGTTAATTGCAATAAGATGTGCATTTGACGCTGGCATGTAGTTTGTAGTGATACTTTGATAAGGAGCTGTTCCTCTGAGGGACAAATCGATGCCCTTTGTTTTCATTTTCTGTCCGCAGTTCTGCACAAGACTGGAAAGTTGTTTAGTGTTGCGTATACTTTCTCTGCTTGACTGGCATGCTTGTTGACAGCCCCTGCATTGCATGATTGTTCTTACAGGACAGATAAGTGGGCAGAAACAGACTTAGGCACCAAATGGGGGGACAAGTGGGAAGAAAAATTCTTTGCAGGAATTGGTTCTCGGCAAGGAGAGACATGGCATGTATCTCCTGGCGGTGAACGTAAGATCCATGACAACTAAATACTGTATATGCACAGCATTTTTCACATTTGTATGCTTGTAACTAAGATATTGCTACACTCTCCGATTGCAAACATAATGTGTTTTCAGAATCCACTGTTTGTTTTCTAAATTCTAATTGTGAGCATTGTTACAGAAAACAACATCTAGATTTGCCACTCAATGTTTTTATGCTGGTTGGATTTTGTGCCACATTGGCCGCATGAAGGCATTGTCAATGTCGAAAGATGTTTTAAGAATCGTATATCAGTGTACCTTTATACCATGTGCTTTTTTACATGTAACATTGTTAGGTGTAACTTTTGAAATCTGCTTCACTTCCATCTCTTCCTTTTTTGAGCCTTTGATCATTCCTTGTGATGGTGCTGAGCCCACTAGTGTATGATGGAGATAGAAAGTATCATCATTTGCTCGGAATAATTTGTAGCCCGCTACTTACAATTCTATTGAAACTTTCAGGCTGGTCAAGGACTTGGGGAGAAGAACACTTTGGTAATGGGTACGTGACATAATAATGTTCTGGCCTAACACACTGTATTATTTGACCGGCCAGTGGACTGTATCTAGACCGCAGACTTTTCAATCATCTTATTAGTATTTTAGACCGCAGGCCTTTTCCAGCATCACCATTCAGCGATTACTTTACTGCCTTGGATATTGATGTTACTAGCAGTAAATCGTCTTGAAGTTGATTATTGTTCACTACTACTAAACCATATTTGTCTTGGGTTTCAGAAAAGTCCACAAGTATGGAAAGAGCACAACCGGCGAGAGGTGGGATCTGGTGGTCGATGAAGAGACATACTACGAGTAAGACACTTGTCCCGCTGACCTTCCTGGCACTGGCAC
The DNA here is from genome assembly GCA_030272315.1 of Paspalum vaginatum. Lineage (NCBI taxonomy): Eukaryota > Viridiplantae > Streptophyta > Magnoliopsida > Poales > Poaceae > Paspalum > Paspalum vaginatum. The sequence continues at coordinate 56,482,482 of CM059012.1, read as the reverse complement.
TAATTTGGCCACGGGTTGGTCGCATTTATTAAACTCCACATCTCATCGGTACGCAAAACGTTTGGATCAGGGCGGAGCCTCATTACGGATGGGCCGACGTGGTTGGGGACTCAACCCAGCTGCTGTCCATACAGCCTGTGGAGAGGCCACCTGGAGTGTTCCCAGCCATCGACTTCAGCTCGGCGCCCCCGCCCAAGGACGCCCCGCCCGGCATGCCTCCGTCCTCGCCACTGGACTGAATCCTTTTTAGATTGCCAGAAGCACAGACGAGTTTTTCTTCTTCTTTTTCTTTCTAGGCTCCAAATTTTGCCTGTAAAAGGGAACATTCTCTGTAGGAAGTTGATTGGACCGCCGTCCCTGCGCTCATTGGTTCGTTCATTCTTTTTCTTTGGCATGTCTTGCTTGCTTCCGTGGCTTAACGTCGCTTATTGGAATTTTGATTGAGGGGTCAGGTGGAATAATCAAATACTAGGACGCCCCCCGTGTTTGTGTTTCCCTGTGAAGATAAGCTGCTTCATGATGACCCTTTCCATCCATAGTCTCCATATATATAGGCGTTTTTGCTCTGTTTTATCCCAAGGCAGTGGATGGAGACTGGAGAAAGCTTTCCGCTGTGCGAACGCGTTCAGCCAGTGCGTGATCTCGTGATGTGGACGGCACTGTCGTCTCCCCATGTGGACATGTCCACCTCGCGTGCAGGGGCCATGGGTGCTTACCCATTTTCCTCGCGTCGGTCCAAGCCCGCCCCGGACAGCCTGTGTGATCGCCGATCGACGCCCCCAGGTCAGGTCACCATGGACAACGCCCGTGGGAATTCCCCCGTGGGAACCCGGAACTAGGGCCTGCTAGCGGGGACCGGGGCCCGCCAAAAAGTCCTCGCATTTTCCCTGCTGGTGGAGCTGATGCATTTTAGTATTGCAGTACGATCCCGGGCCTTCAAGGCAACGAAACGAAGAAGAAATGGCGAGAGGAGAGGGTCCACGCTGCAACCATTTAAGCCGCGAGGCGAGCGGCCGGGGGGCAGACCTCCATCAGCACTCAACACTCCCGCGTCAACGCGCCAGTCAGACCTCGCTCGCTAACCTTTGTCCGCACGGCAGCAACCAGCGACCATGCCGTCGCTCGCCGCCCGGCTGGCCGTGCCGGCAGCCGCGCTGCTGCTCCTGCTGGCGGCGCCGGCGCCGGCGTGGGGCGCCAACTTCACCTGCAGCACGGTGGGCGCGACGTGCCGGTCCGCCATGGGCTACGCGGTGCCCAACGCCACCACCTACGGGGAGCTCGCCGCGCGGTTCAACACCACCACGACGCTCGCTGAGCTGCTCGGCGCCAACGACCTGCCGCCCTCCACGTCGGGCTCCACGCCCATCGCGGCCAAGGCCACTGTCCGCGTCCCATACCGCTGCCTCTGCGGGAGCAACGGCGTGGGCCAGTCCGACGGGGGCCCCGTCTACGTGGTGCAGCCGCAGGACGGCCTGGACGCCATCGCGCGCAACGTCTTCGACGCCTTCGTCACCTACCAGGAGATCGCCGACGCCAACGGCATCAAGAACGTCAACCTCATCGACGTCGGGCAGAAGCTCAAGATCCCGCTGCCCTGCACCTGCGACCCGGTCGACGGCGACCGGGTGATGCACTACGCCTACAGCGTCGCCAAGGGGGACGAGGCGTCCGCCATCGCCGCCAAGTTCGGGGTGGACCAGCAGACGCTGCTCAAGGTGAATGGGATCGCCGACACCAAGAGCCTGCTGCAGGGGCAGATTCTGGATGTGCCCCTCCCTGGTAATTAAAATATCCCTTCTTCTTTCCACTCCAGTCCAGTGTTATGAATCCAAGCCTACTAGTACTAGTTGTGAATCGTGATGATTGTACTGCTAATACTGCCAATGAAAAAGGCCAGCTCTGCTTAGGATTAGGAGGCCGCAAGCAAACTGATGAATTAGTCACAGACAAATGACTGCATGACTGGGAAGCAGTGAGATGAGCTCTTTCCATTTCATAAATAAATCTGCTAGCTAGGTGACTTAGGTCTGCTAAATCAAATGTAGGCTTCCATTTTATATTGTTTTTTTTTTGTTGATAATTTGATTCAACCATGGTTCCCTCGGGTGGAGATTTATTATTTACTAAAGGAAGATTCGTTGGCGGCTTGGTGAGCTGCACAAGGCTGTTGCACATGCTTCAGTTGTTCAGAGAGACACGGAGCATTGTGAACGAACGGCGTGGAGCATTTAGATCAGACAAGCGGCGATTGGTTCATCCTGCGAGTGCGTGCCAGGAGAGTCCACCTATTCCAGTATCCAAGAAACCACAGCTCACAAAAGAATAGTTTGGTCATGAGATTAAGTTTTTAATAAGTCGTTATATGTTGCTGTCCCCGGGCGAACTGTTTGACTTTGCGCTCTGACCAGCGACCCAATACCTGATGGGTCTATTTACTCCATTAGAGGCTAAATCCGGGCTACTTATCGTACCCACGGGAGTCTTATATTACGAAAAAGTGCAAAACCTTCACCCATCACGTACGTGGGTATTATCACCCATACCCACTAACCCATGAGTGTAATATACCCTTCACACATTGGCATTACACTGTACGTAAGTTGGTTCAAAGCCGGCAGGTACTGTCAGTAATAGGTCCTCCTGATTTGATAATTCAGTTACGGTCGTCGCTTGTAAGTATGCGCAAAGGATTTCGCAGCCCCTGCCGGCACTAACTGCTTATGGAATTTCTGTGCTTTCAGTTTGCCAGTCATCTATCAGCAGCACCTCCGCTGATTACAATCTGCTCGTCCCCAACGGCACCTACGCGCTCACAGCCGATAACTGCATCCAATGCAGCTGCAGCGCAAACAATTATCAGCAGTAAGCTCCTTCATTTTTTGTGTTTTCTCAATCCGCGGCCATAATCATTTACATTTCCTGTCCTTGCGATCGCCAGGCTAAACTGCACTCCGGTGCAAGGCAACACAAGGTGCCCGGCCGTGCAGCCGTGTACTGGAGGTCTGAATCTTGGGCAGGTAACCAACGGCACCGGTTGTGAATCCATGATGTGTGCGTACAGCGGCTATACCAACACCACGTCTCTCAGCATACATACGTCTCTTGTACATGCAGACGAGGCTGCGTGCCAGAGTAAGTTCCACTGTTGCCGGACAGTCTGCAAACATGAACGTTTTATGAGCATATATTGCGTGACTGAATTCTAATGGCTGGTCTTGCAGAGGGAGGAGCTGCGAGGTCAGAGTTTGCCGGTTCCGTGTGGCGGGTGTCCGTGATCTCCTTTCACATGGTGTTGATGTTGATGTGCTTCCTTTGATGTAAGAGGCTAGTAGAACTCTAGATGGTATACAATGAGCGATGTGATTGTTGTTGCGACTTTGAATGTGTATGTTAGGTCTGGTTTATCCAGATTTTTTTGGTGATTGGTCTAGCTGTTCGAATAAAACAAATTCAAGTTTGCATTTGGGAGTGAATGCTTGTTAGCAGGTTGGAAGATCCAATAATAATGCACGCCAGATTGAAGTAGAAAAATAATCTTGGAATATGTCATTGTCATTTTACTATTACTACAGTCTATGTTTCACAGATGTAAGGTGGTTCTCGGGCTGCCCAAATGAACTCTCATCACTACCAAACTCGGCCATCAACAAATTTTAGGTCATAATATCTATACAAATTCAACATGGCCAAATTTTGAGGGCCCATTGCCACCACTTTACCATCTTCATGTTTTTATTTCAATAATATTACCATGTTCATGTTGGTTATCAAAGCAATGACTGAATGCCCACATAAGCAGAGATGCAGATAGTCGACAGGATGACGTATGTTTCCAGCCAGCAACGAGTCAACTAGAGCCTGCTTCTGTCCGGCTTACCCAGGCTTCCCATGGCCCTCGCCTTGTCCCGGAGCATATACTTTTGCGTCTTGCCCGTCAAAGTCTTGGGGAGGTCGCTGAACACCACCGTCCTCGGCGCCATGAAATGCGGCAGCCGTGCCCGGCAGAACCGCGGCGTCGAGCACCGCTGGGTGCTCGAACAGCACCGACTCCACCTCGATGGAGCTGATGTTCTCGCCGCCCGAGATGATGATGTCCTTGGACTGATCCTTGAGCTGGATGTACCCGTCCGCCGAGGTCTCCCGTGTGCAGCCACCCGCCACGCATGGTCTCCTCCGTGGCGGCCGCGTCCTTGTAGTACCACCCGCTCATGACCGTGTTCCCACGGAGCATGACTTTTTTTTTTATGTTTATATAAATTTATTGAATAAAACGAATTATTAAAGTTTTTTTGAAAAGTCAAGTACTCATATTTAAATAAGGAGGGATTGTAATTTTTTATAAAGGTAGGATATTATGTAAATATTTTCAATGCTGTAATTCCTTCATATGAGGGTAGAATATTTTACTAAGATAGAATTTTTTTAGTTTTTAGTTTTTTAGTTTTTTAAAGGTAGAATATTATAATTCTGAATTTAGAATTTTTTTTTGTGAATACCAATCTTTCTATGTAAAACTAGAATATTTTGATATTGGAGTTAGAATATTTCATCGGTGCATGTAGAACATTTGCATTATGAATTTATTGATAAAAATTATTATTTTTGTGGAAATTAAGTCGAACCAGTTTTAGAAGAGACACGGGCCTAGAAATTCTGTCCAACAGTATAATAAAAAAAATGGGGAAAGGGGTAGGTGGGTGTGGGCGCGTGGTTAGGATATATCCACGGAGTTTCAATTTGAGCATTTTGACAAATTTTCTGCTTTTTTTTACAGCACACGTATATATATTCTTCGAGCCTCGAAATAATCATATGGTTAATTGCTGACTAGCAGGGCCGAGACATCGTTGGGACGACATCGCAAATGTTTGTGGGTGTGTCTCTCTGTCAGGTGACTGATTTTTGGGTTTCCATCAGTCACCAACATTAGCCATTGGATCTACATCCGACGGTTGAGATATTTTATAATCCCCTCATCCTCTCTCTTCCTCCTCCGACTCCGTCGACGCCTCGCGGTTCGCCCTCTTCCTCTTTCTCTCACCTGCCTCCGCCTCCGCCCTCGACTACCGCTGCCACCCTCCTTCCCCATCTCTGGCAGCCGCCGCCGTCGGATCCGCCCCCGCCGCCCCCCGCCAGCTAATCAAGCTTCGCCAGAGCGGCACCGTGACGCCTGCGCCGCTAACCCTCCCCAAACGTCATCCCCCCACGCCCGACCGGCAGCGCCTCGCCGCCGGTCTCTGCCGCAGCCACCCTGCCACCACCGTCAGGCTGGTCGACCGCCCACGGCCCTCCCTCTAAGGTCAGAGGTGGAGAAAGACCCCGGCTCCGGCAACCCAACCCCAAACCCTAACCCTAAGAGGCACCGACGCCGGAGATGGAGGCATGGCGGCGAGATCTTCTTCCCCGGTGAACTCCTCCCTTCTTCCCCTCTTCTTCTCCGGTGACTGACGCGAAACTCAAATTTCAGTCGACTGCTGTCGAGTGATTCTCAATGTTTATACAGTAGCACCAGACTACTAGAGACGATGTCCTAACAAGGCAAAATAATCTCACATCTTGCTGTCCGCAATCTTTGTCAGGCTGCCCATGGCCCGGGCTTTGTCCCGGAGAAGAAACTTCTGCGTCTTCCCTGTTGAAGTCTTGGGCAAATCCTCAAACACCACCGTCTTGGGCGCCATGTAATGGGGCAGCCTGTCCCTGCAGAAGCTTATGATCTCCGCTTCCGTGGCACTGGCACCGTCCTTCAGCTTGACAAACGCGCACGGCGTCTCGCCCCAGTGGTCGTCTGGCCTCGCCACGACCGCCGCCTCGAGGACAGCCGGGTGACTGAAGATCACCGACTCCACCTCGATGGAGCTAATGTTCTCGCCGCCGGAGATGATGATGTCCTTGGCCCGGTCCTTGAGCTGAATGTACCCGTCGGGGTGCCGCACGGCGAGGTCCCCGGTGTGCAGCCACCCGCAGGCCATCGATTCTTTCGTGGCGTTCAGGTCCCTGTAGTAGCCGCTCATCACGGTGTTGCCCCGGAACATCACCTCGCCCACGGTCTGGCCGTCGTGCGGCACGCTCTCCATGGTGTTCGGGTTCTTGACGTCCACGTCCTGCATCGCGATGTGGTGGAACCCCTGGCGCGCCTTCAGCCGCGCCCGGTCCTCCGCCGGCAGCGCGTCCCACTCCGGCATCCACGTGCACACGGTCGCCGGGCCGTACGTCTCCGTGAGGCCATAGATGTGGTACACCACGAAGCCGAGCTTCTCGACCGCCAACAGGACGCGCGGCGGCGGCGGCGCGCCGCCCGTCATGACGCGCACGGGCCCCGGCAGCGGCTTGCGCTCCGCGGCGGGCGCGTTGGCGATCATGTTGAGCACCGTGGGCGCGCCGCCCATGTGCGTGACCCCGTGCCGCGCGATGCTGTCGAAGATGACCTTCGCCGTGAAGTGGCGGAGGCAGACGTTGGTGCCGCCCTGCATGGCGACGCCCCACGGCAGGTTCCAGCCGTTGCAGTGGAACATGGGCACGGTCCACAGGTACGTGGGCATGGCGGTGATGTCGTACGCGAGCACCGTGGCGATGGTGTTGAGGTACGCGCCGCGGTGGTTGTACACCACGCCCTTGGGCCGCGACGTCGTGCCGGACGTGTAGTTGAGCGTGATCGGGTCCAGCTCGCTCACCGGCCACCGGATGTCGAACCTTGCGGGGGCGTTCCTGACGAGGTCCTCGTAGTCGTCGTACTCGGCGTCATCCGAGATGGTTAGGAGAACCGGGACGGCGGCGTTGGACTCGGCGAGCCGCTCCAGCGCCGCTCTGCCGACGTCGAGGAGGTTTGACTCGACGAGGAACACCTTGGCGCCGGAGTGCTTCAGCAGAACGGACACCATGGCCGCGTCATGGCGCGTGTTGAACGTGCAGAGGACCGCGCCGGCCATGGGCACCGCGAAGTGCAGCTCGTACATCGCCGGCACGTTGGGGCTGAGCACCGCCACCTGAATTTATCAATAGGATCATCGACGGTGAGTTTTAGAAGTCTGGGTTTGAGCCCACGGTTACAGGTATCTCAAATGGACCCGGCGTAATTAGGCCCACCGCAGTTATGGACCTTCCCCACAGGCCGTTTAATCGTGGACCGTCGAGACGAGAGCGCCGTGCCAAGTCCCATTCCCAATCCCAACCCGAGCGTGCAAAGACCACATACATGTCCACATTATGATGCTGGCTACTCCGATTTTATATTCGTTACGGTGATCTACTCAATCTTATCCCATCTCCATCTGCGGAAATCCACATGGACCTCGAGAAGTCAATGATTGCATGGCTGGCACGTTAGCGGTTAGCCCATATGTCATTTCAATGAGCTTCAAGAAATTCCGATAGGTCTATTTTTCCCTAATAGCATCCTAAGATTGATATTTCCTTTTGGAATGAAGATTGTTTAAGGTCTGTTTGACATTGCTCCACTCTCTAGCTCTATGTTGGGGCTGAAGTATGTAGAGTAAATCAAACTGATTCAAACATTATATTTAATAAATAAAATTGGGAGTAAATGTATGCTAACAGCTAATTTTTGCATCCACTCAGGTTCCGGAGCTACGAAGACACCCTTCTACTACAGCATTTTGCCTCCTGCCTCCGCATCGCATCCAAAACGAGAATTGAAGGCAGAGACAGCTACGCTAGCGACAACGGAAGAAGTGGAATACCGATTATGCGCGATCAAGAGAATTTAAGGATATTGGAAGAGAGATCATGAGCAAGCAAACAGAAGAAGCGCGTGTGAGGTTCTGGAGCTAGCACTCACCACGTCGCCGCGCGCGACGCCGAAGCGGGTGGCGAGCGCGGCCGCCACGCGGACGCAGCGCTGCCGCGCCTCCGCCCACGTGTGCCGGCGCTCCCCGTACACCACCGCCGCGCGGGCCCCGTAGACGGCGGCGGCGCGCTCGATGAAGCTGATCGGCGACAGCGGCGCGTGGTTGGCCGCGCACCGCACCGTGCCGGCGTCCATGTCCAGCACCTCCTCCCCGGTTGCTCCCGAGAGGGTGGAGAACAGCAGGAGAGATGCCGCGGCCGGGGGCGACGACCAAGACCCGCGCGGGTGGCATGGCGAGGGATTAAGCAGCGCGCGAGCTCGGGCGAGGTGATTAGAGTAATCCGAGTGGGGATTAAAGTAATGGCGGGACTGGTTCCGCAGCTGCTGCGACCTCACGCTGCTGCTGCTGGTGTACGGCAGAAATAGTCTACGGATCGCAAAGGCCGCCGCGGCTCTCATGGCTGGTAGCTGCTGCTCCGGCTCCGCGTGTGGCTGGCTGCAGTGCGGCGGGTTGTGTGAGGGTCGGGTCGGGCCTGGACGAGCGCCGCGACGATAAACTGGGAATTCAGGATAGCCTTTTCATTTCAGTCGCAGGGGAGGGACGGAACGTGTGGGGGGAGAGCCTTTTCATTTTTGTTCCTCCACTCACGTGTGCGATGCTATGGAAGAAAAAAAAAATGAAATTATGAAAGAGGATCAGAAGAAGCTCCCCTAGTCCTAAGCCCTGTTCAGACTTTAGAGAAGTCCTCTGCAAAATCACTGGGTGATTCTATGAAAAGTGTTACTCCGTGTTTGGCAAAGCTCCCGTTTAATGCAGCCTAAAAACACACATTGAACAAACAGTCCAGTTGAACGTTTATTGGGATAACAAATACTTCCAAAGTTTCTTCATATTCGATTCTGGCAATTCATTTTATTTAAAAATTATTGTAAATGCAAAAAAATTTATATGCCATATTCGAAGTAGAATTTTAATAATAAACGATTCCATAAAACAAGCCGCAAGAAACAAATAGGAGTATATAGTAAGACAAATATTCCGCGTGATAATGCAACTCAGATTCTGCAAGGACAGCTGAAAATTTCCTGCTCAGCATGGACGCCAGCGCCAACTACTGGCATTTCAAAGAAGAGCCATGAAGTCTGAAGCTGGCTTCTCGGATTGTCCACCCTCAGTTTCTACCACACCACTTCATATAACTTTATTTGCTTCATGAAGGTCAGCCAACATAGTCCAGGCCTTGATGTCTAGGCTGCTGTATATGTTTGATCTTGGAGGTCTCTACATGCTCCGAAGAAACAAACAGTTCCTAGTTTCCTACCGTACGACGTGTCAACTTATTACAGCGGACAACATACCAAGGGAACAAGAAAACTATAACCGGCCGATTTTGGAGCCATGGGTGACCCATTTCCACCTTCACTAGGTTGCTGGTTGCCTGAGCAGAAAGAGGAGCACTAAAAGCTCGTCAACTATCCAGCCCTGTGCCCATGGCAAAATGTCCAGAGTGGCATTTGTTTGTTTCATCGCATTTTCAAACTTTTTACTCCTTCATAAGGGTTCCTGCAAATAACACGCCAGAAACTTTTTCCCCTCCACAGAACTTCCTACAAATAAGGCGCCCAAACCTTTTTTTTTATCCCCACTTCCTGCAAGTAAGACATGAATTCAGTCAGGGCAGAAGCAAACCTTCGACGTTCATGCATCAAACATTCCTCTGTAACGGCATTTGTTATATCTATTATTGGAGACTAAAGTACCTACTATATCTAGAAACATTGGTAATAGGGGATATGCTATCTTCGTAAAAGAGCATGTTAACAAATGGAGAGCCCAACACTCACAAATAGAAAGAACGCTATCAATCTGAATATCTGATGGCAACATGCTCAAAATAATCTCTCCTTGCATCTGCATCCAATCAGACAAATGGTAACATCAAGTAAGCAACATAATGTAAACTAGAAAATCTAACCTGTAAAAATCCCAGCACATGCTTACCATGTTTCATGGTTAAAGAAGGATCTTCTTTCTCTGTATAACCAACTACCTTTGCAGGATTACCTACAGCCATACTTTGAAATAAAAGGAAAACGGTGTAAAAACAGTGGTTAACTTAGGGTACATAACATAACATGCAGTGACAGACCATTTGCGCATAGCAGAAATAATGATAAATAAAGTATTGCACTAAAAAATGCATGTTAGTGTAATCATAGCCTATAGAAAGAACTGGGCCTTTCTATATTGCTGGGAGTCGCGGGAGCACCGAAATGGCCCGTTTTGGACCAAAAACCACATGAAAACTCATATCACCTGCTTACAGGCCAAAACGACGAGTGACGGAAAAAAGTCATTTTGACCAAAAAACGTGTGCTATAGTTCATAGGTGATGAGAAAAAGGGTTAAAACATCACCCGGCACCACTCCAACACGTTTTGTGAAAACCCATCCGGACGGGCTCGGGACGGGTGCCGGGAGTCGCGTGAGTACCAAATATGTAGTGCTCTGTAACTGTAAGTTTTAATGGACACATACAAAAAGTACACATCTCCATTTTAACACTCTACCATCTGATGCTCAATTGCAAGTGGGGAGGAATGGATCCACAGGCCCATACTAGCATGATTCCCATCAGCATTGTGGATGGGCTGTCTTATACAGATTCTTCACTGATAGTCAGCAAAGTTTCAGTACACGATTTACTGACAGTAGCTGGTCAGTCAATATGAAATTGGAGTGCTGAAAGGTAAAATGCTTATATTTGTACATCAAAGGATTGAATCCCAGAAAATCCAGGATATGCCACGCATCATGTAGTTAGCAAGACTAGATCTACGGCCTATACAGTTTACACACATGACAGGTCACAGGTGTCATATGTTGGACAAGTTATTTGTCGGTGATTAAGGTACAGTCAAGTTTCTACCTAAAATTGCTACCGATTTTTAACCCTGAAAGCTACAAAGTTTATTTTAGACATCCAATGTATAGTGCAGCCTCTAGCAGCTGAACTAGTAAATATATGCTCGACTCAACCTGTGGGAGGTAAGACAGCCCCTGAGCATTTTTGTTAAGAAGACCTTCTCACACAGGATGAGAAAACCACCGAAACCCCTGCCCCACCCTTACATAGCGGCACCATAGCCCGTGTGAGACACTGGACATTACAGTTTACATCATATTCTTCTTGTTTGCTTTCTTTACATGGACATCCATTGCAGGAAAGTAAAGGTCCAAGTTCAGATCTGTTCCTTCCTCAAATTTTCATCTGCAGTGCTATTATGCAAGATTGTAATATAGTAGTCTAATTTCTAACCTGTGGGGAGGTACATCCTTTAAAACAAGGGAGCCAGCAGCAATCATGGCACCTTCACCTACATTGATGTTGCCAAGGATAGTAGCACCAGCTCCAATAAGAGCTCCCTGACCGATCTTGGGGTGTCTGTCTCCATGTTCCTTGCCTGTACCTCCTAGTGTAACTCCCTGTATCAATGGCCTGGCTCATAAGATGGTGAACTTCCTTTCTTGTTATGGCTTTTCATTAGGAAACTTAGGAATGTTACAGAATTGAACTTTGAACAAATAGGAACCAGCATGAAAACATGAAATAGTGAAATCAGGTATAGGATAGAGATGTGCTACCAAGTGAGAACTGAGTTCATTTAGGATTTCCCAAAAAAAAAAAAAGTAATAATGTATAAGTTAATGAGTGTACCTAGAAGTTTATATCTTCTTTGTATGTTATATCATCATAAATAATTCTGCATTGGCTTGCCAAATTTGCCTTTTCAGAAAAGGAATTATTCACACATGGCTGTCAAAATAGTGATTATCCAGGGAGCAGGGAAGATTCATAGTTTCAGTTGATGAAAACCTAGACACCTTGATGCCTGTTGCCTACTTTACTCCTATAACTGATTAGCCGTGAAGGATGCAATATATTTAAAGGAACAATGAATGAATGGAGGATAACCAAACTTTGTTTTTATTCTTTACACATGATTTTCCCTGGGGACTAGAGGCTGTGGCTGTTAAGTCTTTTACACCTTTTGAAATAGCAGCAAATATACTATGGCAATAGCCAACACGACAACCATTACAACACCATCAATTCTCTGTAAGTCTGTAGTGAATACGAATATGTATAAGGCATAACTATATTTTCAAGATAGATATAGTTGATGGTATAGAAACATGCAACGACTGACAAAGAAAGAGAAGAGAAAATTACTTATTTGGCCCTAAAACAAATCTTACTTCCACTTCTTCATACTATCATGCTACCGTGCTTCACAACCAAGTCATGTTTATGATTTTTTTTTTTACCTTCCACTTCTTCATGGGAATAGCAAGAAGCGACAACCAAAAAGTATCTTTGGAAAGAGTTAAGAACCGCAATCCAAAAAGCACATTCAGCATTAAATACAGACTTCATAATTTCAATAACTAAACAAGTTCTCTCACACAAGGAACGTGCCAAATTGTGGAATGATAAAATCATACTGCAAAGCATTACGCTGTTTCTTTAAAGAAAAAAAAAAGATCAGATTTATGCTTTCACCTGCATTAATGAAACCCAATTTCCAACTACAGCAGTTTCACCAATGACTAAACCTGTTCCATGATCCAACAATATTCCCTCGCCAATTTTGGCAGCTGCAAGTTAAACATAAAGAAAGCTGAAGAAAAAATACTAGAGTATCAAAGCATACAACCTAAGAAACTAAATCACCGAATATCTGAATTTCACAGTTGAGAACTTAGAAGGGGTTGCAGGGTAGTGCCCCTTATTTTCTAGCCTTAAGAACAAAACAACAAAGCAGTTGCAAGATGGCAATAGATATAACTACATAAGAGTCAGTACAGAACTTTATCATGCCTTATTAAGATCAAACACGCAGGGCCACAGACCAACTGATAATAAAAAGAACAGTAATACAATGATTAGCAAGTAGAATGAACTATCATGTCCCACTGTGTATTTAAACCTTATCTACTTCTAGTAATTTTCTAGTGTTCTGCTGTATTTAAAATTTACAAATAATGTATAATTTTGATATTGCATAAGTAAAAATGTAGTCTTCAAATCAATAGCTGAAATACCTGGATGTATATCCACAGCAAAGACCTGCAAGCAATCAGCAAATGTTACTCAAAAAGGGAAGTTATATGACAACCATATGAACCTATCTTCTATTTAAGAAATCAGGGTTCACCTCACTAATGCGGCTTTGCAGTGCCAATGCCAAAACTTTACGTCCCTGGTTCCATAATACATTAGCTATCCTGTATGATTGCAAGGATTGGTATCCCTGAAAACAGAGCACAAGCAACATGATAAGTCACAAAACATCAGTGCTGTAAGAATTAGATGGTATGCAAATGTCAGAAACAAATAACATGATATAGAGGGGTCCCAGGGTAATTTAATCTTAGTGAGTAAAATGAGCAAACAAACTATCCCTGCCCAGTCAGCATCCTGGAATGGATATCATAAATGCACACCTTTAGGTACAACAATGCCCAACTATATTGCGCACAGGCTGGATCTCTGTCTTTGAAGGCCTGAATTGGAAAAACAGTTCCCGCAGTTATAAGTTATCAATATATTATTAACAGGGTGTGGTAGAAGAATCAATATGCAAACACAAAACAAAATGTTTTAGCAGAATAGCAGTGACTCACCTGAGCATCAAGGCGAATGGATCGGTATATATCTTTGTTATTCATCATAACATCATTAAAAATATCGATTAGCTGAGTAGCAAGCAATGTTGGATCTTCAAGCCTGTTTGCAAGGACGAAGCTCAATGCTCGCTCCAGACAGTCATGAGACAGCACGCTGGCATACAAGAAGCTACTTAAAATAGGTTCCTTTTCTGCCTGTGAAACATGAACGTCGCATTGTCAGCTGTCAGACAACCAATATAACAGTAAATCATGGGAAAAGAAATATAACGGTGCATAAAGAGGGGAGCACATAGCATTTGAATAGTATAAGAGTGAACATTTCAACATATTTTTTCTTTTCTTTTTTTAGAGCATTTGCAGTTTCTGTAGTGAAGTAGGCATAAGACCATCCCAGTAGACTGACTAGTAGACTGACTAAAAAAGACTGTCTATCACTGTTCCAACTACTCCCTCTCTGTCTACGGTAGCACTGCCACGTCGATTTGTACTATAGTACGTTCATTTTACTCATTCCGTTGGGCATGGCCTAAAGCTCTTGTGTAGTTATGCAAAACTAATATTCACAAAAATATCCTGGACACTGCATCTTCACACGACCTTTTTGCAGAAACAGAGCACAGCATCATCAAATTTGAGCTGCCAGCAACGTTTCCTTTTATCCAGGGTTGCCTGTGCACTGTGCAGCATATAAACGCGTGGGGTTCTAATTCACATAGTTTGCAATTGATACCGTTTTTGCCTCTTGATTTCGTTGGCTAAGCTGAACCAACAACTATTACGAAAAAACAGAACTTCCGTGCTTTTTAAAAGTGGTTCTTTTGTCACGTCAGCTAGATTTCGCGAATAAGTTATCATGACCAATCCACTCTCATGTCGAAGTTTTCTTTTTTTAAAAAAAAAAGAAAAGAAACGCAGCACTTTACACCGAAAAGAAGATAATGGTGCGGTGCCATTAAACCCAAGAAGCAGAAAAGCTGACTACAGAGAGAATAATACTGTAGTACGCCAGAATAGTTAAGCGAGCTCTTAAATAAGATGCCCAAAATCCATGAAAGATGGTAAGAATTGACAGCCACTCGAAAAAAAAACGTAGCTTTAATCCATCATCAACTGCGTGCCACAAAAGCACAGAAACTGCGATCCACTCCACGCAATGCTCTGATCGGGCTGCGACTGCGAGAGCGAGGACTCCTGAACCATACTCACCTCCGACTTGGCCTCCGACTTGACGGCCTCCCATATGGGGTCGTCGGGGGAGTCGACTATGCGCCGCGCCGCCGCCACGGTGCTCGCCCGCGAGCTCCCCATCACGTAGATGGGGAAGATGGCCTCGGACCGGGTCCGCCACTCGCCCGCGCACGACCCGCACCCGGCGCCGGCGCCCGGCGCGAGCTTGGCCCTCCCCCTGGCCGCCGCGTCGCCGCCGTGGCCCTCAACCTTCTCTAGCACCAGGCACCCGCAGGACGTCATGGGGCTGAAGCGACGATGCCCGGACCTCCTGATCCTAGGGTTTCGCTCCGGCGGCGGCCCCCGACGCGGCGAGCCGAGTGCGTGGCGTACTGGCGTGCGCGTGCGCGTGCGGCGGGCAGGGAGAAGCGCAAAGGCGCACGCAGAGAGGAGCAGAAGAAAAGAGCGGTTGGGGGCAATCGAAAGCGCCGAGGCGACGGGCGGGCCCGCACCACAGATGGCGGCGGCCACGTTCACGCCGTCTGGGGATGCGCGCCGGGGCGGTGCGGTGCGCTGAGGTGAGGTTTTTTTTGGAGGCTTGCGCTTTTGCTGTTACGTGACGGCTTTTCGCGGGGATTTTGCGGCGTGCGGTGGGGGCGAGGGGCGGGCGGCGGCAACGGCAGCCACGGCTTTTGGCGGTGGCGCGGCGGCCGCGGGCCAGTGGACGGGGCTCGGGACGTGTGGTACTGTGGTGCGCCGAAACGTTGTGCTCTCCTGGACCGTGGATGCTGGAAGCAGGGGACTCGTTTTGTCCGCCACGTTGTTTTTACTTTTTAATAATCTTTTTCCAGAACATTACTATGGGAGTGTTCGCGTCAGCGGTGGCTAGAACCAGCGGCTCCCCATTTCCCTCCCTCACCCTGTGTGCTTTGCGCTGTACCGGAATAGATTGTGGATAAAAATTGTAGACAGAGGAAGAGACATTTAAAATAGTGATAGAAAATGAGAGATGAAGGAGCTGTTCGATTCAGCCTAACATTGCCGCAACCCGAAAGACCCGAAGGTTCTGCACCGTACAGATTTACGTGAATTACTTGAAAACTAGAAGACGTCAAGACAAAAGAACGAGATTACCAGCGAAAAGGAGGAGAAAAGGAAATTAGGCTGAAACCAGCGGTGCCTCGTATCCCTCTCTCAAAATAAAATGCGGTGTTTTGCACTGTAAACAGAGAGAAGGGTAGCTGAAAGAATAATAAGAGAGGGGGATGGAGAGCTGCTGGATTCGGCCTTAGTGTCCATTTAGAACAAAAATTTTATATAAAACTGTTCAATTTTATAGAAAAAAAACAGAAACGATGAATTTTTTCTGTGTTCCAAACATGTCTTTGAAAGAAAAGAGACCCACTTGATTCATGCTTTTTCCTTTTTCATTAATTCCAAACTAATAAAAATATCTGGTGGATATGTTATAAAATGAGGATGGGAAAATACTAAAAGATGATAACATTTTCGTTCTATCAGTTTTAGACCATTTCTAACTATTTTCAATAATTTCTAGCATGTATGTATAGAAGCTGATACAGGCCCTGCTCGACCCATGCACATAAGTGATCCTTCTTTCATCGCACCAAGGGAAGTAAAACATCAACCATACATTCACATGAGAAAACGTCAGTACCACCTGATTTGAAACAACATGAAACACACTAAAAATAGCAACAAATAATTAATGATCACCTAGAATTACTTAATAATGCAAAAAAACATCCTAAAACATTTTTTAAAATTCTAAAGCAAGTGTATAGAAATCCAAAAAGTATACAACAACAATACATATTTTCCTCGTTTATATATCACGTAACGTGGAGGAGAAAAATGCATAACAGAAATGAGAAGATCATCTACAAATTTAGTCATTAATTAATTCATTAATTTTATCTTCATTTTGAAAGTTTCATATCTTCTGTTCATGACAATTTACACACATGTTATCTTCCTACAACATATAGCATAATTTTTGAAGCAATACTTCATAAGGTAAAAATCATACACTGCAAGGTATATGGAAAAATTGTTACTTTTATTACAGAAAGTCTACACTAGTTTTGGAGCTCAATTTTGTTACGCCAAGATAAAAATAACCATATAATTATGTTGTGTAGATTTAATGATTTATGGAGGTGTACTATACCTTATGGAATGAATAGTTGATTTAGCATGAACCATTTATATCTCTACTTCTATATAGAGTCCAAAGCTACAGAGTTTATGGGATGCATATATTAAGTTTTTATACATGATGTAAAAAATATAGCTCCATAGAAACATAATATTGGCTTCCACAAAATGGTTAACTTGCTTGCTCAAAACACAATGCAACCATTTGGACGATAAAACAGTATGTATTTTGTGTACCATTTTATATAGACTTCACATATAGAAAGTTCTTTCATGTAGTTTTTTGTGAAATGATTTCATGCATCATCATTAATAAACGAAGATGGAACCCTACATTGCCATCGTTCTTATCTCTTCTCTATTTACTTTTTTTATAAGGCTTCTCTATTGTAAGGAAAATGGCTCCAATGCTATATTTCTATATATATATTTTGGTGATTGATTGACAAATTAAACAATACTTGAACTAATAAATTTGTCTAGATACATAGTTGTTTAGGTCAAAGGATGAATAGAAAAACAAGAGCCGAAGGCATGGCCCGAAGGCCACCCTAACGGGGTTCTGGACGGTGCAATTCCAACAGGTCGGACCATATTTTCCGAAGGGGATGAAGAAATGGATGCCTGACAAGATTTGAGGAGACGGAAAGTCCAACCCTCCAAAAATGAATGGAGCAGACCATTTCAGTAGACAACTGAAGTGACAAGAATACAAGGACCGAAAAGGTAAGACCGTAAGTCGGACCATTTTGGTTGAAGGTGTGCAATCTGCAGCTACAGGGGAGATACATAGATCGGAATGTGCAGTCTCACAAAACCGAACTATACCTCAGATCTTTGGAGTGCAACAGCAAGTTCAATGGGTAGTTGGCAAGTACCACGGACAAAATGGTCTAATGTATGCTAAAAAGCATGGACTGTATCATACGATCTATACATTTTTTGGCAGCCTTTGGCTAATGGCTAGTTCGTGTTTGCGGACAATATAAGTCACTGTGTCCATCGATTTGAAGTGAGTTGGAGCTACTAAAGACCACAATAAATGTAGAAGAGTATTTGAAGCATACCATCCACTCCAATCACCGTAAAAGTTTTTAATACTCAATCCAAGCTAATTTAGAACTTTGAGAGAGCGAGTTAGAGAGCTCTTATGGAGTGTAAATCCCATATGAGTCATTGAGAAGTCTTGGCTGCGGTCAAGCTTTGTACTCGTTGCTAAACTTTCTTCTTGGCATGGAGTGGCAGTGACACTTTGTGCAGGGCCAAATAGACCCTTCAAACTACGTAGTGATCATCTGGTGCCTTGTGACCGAGAGAGAAGATGGCGGTGATGGCACCTGAGCCTTGGTGGCTCAGTGGCACTTAGCCTTTATATGCCAGGAGTCATGATGGCTAGCGCAAGACGGTGACCGGGAGAGTCTTGATGCTCGGCTCAGATTTGTCTTTGGTGACTAGTTTGTGGACGTAGCCCGATGAACCACGTTAAATCTCCATGTCTCCTTGAGAATTTGCATCCCTTGCCCCTACTCTCTTTGCTTACCATATTTATGTTTTTGAATTTACTTTCTTGTGTGTCTTTAACTTTTCTAGTTAGTTTGATTAAATTTGGCTCTAGATTGTAATTTTTTGGGTAAGTTAGAGAGCGCAATAAATCCTAGACTTAACAAGCATATATGTATAGAACGTATATGCTTATTTTATAAGCAGTAGAAAACCATAGATTTTATAAGAATGAATTGACGACTCAATTAATCTCTTTCCCTCTTGGAATCGGATACCCATCGCGGTCCTGACATCTATTTAATTACTAGATGGCGCCGCGATAGTGAGACAAGATTGAGATAGACAAAGGAGAGACACATGACAATTTCACCGACATTGAGATAGAAGAATAGCGGGATATTATTTTATACCTTATTCTTTTACCCCATTTCTAACTTTAACCCCGCCGCCATTAATCTTACTGCTCCAAACTAGCTCACGCTTGGCTGCTGTGATGTCCCCGGTATCTCAAAAGCCTTGTCGCATAATTAAATTAATGTTAATCATGGATTTGAACATAATCGTGCTTTGAGAAGAACCATAACTAGGCCAATAAACCACTGAGTCAAAATTTTCAAGTTGAATTGGCAAAACTTTGCGTTGATTGGTTGAGAAGTTAAATATTTATACATTTTCATCCAAGACATCAAATATAAAAGTTTTAGTTCAAGATATTGCCTTCAAATTTACTAATTTAACCATTTTCAAAATCAGATGTTAAGATGTTCAAAAGTTCAACCAAACCAAGTCAGCCTATACCTAGAATATTTCCTAAGTCTAGATTTTCAGCTTGTCCCCAGGTTTCATTCTGAAATTACTTTCAATTTCACTATACAAGTTCAAAATCTTCCTTTCTATCAAATGAAATTAAACTTGTTGCCTTTCCAATGTATCTGATCTCAAAATGTTTGGACTTTATTTGATACTTTAAAATCTTGAAACAAGAAAGACTCTGCGTAAAGTAAAACTGCAGTTTTACCTAACCTTCGCAAAAACCTGGGCTTATATTTCAAAATCTAGCATGAATTAGATGAACCTTTTTATAACAAAACTGTAGATAATTTTATGATGAACAACTTTCATAATTGGTGCCTTGACCTGAAGTGAGGTTTGCCTAGAGTTTTAGGGCTTTTACTGTCAGCATACAAAAACTGTCAAAATCTGAACTGTTTAGAAATCTCACTCTTTATTTGACCTACATTCATTTTCATGCAGAACCTTAATTGAAGAAATTGTAGAACCTAAAGTTCTGAGAAACTTTGTTATAAAACATAATGGGCGAAAGTGACCCTAAATAGGACTTTTAGAATTTACATTGCAGAGGGCTGAGTAGATCAAACAGAAGTCACCGAGCTAAATCCAAATGTAAATCATATTTGTGCATGGAATCTGGTATTAAAACTTTTGACAAAGTTGTAGATCTCAAAGGGTACAACATTTCTTCCAATTGGGGCTTTGTCAAATTCGGCTTCTAATTTGGTCATTTATGCAATTTTCAGAAGGGAGAAAAACCAAACTGGGTGTGTTTCTTCATTTTACCGGTCACTGACATGTGGGGCCCGCGAGCCGGCCGCGCCCGCGCTGCTGAGCCGGCGCTCGCCACGCGGACGCCAGCGTACGGTCGCCGCGCCACGCCACGGATCGACCCCTCCCCGCGACCTCTTCACCTAGACGGGAACGCGGCCTCGTTCCCTGTCGCCCTCAGTCCCTCGCCCGCCTCCCTGCCTCTCCTACACTCCCTGCTCGCGCGAACAGAGCACGCCCCGTCATGGACGAGCTGGCCCGAGCTCTGCACGCTCACGAGCCCGCGCCTCGGGCCCTCTCCCTTCAAGCCGCTGTGCGCCCCGCGGTCGCCCGGCTCCGCTCCACCGTCCCCAACGTGCCTCAACCGCCGCCATCGCCTCTGCCCCTCGCCACCGCGCGCCTACCATGGCCGCTCCGAGCTCAAGCTCGTGGCCTCCCCATCATGGCCTCCCTCGCACCCAACTCCCCTCCACCGGGACGCCATCTCCCCACACCACTCATGCGCCCATCCCCTTCCTCCCTCACCGCCCTTGCCACGAGATCGGGCCATGCCGCCGCTCGCCGATGCACCGTCGTCACCTCCAGTTCGCGAGCGTTCCTCGCTTGTACCGTCCTCCCCGTGCCACGAAACCAAGGGGGAACGGTGGCCCGACACCGGGAACACCTTCCCGGAGTCGGTCGGCTCCAAGTGCACTCCCCCACGCAACGCGCCGCGCGCCCCTGCCCCTGTCCAGAGGTAGAAGAAAGGGCCGGCGATTTTGCGAGCTGGCCCCTGTTCTTTTGAGTTTTTGTGATTCAATTTATGCGCTGTACAATGAGCCTTGGAAAACTTTCGACCTAGCCCCTGAATCTAAGGGTTAATCATGTTTAGATCTCTGACTGTCATGGTTTTCAATTTATTGAATTTCTATAAGCTGCGAACTTTGAAAATTCATAGTAAATCAAAGAAAAATCAGAAAAATACAAACTTTATTGCAATGTGTCATTTTATCAGATCTACAGAATGCATAAGATGTGGATGCACGAAATGACCATCTTACCTCTGATTTTATGCATGCATATTAAAAATGAATAAATGATAAAAGTAGAGTAAACAACCCCAAAAATCACGAAACTTGGGCTGAGTACTATTTATGTCATGTATTGTCACATGTATTTTTGGTAGCCCTAGTTTTACTGATAAATGACAGATCTACCCATAGAGTCCACTTTTAGATAATTACTGAATAATAAAATACATGCTTTATGATATATGCTCAAATAAATCCCTAGTAATTAGTCCAGTATAGTCAAGAAATAAAGTTTCATTTGTGTTAGTTGTTGTTTACTTAGTGATATAAAAATGGCAGCTTATATAGGGATTTAAACCGTAAAATAGAGGAGTGTTACTTCATTCACTCCAAAAGCTCCACCAAAGCTTAGGAAGCTGTGATACTGCATAAATATGATTGTAAGAAGTTGTCATGTAGTTTTTGGTTGTTGTTGTAGAAAGAATATGAAAATGCTTACTTAAATAGGATTAAAAATGAAGGGTATGAATTGGGAGTGCCAACGTGTGATTGGATGTGAACTCGTGATTTCTTGTGTGCTTTACTAGGTCATAGTTCATCAGTAGTATCACCATGAAGCACACACCTTCCACGTAAACATTTTAGTTCCACATTAAACAACTAAGCAATTAGTGCTAGGAGTGATGTTTTAAACTAGCGGCCCTTTTCAAGTATAAATATATGCTTGTCTGATGCTTTGCTTGCATAAAGGGCAATTTAAATTGGTACTTGAACATACGATGGGTCTATATATTGCTCTATGAACAACTGATTGTATGAGTGAACGTTTACTCTTTGCTCACAAAAGCACTTTGACTTAAGTAGGTTATCGATCGTTTTTCTGTCTACCCATGAATTAGTTGCTCAAACATGTGCTTGACATTCATGCATCTCACTCGTGGCATCATGCATAGCATTCATATAGCGACGCTTATTGCAGACACGTGATCAAAAAGCAAGTGCGAGGAACTATTTTAAGCAACGGTGTCCAGAAGACCAACTAAGACCCAAATACCACCTGTAAGCCCCTGAAGTGGTATTTGGAAGGAGGAGTTGTCTAAGTGATCAAGGGGTTGCCTGGGACAAAGCCCCACAACTCGGCAAACTAACATTAGCTTAGTTTTTTGGTTGGTCGAAAATAAGCAAAGGTAGATATGATCATGAATTTCCCAGCTAATATTATATTTATTGATGACTACGCATCCGCATTAGGAATTGATTAAAAACCCTTGCATTAGACTCCCTGGCCGCCCTGGCCCTGACACCTATATCTAGAATTCGTAGGACGAGTTGCCTAGGATTGCTAGGTGCGAGTAGACACGAGTGAAAGAAGTCACTTGTCGCATAGGTGATTTCAAAGATTACAAAACTTTTACTATTGAGAAAGTAATATTATGCTCATGATTTAAATAAAGACCGTCCGGAGAATAATTTTATTTTGGGGTGCGCGTTGTTGTATTATTTGGCTCCGCTCGTGTCGCTTAAGGTCCGTCTGTTGTTCACCTATTGGTCGGCATAACATTGCTAGAGTACTTAACCGGAAAATGGGACCGGTAAATTTTTTTCTGGGCTCGTTCGAAGCAAAGAGACACGTTCCTACCCGCTGGTTGAGACAAAGGTGGCCTGGGGGAGCTTGGTACTCATGGCGGGGAGACCGAGATGTCGGCAGGCTCGCAATGGGGGCGCAACCCGGGGGCTAGGCGAGATTGAATCGAACTTGGGACGAGACATGTTAAGATTGAGGCTATACGTGGGAACGCGATGGCTAGTAAGCATATATCCCTGGCATGATAGTTATTCCCGAGAATTAAAATCGATTCGAATCGCTGATGCCCACCGGGTGTGGGAATGCCAATATCTTTGTCGTTCATCGTAGTAACTATTTAAATATATTATAATTATTACTCATGTTTTCAAATAGTTTGTACTACTGTATTGCTTACATTTCTGCAAGTTATTATTATTGTTATGGAGTTACATACAAATGATGAAACTCGTTACTTTATGATATTATACTTCTATTTAAAATCAATGGCTAAGGATCCACGTGCTAGTAAGCAAGCTCTGCGTCAGCCGTAAGCCACTCCATTAAGTCCTACTGAGTAATTAGTACTCAGGATTTGTTTCCTACCTTTTGAGTGCAGTTACCGATGACATCTGGGTAATTTCTTGGAGAAGGGTAGTACCGGGGGCTCGGTGCTACTCGTCTCATTCATCATTGCATGAAGACTACTAATGTATTTTGGTTCCGCTGCGTGATGTTTGTGAAATCGCTTCCGCTATCTATTTTGAACTTGACTTTCGTATGGCACTATGTCGATACTTATACTTTTATTTCGAACCGGTTTGTAAAATAAGTTTATTTATGCTATATTAAACTGCCTGTGATGATGTAACTGTTGTGGTTCTATCGAGAGCTGGAAGTATATGATGTCGATTCCTTTGGGAAAGGGTAATATCGAGAGCCGAATGACTCTCGACGGACGACCGGGTTTTGAATCGGCGGTTCCGCCACAGCGGCCTTTGCCTACACAAATGACTCTAGACTCGTGCAAAATGCATTTCTCTTCTTTCATATTTTGTATGTGTTCTCTGGTTATACAGTACGTTCTTTTACTGTGTCCAAAATAGAGAAAAGTCTACGTAACCTCATAAAATACGTAGGGTGAATACATCATCCCGGTCTTGAAAATCAGGTATTTGTGCGCACTAAAGTATCGAAAACCGGTCAATTTAGCCCGTGAGGCGGTATTGGAGAGTGGTTTAGCCATGTGACACTCCACGGTGGCAAACTCATCACGTTGGTTGTTTGGGCCCGCTTGTCAGCCTATCTGCCCGTCTTCTTCCTTCTACAGTGCCCTTTCCCTACCTTCCTGCAACCATGGCTGTCGTTGCCCGCCAATCCTAACGCCGCTTGCCGCCTACTCAATCCTACGCCGTTGCCACCAGAATCGACGCCCTCCCACTACATGCCTGACAGCTTGTGGAATCCGCAATACCTCGGATTCACTACCTCACGCGCCGCTTCGCTGCTGGTGGAAACTGCCATGCCTCCTCCTAGCCCCGCTCTCCCACTGTTCTCATCTCCTCGCGTGTGGAGGAGATGGTGGTTATGGAGGAGCACCAGAGATAGAGGAGATGTGCGGGCCCTAACGACAGAGAAAGGGGCCTTCGCACGTCTGGTGACGGGCGCGGAGGAAGGCTTTGCGGCGGGGGCGATGCGGGTGATGGGCGCACAATGTAGGGAAGATGAGCACCAGAGGTGGAGGAAAAACAATGGATGTGGCAGAGCGACGGAGATGGATAAGATAGTGCCTATTGTGGAAGAGACATGCGGGCCTCGGTGACGGAGGAAGGCGCTGCCGCAGTACAAAGGAATGGAGGAGGGAGGCTTGGCAACAACGTCACAAAGGTGGAAGCGAAAGGGGAGAGGGAGAGAGTGCTGACGGTGGGGACATGAAAATTAAAGCTGAGAGGAAGATAAATGATAAGAAAAAAAATGTGACCTGCTGTCATGTGTACATTGAGATGCCATAATATGATAGTACGCTACGTTATTAAAATTGGGAACAAAATCACTCCTAATATTATCTGTTTAGTTTTATAAATTTTAATATGTTAAATATTCACTTTTAAGATTTAGGAGGTGAAGCAGATCAGCGTAAACGTTGGGGTGTATGACATTTTTCTATCCAAAATTTTATTTTCTCTATTTTTTTATTTGATGTAGTTGATTTTTTTCTAAAACTTTAATCATTCGTTTTATTAATAAAATTTATATAAACATTTGAAAACACAAATCATACTCAAACAATCCATAATAATAACAAAGTGATAATAAAATAAATAATATTTTTTTAAATAAGACAAATAATGGTAATTTCGAAAAAAATCAATCGCGTTAAATAAAAAAAAATCTATAGTACCACTATACTCCTACCAATATACACCGTTCGCTCTCAAACGATCACACCGCCGCCGTTTGCTCCGATTCTGGTTTCGCCGCGGCGGGAACTCGAGCTGGAATGTCGTCCGTCTCTGCCTCCGCTCCTCGCCGGTGGTGCGCGCCCGCTCTCCCGCGACTCGTGCCACGGCGACCGCCGTCTCCACGAAACCGGCGCTGTCGGCGGCGTCCCTATACGCGGATCGCGACGTCGTCCGTGGCTGAGCAAACCCTAAGCCTCCTCAAGGTTCCACGCTTCTCCCCACGAGCTAGCTTCGTTGCCGAGTTTGAATTGTATATCAGTTTTTTTTTTTTTGTTGATTCCGGGCTATTTGTGGACTATTCGTGCTGGATGGCGCAGAGTTGCCAATTGACGGTGAGGCAGCTCAACCCGCGGCAGTACACTGCGGACATCCCCCTGGTGAGGTTTGCACCCCTGTTTCTCTGAATTATCGTCCATTGGATTTGGATCTAGCTGGGAGATGTCGATGCTTATGCTAGATGTTGAACCTGTAGAGTGTAGACCTTTAGAATTCAAGTATTAATTCATTTATTTCATACAAAGGTGGGTTCAATAACAATGCACCTCCCTCTTCCCTTCCCTCCATCCCTCCCTTTCCTGAGAAAATGGTGTAGCTTTCTAACCCCTGGATTTGTTTTCTAGGTTGGGCTAATATAGGATAGGTTTAACGCATTGGTTAATAGGATTAACAAGAGGTCCTGGTTGCCTTATAGCTATTAGTCCTCTGAAAAGGCATGTTTGAAGTTTGGGCACCAAATTGGGAATATGGGGGGTATCATTCCAAATAATTGTTGTTTGGAGTAGGCTTGTCAGCATCTCATCTTCTGTTTGATAAAATATTCGTGTCTGAAGCTTTGGCGTTGTGGATATGTGGTTGGTTTATTGTATCTGGTTGCCGAGGAATGTGCTGTATTTGTTGGCTTTGTGTGAAGCCTTGTTTGACATGTCAAGTTCTAACTGATCGATTCATGTGATCTAGTAATATCATTGAGATTAGTCCTCAGCAGGCTATCCTTTTAATATTTTTTGGTAACCTTCTTTGCAGATTCCAAATTTGGAGGTTTGGTTTCAAAGGCCTAAAGATATTGTTCGTAAACTGCAGTCTGGGGATCTTGACCTTGGTATTGTCGGTTTTGAAATAGCTAGTAAATATGGGGGCAGGTAAATTTTTATGAATAATCATGATAAGTTTTTTTTTGGCTCCATTTGGGCATGCCGCTCTTAGATGCTCCTGTTATATATATAGTATAATGTAAAAAATTGCTAATTGAATTCAGGTTGTTCTTTATCTGTCTTTTTTAATAAAGAAACTCTATAATGATCGCACCTTTTTAAAATTTATGTGGTTATATCTTGCAGGTCAATGATGGTTTAGTAGTTGTTCATGAAGGTCTAGATTTTGGGCACTGTCGTTTGTCCCTTGCGGTATGTTGTTTTCCTGAGCATTCATTAGTACCGATCTTGACGTTCCTAGCTGAAGTTTATATCTGAAGCAGTGAAATTGTGTGATCAGGTACCTAAGCAAGGCGTTTTTGAAAACGTAAATTCTATGGAGGATTTGGCAAATATGCCTGAAGGGAAAGAAGAAAGACCATTACGCGTTGTTACAGGTTTTAGATATGTATGCCCATGGCCACTCCCCCTTGCCATCACTGTTTTGCTGATCGTTGACCTAAGTTTTATTATTGTGCTGCAGCTAGGCGCTAAGTTTTTGAAAGAGAAAGCTTAAAGCATGTTCTTGTTTTATCTGCTGATGGAGCTGTCAAGTCATTTCCTCCTGTGAGATTACTCTCCTCTCTATTAATTTTTTCTTCCATTTCTTTGGCACCCCCTGGCCTCCCCATCAACACACATTTCGTGCATGATATCCAGTTTTTGCATGGCCATATCACTTAGACTAATGTTTCTGGGGATGCATACTTAATTGTACATTTGACATTTCTTTGCCCACAAACTAGGATGTGCATGTTATTACCTACTGGTGGATATTTTTTGTTCTTGATTGTCATGTTCGGGCGCACCTATACTAGGCGCCACAGAGCCCGTGATGTGCGCCGAGCCCAGGAACGAGAAGCGAGGCGCGCGGCGGCCAGGCAGGGAGCAAACACCACCGGTGGCTAGGAGGGAAAGTAGGATCTATTTCTATCTGTTATTCCTAAGATAGGGGGTTTGTTTCTTAATTTAGTTGGGCCGTAGACCATATGTATGAAGGAACCAGAGACAATTGGGGGAAAAAGATTATCGCCATCCTAACTCTCTCTCTCTCTCTCTACCAAAGCCGACGATCAGGGGGCAAAACCCGATCGGCGAGGACGGCACGGGGGCATAACCCGGCCGGCGACCACGGACCGCGACTACGAGCTTCGTAGTCGGGGACCTGCTACCCTGGGCATCACTGCCCTTGACAACCTGGTATCACGATCCAGGGTTTCCTCGACACGCCGTTCTCCGTCCCCACCACCAGCCGCCGCGCCGCCCTCACCACCAGCCGCCGCGCCGACCTCCCCTGCTCCCTCCTCCGCTGCGTCCTGCGCCGTCGAGATGGGAGACTCAGATGACCTCAAGACCACCGTAGCATCATTGGCTGCCATCGTGAAGTCGTTGCAGTCCACCTCCGAGGCCAACACCAAGGCCATCGCCGATCTGGTGGCGCATCAGATGTCGTCTTCCAGCAGCAGCAAGCCGCCCATGGGCGAGCCCCACACTGATCGCCCCCCGCGGTTCCAGAAATTGGATTTTCCCCGCTTCGACGGCAAGACCGACCCGATGCTCTTCATTAACAAATGTGAATCATATTTTCGCCAACAGCGTACCATGGCGGAAGAACGTGTGTGGATGGCCTCCTACAATCTGGAGGACGTTGCGCAGCTTTGGTACATGCAACTCCAAGAGGACGAGAATGGCACGCCAACGTGGGCGCGTTTCAAGGAGCTGCTGAATATACGGTTTGGGCCGCCGCTGCGATCTGCCCCCCTGTTCGAGCTCTCCGAGTGCCGCCGCACGGGGACCGTCGAGGAGTTCTCCAACCGGTTCCAAGCTCTCCTTCCCCGCGCCGGGAAGCTCAGCGACGAACAGCGGGTCCAGCTCTACACAGGTGGCCTGCTTCCGCCGCTCAGTCATCAAGTGCGCGTCCACAACCCCGAATCTCTCGCGGCGGCCATGAGTCTGGCACGCCAACTGGAGCTCGTCGAGTTGGACCGGCTGAGTCAGGCGCCTGCCAAGGCCGCGCCGCGTGCTGTCCTGCCAGCGCCACCACCGCGCCCTGCCCTGTATACGGCGGCTGCGCTTCCCACGCTCCCGGCTCCCCCGGCCAAGCCGCTCGCGCTCCCTGCGCCACCCGCCCCGGGAGCGGGCACCCAAGTCAAGCGCCTGTCCACGGAGGAGCAGGCCGAACGACGACGTCTTGGGCTATGCTACAACTGTGACCAGCCGTACACACGAGGCCACAACCGGATTTGCCGCCGGATATTCTACATCGGTGGCGTGGAGATTGCTGCGGAGGAAGAGACGGATGAGGCCCCAGTGTTCTCTTTACACGCGATCGTAGGCGCGTCGGTGAGCAGCACCATCCAGCTGCTTGTGCGGGTGGGCGCGGCGGACTTCATTGCACTCGTCGACACGGGATCCACGCACAGCTTCATTGGGGAAGAGGCCGCACGGCGCGCGGGCCTGCCCATCGAGCCGTATCCTCGTCTCACGGCAACGGTGGCCAACGGGGAACGCATTGCCTGCCCTGGCGTCATCCGTCAGGCCGTGGTACTCATCAACGATCGGGCTTTTGGCGTCGACCTGTACGTCATGCCCCTGGCTGGCTACGACGTGGTGCTTGGCACGCACTGGATGGCCACCTTGGGTGACATCGTGTGGAACATGGCAGCCCGCACCATGACATTCAAGCTGGCCGGCCAGGATGTCTGCTGGCTGTGGCGTCGCTACACCAACTCCGCCGCGCCTGCACGTCGTAGAGACGACCGAGCCCTTGCTGCAGGGGGTGCTCGACTCCTTCTCCGACGTCTTCGCCGAGCCGACCAGCCTACCGCCGGAGCGCGGCCGCACCCACCGCATTGCGCTCAAGCCGGGCACTGGTCCTGTGGCTGTACGCCCCTACCGGTACCCGGCCGCCCACAAGGACGAGTTGGAAAGACAATGCTCCGCCATGATCGAGCAAGGCATCGTGCGGCGCAGTGACTCCGCATTCTCATCTCCAGTCCTCCTCGTCAAGAAGGCCGATGGCTCGTGGCGGTTCTGCGTCGACTACCGCGCCCTCAACGCGCTCACGGTCAAGGACGCTTTTCCGATACCGGTCGTCGACGAGCTGTTGGACGAGCTCCATGGTGCCAAGTTCTTCACCAAGCTCGATTTGCGCTCGGGGTACCATCAGGTGCGCATGAGGCCGGAGGACATTCACAAGACGGCGTTCCGTACCCACGACGGCTTATATGAGTTCCTCGTCATGCCGTTCGGGCTGTGCAACGCCCCGGCCACGTTTCAGGCCCTCATGAACGATGTATTGCGCCCCTTCCTTCGTCGCTTTGTACTCGTTTTCTTTGACGACATTCTAATATACAGCAAGTCCTGGGCGGATCACCTTCGACACCTCCGCGCCGTCCT
Organism: Paspalum vaginatum; assembly: GCA_030272315.1. NCBI lineage: Eukaryota > Viridiplantae > Streptophyta > Magnoliopsida > Poales > Poaceae > Paspalum > Paspalum vaginatum. Next base: position 56,452,947 of record CM059012.1, on the reverse strand, counting down.
CAGCACGCTACGCCAGCACATCCTCTTCGTCAAGCGCTCCAAGTGTGCGTTCGGGGTTTCCTCCGTCACGTACCTGGGCCACACCATATCGGAGGCGGGCGTGGCCATGGATGCCACCAAGGTGCAGGCCATCCACGACTGGCCGGTACCTCGCTCGGCGCGAGCGGTGCGCGGCTTCCTCGGCCTCGCGGGATACTACCGCAAGTTCATCCACAACTACGGCACCATCACGGCGCCGCTCACTGTTCTCCTCAAGAAGGAGGGCTTTGCGTGGGACGACAGGGCTGCCTCGGCCTTTGCCGCGCTCAAGGACGCGGTCACCACGGCGCCGGTGCTGGCCATGCCGGACTTCGCCAAGCCTTTCGTCGTCGAGTGCGACGCGTCGTCTCACGGGTTCGGCGCCGTCCTCATCCAGGAGGGACATCCGATTGCGTTCTTCAGCCGGCCTGTGGCGCCCCGGCATCAAGCGTTGGCGGCCTATGAGCGCGAGCTCATCGGCTTGGTTCAGGCGGTGCGCCACTGGCGGCCGTACCTCTGGGGTCGCCGCTTTAGCATCAAGACGGACCACTACAGCCTGAAGTATTTGCTGGACCAGCGCTTGGCCACCATTCCCCAACATCATTGGGTTGGCAAGCTGCTGGGCTTCGACTTCTCCGTTGAATACAAGCCAGGCGCAACAAATGCTGTAGCAGATGCGCTGTCCAGGCGTGACACAGCAGAGGGGGAGCTGCTCGTCCTGTCCGCCCCACGCTTTGACTTCATCACCAAGCTCCGGCAGGCTCAGCTCGGGGACCCGGCCCTCGTCGCCCTCCATGCTGAGATCACAGCGGGTGACCGGGTAGCGCCATGGTCGGTCGTCGACGGCATGGTGCAGTTCGCCGGCCGGCTGTACATTCCACCTGCCTCCCCGCTGTTACAGGAAATCTTGGGGGCAGTCCATGAGGATGGTCACGAGGGCGTCCAGCGTACCCTCCATCGTCTCAGGCGCGACTTTCATTTTCCTCATATGAAACAGCTTGTGCAGGACAAGGTACGCCAGTGTGGGGTCTGTCAGCGCTACAAGTCGGAGCATATGCACCCGGCGGGGCTCCTCCTGCCGCTCCCGGTACCCCAAGGGGTGTGGACTGATATCGCGCTCGATTTTGTGGAGGCTCTTCCCCGTGTCCGTGGCAAGTCGGTGATCCTCACTGTGGTGGATCGGTTCAGCAAGTACTGTCACTTCATTCCGCTGGCGCATCCGTACTCAGCTGAATCCGTTGCTCAGGCCTTCTTCAACGACATTGTTCGCCTCCACGGCGTTCCCCAATCCATGGTCTCCGATCGCGACACGGTCTTCACGTCCACATTCTGGCAAGAACTCATGCGCTTGATGGGCACCAAGCTGCAGATGACGACGGCATTTCATCCTCAGTCCGATGGTCAGTCCGAGTCGGCCAACCGCGTCATCCTCATGTACCTACGCTGTCTCACGGGGGACAGACCGCGCGACTGGCTCCGGTGGCTGCCATGGGCGGAGTATCTCTTCAATACAGCATATCAGACATCGCTAAAGGACACTCCATTCAGGGTGGTTTATGGGCGTGATCCTCCGACCATCCGATCATACGAGCCGGGCGACACCAGGGTGCCAGCCGTCGCCAAGAATATGGAGGAACGCGCGGAGTTTTTGGCAGATATGCGCCATCGTCTGGAACAAGCCCAGATGTTCCAGAAGCAGCACTACGACCGTGTGCACAGGCCGATCCACTACCAGGTGGGCGATTGGGCGCTGCTTCGTCTCCGTCAACGTGCTGCCTCATCACTTCCCCAGGCGGTCAGTGGCAAGCTCAAGCCGCGCTTCTTCGGGCCGTACCGCGTCGTCGAAATCATCAACGAGGTTGCTGTCCGTCTGGAGCTTCCACCCCGTGCCCGCATCCACAATGTCTTCCACGTCAGGCTCTTGAAGAAGTTCCAGGGCACTCCGCCTAGTGAGCCCCCACAACTCCCCTTGCTGCATCATGGCGCCATCGACCCGGAGCCTGGGCGTGCTGTTCGCTACCGGCTGGCCCGCGAGGTTCATCAGGCCCTCATTCAGTGGAAGGGGGCGTCAGCAGCGTCGGCCACCTGGGAGGACGTCGCCCCGTTCCGCGCCAAGTTTCCACAGTTCCAGCTCGAGGACGAGCTGGCTCTCGACGGGGAGGGAGATGTCATGTTCGGGCGCACCTATACTAGGCGCCACAGAGCCCGTGATGTGCGCCGAGCCCAGGAACGAGAAGCGAGGCGCGCGGCGGCCAGGCAGGGAGCAAACACCACCGGTGGCTAGGAGGGAAAGTAGGATCTATTTCTATCTGTTATTCCTAAGATAGGGGGTTTGTTTCTTAATTTAGTTGGGCCGTAGACCATATGTATGAAGGAACCAGAGACAATTGGGGGAACAAGATTATCGCCATCCTAACTCTCTCTCTCTCTCTCTACCAAAGCCGACGATCAGGGGGCAAAACCCGATCGGCGAGGACGGCACGGGGGCATAACCCGGCCGGCGACCACGGACCGCGACTACGAGCTTCGTAGTCGGGGACCTGCTACCCTGGGCATCACTGCCCTTGACATTGATTTGTCACTTATGTTCACAAAACTGCATTAGTAATTTAGTCATAATGTCTGCCATGTATATTATTTATGTGAACTTGAGCTTTACCTTTTCACATGGTAATGCACTTGTCAATTGTTTCACCATCGTATGGTTTGCTAAAAATGCATGTCTCAAGTCTTCATTTACAAGCTTACGTTCATGATCCATGAAGAGGCTATCAAAGGCAATGTTTGTTTCTAACCTTTTCCCTGTGAAGATGGGTATGGCAGATGCTATTGTGGATCTTGTGAGTAGTGGGACGACCTTGCGTGAGAATAACTTAAAGGAAATTGAAGGCAGTGTAGTTTTGGAAAGCCAGGTCTCTCTCTCTCTCTCTCTCTATCAAAATTGAGAGATATAGTGGAGGGTTTTGCCCTTTTTATTAAATGCTCAATACTATTCAGGCCACACTTGTTGCAAGTAGGAAATCTCTGCACAAATGTAAAGGTGTGTTGGATATTACCCATGAGCTGCTTGAAAGATTAGAAGCTCACCTAAGAGCGAGTGCAGAGCTGATGGTAGGTATTTATAATTTGTGTAGGTTACATATACATGATTGTTTTGTCCTGGTTGGTTAACTTACTGTACTTTCCATTGATGTGCAAGGTCACAGCAAACATGAGAGGCAATAGTGCTGAAGAAGTGGCAGAGAGAGTTCTCAGCTTAACATCAACATGTGGACTGCAGGTAAAATTTATAAATATTAAAACTGGCAATAAGTATGAATCATGTGTAATTGTGCAGCTTGATTCTTTCTTTTTCTTGATGGCGAGGGAGCTTGTAGCCTTTTGGAGTGAAAGCGATGGCTCCTGTTAATGCTATTCCACTTAGTTATTATATATAAGTATTATGGAAAATTGAAAAAAAAAATCCAACCATGCATGCACGAAGCCGAATTTGCCCCCCTTTTGCTATTTTGGAGCACTTGACATATTCTTTATTAAAGCTAGATACTGTAAAAGTACGAACCCAACATATTTAGAGCTTACAAACCCAACATATTTAGAGCTTCTTATAAAAAAACGTATTTAGAGCTTCCACCAATATAATCACTGTGGTTTGGCTTTTTGCTATCTGTAAGATTTGTTCTGCGCAACATGATGAATGAACACAATCCACATACTGAAACAGTGACTCCACACTGGTGAAAGCGGGTGGAATCGACTGAGTGTGTGCCTACTGGGTGTGTTTTTTGCAATAGAATCGACTACAGGGTGAACATTTGTAACAAAACATCTTATGGGATGGAATATCAAATCCCAGTGACATTTGGGGGTGCGCTTTGCTATTTCCCTATATCATCACATCTATTAGATTGCATATTAACACTGTTTCAATTATATAGTCATCGGAGATAAAGTATTTATGATTTTACAAGTGAAACGCTGAACTGTGATATTTATGACCTAATACCCATAAAGCTACTCCTGTTTTGACATACTCCTATTTCACAAAACTACAACTATTTTGACCCTTGGTACCATAGAATGGTAGAAGTACAGCTGCTTTGACACTTGGCACCACAAAAATAGTTGTAATTCTGTGAGAAAGTTGTAGTTTTGCGGCATTAATTGCCACAACAGCTGTAGTTCTATGAGATTCACTCTATTTTGAGTTTTTAGGCTGAATTCTTAAATGTTAACCCCTGGTTATGATTTCACCTTCTCCATCTGCTGCGAACAGGGCCCAACTATAAGTCCAGTCTATTGCAGACGTGATGACAAGGTTGCTGTGGAATACTATGCTATGAATGTAGTTGTTCCACAAAAGTTGCTTTACAAGTCTATTCAACAACAGAGATCTGTAAGGCCCTAACATCTATCCTTTAATGGAATATTTATGCTATGAAGTATGAATTTTAAATCAGGCTGTTCTGCTTCTTGTGCAACTTGCAAGCATCGAGCTTTTCCTCCACTCCACAACAAGAAAAAAATGCTGCTGTGATTTTCTCCTTTACGTAATGCTGCGAATAAACTGGTTAAAGCTCATCTAGAAGTAGAGAGCACCAGGCTTTACCTCCACTCCAACAAGAAGAAAAAACTATATTGTGATTTTCTCCTTCACATAATGCTGCGAATAAACCTGTTGCAACTCATCTAGACGTAGAGCTTTTTTTTAGAGGCTACACGATACTTGGTGTGTATATTTGCTGGACCTGTATTGCTGAATATTATATGTATATGTCCGTGGTTTTTGAGCAGATTGGTGGCAGTGGAGTCTTGGTAACAAAGCTGACCTACATATTTGATGAGGAGACACCCAGGTGGCGCAACCTTCTCTCAGAGCTGGGGTTGTAACTCGGTGAAATGTAAGCTTTTGTACTCTTTGCAATGCTCTGTTTTTTATTTTTTCAGCACGGATTAGTTAGTTCCTTGATTCCTGCTGAAGTGCCTATCGATATGCAGAATTGAGCTCTCGCTCGGAATGTCTGTCATGGTTTCGTGGACACTTCGGGAAACCGTTGGCCTGTACTATCTTATACTGTGCTCTGCAAGACTGCAACTACCCTAGGCATCCGTTGGGCCCATCCTCTGTTGTATCTGTTAATAGAGTCAGGGGACTGTTGTCGGGTGTGTGTTGTGTGCTGATTTCTCTTGCTGCAGTTCTGAATCATTGGGCATGTACATACAATAAATAAAAGCCCTTAAGGCTCCCCCCGCCCTTAAGACCCCCAGCAGCTACGGTCATGTCCTACTATCATCTTTTATCTTTTTTTTTTCTTTGCATGTGATGCAAGCTTTCCTTTGTCGGCTGGCAAAACCATACACAGCTGTTTTTTTTTCCTTGAGCCAAATTTGGAGAGCGAGCTGAAAAACTTCAGATCTGCTCTCCCAATAAAGTGGTTCTTGGGTTGTCGTCTTCTTTTATTCCATTGCGCATGAACGTTCCTTCTTGTTGATAAGATGGACGTTCTGTTTTGAATGGGTTACAGCAAAAACAAACGTATTTGTTGGTGCAGCTACCATGGTAAAAAGAGACCTGGCAACAGGCTAACAAATATGGTACTTGCCATCGCCTTTAGAAAAGCTGATCTTGTTGAGGCTTTCATGCACAGACTACATGGAACACTTGACATAATCTTTGATAGCTTTTGTGATTTGTACGCCTTGTGGTAACTTTATACTCACGGCCACACCAGATGATACATAGGCAAGTTGAGACTCAACCAAATACGGAGCTGAGCCGGTGCACGGTCCTTACCAGCTGCTTATTCACAGTATACTAACAGGAAGCTTAGGGTCACGGCTACACACAGCATAATATAATGGAGTGTCACGGTGCAACAAAGCCATCGGCAGGTTTACTACTTCACATGTTGCTCCTGGGGCGCACGCGGACCTCGAGCGGCACTGCCATCTCGCAAGACAGGCGGAGCACCTCCGACAGGTCGACGGCGCCGCTGTCCGACGCCGGCAGCCACTCGAACTCGTGCAGCAGCGTGGCCATCCAGGCGGTGACTGTAGTCATCGCCAGGGACTTGCCGGGGCAGCTCCTCCTGCCGGACCCGAACGGCACGAGGCGGCCGTCGGCGCCGAGCACGGACACGTCCTGGGCCTGGCCGCCGGGGAGGAACCGCTCGGGCTGGAACTCGAGCGGCGCGTCCCAGACTTGGGGGTCGCGGCTGATTGCCCACTGGTTGACCATGGCGGTGGTGCCCGCCGGGACGAGGTGGCCGTCGACGTAGGTGTCGGATATGGCCCTGTGGCGCCACGAGAGCAGGGGGCCCGGCGGGTGCATCCGGAGAGCCTCCTTCAGCAACGCCTGCAGGTAAGGCAGCGACGGCAGCGCGGACTCGGTGACCTGGCTGTTCCCGCTCCCGCCGACGACCTCGTCGAGCTCACGGTGCGCGTTGGCTTGGACGTCGCGGTGGAGGACGAGGCGAGCTAAGGTCCACTCCATCAGCACGGCCATGGCATCCGTTCCTCTGAAGATCATCTCCTGATGAATTGATGGCGAGCAGCGAGCTACTTTTAGTTCGTTTCATTTCTAGATACAAGTTCAGTGCTGCAATACTGTAACGTGAATAATGTATAGCCATCCGTTCATATATATATAGGATTCTTTCTACTACATAAATAAAGAATACGTAGACAAAAATGAAGTTCACGATCATCGATTTCTTACGTACCCAAAGCACAGCGCCTATGTCAGCGTCAGCGAGCCGCTCGCTCTCCTGCAGGGAGAGCAAGATGTCAACGAAGTCACGCGCCTCTCCACCGGCGGCGGCGATCGCCTTGGCACGGCGCTCCTGGATGATGCCGTGCACGAAGCGGTTCACCCTCGGCGTGAGCTCGGCGCACCGTGCGCCCACGCCCTGCGGGTCCAGAGCAGCGAGCCCCGGGAAGTAGTCGCACCAGTTCTCCTTGCCGAGGAGCTCGTAGCCTTGGTGCACCATCTCCAGCAGCTCCTCCACCTCCCCCTTCCCGGACGCCGGCACCGCGCGCGACACGTCGTACTCCTTGCCGAACACGAAGCGCATGATGTAGTAGAGCGAGGCCCGGCGCAGGAGGCCGCGCACCTGGACGACGGCTCCTGAGCCGGCGGCGCCGCGCAGGGCCGCGACGATCCCGTCCCCGACGCTGGCGCGGTACGGCGCGAAGGCCTCGACCTGCCTGGGGCCGAACAGGTGCCCCGCGGCGATGCGCCGGAGCGCGCGCCAGTAGGGGCCGTGCTCGGCGAAGCCGATGGAGCGGTGGAACATGAGGCCGTACGCGGCGTGATTGAGGGGGCGGTCGGCGAACGCCGGGCTGTCGAGGATCGCCTTGGCCACGTCCGGGTGGGACGTGACAACCGCGCGGACAGGGCCGAGCGACAGAGCCATGAGCCTCTTGGCCCCCGGCCGGCGCGACGCCTCGTCGGCCAGCGAGCGATGCGCCAGCCCGGACATGAGGCCGAGGCTGCCGACGACGGGGAGCCCTTTGGGACCCGGGATCGTCGACGTCTGGGGGCTCTTACCCCTTGCCCTCCAGTACTTGCCCCACGCAGGGCCACCTGGGTGGGCCCAGTAGAGCAGGGACGCGCCTGCCCATGCAAGGCATGCAAAGATGGCGAGGTAGGCGAAGCTGGTGGCCACGGAGACAAGTGTGGAAATGTTCTCGTGTTGGTCGCCGGAGATGGCAGGGATCAAGGTCATGGGAAGCACCCACCAGCTCTCAACTGAGCTCTCCATAGTCGTCGCTCTCGCTTAGCTCTCAGCTGCGTTGCCTTGTCTTGTGCTGTGGCTGTGGCCTGTGGCCTGTGGGTGGTCTGTGAGCTGCTGCAACGGGGGGACCCGTATTTATAGGAGTCCCTGGGAGAAGATTCGCGCGGTCCTTGCAAAGATTACTCAATCATTGGCAACGAAAGATTTGAAAATGCACTGCTGGGCCCTGCTTTGTTATTCCTTGTATTTCCCTTGCAGAAACTCTATAAGCATTTCCTCGAATTTTTTTAAACCTGAACATAACAGGGGGAAAAAATCAACATACATACATGTCCTAAATTTAAGAATTATATTGTGCACTCTGTAGACCTCATTATTGTGCTTAATTCTAGGATTAGTTAACTGGAACTATATATGTAGTAGCGAGGAACCGGCGGGTTTATACCCCCATGGTACTCCACTTCTTTAGGATGTTGAGGTCGACTCTTTGTGATAGCGAATTTAAACAGAAGGCTGTTGCCAGTCGAGTTTTTATTTAGTGGCGATGAGCTATAGAATTCACTTGCAAACAACATATTAAAAAACAATGCACAAACTACATGTACTTGAGGAGAAGGGAGCAGTCGTCGGTCTAACTTTTAGGCGCAATGCATACTCCTACATAAGTTTATGAAGAACAGTTGTGTTCCGCAGGAAATAAATAAAAGCATGCATCATGACTCCATGAGTTGCTATGGGATGACAATGAGAGTTAGGCCCATCTCATGATACACATGTGACATGTCGTCGTTGGCTGAATACTTAACGTACACAGTGATCGAGTGCAGTCCTCTTCCCGTGTACTACAACGTGTATAGTAAGGTATTGTAATTGTAACTCGATCGATCGCATTGGAGGATGTAGATGATCAGTTAGCGTGCTGATGATGGAGCAGCTATATACAATGCTACTGAAACTATTACATATGCATCCAATTAACTAGGGTTATGTATTTACATCCACCGTACCAATGATTGAATTAATTAATCTTTGCATCCACCAAATGATGATTGGACTGGAATTAAACCTTGCCGTTGAAGATCCTGACACATCTGGTGGTCAGAAGAAACCCGTGCTAAAAGATGCTAGAGATCGCGGCTGTACCCAATCCATTATCAGGAGGAGCAGCTACCGAGCAGTAGGACGGACAGATATATACTACTAGTAGTAGAGTAGTACCAAAATACCAAATTAAGGACGCAGGCCGAGCCGCGCGCACGTTGGTTCCTCCGCCGAGATTTCCTAACGCGGGCATCCCTTTCCAAGGACAGAGGGCCGCGCCGAAACACACCTGTGCGCTGCGTGGACGGACGCGCGGGGAAACTGGCAAGGAAACACGGGCGCAATCACGAGGAATCCCGGGGAGTAGGGGGAGACCGACCCAGAACCTGAGGGCGGCCATTTATCGCCTTTTGGTGCTGCAGCCATCACATCATCCAACACCCTACCTTGGCGGTTGCAGTGCATGCAGCCGCGTGCAGACATGGATGCATCATCTGAACGCTGAAAGAGACGACCTGCGTTACATACGCTGGAAGAGCAGGTCGTCCTCGTCCATCCACCCGCTGGTCAGCCGCCTAACTCCTTCGGACGCACTCGGGGACAGGCAGGGCCCGATCGACGTGTCGTCTCGCCGAGACCCCACCACTGTGTCAGGGTGTCGCCCTCGATCTCCCAGCTGTTGCAGTGTTGCACTTGCATTTGCATAGGCATGCAGGGAGCTCGATTGCTCGAATGCTCGGTCGATCGCTGGACAAGACGGCGGCCAGGCAAATCCGCCGAACCGGGCGGGGATGGCCGTGGACGAACGAGCTGAGTAGGAGTAGCCGGCTGCGGTGGTCGCGAGGCCGGCGTGGGCGTCCCCGCCAGTCGCCGTCACCGTCCGTCCGTCTGCGCCAACTCTCTCTATCTCTATCTCCCTCGCCATGGTTCACGCGAGGAGAAAACAAATTAAGCGCCTTTTCTGATCTGCCTTTCAGTTTGGGGGACTCATCGCACGATACACAGGATACTACATCGTCAGACGCGCGCCAGAGTCCACGCGAAGATCCGATCTGGGCTTAGCTTTTTGCACGCGCGCGGACGAGCGGCGTCTCCTCCCGGCCTAACACAAGTTCTTAATCGGATATGAGCCTGCCTGCCATCCATATATCAGAATTATATACGAACCCTTGCTTTGTGCAGGGGTAATTGTGGTCCATCAGCTGTGTTATGTAGTTGCGCGATAGTATGATACATTACATGCATCCGCACGCTGCACCCATGCATTGACGAGCGAGCAAAATCATCTCTCAACTTAATTTCTGTAGGTTAATCAGCTAGCTGCAGACGGCCAGCGGGTCTTTGAGCCTAAACCTAACTAATTCTGCTAGCCACTAGGTGCTTTTTTTTCAATTAGGCCCCTCCAAGGACGAATTTGAAAAAAATGAACCCTTCCTCAAACTATTTTGCACAACGTGACCGCGGCACCACTCCGCCGCAGAAACACATTGCGATGCCATTGCATGCATGTGGCGCCGCCCTCTGCCAGTGGCCGCCAGTGTGGTAGCCTGTGGGTCTTGCTTGCGGCAACACACTGCATCACCCTGCGGCTGCAGGGCAGCACACCCCTATGCCGCCGTAGGCTCGGGCGTGGTATGGGCCCGCAGCCCATTCAACCCATCTCTCCCTCGCCCGCATCTCCTTGCTTGTATTCCCTCTCGACCCCTAGCGGGGGGCGGCGTGCCGCCGCCTCCCCTTGCCTCCCAATCGCCACCCCTGGCCGCTTCCACTTGGCCCCGCCCCCGCCAGCGCCCACCCAGCCGCCACCCCCACCCGCCCTTCGGCTCACACTAGTACTACACTGTTATATTACGTGCATTTGTTATTTTGTATATTTTGTGAATTTAGAATAAATGCCGCATTCGCAAATTCTTATTAAGTTAACAACGCATAATATTTTTTTACTAGGATTTCTAATAATTTGTCTAATGTCTTTGTAGGATGGCAGACACTCGGTACCCGCTCCTTGAGGAGTTGTACGAGAGAAAGCACCATGCCTATGCGATTGCAGCAGGATAGGTTAGCCTACACCTTTTTTTAATATATTACTTGACCCCGGGTCAAACAAGTTCAGTGAATGTGTAAAAGGCTGGCCTTGTTATTAGACAAGTTTGATGAAATAACCAATTGAATTCCTAAATCATGGTTTGGTATACTGGACAATCACACCTAATTACAACAATGTCTAATTTCATAACAAATCATCATGATATAATATCTTGCAATTTTTGCATATCTAGAAAAGTTCAGAGTTGAGAAATTGCATCATGAACCAATAATATTGCATCGAGATAATTCAATCTACACATCAGCCATGATTTTTAAAAAATAAATTAATATACTATAGTTAACTTTCATTTTCAACTGTCTGTCGGTTATGCAGATTCTCACTCACGCCTCCTTGCTGCGTTGGGACGAGAGGTATGACCCGTACCTCCAGCGGGCTGGCCTCCTAGACCTAGCTAGGGTGGTCAACACCGGTCTCCCACAACTAGACCCCGCTTCTCTTCACAGCCCTGGTGGACCAGTTGGAGACTGAAGATCCACATGTTCTACCTGCCGTGTGGGGATATGACTGTCACCCTCGAGGTACGACGATGATCTTGGGTCTTCCTGTGGATGGAGAAGCGATGACAAGGGATCTTGAACCCCTGATACCTGGGGGGTTGGTTGCCGCCATGTTGGCGCTTGCACCTCTGGAGCAGTACGTCACAGGACCATAGCATGTAAGGAAGATACATTTTGTCAATTCCACTGCATATTTTGTTTACCCATGGGATACTTACTTGATTCTATGGTATACTGCAGGAGGATGTCGAGTGTGACTACACGATGGCTCCGACAACACTTCGAGGTGTGCCCTTTGGATGCAGAGGATGTTGTGGTGGAGCAGCACCCTAGGGCCTGTTTCTGGCACCTTGATGCTTGTTTCCAACTCCCCGACGAGTCAGGGAACACGATGACGTTGACGTTTCTTCCTATTTTGGCACAACCATGGGAGAATATCGCCACCTATAGCTGGACTTCAGTGCCCTTGAGCACATTGTGAAGCATGCCAGCGCAAGGACACCAAATTGGGCCTTGGGGTGCACTTACCTCCTACAGATGTGGAGCTGGGAGTGCCTTCTGATCAGTAGACCTGTCCGTGGACCAGTCCCGGTAAACAAATGTTTCAACGGTGTTTGCACATGATTAACACTTCTGATTCTAGTGCATTTGAATTATGTATTTTTGTTGCAACTGCGGACTTGGATGTTCCCTCACAGTAGGCCCACCATATAGTGGTTTTGGGACGAACATCTAGCCCGTGTGTGGGACCCAGAAAGGAGGTACCTAAGCTACTATAAACAAGTTTGACTGCATCACCCACAACCAGGTCTTTGTTATCACTACTTACACATTCTATAGCCGTAGAAATGGTTCACAAATCGAACAAGCTGACTTTGCATTTTTAAGTGGAGTGGACCCGCTATGATCGAGACGAGTTGGAGGATGCGCAATTGAGTCCTATGTGCTGGTGGGGCTATGAGCTTTGGAGGGCAATCACAAAGCTCATCTACTTCGTCGTGGTTGAGGTCCACCTTCCTTATTGTGTGCTTTGACAGTTTGGACGTAGACAGACCACACCACTGCGGACGATCTCTACCGACTAGGTACTCCATCGGTTAGGTTCTTCACAATATGACCATGTCATTTGTTATGCGATAAGTATATGTGCATTAATGCTATATTCGTCGCATCACACACGGCTTCCACATTCAGGAGTGGAACAATCGGGAGTGGATGGAGCATACCGCAGGAGCTGCGCACATGGACGAGTACTTCAAGATCTACCTGTGTTAGTTGCACGGTGTGTCAAGGGTCAATTCAGCGGCCTAACCTCAATTAGGTACTGATTAGGTGAGATTGACTCTGACTCAGGCGACGACTACGATCGGAGGACACGCACCAGTGTTCAGCCAGAGAGGGATCTTCTCCAGGGATGTGTGGTATGATATACTCTGCACGCCATCTAAGAATCATTGCTACATACACAATTTTTGTTTAGCTCTTCAAACTTGCAACTATAGGGAGAGCAAATAGCATGCCTGCCAAATGAGGCTGGTGTTGCCCTTCCTTGAGTAGGCGGACTGTGAGGGCGGTGCCCTCAAAGCTTTGGCACAGACAATTATCCATACTTGTCGCTATCTCTCGATGAAGATCGAGTGCTACAACGACATTGCCGCTCCACCTCAGCCAAGGCCGAGTGGAAATGCCTCTACCTCTACCCCTGGCGGGACCTCCCGCAGGATTAGGCGGAGTGCCGGGGACAGGGAGGTGACACCAGAGGACGAGGACGAGGAGGAGGAGGAGGAGGAGGAGGACATGGGTGATGGCCTTGACTTCCTTCAGCACTAGCACCAGCCAGCCGTAGGACAGCCCCACTACAGTCCACCCAGGCTCAAGCCAGATGTGCCCATACATTCTTAATTTATTTGTTGTACGTACCCTCACAAGTCACGGTTCTAAACAGTTTTATTGCATTGGCACAGACTCCTGATCCACCCTGTCAGCGCAGGCAGCCTCGTGATGCGTTCGACGTGGGAATGTGCGACCCCCACGAACCAGGGCAGGAGCATGATATGGGAGGACCCATTTCACACCTGGAGGACCCTAGGATTGAGCAGCTTTGTGTTTGGTACATCTATTTTGTGTCATTGAACTGTGGCAATATTTTATGAGTCGTGACATTTGAAAATGGCTTAAGGCACGCTACTCTATGACATTTGATATGTGAGTTACTTTGAAATGTGAGCTAGTCATGCAAAATGTAACCAAACCTAACCGCATTGCGGTGTGTTACTGCGACTGCCACTGCCTGTGGCGCCGTAAAATAGGTCAAAGCTACGCAAATAGTTTGGGAGAAAGTTCATTTTTGCATTTTTTTTAGATGGGTCAAATTGGAAAAAAAAAAGTGCTGCCACTAGACACCTGGCAATTCCTTACGATTTTCTTGCTCCCTAGCTCCCCTCTCTCTCCCCCTCTCTCCATGGGCGGTCAAAACTGGGATGGAACTTGTTCGATCAAAGATCTGCGCATACGAAAAAAAGAGCAGATTTGATGATGATATGATGATGGAGCAAGTGGCCAGTGCACGGCCTCGGCGACGTGGACATTTATTGTTAAATTCTGTCGCTGCTCTTTTTGGTCACCCTGATCCATTGTTCTCTTGTCCATGTCAGGGCTCCGGACCGGACCGGATGCGCAACTAACTGATCGATGATTTTGTCCTCAGCCAGAGCATGCAACGAGATATCCATTTGCCAGTGCGGGAATCCTAACAGCCAAAAAGCTGAAAAAAGAGAGAGACGGGCGCATATGATTCGATCGGATACATGTATGCGGCTTTTGAAATTTATAACGACACTGTAAAAATAATCGAAAAGCGAATCCTTTCGGGCGACCAAATTGTGCGTAGAATTAGTTATGCTCGTGACGCTGGAGAACCGATTCGATCTTTCTTGTGGCCTTTCGTGGCCGATTGGAATGGAACTTTCCTGTTTCTGCACACTTGCACAGGGGCTCTAGCAAATTCAATTCAATTATGGCTAGCTATGTAGGCACACACAATTACAGACTTTATATATATGTGTCTACTGGAGTAATAAAGCTACAACTATTTAATCGCCCACTTTATACGCACAAAAGGCTGGAATCCTTTCGCTGAAATTTTGAAACCAGGGCGAGCCAATGCGTAGGTGACTACTGCTCCACTACTCCCGCGAAAATAAGGGTGATAGATGTTCCGTTTAGACAGCACAGGTGGTGCCCTTACACATAACACCACTATCACTGATTTTTATCCATTCTTACATGTCTTTCGAGCTAATGATCACGGAGAATAAGGCTTTCTGTTTGAGGCAAATATATAAATTGTACGGCTTTTGGATTATATATATTAAGGCAAACATATATAGCTAGCTTCTAGCGCCTAAAAGTCTCCTATTCAGCTATGCTTAATATGATATACCATCATGCCTGCCCATTCACTTGAAAGTACAATTAAGTTCATCAGCAGCGCGTATAATATTTGTAGAGGCAATAATGTTTGGTTCGTTCTTGCGCGGTTGAGCTTCAAGATATCGCAGGATCCAGCGAAATGTTCCTTTGCTGTTGTTTTTTACGTTTTCCTTGCAGCCTTTGCTCTATATACAATATACATAGTAGACTATTGACCCAACAGATTATTGGTATGCAAAACTCATGCATATCTTCATGCAAGTTCTGTGCAAATGCCAAAACTGACCTGTCGTTGTCATCCCTGCTAGCTGTGCTACTTTAATCTGAACTGTAGTTATCAAATTGATCGGAGTTAATTGTTGTTAAGAGGAAAGAGTGTGTGATCAAACGTCGTTGCACATCGTTTTTTAACCTGTACTGTACGCCCCCCCCCCCCCCCCCAAAATATTTTTGGTACCGCTCATCAAGCTAGTGCTTCAAACGTATCACTGTATTCTTCTTCTTACCTGCTAGTGAAATGCTGAACAAATTAAAGAGAGAGTCCATTTCAGAGGCACTACTACACCTCTGAATTCTGATTGTGAGTGAGTGACCTCAAAACTGGTGGTGGTGGAGGAGTTTATTGAGATAGATCGAGGCACTTGCTCGCTGAAATTCACAGACAACTACCCCGTACGTACTAAGCAACGCAATCGAGGTCAGCTTAGATCAGCAGTGCTGCACTTACTTTAACAGTCAACACTTACTGGATGGTAGGTACAGCAGTCAGTCCTCAAACTCAAATGGAGCACCTGGAAATCTGCCTCTGCAGCACGTAGAAACCGCATCAAATTCTAACGCTAAAGTCGTTGGATCGTGCGGTCCAGAGAGAAGAACTATTTTCTTTTTTGTGCGTAGCTACCTAGCCTCTCGCTTGACTTGACTTGACTTTACTTTCACCTTCCCTTATCTGTTTTACATTCAGACAGAGGCGAAGACTCGACTTTGACTCGGCCTTTGCCTTTCCCTCTATCTCGAAGCGGAGACTGCTCCAGTTGACTTGCCTTTAACCTGCCTGTGTGGCGGTAGCACGTGGCACGCGCACGCACCATCAGATCGACGACGGAATTAACACATTATGTCGACAAGGGCGTCGGTACGTGTTGCTAAGAGCAGTTGCGAGATTAGTCAACCGAAGCTGGCCAAAAGTTTGATAGATCTGTTGTTGGGACGATGCTGCATGGCCTTTGCCAGGCATTGGCATGCTGGGGTTGATCGAGTGGATTCAGACTTCGGACTGCTACTGCTAGCTAAGCCAGGCACCTCGATTACTGGATCGGACACTGACTGTACTGCGATCGCAAAGCTCTTCACCAGCTGTGCGGATCGGGGTCATGCTTCAAATCAAAGATCGAAGCGACCCTTCAACTTCAACCACGGGAATTGCCGAATCTGCAGATTGTCCGTGCAGAAATGGCATCGTAACATAAGAGGCGATCAACTTCGAGGCGCGTGAGACTAGAGGGGCTTGCAAAAACAACAATTTTTTTATTCGAATAAGTTATTTAGGCGTTAACCATTAAAATGAAAAATTTTATTATTTAACTAAATTTTTACTTATATATTCAAATACAGTCAAATTTGCCAAACTCTTACCACTAAACCAAGCGGTCCCAGATAACAATAGGCAAAGAGAAGGACCTCTTCCGTCCTTGGAAGAACAAAGAGTCATTCCTTCAACGTCACTAGAATTTTTTTGTGGTTCTTTTGTTGCCACCTGAAATTTTAGAATTTTTTTCACTGTTATTGAAAAATTTACGTCATTTCTTAAATGCCATTACTGTCAACTGTCTGTCAAATTCATCTCACTGACAGCCTGAGTCTACAACTCCCCTCTGTTACACCTCTGCCTCCCTCTCCAGGGGTGCGCGGGCGTAGCGCTGGGCGGGCTCCCAGGCGCATCAAAGGTCCCGAGCAGGGCTTCCGAACACCCGCTAGGCTTGCACGAGTGGCCAACAAAACCAACCCAAATGTGTTTCTCCATTTTTTCCCCATTTCTCCTCCCTCTGACTCACTGACGCGTGGGCCCGCCGATCCGGCCGAACGGCGCGCGCCACGTGGTCAGCCGCGAGCGGGCAGCCTCCCGCCGCCCCGGATCGACGCAGCGCCGTGGCCAAAAGGCGAGAGCGCCTCGGCCTCCGCCCTCCACTCGCTCCCACGTGCGCGCAGCGCTGCCTTCTCCTAGCTCCCTTCCCCTCCTGCTCCAATACCAGGCACGACACGCAATTGCCACCACCGCGGCAAGCTTCATTACACCTCCTCTGGCGCCCCTCCGGTTGGACCAACGAGCGCAGCGGCCCTAGCTCCTTCCCCCGCCACTTCCGTGCCACCCCTCGCGGAGCATCGCTGCTCCCCCACCTCTTCCTGGCTGTGCCACCGAGTTCGTCGTGGACGGCCACCCCCGGCCGCCTCTCCCGTCTTCAATCCACCTCCTCCGGACGCACCTCCATCCTGCGCATCTCGCACGAGCCACCCGGGCGCCAGCCCACCTCGCCAATGGCTGAATCGGTTCGCCACAGCCATGGCATCGTGCACGTCGTCTCCCTCGGTTCGCGCCTCGTTCCCCACTCGCTCAGACCTCCACGTGCAACAAAATCTTGGGGAAAGCGATCCCCTCGTCCAGGGAACACCTTCACAGGACCACCGCGGCTCCAAGTCCGGCCCCCACGCCACTGGGAGAATGCAGCCTTTCTCCCTCCCCTGCGCGTAGCTCGCCCCTGACGGGAGGTAGAAGAAAGACATGGCGGTTTTGCTCTTTAGCCCTCTGTGTTTACCTGTAGATACGTGATCAAGAAGTAAATGTGTGGAAACTATTTCAAACAGCAGTGTCCAGAAGACCAACTAAGATCTAAATACCACCTGGAGGCCCCTGAAGTGGTATTTGGAAGGAGGAGTTGTCCAAGTGATCAAGGGGTTGCCTGGGGCAAAGCCTCGTAACCCGGCAAACTAACGTAGTTTAGTTTGTTGGTTTTATGAAACATAAGCGAAGGTACTTAGTACCATGAATTTTCCAATTAATATTATCTTGATGACTACACATCCGCATTAGGAGTTGAATAAAAACATTTGCATTAGACTCCCTGGCCGCCTTGGCCTGAGCACCTATACCTAGAGTTCGTAGGACGAGTTGCCTATAATTGCTAGGTGCGAGTAGAGACGAGTGAAAGGAGTCACTCGTCACGTAGGTGATTTCAAAAATCACAAAACTTTTACTATTGAGGAATTAATATTACGCTCATGATTTAAATGGAGACCGGGCGGCGGAGAATAATTTTATTTTGTGGTGTGCGTTATTGTATCATTTGGCTCCGCCCGAGTCATTTAAGGCCCGTCCGCTGTTCGCCTACTGTCCGGCATAACATTGCTAGAATGCTTAATCGGAATATGGGAACTGGTGAAGTCTTACCTGGGCTTGTCCGAAGTTTTCGAGATACCGTCCATCCACTTGCAGGAGGCCGTTGGGCCCAGGGGCGCTTGTACTCAGAGGGAGGGCTGACCCAGTGCGCTGTGGTAACTGCTCCTGAGGGGGCACAACCCGAGGGTTCAGTGGGGGCGCTTTGAATCTTGGGACAAGACAGGTGGAGATGGGGACTATACGTGGGAACGCGATGGCTAGTAAGCATAGTACCCCTGGCATGATATTCCTGAGAATTAAAAATCGATTCGAATCGCTGATGCCCACCTAGATATGGGAATGCTGATAATGCACACGTGTAAACTACTTGATTATATTATATATATTTCATATGTTTTCAAATACTACTATGCTTGTACTAGTTGTGTTGTTTACATTTTTGCAAGCTATTATTATGGAGTTATATGCAAATAATGGAACTTGTCGGTTTATGATATTATACCTCTGACTAAAATCAATGGCTAAGGATCTACATATTAGTAAGCAAGCTTTGCGTTCAGCCGTAAGTCCACTCCATTAAGTCCTACTGAGTAATTAGTACTCAAGGTTTGCTCCCAACTTTTGAGCGCAGGTACCGATAACTTTTAGGACAAATGCTTGGAGGAGAGTAGTACTGGTGAGCTCGGTGCTTCTCATCTCATTTCATCATTGTATGAATACTACTTATAGTTTCCGCTGCGAGGTTTATTTTGAACAACGCTTCCGCTTTGGATTTGAATATGTATTTGACTTCCTATATTCGGTTTGTAAGCACTTTAGCTTATTTTCTACTATGAACTGCCTGTGATGGATGTAACTGTTGTGGCTCCATCGAGGGCTAGATGTGTGTGATGTCGGTTCCCTTGGGAAAAAGTAATATCGGGAGCGTTTTTGACTCTCGACGGACGACCAGGTTTAGTTCGGGCTAATCACACTGCAAGCCAGAGGTGGCATGCTGTACTTAGCTCAGGATTAAATCGGCGGTTCCACCACTATGCGGTGCCCGGCAGCACAGAGTGTGGCAGCGCGGAGGAGCCGGCGTGGGAGCAGTGCCAGGTGAAGGAGACGGATAGGCATGCACCAAGCGGAGGCGCCGGATGGCGCAGGAGCGGCATCGGGCGGAGGCGAGGTCGCATGCCCGCCACTGCTGTGTGCTAGCGAGGACGCAGCGCCCGTCGTGCCACGCCTCAGAGGCCGCTAGCCGCGAGCAGCGCCAGGGCAGTGGCGCGAGCACGGCGGATCGGAGCGAGGCGCGGGCGCGGCGGACCGAAGACGAGGGATAACGGATGGGCGGTTTGTGGTCCCATTTTGTCAGTGACAGTCAGTTGACGGTGGTGGCATCTAAAGAATGGTGTAGATTTTCCAATGGCGGCGATGGAAATTTTAAAATTTAGATGGCAACGAAGGAACGACCAAAAATTTCAGTGGCATTGTGAGAATTGACTTAGAAAAAAGGAAAATCTAGCATTCGTCCTCTTCTCTTGGCGATAGGCCGATATCCTTCAGACGGCCCAATTGGAGCCTCCCATCGGAGCCCACGAAAAACAAACGGTCGACACGCTTTCGCAGTGACGGCCTCCCGGTTCCCGCTCTGCTCTGCTCTCGTATGCCCAACTGGGCTTGGGCCAATGTGATGCGGACTTACACACAAAAAAATATCTAAATATTTTGAGGTTAATCAAACTCTGCTAAAAAAGTGAAGGTTGATCTAACTAGAGATTTAATCATGAAAGAAAAATTATCTAGATTATATTTTTTGCTAAATTTTGAATGCGTCGGCGTATGTAATTCAAACAGGAAGGCTTCTAAAATTGAGAATTGTGCACAAATAACATTGTATCATGGGAACCCGCTGTGATTGAGATAGCGTAGTCATTATGGCTCTCTGCAGAAACCGGAAACCCTAGTTCAACAATGGGAATGGAGAACTTCTTCATCAATATGAAAAGAACATTATTGGTACAATTTACTATTCTTTGCACTTAGCATGCCTATTCTTATCTTACAATAAATACAGTGACGAACACGGATCATCCCTTCCATCCTGCCACGTTCTCATCTATCGTTGTTTAATACTCAAAATATGGCGAAGAAACTCAAAGCTGTCATCCTACTGTATCACACGCGCAAAACCCTGCAGGCAAAGTTTATACTGTAGAAAAAACAGCCTACCGACATCACATCACACACTTAGAGGCGCGCACATCGCCACTTCCGCTCTCATTTATGCCACCACGCTCGCCGGCCAGGCGGCCATCGCCAGACCAGAAAGCCGTAGTCGATCGACGCGCACAGGTGCACCACGACGACACGCACGTCGATACCCGCTGCCATGGCGATAGCAAGGGCCCTGTGCTGCCTCGCGTCGCCGATCGGCGGCAAGCCCTCCGACGTCGTGGACGCCCGCCGCCGCAGCACCGCCGCGTGCATATGCTGCATCGGCCCTCACCACACGCCGTCCGGGGCGCCCAGCAACGCGGACCTGAGCGTAAGGCTGCCTCTCATCAGCTGCTGCGGCAGCGGCGGCGGCGGGGGAGACATCCGCGGCCGCAGCAGCGCGCGCACGCCCACCGCCAGGCGCCTCTTCGGCGTCCGCTCTCGCACGCCGCGCCGGGGCCAGGTCAGCTGCTTCCCCGCGCCGCCTACGGCAGCAGCAGCAGGAGGAGGAGCCGCTGCCGCGAGGACGCCGCGAACCCCTACCACCACGACGCCCGGGCGGCCGCAGCGCGCGTGCTGCGTCCGCGTCCCCGCGCAGGGCCCGGGCAGCGCTAAGCTTGGCAGGCGCCGCCGCTGGTTCCGCTCCGCTCGCCAGACGGTGGCGCAGACGACGCCGCGCTTCCGGGGCACCACCACCACCACCCGCCGCGACATCAACGCCCACGTCGGCAATGACAACAACACTACCACCGACGCCGTCGTCAAGGTCTACGACGCGCGCCACCCGGGGGCGCAGACGGCGGCAGCGGCAGCGGAGGAGGAGACATGCTCCAACGATGAGTACGCGCTGCTCTGCAGGGAGGGCTTCTCCCGGGAGGACGTGGCCGCGGTCACCATCCAGGCCTACTTCAGAGGCCACCTGGTGCGCTCTCGATCGCCCACTTTGCTTCCACGATGTGTTACGTACGTTGTACAGGTACTGAGAGTGTGGGGCCTTCTGGTTGGTTTGCAGGCGCGGCGAGCGTTCAAGGCGCTGAAGAGCCTGGTGAGGCTCCAGGCGGTGGCGCGGGGCGCGTACGTGCGGCGGCAAGGCGGAGGCGGCGATCCACTGCATGCAGGCGATGGTGCGGCTGCAGATGCGCGTGCGCGCCAGGCAGGAAGGGTCGCTGTTGCAGAGCTGAATCCGCCAAGTCACGCTCGGTGCGGGGGGCCCGAGATGATCTCGTTGCACGAATAATTAAGAAGGTACTATTGTACAAACTGCCTGGCACGATGTGCTGTTTATTGTGTGAGAAATTTGTGATGGATTTGATTTTGCGCCTGTGATGATCTTTGTCTGGGTCTGTACCCTGTAATTCGCATTAATTTCCTTCTTGTTGTCATCATCCTCGGTTTGAGATTTTCGATCACGTACGTGGAGATTTGGACAGCGGGAACAAATGATAAACTGGTTTAATTCACACGACACACAGAAACTTGAATTTCATTCAAAATGGTCGAGGGCTTACATTTTATTAGGCGACGACAGAAGGAAACACACGCTGAGCCAATCAGCAGAAGGCGCAAAAAGAAAAAAAAAACATGAAAACACAGCAGACGATCGATGATAACAAACGCGAAGAGGCCATGGCGATTGCCGACAAATACGAAGACGACGACGACGACGCGAGCAGCAGAAACCATATCAACGGACGGCGCAATGCCGCAAGTAGCAGTTCCTCTAGTAGCGCTGCTGGACCTGCTGGTGGTTCTTGTTGGTGTGGTCGTCGGCGGACTGCAGGTTGTGCTGCTGCTGCTGGCCGTTGTTCTTGGCGTTGGCGCCGTTGGACGGCGGGCGCTGCAGGGTCTTGACGTACTGCCAGGTGTCGCGGCTGGAGACGTCGTGCCACCACCTGCTGACGTTCTTGCGGGACTCGAACATTCGGCTGGAGCGCGGGTCGGCGACGAGGCGGTCGGCGTTGGGCAGGTGCGACAGGTCGGCGATGGTGAAGTGGTCGCCGGCCAGGAACTTGGCCTCCTCCAGGCGCTGCTCGTAGATGTCCAGCAGCTTCTCCAGGTCCTTCTTCCTCTGCTCGAACAGCTTCATCATCTCCTCCTCCTTGTGCGCGCCCGCCGCCTGGCCCTGGCCCTGGCCCTGCTGGCCCGCCGGCGCCTCGCGCTTGGTCGGACGCGTTGGCCGGGGCCACGGCCACGTCCCTGGCGCCGCTGAAGCTGTTGCCGCCTTTGCCGCTGTCGTTTCTGCTTGGGCAGCGTGGGCGGCAGGAACGCGAGGCTGTACACCATCTCGGCGCTGGGCGCGTCGAAGCTCTGCGCCTCCGTCTGCAGCCACTGCTCGATGGACGCGCGCTCCAGCGCGCCCGTGCCGATCAGGTCCGGGTTGCCCTGCTTCGCGTACTTGTGGGAGATGTGGCGCAGGATCCCCCTGGACTCTGCAGCAGGATAGGAAGCAGCGAGGTCGTCGTCGTCAATTCCCCCAGTGCCTGGCCGGCCATTGCCATTGCAATGCTGCTATCCATCCATTCCAAGTTTCCAACCAAGCAAAGGTATAATATGTTACCGGAGAGGGTGATGTTGTCATCCTCGAAGGTGAGCGCCTCGCCAGTGCGGCTGCAGCTTGAGGTACTGGGGCATGCGCTTGGGCCCGCGGTAGGCGTCCACGCGGATGAGCTGGAACTCCACCTCCTTCTCGAAGAGGCACATGAGCACGCGGGCCACCTCCGCCGAGGTGGGCGACCCGAACACCTTCACGCTCGCCATTGCTGCTGTGCAAGTGCAAGGAACCACTAGAAGGGAACAGTGCAGGCAGGCTGTGTTGTTTTGGCGATTGGATTGCTTCGGCGTGCTTATATATATACTTGCCAAAGTTAGTAGCACGAAATGCCTTGCTTCGCCGGAGGTAAATGTAAAGATAGAAGACGAATCAAAGGCGGAAAAAAGTGAGAAAAGAGCAAAGTGCTTGATGCCAATTGAAAGAGAAAGACAAGCCTTATCTCTGGTGCTGCGGGTTAGTAGCATGAACAAATGATGGCAACAACTGGATACCAGGTTAGGGTGCTCATCAAAGAACGGAACCAACCGTTGCTTTGAAAAGAGTGCGAATTCTGCTCTCTACAAGGAAATAAAGGCACAGATAATTGATCAAGATCTCAACATTTAACCATTTAAATCAGTAGAGCAAAAAAAAATTGCATAAAGAGGGGCTAGTCTGCTTGTTCATAAGTAGTAGTTTTCGGGGAGCAAATTGCAAAGCAGGGGCGTCATTTCTGTTCTGCGTATCAAGCGAAAACTACAAATGCTTCACTTTCGGTATTGTTACCACATATATGGGGTGGTTTTAAAGCGAACATATGCTGATAGGTACTAGAGCACATGAAAATGTGATCATATGTCGCATCGGAACAACATCGTGACATGACATGGGATGCAAACAGACCTTAGTTACGTAGGATCAACTCAAAAGGAGATTAGCCAGCCTCGTACATAGACCAACCTTCTTAGTGCCTCTAATAATATCAGACGGTATCATTAAATCTTTAATAAAGGTTTCCTTTATTCCCTTTGGACCTTTTTTTTTGTTTTTGATAGGTAACAACACAGAGCCAAGTATCATCTTGCTGCCAATTATTTTCTCTTATATTCACATACTACAACATATTCAGCTTTTACAGGTTCTCTCTCTCTCTCCAATGTCCGACTTTTATTATTTTTCTTCATATATTTTTCGTCGGGAAAATTAGAAACAAGAATCCCAAACCAATATTTTTTTAAAACTAGTGTAGAAGTACATGCAACACGCACGTGGTATGAGATGACCGACCAAGCAATCGCAAGGAGGAAAAGAAAAAGGAAAAAAAGAATTAAAAGGAAGGAGACCTGCTTGATTGACGTCATTCATTTCTCATTAATTCCAAGACAAGAAAAATACTCTGTGAGTAAGTGTACAAAATGAAGTGAGAAAATAAAATACTAGATCATGGAAACATTTTGTTTCTATGATTTTAGACTCTTTCTAACCCTTTCCAATGATTTTTAACCTGCACAGTGAGACTAATGTGAGGGGTACACTGGGATCATCATAGGTAAAAAAGTACTATCGTCGGCTGTGAGCAAAAGGCTTGCAAATGTTAACAATATGTGCTAGCAAAATAACATACTAGTCTATAAACATTTCAAAAACAAAATGATAAAGAAACATGTAGTACAGTCACATTTTAATGATGTCCCGACATATCATTTTGGAACAATAGGATGATAAAGTTCGTTATTTATTACAGGTTCAATTATTGCACTGAATGACCTATCAGGGCAGACCTACATAGGGCCCAACGACGGCACAAGACCTAGATCTTGTTTTGTTCCAGGTGGACTTTGCATCTTATTTACCCACTAGCAATACTCTCTGTTGTCCTTGTGTTAGGACAAACCTTTGATCAATAATTTCCTCATCAATACTTGACTTTTGTAATAAATGATTGATATCACTAGATTCTTATTAAAAAACTTTCTTATGATTATAATTTTGTAGTTATGATATATTACTAGAGCAATCTCCGCTTTCATTACATATGAACAAGCATTATATCACTATTTTCCTATTAATACATATTTTTTAGTCATACAAAACAAGTGAAGTAGACTGTATTGAAAATACTTATGATTTTGTATCACATTAGTCATTATTGATATTAATAGAGTAGTTATAGATCAAAATTTAATGCTAAGAAAACAGAATGATTTCAAATGGTGGTGGATCGAGTAGTTTTTTTTTACCAAAAAACATTAGCTTGTTCATAACAGAAAGCAAAAGACGCATAGTTTTTCATGCAAAAGTTTATCACATTAATTCAACACGATCATGTGAAATTCTCTATACACTATAGCAACAAGTGTGTAAGACTATTCTCATTGAAAGACTATTCTCGTTGCACAGTTATATTACATGGTTTCCAGTACTACCATATCATATTTAGATGCTTGGGTTGACGACTGAAACACATCTCTTAAGTCTGCATCATGTGAGACATGATTTGATTTCTGCGCAATGTTGCGATCAAATGTATAATAAAAATTGGATAACCACTTGCGATGAAACTATCGCACAGGATCGAGACAAGGCATGGAGATAAACACAAAGTGCTCTCAGTGGGGATTCATCCCAATTTCATCGCACTTAGTAACCATGTACAACAGGTTTTATCCTATCAAACCCATATTCTCTATGCTCATAAATTTATTGGCATGTCATCATTTTTGCCTATACTGCATCTTGTTTAATAAGAATAAAATCCCTATAAAACATGCAATAAGAATGGACTAACATTATGGGCCAGTTTGGTTCGTGATCAAAATTTGACCATGGTCCGGTTTGCTTTGTGACCAAAATTTGACCATGGTCAATGTAGTTCAAAAAATGAATTACTATTTTGACCATAGCCAAAATTTGGTTATGATTTTGGCCACAAAGCACAAACCAAACACTCATTTACTTCTGCTCAGCTTGCCTGTTGCCACCCAAACTTCAGACAACATAACCGAATAGCCGTGTAGGCCCTATGTTCAGATGTCCATAGGACGGGAGAACACGTCAAGTTCCGGTGGATGTTCTCTCCCGTATTTGCCATGATGGTCACCAATTTTTCTTTACTGAAACGTCGGTCCGTCACAGTGCCACTATCTTGCAGCTGTTGCATAAGCACGTGGATACCATACCACTGAACACCATAGACGACGTTGTGCTCTTTCCAATTTGATCTTGAGAAACCAAATTCCCTGTACCTGTTATTGTACTTGGTGATCTTTGTGATCATACTGCTGAATAAAGCTACGTTACTTGGGGTTCCAAAAAAAACCTCCTGCTTTATCAATAGCAATAGTCATTGTGCCACTGTCTAGTGCCAAATGTGCTTCCTGCAAACGAGCAAAAAGGCTCGGACACATTTTTATTGAATGGACCAAAAGGAACTGATGAACACGTAGAGTAGTATCCAGAAGAAAAGACATCGCTCATGCATGTAACAACCCAAGGTAGACATGCATGCATGAGAAGAGACCGTAGGCAGGCAGCAGGCTAGCTTCACATTATTTTAGCCCACAGGACGTATACGAGACGAGACGAACTTGCATTGACAGCCACATAGTTGGATCACGGTGTGAAGCCTGAGCCTGACGATTTGAAGAAGAAGCCGCCGCCGACGAGGAACGTACGTGCACTCGCCGCCGACCGGTCATATATCACTCGAAGGAGCCAGGGTGCTCGCTCTGCATCTTCACGACCTGCCTCCACGAGTCGCGGCTGGCGATCTTCTCGTACCACTTGGCGACGTGCTTCTTGGCGGTGAAGAGCTTGCGTCCCCTGTCGGAGGAGCTGACGATGTAGTACGAGTTGGGCAGGTGGGAGAGGTCGGCGAGGGTGAACTCGTCGCCGGCGAGGTACGCGTGCTTGGACAGGATCTCGTCGTACACGCCCAGCATGCTCTGCAGCTTCTTCTCGTTCTCCGCGATGCGGGCCTCGTCGGGGTGCACGTCCTTGAGGTGCGGCGCGAACGCCAGCTGGAACACCAGCTCCGAGCTCGGGGCGTCGAAGCTCTGGGATTCCGCCTGCAGCCACTGCTCGATGGACGCCCGCTCCAGCGACCCCGTGCCGTAGAGCGTCTTGTTGCCGTCGTCAGGGAACCTGGTGCACAGGTACCGGCAAATGGCCCGTGAATCTGCCGTAGGTACAGGTACACGTTCGATCGTTAGAGATCACAGTTTATTTGGTTACAGATAGCAACACCATGCATTCATGCATTTCGTTTTCAGTACGTCTTGTTCTCTGACTGATTCAGGTTTACTTATTAATTTATGGTTCTTACCAACGATTGTCTTGTCGCCATGCTTGAAGGTCACCTGCCCAGTAGGATCCTGCATCATGCAGCAGAACGGACCACCCCCCGCCAGCTTAGTTCAAATTTCCACGAACTAACCGAGAAAAATTGAACTGAACCTGAATGCGCGGAGATGACAGACAGACGTACCCGTAGCTTGATGAACTCGGGGAGCTTGTGCGACTTCTTGAAGGTGTCGATGCGGACGAGCTCGAACTCGAGGTTCTTCTCGAAGAGGCAGGTCAGGACCCTCGCCACGTCGGTGGACGCCGGCTGCCCGAACACCTGAAGCCCTCCCGCCGCCATTGCTCCTTCTTCTTTGATTCCTCCTTCCTCGATCGATCGGCGAGCAAGCGGCCGGGCAATGTGTTCGACGAGATCTTCAGCTGAGTCAGACACTGAGACGGATGACGACGACGACTCGCCGTCAGGTATTTATGCATGTGGATAATATGCTTGCCTTGCCGCCGAGGATTACAGGACGGACGTCGGGGAAAAGGGAAAAGCTCCCCGCCTAGCTCAAAGGTAAAGAGCGTCGTCTGGATTCTTGCTTGGAGGGGAGTCTGCGGGAAGCAGTACAAGATTGTGCAGAACACAAGGGATCGATCCATCGGCCCATGTGTTGATGATGTGATCCTTCAATTTAGCAATGGGGTGAGCAATACGAAAGATCCGTGCATGAGACTGTCGAATTGAATACTGAAAAGAAGGGGCCCCTGGTGTGTTTTTTTGTACGGAATTAGCACCAAAGATGAGCCTGGTGGCTTATGTCGGGGGAATGGAACTAGGGTTTGTAGGGCTTTATTTGATCAAAGCATGATTCTTTCTTGATAAAAATTTCACCAGTAAGATACGGGACTAGGAATTCAATCTGATTTTGTCCATAAATAAACTTTTTTTAACTGGCCAGGTGCCTTTGCGTGTTCACAGGTAAAGTAATCATCCGCACAGAGATAAAGATAGATCTGATCGATCAAGTTGCAGTAACCATATGTCGTCCCAAGAACTTGAGTGCCCAAGTTGCACTACTAGACGATCGGTCACTGCGCGTCCGAGGTGGTGCTATATATAGGCGTGCGAGAACGGCCAATTCCAAGAATATACTTATATTTTTTTACTGAGGATGCTAACCAATGTTCTTCTTCTTTTTTAGAGGCATTTCGTCACTCGTCAGCTCTGGAGAGTTATTCAGAGTACAAGTGCACAATGTTTTTCAGATTCATTCAGAGTAGTTCTTTATCTATCTATTATCTATTATATAACTATAATAATATTATAAGAAACCATCAGATTCGCCGAGAGGATCTAGAAATTACTACGTTAATAGAAAAAAAAACCCTCCACCATCGGATTTTATGAAGATCTAACGGTCGATATCCAACTTAGAGTTCAATAGATGGAGAAAAGAAAAATACTTATTCCACCTAATGTCCTAATCGATCTCTAACTCTTGAGTCCTCCAATCCAAAACCGATATGCATGTATATCGTATTGATCTAAAATTCCTCTTTCTTCTTTCCTGATATACGATCAAAATTCTCTATCCTAATACATCATCTGATTTCACTTTCCTAAGACACGGACAAACCCACCTCACATGCACGCATATACCTAAGTCAAAATACATAAATAAATTGCTTTCACATTGCACACACATGCATATGCAACACACCACGAGCTTTTTATTCTTTGCAATTTTACAACAATTCTTTTCCTAAAATATTCAATACACTAATGGTAGTTACATTGGACTAAAAGTTTTGTTTCCAGTTTGAGATCCATTGTGGTATATTTTGCTGAAAAGTTTTTTTTGTATAATTACATTATCATAGAGAAGACGTAAGAGATAAGAAAGAGCGCTCTTGGTTATCTTTGCAATTTTACAACAATTCTTTTCATAAAATATTCAATACACTAATGATACTTACATTGGATCGAAAATTTTGTTTCCAGTTTGAGATCCATTGTGGTATATTTTACTCAAAAGAATTTTTATATAATTACACTATCATCGAGAAGGCGTAAGATATAAGAAACCACGCTCTTGATTATCAAGTCTTAATATTAGGAGTAGAGCGTATCGATTATACATAAAAAACAATGTTGGTATATGAGCAGCCAGACTGGAAGAGAGGGTGGTACACACCTAAAGAATCAGGTCTAAATTTAAAACAATATTGTCAATTTGGACCACTTCAAATTGTCAAAATAAGCACTGCAGCCATTTTCATATTTTTCCTGGAGTCCGCGTGCAGCCACTGCTCGATGGACGCCCGCTCCAGCGACCCCGTGCCGTAGAGCTTCTTGTTGCCGTCGTCAGGGAAGCTCGTGCACAGGTACCGGCAGATGGCCCTGGAATCTGCCGTAGGTTCGCTAAATCTAATTTTTTTGAGTTAACTGAATTTGTTTATTTGCTGTTCCTATAGAGGGATGAGAGCTAAATTAATAAGATTCTTATAAGAAGGGGCTACTATCTCTTAGTTTTATGAAAAAATTTTGATTCAGATAAACTGCTAAAAAATACAAAAGGGAAATTGTGTACTTTTTTCGGTAGCTGGAAAATATTTGTCATTTGAGTCGTTAGTCAAGATATTATTTCACTCAAATATTTTTGTATCCGTAGCAATGCACGGACCATTACCTAGTGTACTTGTAAAACTAGTAAAAATGCACGTGCGTACCACACGTGACAAAAAACAAAAATGTCATATAATTATTTTTTAAATATTACAAATATTGAATTTGATGTGCAATTTTTGCTAATGTTTTAATTGAAACAAGATATGTGTTGTAAAGTTTATATAATGTTAATAAATACTTTTAACTTAATTTTGTTATGTAAAAGACGTGCTGTAAAATTTGTTTTTATGAATATGCAATGGATAGTAAGTATTTTTTTAATATAACATTAGTTTTGCTATACAAAAGTATTCATAGAATTTGAGATTGATTCATTTAGTGAACTTGTACATGCGTCATGCATGTTGACGCATGTGTTTCTCAGTAAATCTTATTTCGTAATAGAGGAATAAAACATATTATTATTATTATTATTATTATTATTATTATTATTATTTGGATATAGCTTTGGTATTGAACAACTTGACTACAGTATTCCAAATACCTTATATTCTTATGAGAATACCTGCTACGACTTATATTATTTGTTATTATATATTCCGCATGTTAAAATTGATTATTATTATTATTATTATTATTAAGTAAAGATATTCCATGTCTATTGGTGTGTTATTGTTGTATTTAATCAATCTTAGCCTGATCCACAGATCAACTATGCTAAGATGGAGTAAGTTTGAGACTTCAAATCTATCAAAAAACAAAAAGGTCTGTAAGAAAGAAGAGAAAATATGAGAATATAAAGAAACATAGCATGTGCATAACCATGCATAGCTTACATGTGTAGGCTCGAAGAAACTCTTCCAAGACCTTTTAGAGAATCTTCTAAAAAACTTCATCCATGTACGGAGGGCACACATGCATTCACTAATCATATTCGAGGAATAAGAATAAGATTTTAAAAAAATCAAAATTTAAACTAAACTCACTAACAAATGGAAACATTGTATACGATTAAAACTATTACAAACAACACATGAATGATTAATTGCATTGAAATATGAAGACTTATAAGTTTAACAGGGCTCAGTAAAATAGCTCAAAATTGGATTTGCATAGCAAAATATCATATATCGCCACTTAAATTAGCTAAAAAACATCAATTAAAACTTAATTGCTGTGGTAATAATCTAATGAAAAATAAATAATTCTAGCTCGGTTGTGCAATAAATAGTTATGATCAAGTAATGATAATGCACTAAATAAATAATGAGAAGGACTGAGAAAACTAATATAAACGTAGCTTGCTAAGGTAGCTCAAGCGGGGCGATCAAGGCCAGGCAACCCACTCCGGCGCTACCTTTAAGTAGAGTGGAATCTTTAGACGTTTGGCCAGAAATCATTGCTAATGCAACATGTATATAGACCACAAGGCGATTGATGGATGAAACCCTAGCTTCACCCCTCTCCTTGTTCTCCCTTTCTCTCAAACTTGCTCACGGCAGCACATGTCTGGCCAAGCACATGGCAAAGGTTGCCGATTATATTAAAAAGAAAAAAAGTCCACAGGACGGTACAACCAAACAACACAGTGCAGTTGGAATGGGACATCAACACGCACCACACAACATAAATACCGACCAGTTAGATTAAAACATCAACACAAGCCGCATCACACTTGCGTCTAAGATTAGGGGCAACCGCACACACCGGCCATACTCAACTTCAAACTATGCTGCTAGCACGGTGCAAAACTCCAAAACGACACTTCCAAGGAGGAGCGCTACGCCGCAGGCGCCGTCGTCGCCCGACCTTAAGGTCATTAATTATTGGTCAAATACATGGTCCTCGCTTCAGAATGAAAATAGAAAAAATGGACAAGGGCAGGCGCGTGAGAGACTTCCCTAGCCATCCACCGTATGCGAGATTCACCAGTTCCGAGTCTCTGCAGCGTAACCCCACCCCCCACCGGTCTCCAGCCCAGCGGGTCACACACCTCTGTGTCGGCTCAGCGGCCAGCCGGCCCCCCGGCCGGTGCTCTCGCAGGCGCAGCGCTCCTTCTCCGCAGCGCACGGCCTGCGTCATCTGCCAGCGCCCTTCCCTCCGCACAGGGCACGCCTGCACCACCAGCCGGCGGGCCGCTCTCTTTTCCCCTTTGTTGATTTGCCTCGGATCTGGTTTCTCAGATGCCAGGGTTGGATCGTGATTATCGATTTGAGATCCTCCTAGCCATTAGAGATTTTCGTTCTAATGTTGTGCTTCATTGGATGTGTTTAACAGTTTTGAGTAGGCTTTGCAAAATATCAACCAGCAATGTGGCATATTATTTATTTATCAATCTAACTTTGCCTCAGGTCATATCGACTCATGGGCCGTCTAGCGTCTACCGACATCGCCCAAAGAAGAGATTTTTGGACCGTATTGCTCCTAAGAATCGTGAATCCTCTCCCACGGAAACCACGACCTGACGGGCGAGCCCATGAGATGGCTAGACGGCGAGTCCTATGCGCATACGCACGGACATGGAGAACGAGTCCAGGGTACAATTTTGCTGGTGAAAAAAGTATAAAGACACGGCAGAAACGCGTAATAAAGGCGTAAGAGTTTCTCGCCATCCGTTTGATGAGCCGTCTGATTTGCTCAAAAATTAAAAGGTAGGGTCCAGATGAGCTGTAACCTACAATTTTGCGTTAAGGATTATATAGACACTGTGGGGACACTTAAAACAAAAGGCTAGATTGAGAGATATGAGGCAGATCCAACGGTACACATATAGGTGGGTAAGAAACATCCAGGTGAAAATTATTTTCCTAGGGTAGATTATTTTTGCAGTCGATCTAGTACGCGTTCATTACCGTTAGCTTTGGCGCCGGATTTTGACAGGTCTAGGCATGCGCCGCTCTCGGCCCTCATGAGTCATGACGTAAGCTCTGTCAATGGCACCGTCGTGATTTGTGGACGCCCAGAACCTGCTTTTCTACACGGTTTGGACGCGCTAAAAACGTTTGAACAAGGATTCAAATCTGTTCTTGGGCGATCGAAATGGCAGAGATCGAGTTGAAACATTATTATTGACCATTACATGCAGTTACGCAGCAATCCAACAGCAGAAAAACCCGTCGATTCCTATATATATTAGTACAACACGGAATTAATTAAACACACGCAAACCTGCTAAGTAACCAGCATCATCCGATCGACGATGGAACAACTGCGTAAGCTAACGCTCCTGCTCGCGCTGCTTGCGGCGCTGGCCATCTCGTGCACGTGCACCGATGCCGCGGGCGGGGCCATGAGGGCATGAGGGCGCAGCGGACCCGCACCGACGCCTGGGCGCGGCCTGACCCGACGCCAGCTGCTGTGGCGCATGGTGCTGCGCAGCAAGGCCCGAGCGGCGCGGCTGCTCTCCGGCTCGTCATCATCGTCGACCAGCGTCTCGGCGTCGGCGGTCCCGGGGAGGAGCCATATCTTGGACACGGAGTACCTGATCAGCTTCGTCATCGGCACGCCGCCGCAGCCCGTGCAGATGACTGCTCGACACCGGAAGCGACCTCATCTGGACGCAGTGCCAGCCGTGCCCGTCCTGCTACGCCCAGGCGCTGCCCTACTTCGACCGGACCCTCTCCGCCACGTCACGGGCGTTCGCTTGCGGCTCCTCCCAGTGCCAGCTGCTGGACTGGTCCAGACTGCGTCTACACCTACTCCTACGGCGACAACTCGGTGACGAACGGCGTCCTCGCCGCGGATACGTTCACGTTCGACGGCGGCGACGCAGGGGGCACAGGCGCGGCCGTGCACGACGTCGCCTACGGGTGCGGTCTCTTTAACAACGGACTTTTCAGCGCCAACACCAGCCGGCAGCAGCATCGCCGGCTTCGGCCGCGGCGCCCTGTCTCTGCCGTCGCAGCTCAACGTCGCCAACTTCTCCTACTGCTTCACCAACATCACGGGATCCACCCCCAGCCCCGTCCTGCTCGGCCTGCCGGCGAACCTCTACAGCGGCGCCAGCGGCGCCGTGCAGACCACCCGCCTCATCCAGAGCTCCGCCATTCCAACCTACTACTACCTGCCGCTGAAGAGCATCACGGTCGGGTCCACGAGGCTGCCGGTGCCGGAGTCCGCGTTCGCGTTGACGGACAACGGCCTTCACGTTGCTG
Organism: Paspalum vaginatum; assembly: GCA_030272315.1. Taxonomy (NCBI): domain Eukaryota; kingdom Viridiplantae; phylum Streptophyta; class Magnoliopsida; order Poales; family Poaceae; genus Paspalum; species Paspalum vaginatum. Next base: position 56,418,923 of record CM059012.1, on the reverse strand, counting down.
CCGCCGCCTGTCTGCGGGCTCCTTCACCACGCGTTCGTCTCCCAGGTGAATCTGACCGTGACGAGCGACGAGCCTCTCTGCTTCGCGGTGTCGTCGTCGGCAGCGGGACAAGCCGGCGGTGCCGAAGCTGGAGCTGCAGTTTGAGGGCGCCACGATGGAGCTGCCACGGGATAACTACGTATTTGAGCTCAAGGACGGTGGTCAAAGCAACATGTGCATCGCGATAGTGTCGTCCGGCGGGGACATGGGTACTGCACGAGGGTCGGGTATGGGTACGTATGAGGGTTGAGGGTGAAAAAATACACGGAAAAAGGCCGCGCGGTGTGGAATACACGGTCAGGAACTTGAGTTGCCTTGTGGGGATAATTTTTTTCTAAACCATAGATCTATTAGCTAAATTAAATATGATGGCTCACGTTTTAGTAGGGTATCTATCCGTACGGTAAAAAAGATTTTTAATTAACTCGTTCTTTATAGTATAGATAGATAGATATATGCATATACGGCCACATGTATGCGATGGCAAAAGGACCCTCAAATTTTAGCTAGAAATTTAAAAATCGGATATCAAATCATATTTCTATTTATTTCTAAGCTAAAAATCATAAGCCATCTGTAATGGTGTTCCTAAAGGGATTCCTCGAACACTGTAGCAGTACTGTTTGGACACTGTTTTGGCACTGTTTTGCATTGTATCTGACGTGATGTTCAGAGATGAAGTGGAATTTGAGGAAGTGAAATGATGAGTGCTATTGAAGATGGCATAAATGCTTATTTGAATGTGAAGAAGAGTATGTCTATTTGTCAGGGGCGACTGAGGGGTTGTTTATCCGTTAGTCACCTGTGCTAGGACTGTTGTATTATATTATTATCCAATAGATGACAGCAATTTTTCTTGGATGGCTACAGAAACAATCGCAGCTGTTACACTGCTGTCCAGGCTAAGCCGGCTATCTGGTTGTCTTCGACGAGCCGGCTCTCTCAAGTTTCCGGCTGAGCTGGACCATCCTAGTGCTATCATGCTGTGACCCACTGAGCCGGTTCTCTCGTGTAACGTCGCTTGTTTTGCGATTTGCACTTCCGCTCAAGCCCAACTGCTGTAACATCGCTGGTTGTAACGTTTGCAGACTACATGAGCAAAAAAGCATGTATAGTCTACATGAGTAAAAAACACACCTGTATCAGTGATAAAATAAAGTTAAAAAACTTTTCTATGTGTACAACTGCATGAGTAAAAATAGAACGTACAACCAAGATATTTGTACCACTGTACTCACAATCAGCAAAAGTGCAAAACCAGGATACTGATCTTCTGGCAAAATCCTACTAGAACAGAGCAAAACAAACATCTAATATACTAATGCAAATATGGTAGAATGCATTTCTAAAACAAGTCCACCATATCAACAACTCAATAGAGGGTATTATCGGATTGGAGCTTGCATATTCATACCAACGTTTGCTAGTTGTGAGGAGCCCAACCCTCCTAATGCAAAGTCAATGCCCTTCCTGCCCTTGCCGATCCACCTAGTGAGGCTCGGCGCATCAGTGTTTGATACGTTCATTGTGTCCGTGCCCTGAAAGATGATAATAACAATGAAACCAAGTAGATATCTATGAATAAAAATTATTTACATCAGCAATTAAGCATATGTACATCAACAGCAGCACACCTAGTCAAATAAGATAGTCTTAATAAGACTCCTAGAAATACGAATACAACAATACAAATTCAAAATGCGCGCACACGCACACGCACACGCACACACACAAATATCACATGCACGCACAGGCACCTTAAGGGGTGATTTGGATCCAGAGGCTAAATTTTAGCCTGTGTGACATCAGATGTTCGAACGCTAGTTACAATTATTAAGTATGATTTAATTTAAAAACTAATTACGCAAACGAGGACTAAATGGCGAGACGATTTTATTAAACCTAATTAATCCGTGATTAACGAATGGTTACTATAGCATCACATTTGCTAATCATAAATTAATTAGGGTTAATAAACTTGTCTCGTCGTTTAGTCCTCATTAGTGTAATTAGTTTTATAATTAGACTATATTTAATACTTCTAATTAGCGTACAAATATTCGATGTGACAGGGGGCTAAAATTTAGCACGGGGATCCAAACATCCCTAACACAGACCAAGTGTCCAAGACAAACTTCTTGCTCATAAGACACCATGAGCACACAACCCCCAACCCACCCACCCACACACAAACACAATCATAGGTGCGCACATATAGGCACACTAACACACAAAGACACTTCAAATTCACAGAGAAAGAGCACACAACACCCCCCCACATAGAGGGAGACAGACACACTGACACATAGACAGGCACCCTACCACACAAAAACACACATTTAGGTCACATAGACAACCCCTCTCCCCCCCCCCACACAATTGAACACTACAAAGACAGACATGCACATTCACGAACACCATGGTTTAAAATAGCGTTAGAGTTTTCGGAGGTCTGACGCTACGCTTTGTTCATTTTTACCGCTATGGCCGCTACAACCGATTTAGCGCGGTATAGAGGCGCTAAATGGCTTAGCGTAGCGCTGAAAATAGCGGCGCTATTCTTGTTTTCCTTGTTGGGCCAAAATCTTAGCCCTTCAGCCCACATAAACTCACTAGAAACATACATAGTAGTTAGTACAATGGCATATGTTTATGTTATGCACTTAGTATTCTTGCTATGCACTTAACTTTCTTTGTTCTATGCTTGTGGATTTGTGGTATTATCTGTTGTCATGGAACTTATCGTGCATTGTGTACAATAACTTTATCTTTTGTGATCTGTTCACTTAAATTATGGTCATGTTTATTTTTATTTTTCTATTTTCTTTTTGCAAAAACGCTATTGGCTATTCATAGCGTCTCAGAAAAAGTTGCCGCTATTTAGCATAGCGCCCTATTTTCAATATTGACGGACACACACAAACAGGCGCGCACACACAAACACCCTAACCCACGCACACAAACACCATCACAGGCACACACATACAGGCACCCTAACACCCCCCCACACAAAGACAGACACATGGACACAGCCAAACAGCCCCTTAGTAAGTTAATTGAGCAGTTTTTGTTGGAATATCTATGCCAAACCAATGAATCAACAAATGCAATACACCAAAGGAAAATCCCCCAAATCGCCTTCTCAACTAGCCCTAGAACGAGTATCTGGAAATCTATAGAAACTGCCTCCACCCCCACCCCACCCCACCCTCACCCAAAATTAGCGTCAGGAAAAAACTCATTCGCCGCAAATCCCAAAAATCTCCTTCTGGAACTCTCCTGTTACCAAAACGATGAATCAAAACAATTATGTACAGCTAACAAAAATCCTAGAACAGGGGATCCCACTAAAATTTCCATGAATAATCCCCAAATCGCCTTCTAGAAGCTATAGCTTCACCCAAATGATGATTAAGAATGCAAACACAACAAAGAAGACTCGGCTAACCCTGGGATGGGTTTTGTAGAAATCATTGTAAAAAAATACCACAGAAAAACACTCTCATCAGAAAAATCCTCAAAATCGGCTCTGTAGATCTACCATCACCAATGCATCGAATAAAAAAGACACCTGGCATACATCAGAGGGAAGAAAGGGATGGGCTAATCCTAGGACATCATCTCTAGAAAATGTCACCAAAATCGCCTCTAGGAGTGCCTGTCCCCAAGGAAATCTCCCTCTTGAACTCCGTCGCTAGTTTCCCTCGCTGGACAGCAGAAATGAAGTGAGTGCATTTGTCAAAAATAAAGGTTAGTTTGACGGCCACATTTTTCCAAAGAATTTCTATTTTTCCAAGAGAAAATGAACTATTTTCTCCTCAATTTCTTAAAATTCCTTAGAGAATGGGTTGTCAAACAAACTCTAACTAAATAAACCCCCCACGCAACCAGATGGCTACTCGAGCCGCACACAGCTGAAAACAATGAGCCGAACGCACACAGCTTTCCATGAAGGCGAACGAGCCGATGAACAGAGCCGAGGTGCGAGCCCCACTGTGCTGTGCTACGAGACAACACACCGTTCACAGCCAGATCGACGGCACGCCCCGTGACGAAAAAAAAACATTTGATCATAGCTCATTACCAACCCCCCACGTGTATACCACGGTGATATATTTTGCCACACGGACGGTGCACATAACACAGTATCTATTTTTTTTATCAAAAAAAAAAACACAGTATCTATTTATTAGTTTGGCCCGTGCGTGCGAGCGAAACCCTAGCGCCGCCGCCCCGAGCCCTCCGGTACGCCCGTCCTCCCTCTCGTCGCCGGGATTGCTCCGGTGCGTCGCGCCGCCGTCCGCGCGCGGAGCGATTCGCGCTAGGGACCCAAGCCCTAGCGCCGCCGCCCCGGAGCCCTCAGGTACGCCTCGTCCTCCCTCTCGTCGCCGGGATTGCTCCGGTGCGTGTGCGTCGCGCCGCCGTCCGCGCTCGGAGCGATTCGCGCTAGGGTTTGTTGGTCTGTTGTTTTTTGTTTTTTGGTTCTATTTATTTGATTATGTGGGTTTGGTTTGATCAGGACTATCTCCTCCATCCCCGAGCTTTTCTATTCCGCCCTGCTAATGGCGAACGCCCCGCAGGTATTCCACTCCTCCACTCCTCTCGCCTGGCTCCGCTCGGGTTTGCGTTTTTTTTTTAATAACTAGCAATTAGCCCGTGCGTTGCTACGGGCAAATTACGTTTAATTGAATAATAAATATTATACCAAACTTATATTATGGAAAAAAAACTATAGTTGCATTCTAGCCCTGATGATGTATACAAATGTCATTCTTTCCATATCTATTGCCATCAAGGCAAACAAATTAGAATTTTAGTCCTGATGATGTTCCTCTATAAAAACGAGCACAGGATAAGGGGCAGCATAGGATGTGACCAGCAGACACAGGAAGGTTACAGATCAGCGCATTCAAACGAGCTGAACCAAGAAAAAGGAAACAGATAGCAACCAGGCCTAAGGCATGCAGACGTGCTAAATCAGCTGAACCAGAGTTTGAGCTTCCCAGAATTTCAGTCGGTAAACCACTTTAGATGCTACGATCTTCACTATGAATGCTCAATTTGCCGTAGCATGATAAGCCACTACCCAAACATACCCCATAGATGCAGGAACCCCCAAGAGAGGAGTCTATTTGTCTGCACGCTAGGTATTGCATGAGTCATATTAGGAAGATATATGAATCCCCCCTTATTACTGTATGGCCATCACTTGCAGCTTTCTGTAAAGTAGTTGTAAGCAAAAATGATCAGACATTGGGGCTGAATGCAATAACACAGATCAATTAATAGAAGGGGTTGTATGGAAAGGTCAATATGAAATATTTCAACTAAGCTACCATCAAACAAGAAACTGTTGCTTGACTCCCTATAATTCCAGCATCCTACTGATTTCTCTAAACGCTAGACAAAATTCCGCCATCAGTGTCATAACTCACAAGTAAAAATGGCTTTGGAATTTAAAGGTGTGTCAGAGTTCAATTTATCAAGGCATGAATCATCATAGGTGGTTATTTTGGAAAAATCAAAACATAACAAATAAATTAAAATCATATTGGTTTGAGATAGGTATAAACAATAAAACTTTTCTTACCATTGATTGAGACAATGGTCCACTTAATCGCCCTGCTTCTGATCGGTGAAAAGGAGCTAATGCAGAAAAAATTGGAAAACACTAATGCAAAAATCTTTGCAGCATAATCATGCACCAAATAAATATAGTATTATGCACTCAAAAATTCCCCTAAAGAGCGTATTAAACCAATGTAGTAAGAAACCCCTATAAATTACCCATTGGTACTTCTCTAAAGCAAATCAAACAAAAGAAATAATAGTGAGCCCTTACACATGGACCATTGAAAACAAGCTTCAGTTGCATAATGGAAGTTACATAAAACTTACCTCCCATGGCAACACTACAGGGGTTGCAGGGCCTTGTGCTCGCTAGATAACTGCCTCCGTGCTATCTGAGTTTCTGCCACCCAAAGAAGCAATTATCTAGGGAACTCGCGAAGCAACATCAAAATATGAATTTATTATATTATAGAAAAGGCTGGGAGTTTAAAGGCCTAATTTTTCATTTTCTAATTTTGGCGATGAATGATTTAACATCTTTTATTCCATCAGCATAAGGCAATTGCACATGGCATCTGAAATATCATGCCTTCAATAGCAACTCCTACAATAAAGTGAAGAAGCAAATTAAAAACACGAACATTGTGAAATTACAAACAGCTAATAAAATAAGTATAAATGCATGAAAGAAGAGTAACATAAAAATAAGTAATGATGTTGTAATCTATATTTTAGATAGTCTGCCCGTCATTTTTTGTGTTGTGAACCTACCTATGATAGAAAATGTTTTGACATAAACACACACTAATAATAGTTAATCATGGCAATGACATTTGCTCTTAAGAAAATCATCCAGCCAAGGCAATGTTAGACTATAATGTTTTAGTTATTTTTGTGCAAAACCCATCACTTTGCTTAAAAGAGCTTCGCAAAACAAGAATACTTTGCTTAAATTATTGACATATCGGATCAAAAAAAGACTTAGGAACAAGTCCTTGCTCAGTCTAAAAGGTAATCTCAAACATGAATACATGAACAATTTGGTTGAAATGTAGAAGGCTCAGTAAGCAGTACACATCTAATTAGAAAAGATGTTTCATAGACTGTGGAAGAGACGACCTGCCTTGCTTTATCGTATAACAAGCTTTGATAAATGGTCTGTCTGGCCACTTCAAGTTTTTGAAGCTCTAGTTAACAACCTGCACAAGAAGGTAATGTTACATTCAATTAACAAACACTAAACAATGCATTAAATTTGAACCCATGACAATTGCTTAGTGCTGTATTATCTACCAGGGGCAAGAATATATGCAGAGATACAAAACACATCTAAATTTATTTTGACTTTCGAGATAACAATTTGATTGTTTGAAGAAAAATAAGATGTGTATGAGAAAAATGAACACACACTTCTCGACCAGTGGCTAGTATGATTCACATAGATTAACCGTAAGCAGAGATAGCTGCATGCGAAGTCCAAATGAACGATACTACTGCTCCTTCAATTTCCAAATAAACGTTTCAATCAAATGATATTGTCATAGAATAGCTAGGAAGAGAAAGAGGCGTACAGACCTGCAAGCATTCACAGAAATAGGAGATTGCAGATGCGTGGATGGGGAACGCTTCCTTGCTGGATGTGGAACAATCCACTGACGAAGGGATGGGATCCATGACCAGCCTTGGATCAGAGATCCAGGCGCATGGTCTGACGGATGTTAGCATTGCGGATGGACCGGAGGTCCTGTCCCTTGAGCATCCATCGGGTGCCTTCCTGCACCGACAACGACCGTGTGTGGTGCTGCACCATCACCATGTGTGTGTTGCGGTAGCATCTCCTGTTCCTCACTCGTCGTCGTTGGAGCCATCAGATCTGGGGCCACGGGTGTGGAGGCGTGCGTCGGGCGGGGACCTCGCCGGAGGTGGCAGGGGAGAAGGCTACTGGGCCAGCAACGGGGGCAGCCATGGCCCAGTGGAGCGGCCAGAGCGGAGGCAACTGGGCCGCGGCGGAGAGGCCGGAGCGACGGGGCCGGTAGCGGAGGGTTCGGCGGCGCCGGAGGCCTAGGTGCGAAGGCGTGGCCGCACAGGGATGGCGCGACGCTTGGGAAGGGTAGACCACGATTGAGGAGCAGGGGGCGGCGGCGGCGCTTGGGGATGGCGCGCTGCACTGGAGGATCTGAGGGCGGCGGCGCTTGGAGGGGCCGCTACACCCCACCGTCCTGCCTAAGCGCGGCTACCACTGGCGCGCCGGCTCCTCCCCCACCGGTGCGCCCCTCCTTATCCCCCGCCGGCGCGGCCCCCTCCTGCTCCCGTGTGGGAGTCGGCATGGCCCGTACTCCTCCCCGCGTGGCTACCGGCGCGGGCCTTCCCGTGCAGCCACCGGCGCGGCTCCTCCTCCCCATGGCCACTGGCGCGCACCTTCCTCCCTATGCGAACCAGGGTGGATGGATCTGGGCGTGGCGCTCGGGGATCTGGGCGGCGGATCCACTGGCGACGGAGACGTCGAGGAGGATCACAGCGGGGGCGGCAGCGCGGAGCAAGGTCGGCGGAGGCCAAGGGGACAGCAGCTGTGGCGTGTTTTTTTTTGAATCCGCTGTGGCTTGTTGCGGAAGGGAGTACGGAGCGAGGTGGGGGCGACGGACCGCGGGGAGCGACGGAAACAGGGAGTTGGAACCATACAAATTTTTAAGGGGTAGAGATACTTCCATTTTCGTTTGCAGTTTATTGGTACCGAAGCTCATGGGTTTCCTACCATGGAGAGTCTTGTGAATTCACTTACTCTTGCGTACGAGGAGAGAAGATGGTTGGATAACGAGGAAGTTGTGGGGATGATTCTGAACCCTAGTCCATTTCTTTGGAACCCTGCCAATTTCAATGACAGGTCTGTGTATAAGGACTGCTACTTGGTTGGGTCAAGTAGCAACAATGATAATTGGTTGGGTTACTCATTCCCAAATCCATATAGCCATGATTGTGAAGTAGGCATCAAGAAAAACCTTAGAAAAAATCGTCAAAATGTTGACATATCTGAAGGTTTCTGCGTCCGATACGAGGTTGGTGGTGACTTGCGGTTAAGGAGGCGCAGTCTACTAGTTCACAATTTTGCGCAGAGATTCCCAGCAATTCCTCTACCTCATGAGGAACTAATGGTTGTTCAATATAAGAGGGTGCCCTACGAACTCTCCGAGGTGCGGCCATTGAAGGCCTTTTTCTTGGAGCTCATTGATGATATGAGAGTCCTGTTGGAGCTCAAAGAGCCGAATCCAGGCCCTCCGAGGCCACAAGGCATATTGGCGCAGCCGCCGCCTCCCGGGGCGGACATCGGGCCTCGGGGGTGGCCTCCTGGGGTCGGGCGTGGTCGTGGATTTGGAGTCCCATGTGGTTGTGGCTGTGGGGGTGGCAACTGCCGCCCTGCCTCTGGCCTCAACAGCACATCAGAGGAAATAGCACAGGTAAATGTTGAACTGCAACACGTCAAGAAACTATAGAGCTTTTTTATATGTTCTGTTATCTCTAAGACATTTGTGCTAATTTATTTATTACTCAGGTGGGTACTGTATCAGCTAATGGGGAAAGGGAAATTGGTGAGCTAATTGCAAAGGCTATGGAGAAGGTTGGTAAGGACGGACTTATCACTATTGCGGTAAGTAATACACTCTAAAGAACTTAGCATATCTAATGCAATGTACCAATCTTATCACCTATGTTATTAATTTTTTTAACCAGGCTTGAAAGTGTTGGGTGAAGCATGGCATAAGACTGCCAGTTTTGGTTTTTTTTCTCCTTACTGGAGTTCTGCTAATATATTTTGAATTGTTTTGGGAGTTCCAAATTTGATTTTATGTACTCCCATAATCTGCAGTCACCTACTCATTGTTACTGTGTTCAATTGGACATTTATTTTTTTCTGTACACTAGCAGGGGATTGTTATCATTGAATTTCTGGTTTTTATAATTAGCTGTGTTGGAAGAAGCTTTCTATGTCAACTTTTCTCATCTGGGAATTTGTTTCTAGTTTCCTATATTTTGTTTATGATCCACAAATTACATGATAGGATGGCAACACTCTCTATAACGAGCTTGAAGTTGTGGAAGGGATGAAGTTAGACAGAGGTTACATATCTCCATACTTTATTACAAACCAGAAGAACCAGAAATGTGTCTTGTCACTCTATTGTATTAACTTTAATATATTCTATTATGTCCTTATCCTTTTTTGTTGTAGGAACTAAATGATCCCTTGATCTTGATACATGACAAGAAAGTATCAAGCGCACACACAGTGGCCAGAGTGATGGAGCTAGCTCTGAAGGTATTTATTTGATTGTTTGTTCTCATGGACTTACGGCTGATGTTAGTTTATTATGACCACAACATCAATCTTTCTGCTTCAACAGAAGCAAAAACCTCTGCTTATTGTTTATCTAGAACGTTCGTTGCTAGGCTGTTTCGATAGGATGGATTTGCATCTGAGCCCTGAATTGAATCAAACATCAAGAATTTGTAGAGCAGTCCCTGGGAGCCTTCCCAAATTGGCAAATTTTACTGTTGAAGTGGAAAAGGGGGCCAAAACCTTCGCCTCCAACACCTCTCAGGCTCAGCTCCAGCGGCTCCCACCATATCCACTTTGCTGCCCACCTTCACGGCCGGCCAACTGCCTCCCCGATCTAAGTTTGCAGGCGCAAGAGGCCTCCGGCAAGTCGATAGAGTTTGCGTAAGGATCCGAGGGTGAAATTATCGCTAGATGACGACTATGCTGCTTTGGTTTCCATGATCGGCTCATGTCGACCTTCTCCCATCTATCCCTGATATGCTGGTTTGGCTTAGCGGACAGCTGCATCTCAAACTATTTCAACTTGATGACGAGGGATCCCTTTTGCTTTGACAGTGGTGGAAGGCAAGGTCAGCATGTACGTATATCGCATTTGGCGTGCACTACACAAACACTTGCCCATGTTCGTTTGGTGATTCGTTGGTGGAATTGGTCGTTGTGAAGTGTTTTAAAACACATAGACTTCTGTTTTAACACTCGCATTGCTGATTAGTGAAGTCAATTAATTGTTTCATGGTGAATATACATGTAATATATGCAAAGAAACATAAATGAACTAAAAATACTCAACATGTGGAACAATTTAAAAGTATAAAATTGAACGGTTCAGATTGTAGAAGAAAACTGGAATCGATAAATTACATCAATAATTATTTACCATTTGAACAATTCAAAATACATCATGAAATATTGTTAGTGAATAGTGAAAGTTTCACGATGGAATACCTCATAGATGGTGGAAACGATAAGAACCGGTGATTTTCCGCACGTTGCTGCGGGACTTAAAAAGTGATATCAATACTTTTTTAAAGAAAAAAATAGTATTGATTCAAATATTCATTTGGCAGAGAAAATAGAACAATGGAACTGCCATGGGTCTGTCAGTACTCAGCCTCTAAGAATAATTCTAATAAATCTATGCAATTAAAACTTCTAAAAAGATTTGTGGATTGGATATTTCATTATGGCATGAGCAACACATCTCCGGTGATGACAACTTCTTACCTTTGGATGTGCTTCCTAACTGAATGAGTTGCAATGACTAAAGCATGATGGGTTTACCTGTGTATATATGTGTGAGAGAAAAAAAAGATATATAATTGTATAGTAAACCGAAGAGGAGAGTGACTTGAATAGGTATTTGACAATCCTTATTAGTAGGAAACTTAGGCTAATAGAAAAATAAATAATATGTGGAAAGTAGGACTTCACCTTAATCAACACGTTGTGGGGGCTGCTGGAATTTTTAAAGTGACATGATTTCTAAATTAGTGGACTAAAAAATGACGTGGACTTTGAAAGTAGAAATATACTAATGTATATTGTATGAAAACATTTTTAACACATTATACTTGATAACTTATTCATCTTAGTTTAAAGAGATTGACTTTTAAATGATTGATCATCTGGTATGACAATATTTTTTAAACACATTAATTTTGAATGTACTATTTTTAAACACATTATACTTGATAGCTTATTCATCTTAGTAGATAGAGATTGAATTTTAAATAATTGATTATTTGTGACACATTATTTTTGAACGTACTATTTTCAAACACATTATACTTGATAACTTATTCATCTTAGTTGAGAGAAATTGACTTTTAAATGATTGATCATCTGTGATACGTTATTTAACGTACTATTCTTTAAACATATTATACTTGATAACTTAGTTGAGAGAGATTAACTTTTAAATGATTGATCATCTCTGTGTTTATGTTGTGGGAAATTTTATGGCGAAGTGATCGAAAGGACAGGATAGTTGCATGCATGGATGTTGTTATCCACAGAAGATCGTCGAAAGACATTAATAAAGTGTCCTGGTGGATGATTGCATGGCTTCTTAGTGGATGATGATGTGAATAGCTTTGCATGCTGAGATATGACCTTAGTAGCCTCCATCTATATAGATATATAGGAGAAGATCGTCGAAAGATATTAATAAAGTGTCCCTAGTGAATGATTGCATGGCTTCTTAGTGGACGATGATGTGGATAGCTTGCATGTTGAAGATGTGACCTTAGTGACCTACATCTATATAGATATATAGGATAGGAATATAGGATAGGATACACCCTAGGAACATCTCATGGATAACATTGAAACAATAATACACAATGAAACATCATGGGCACTGTAGGAACAGTTCAAAATACATCATTGAAAATCTTGCGTACAATATGTAAATAATGCAAAACACACTATGGCACATCTCGTGAATGCTACAGGAACAAAATACATAATGAAAAATGACATGAGATATTTTATCGAATTTATTTTACTTCCCACAACAACGCGCTACCTTATGAACAATAAAATGACATGGAAACTATGCAAAATCAATGCAAACTCACAATTAATTATCCCATTAATGATACAATATCTACTTTCTTCATTCATAAATATATGGCACGACTTACTTTTTCCATAACATGGTCCTTCGTCTTATTTAAAATATTTCATAAGTTATTATTTATTTTGTTGTGAGAGGTTTGAGTATGACTTGCATTTTTATACATTTGAATAAAACAAATGATAAAAATTATAAAAAATATATATTATTTTAGGTGGAAAAAGATACCCTTTTTAGAATTATTACTCTATGTAGCAATTATCTAAATCGGGTTGTATCTGCAAGATTCGCAAGTCGCAATCGCAACATAGCCCAGCCGGGACAACAAGTGAACAACAGACACAAACAGGGACCTGATCGCAAAATCCTCTCTTCCCCCCTCGGCCACTCCTGCTTCCTGCCCCGCTGCCGTGCCTCCGGTCTCCACTCCATCCTCCCTTCATGGCGGACCCGAAGCCACCGCAACTACAGCTCTTCAACTCGATGAAGAAGACTGAAGGAGCCCTTCCAGCCGCGGGCGGATGGAAAGGTCAGTATGTACGTATGCGGTGTCATGCCGTACGACTTTAGCCACGTCGGCAGCGTGCGCGTCTACGTCTCCTTCGACGTGCTATACAGGTCCTCGGATCTTGCGCCCCTTTGTATTCCTAGTTGCGCAATTGGTGGGATCGGTTTCTGTATCGCGATGTGTTTACTTGGTGCAAGTCAGCTAATGCATGCCGAATCCGGTGGTTTAAGTTGTGAATTCCTCAAGTTTAGTAATTGTGTTATATGCTCATGCAACTGCGAAATTGTCCGGTATGGTGGTAGCTCCAGTGTAGTATTGTGGGTTTATATGTTGTTTGCCGCGCTCGGGTTGGGTGCTGATTACCTATCAGGTGTTCAGGTGGATCCAGGTGTTGTTTGACTGCATTAGTTCCTAGTCACCAGTCGCCACTGATATATGGATGTGTGTTAGTTTACACGACAATAAAAGTAAATCGTTGGAATCCAGCCTAATTTTTTTTGAAACTTATCAGCCTGATTTTTTGTTCTATCATAATCTCATCAGCATAAATTACTCCAATGTTTTCAATGTGTGACCTAACTTGAAACTTGTTGAGATCAGCTAACTATGTCCAACAGTTTTATTGTTGTTACAATCAAATGGTTTCAGCACAACAACCAATTTTCCATGTGTTCAGTTAAAAATGTGCTCCATACTACTCTTGCTTCTTATGCTCTCATTAGATACTTATCCTATATTGCTTCTTATGCTCTCATTAGATACTTATCCTATAATTGGCTTTTATGTTACATGTAGGTATCTTAAATTCTTGGGGTATGAGGTTGAATATGTGCGCAATTTTACTCATATCGATGATATGGTAATAAATTCCCAGACCATTTTAGGAGTGCATTTTCGATAATTGATAAATGGACGAAGAATTTTTCGTGTCTACACTGATTTGTTGGGGTTCAACTAATTATTGGTGGCTTCCATTTTTAATGAAGGAGGGCATTCAGCGGGATGCCACCGTATGAGGTGCTGGAGAGCATGTCCAAGGTGAAGTTCGTGGAGCTGTATGTGGCCCCCATCTCCAAGCTGCACGCTGCAGATCGGTTCTACAAAAGATCTACCGATGTGCAGGATCTCATCACCCACAAAGGTACCATGTTGTGCTACTATTGTTTGTTCTTCTTTCGATTGGTCCATCTGTCTGTGCTAACTTCTTCCTCTTCTCGACTAATGCTTTCTTCGCTCTTTGGTTCAATTCGTGATCCTCCATGGTTCTAACTTCTCCCTTTCCACGCAATGTTATTTGTATTGGAAAAGATCTTTTTGATTGGATGTTCATGGCTACTTACATTTAACCCTATCTAAAGGAACAATTATATCTGTTTTTTTATTTTTATTATATTTGTGATAAATTTGTTACCAGTGCGAATGTCACATCATTTTGGAGATAAATAATTATTCTCAGGCTCACCACTTAGGCAACCTATTGATTGTGGAATGGACTCTAAAACAGGCTATCCCTCTTTTTCTATCAGGAGCTTCCTGAGCAACTTCTTCTGACATACAGAATAAGATTAATGACATACAGATGCAGAAGTTTCTGAGCCTGTAGAGGAAAAAGAACCACAAGTTGTTGAAGAACCTGCCCAAGGCCCTGTTTGGTTTCGATTTTCTGGGTATCGCTCATCACAGAAGCAAGATTTTCACATAAGTCGCTTGGTGGAGAATTACGCCAATAAAATCGAACCGTTTGGCCATCTCGCTTATTCCGGTGCTCCCTCTGCCATCCTCTTCCACACTGACCTGCCTCCCTCGCCTTCTCCCTGCTCGGACCGCCGTCTCCCCCACCTTCCCTGCGAGACCCTGCCTCCTCTCCTCCCCGCGCGCCTGGACCGAGTAGCGGAGCTTGGGCCCGGAGCTTGGAGGCGGCGCTTGGAGCCGGAGCTTGGAGGTGGCGCTTCGAGGTGACGCCGACGGGAGGAGGCGGAGGCAGCCCGGGTGGGAGCTTGGAGGCAGTCCGGCGGCGCGAAGAGGCCCGACGCGGAGCAGGCGGTCCTGTGGCGCGAAGGCCCGGCACGGATGCGGGCCGACGGAGGCTCCCTAGCGCCGGCAGGGGTCGAGGTCACCGGCGGATGGGGAGGAGGAGGTCGCCGGCGGATGGGGAGGCGTGCAGACGCGGAGGAGCCGAGGCGGGCGGAGCGGAGGGCGAGCGGAGGCGGAAAATCGCGCTCGCGTTGGGCGAGCTGAGGGTTGGGCGACGCGTACCAGATAAGCGAGCTTTGCACTAGGAGGAGGATTTCGGGGTAAGCAGGCTCATGGGAGAATCAACCCGTTTGGGTGGGATTTTTGCTTCTGGTGGCCAGAATCCATAAATAAGCGAAACCAAACAGGCCCCAAGTACCATCACGCTGAGTATGAAATGGTCTTAAACTGAGTACCATTGACGTTCTTTTTTTATAGTCTAAATGGTATATTTTCTCATACAGAAATAGAAGGGAGCATATCTTTGGCCTTGGCTATTATTCAGATAGCTAGTTATGTAGTCAAACTTAAATTCATAACATATGTTTATTAACCTGTCATGCAGTTCTCTGAGAAGTGTATGCACACACATTGTAGGTGTTGACAATTCAACAGCTAGCATAGCTACACAAGAAGATGAAGGATTTGACCCAACAGGATGGGAGCTTGCTCATGTTGTTAGCGCTACAGGCTGCAGCACGAATTCAAGCACTCTATATGCTTACCCTACTATGCACTCTATGAAATTAGTTTCTGTTGCTATGTGATTGTTGTATATGGTAATGGTTATGCGGCGCACTATTATTGTGTTACCAGGATGGACTCATTAATTGACATAATATATTCCTGCATACATATTGTATATGATGCATATGCTTCCCTTTTTTTACAAAGGCATATGCTTCGCTTTGAGCAATCTTTGATATGTTGGCCATCTTCTTGTGTTGTGGAACTATAGGGGGTCCCAATTATGAAATTTTTATTGGTACATAAGTACATTCAAATAGTATTTTTTTTGGTTATGCAGGTTTTGTTCTGATGTCTATTCCTATTTTTTAAAGATGGCGGGCATTGGTTTCAGATTATCGTTAGTGTATTACTTTCAGCGTGATACTCAAATGAACCGGGTGGTATTCGTCCCCATCATCATCGTGGGGGCTTGAGCCCTGCGAATGGAACCAGTTCGGCGAGTGGCTGTTCCACAGGTGGTTACAGTGACGTATGCAAAAGGTTGCTCGCGCTCTCACTCCCTCTCTCTGTTATGTTACCAGTTTGGGTGTAGTTGTGCTTAGTTAGCTTCGATCCTTAGTGTTTGATCAAGTAAATTTTCCTTCTCCGTTCTTTCGTATTTATTTTTTTCTTGGGAAAAAACTGCTCATTTTAGGTAAACTGCATTTTAGGTTGGGCACAGGAGCCGGATAGTTTTCCGATGCGAATGAATCTGGTGGCATGTCCACTACATCATAAGTGTTTGTCTTTGTGACTGGAAATGCAAGCTCTGATGTGAGCTAAGTCCACTTATGCCCCCGCTTCATTGTGATTCTCTGCTATTATTTAGCTTTGTGTAATGTGCAACAATTTTTTTTTGCTAAGATGCAGTTTGCCACAAGAGCTAGATGGGATTCAGTAGGGTCGTTCAAAATTGAGGTGTTATGGATTTTTGAACTCTATCTTTCACTTGGTCCTCTTCTAAAGATATGTAGACTCTCTCCTTTACTTCGTCCTCTTCTAGAGATATGTAGACTCTCTCCTTCACTCGGTCCTCTTCCTAGAGATATGTACACACTCTTCTCCTTCACTTGGTCCTCTTCTAGAGATATGTACATGCTTCTTACTCCGTAGATAAAATGTGGTTCACTGAGATTTATGTTTCTTTTTGTTTGAGTATGTATAAGATCTATTGGTTCCAGCAGGACAATATCACTTAACAAAAAAAAAGTAAGGTTTCCTCATCTATACACAACGTATCCAACTAATATTTGCTGAGAGAAAATGACTGTCTTGTCAATGTCTGAAATACATCTTAGCATTATGGGATTATGCAATGCCGCTTCAGATGGGGTAGTTATATCTTACTTTCTAAATTCTAGCTGAGTTTGTCTGGGGGCTCCCACCCCTTTTCCCTCTCTATAATATGAGCTCTCCTGCATATTTGGTAAAAATAAAAACAAAGCTGGTTACAATGAGAACGAACTGCTTTTTATCCTGAATGGTCATTTAGCATTTCGCTTAGTTTACCTGCTTGAATAGCGATGGTTGGACATCTATATCTCTTTACCACCAACATTGATTGTATAGTTCGCTGCCATAAAAAAACGCTTGTACTATAATAGGTCAGCTTACTGCTGCTATGATTTATACTGATCAGGTTGATGCTTGTGACAAAATGGGCTAATCTGTGCAAAATTACATAAAGATGCAGTGCATCTACATGTGCAATTCAACAAAGCAAATTGCTTTGCCATGCAGTTGTGGATGTCATTAAAGCTAAACTGTTTGTTTTATTAGGCAGCTTTGTATTTCTTTAACCAAGATAACATTTGAAAGGCAAGGGAGCCTCCGGCCCCACCGGTCCATCAGGCAGGCATGCAGGTGATATTTGTATTGATATATGGTCGGGTGATCTTAGCTTATGGCTTTCTAGCAAATCAAAATAAAATCTTGATTCTTCTTTCACACATATTGTAGGTCAGCTATCATCTAGAGATCAGAGTTTACCTCTATGTAATCTATTAATTGACAAACTTGCTTGCATAGTCACGCTTTCTAGAAAACCAAAGGACAATAAAAGATCTGGTTCTTTGCGATGGTTATTGTATAGAAATTTTCTCACCTTTGGAATGGTGGCTGTACAGAGCTTTTGCTCTCTGCATTGATTGTGTTCCAGTGGTGCTAAGCTAATTGTTTATACTTAGTTTTGGGTTCAGCGAGCGATGTGATTTTCATTTTCTGATTCTGTATCTTTGCAGGGATGGTGGAGCTCCAAAGCTGAGAAGGCCTTCGAATTTGTCATGAAGAGCTCTCGTCTAATCTAATCATCTTTTGTTCTTATTGTTTTCTATAATTTGGTACACCCATACACCTTTGATCGAAGCTGGCGCATCTACTATACCACGGAAGTACTGCCTACATAGATGCCCTGTTAGGGAACGTCCTCTCTTCTGTGTATTGACAAACTTGTGTATTTTCTTATGAAGGATCATGTTATTTTGTTAAGGTGAGCAATAAATTATATAGTGTCTGGACGTGTCTTATGTATTATGTATTTAGACTTGCTAAAAATCACAATGTGCCTTGATGGGGTGCTTTGCGCGCATGGGCGTGCTTCAATCACTAGTTTTTCTTGCAATCGTCTCACATATCAGAGCAAGGCCTTCATCTTCTCTTCCTGGATAGATTATTTTGTGGATTTGTTGGTTCTTGCAATATGTTAAATGCTCGTGCGCTTCTCTTCTATCATATTTGTATTTTTGATTTTTTTTGTTTGAAGTGCTGCTATCAATTGATTCTATGCAAAGTACAATTACAGTTCATCTTGCCCCACAGCAAAGCGCAGGGCACCACCTGGTATACTACCAATGCTTATCCTAAAACTGAAAACGAAAACACAATGAACAAAGACTAGAACTAAACTATTGGAAGACAATGGGCAGGGGTTACTTGCTTCACAATCAAGGCATGTCCACGAGCACTTTTAGCATAATCGAAGCAAGCAGCGTGAGCACCTTCGGGGCTTAATACACTACTATAACAACGAGGATGCTTTAAGTAGTAATTGTTCCTCCAAACAACTACTATAACAACGAGGATGCTTTAAGTAGTAATTGTTCCTCCTAACACAATGTAATGCTCATTTTCAAAATCCTTAGTTGTCACAAATTCAAAACCTTGGTAGAAATTTTGATGAATAGGTCCAATGCAAACACAAGAAATAAATTTAGCTGTTTGAACATCAAATAGCCCTACCGACATGTGATAACTTAATAGCAAGTCATAGCGACGCAGGAAGAATAACATGATAAAAAGTATAGTACAAGCACTGCCACAATCACAGAGAACAACTAGTACTTTCACTGCCCAAGGATAACATAATATGCCGATATGTAAGAATCCTCCACCATGGTCCATGAACCGCTCATGCCTAGCAGAGATACAAGTACAAAGGGATGCATCAAAACGGTGATTATACCAACTGAATCAAAATGATAAAACACAATATGAGATCAACCAATACACAAATCTATTCTAAATTACCTGAGAAAATGAGCAATTGCCACCATTAGCAAATATAGGCACTTGTTGCAGCTTATAAACACTAGTTGCAATGAAATATGTGCATATCAAATGGCAATACGTCCTGGATACCATATCTAATCAAAAGGCAAAGCAACAGCCACCTTGCTGGTTTGGGACTGTGAACAGTCACTTTAATCTTTACAGATCAAATGTACCGGCATTTTCTCTCCCCGGTTGGGCCACATTGCCGCCAAACGCCAGCCGCTAGATCCTATCCACACTCTAATCAAACCATACATCCAGTGCATAGGAAATAGGTTCGCCGTTTCCCCTCCGCCCTTCTCAATTCTCTAGCAGTGTTTCCAAAGGCTGATAAACAAGTGCCCCACGCGCTCATGACTCAACACCTCCGCATGCACCGACCTGCATGTTGAGTCGTGCCTCCTGCTGGCCGCTTAACGTCAAATCCTGCCTCCCGTGCTAGCCACGCCGACTGCCAGCTCGGCTGTTGTGCAAAAATCAGAGAAAAATAGAGACATGCTGCCAGCATAGGGCTAGGCGACAGCCTCGAGCATCCAACTGCGCACAGGCACGGCACACCTCATGCTCTCACAGCCTGCTCTATGAAATGCCATGAGATATCACCACAAACCACTAGGTGCATTTCTTGACAGCTGCATGGGACCCGGCCATATGAGTGGTGGCATGCGGTGTGCCAACACAGGATGAGTGCCATGCACTAGCCTAGAGTGAGGCAAGGAAGGGCGCGACAGCATGCTAGATGGGCCAGCTGAATCATTGTGAGAAATGCATGCAAGACCATTGCCAACGGGCGCATGAAGCACCTCACACGCACCACCCATTAGAGGTCGTGCTTGCCAAGAGCAAAGATGCAAGGGAGGACCCACACATGCATGTAGATGGGAGGTTCAGTGCAGCATTCGGCGAGATCAACTGATGTGTTGAGTGCCACAACGAAAAGCAAGGAACTAGATGAGACAGCACTCTAATCATTTGTCTCATTTGTTTTGATTCCAAGGCACCATACATGAGTTTGATGAAATGCACCCAAGGAGCATGACCATTGTGGTCATGGCTGTAGTTGAAAAACATGTGCCAAAGGGCATATTCAGATTACTACCGCTCTGATAATGTTATGTCACCACTCAAGTTCTAAAAGGTACAATGGTTCATCTATGGTATCAGAAGTGATTAATAATACTTCTTTTTATGATTAGCCGTTTCATCAAACAGTACATATTCTATCCAGTACATTCAGGGCCTGTTCGATCGGCTAGCTTTTGCCAGCTTGAAACAGCATCTACAGGAGCTACTGTCTTGTGCTACAGTGGTAACAGCCGCAGCAGTAAACAGCCGAACAGGCCATCATTTAACTTCATACTTGTTTTCCATATTGTATCCAGTACATTCATTTAACTTCATACTTGTTTTCCATATTTTAAAACTATAGCCAACATCTGCATAAAGGTGCACTAGCAATGAACCAGAACACTCGGCTGAAACACCATACAACAAGTGTTTGGCTAAATGCACACAAGGAGCATGCATGCTCCATTGTGTTCTTGGTTGTAGTTGAGAAACACATGCCAAATGTCATATTCAGGTTACTGCAGCTCTGATATGTTATTACATCACTCAGGCTCTATCTAAAAAGTAGAATGGTTTAGCTATGGCATGAGAAGTGATAAATAATACGTGTTTTATGATTAGCTGTTTCATGGAACAGTACATTTATGTCCATTACA
This sequence comes from Paspalum vaginatum, assembly GCA_030272315.1. Lineage (NCBI taxonomy): Eukaryota > Viridiplantae > Streptophyta > Magnoliopsida > Poales > Poaceae > Paspalum > Paspalum vaginatum. The sequence goes on along the minus strand of CM059012.1, from coordinate 56,397,879 downwards.
GTGGTTTATTTTCCTATTTGCCAACAACTGCACAAAGGGGCATTAGCAACAGCAATGAGTTAGCCAAATAACGTTTTACATGTTCAAATGGATTGGCAAACAGTGATGATTTCTTGTGCCACAAACTCTCTAAATCAGGTTTGACAGTAGTGACAATCTATCTTATATGTGTAGCACTAACAAAGTACTGCTATAAGCACAATGTTTGGTAATCTGTACCTGCTATATACTACCTATGCTTATCCTGCTACCACCAATGCTTTCTGGGCACTTATCTTTGTCTCTTAGCACTAAATACCATTTTCACTAATTAAGTTTGTCATAACCTCATAGACTATCAAACAAAGGTCCAAAACAGCCAAATGCATGGGATATCTCAGGTGGGTGCAGCAACATCTGTGCCACTGTTTCTAGTGCTAGTAGAAACACACCCTATAATTAATCAATCAGTCATAGTGAGCCTTTGGTCAATGGTCAGTAAATGTAGATAAGCCAAATAATATACTAGAACAGAATCATTGAACCAAAGGAGAGATTTACCCCATTTCTCCATTTTCTTTTCACCCGCCAATGTTTCAACTTCCCCTGAAATATTATAAGTCCTTTGTTCCTACATGCAGATAGGGTCACACAATGAGCTTACCTAGAAGAACAGAATACGCCAGTGAAAGTAACTATTATTATTAGGGTGAAAAGATAGAAAATAGAAAAAAGGTCACCAACCAGTATCTGCAAAAGCAGCATGTGTAGATATGGTAAAAGATGCTACAAGGACTTGGTATAAAGTTCCCTGCGGTAGATCCATCTGATGTTGGTGACAATGTTCCGCTACTGAGATGGTATTGAGCAAGACAATGATTTTTGTTATCATGGAAGACAATGGTGTCACCCACAATGGTAGGAAGCACCTCAGAGCCGACAGTCATACTCCTCCCGCCACCGGCAAGGAAGAGTGCATTGTCACAGATGGATGTCAACAGGACAATCCTTCCCAGGTTAAGGTCAGCTAGTCTGTAAACTAAAAATCGCAAAGGACGGGCAGAGTTGAATATCATGGCAACCACCAAGATCTCTGAGTTGCACTCTACCAGATGGTACAGAATGGAATCAGATGTTCGTGTTCTTGCTGGACATTTGGCGATCAACCTTGGTGGTTGCAGCAAGGGCTCCACCCCTTCCATCTGGGGCGGGTCGATGCATAAGATATCTGGTAGGGATGCAAACGGATCGGATCGGAGCGGATAATGCCTTTTCCATATCCTAATCCCATTTATTTTGTCGGATTCGGAGCGGAATGGATATTATTCGGTTACGGACATGGATACGGATTTTTTAGGATATCGGAAATAGTGCGGAGTCGGATCGGTGTCGGAGCGGAAATGGATTTGAAAACATCGGATAATACATGTTTACACGTAGCTTTTTTACAATGATCAATAATCCATAAACTTAAGTATAATTGTTCACATTATAATTTACATATCGGTAATAAAAATAATAGTGACGGTATTTTTGGTACAAACCAATCATCGTTGACCCTTATGTACTTGCCAAACTAATCGGATATTATCCTATTATAAATATCGGATAATCCGTGTTCAAATATCGAATACTCCATATCTGTTGGATTTTAGTGATACCATATCCTACTCCGCATCCGCACGTAAGTTGGATTCGGATTATCCATATCCGCATGGATATAAAAACAACTCATCCATATCCTTATAATTAGGATTCGAATCGGATCGGTTCGGATAATTATCCACACCATTTGCACCCCTAATATTTGGCCCCCCTAATATCTGGTACCATGTACATTTCAATCGCCCGTCGCACTTGCAGCACATATAGCTTGCCTTGGAATGACAAGGGACTATAAAGTTCCTTGAAGTCCCAGATTGACACTCTCCATCGCTGCTCCCCGGAGGTAGCAAAGACTACCCGCGTCATGCAATGTTGCATTATCATGAGCGAGACGACATCATTCGCGCTCACGTTGATGGAGGTAGCCATAATCTCTCTGAGATATCCCCACTTGTCTCCCAACAACCCCGGGTGCACGTACCTCAGGAAGGTCTCCAGAGGCGGGAAGTCCAATATATCGCCGGTGAAGGGGTGGAGGAGGCGGATCGCTGTGTCGTGGTCCCGCTGCAGGACGAGAAGGCCGTCCACGGAGTCAGGGACGCAGTGGTCCCTAAAGAGCGGGACCAGGGCGCGAACAAAGGCGCCGGTCTAGAGGTTGAAGAAGCGGACGAAACCGCGGAGCTTGCCGTGGCCCGGGTAGATGCCGTGGCCCTCAGGCAGCAGCATCCACCGCCGTGGGTGGAAGCGCCGGTCGAAGATGCTGCGGCCGCGCGGGCAGACCGTGCTGGACCGCCAGTGGTGGCACGCGGCGCGGAAGCGGATGTAATCTCGCAAATCTCCGGCCAGCACCCGCCACCCGATCAGGTCCACGATATCCTCGTGAAGAGATGCCCACGAGGAATCCCGAGTGGCGGAGGCAGCATCAGCATCATCGGCCGTCCGCCGCCGGCGCGTGCTGCTGCAACCCACCAAGGCCGCTGGGCAATTCCGATACCTCGATGAGATCTGCTTTATCATCTACGTTCTACTATAAATAATCACCACCACTATATGCGGCCTCCCACCTTAACGGAGCCAGCCCATTGGTCGCATGCACGTTGGGAGTCGGGCCAGGCCCACCGTCGACGTGAGTAATCTGCCACACCGCTCGCTGGCGCGCCTGGCCGAGCGCCATGGCCCCCTGATGACGGTTCGGCTTGGCTCGACCGTGACCTTCGTCGCCGTCTGCCGCCCGCGAGGTCCTCCAGCGGCACAACGCCAGCCTCTCCGGCCGCGCGCCACTGGATGCATGGCGCGGAGGGAACCAAGTGGCCAACTCCATCTTCGTCCTCCAGCAAGGCCACAGGTGGCGCGCGCTGCGCAGGCTCGGCACGGAGCAGCTGTTCTCGCCGAAGCGGCTCGAGCTCCTCCAGCCGCTGCGGCGGAACGTGGTCCGCGGCCTCCTCCGCGACGTGTCGGAGCAAGCGGCCTCCGGCGTGCCGGTGAGCGTGGGGCGAGCGGCGTTCGCGGCCATGGTGAGCCACATGTGGCGCGCCATGTTCTCCACGGAGCTCGACGAGCTTTCGTCTCAGGAGCTTCACGAATCACGACTACGTGAGGGAAGCCACGGCGCTGCTCGCGGCGCCTAACGTCTCCGACTTCTTCCCGGTTCTCGCCCCGGTTGACCTCCAGGGCGTGCGGCACCGGATGGCGAGGCTGTTCGCGACGTCGTACCAGCTCATGGACAGCCAGATCCAGCGCCGGATGCGGGTCCGGGAGAGAAAGAACGACCTGCTCGACGCCATGCTCGACATGTCGGAGAAAGAGCAGGCGGACAGCGGCCGTGTCACTGTTACCCGAGATCTGATGAGGGCATTTTTCACGGTAAAATTAAAAGACGTCGATCTTTATGGAAACGCATCACAATGGTATCTTTAATTATGGAATTATTTCTTCTAACGAATTCCAGGACTTATTTGTGGGGGCAAGTGATACAACTTCAAGCACGATCGAGTGGGCATTGGCAGAACTGCTACAAAATCCACAGACCATGAGAAAACTGCAAGAAGAACTGAGGTCGGTTCTTGGCTCAAGAACACAGGTCGAAGATTCAGATATTGACAGCCTCCCATATCTGCAGGCAGTTGTAAAAGAAACGCTCAGGCTCCATTCAGTTGCGCCACTGCTGTCGTATAAGGCGTATGACACGGTAGAGCTACATGGATATACCATCCCCAAGGGAAGCAGTGTGATAGTGAACGTGTGGGCAATTCATCACAATGCTGAGGTATGGGGTGAGCCTCAAAAATTCATCCCAGAGAGGTTTCTGCGAAAGGAGGTCAGTTTTTCAGACAGGAACTTTGAGTTTCTCCCGTTCAGTTCAGGGAGACACGTTTGCCTCGGATTGCCTCTTGCCAACAGAATGCTACATTTGATTCTTGGCTCGCTCTTGCATCGATTTGATTGGACACTCGGCGAAGACGATGCAAGACGGGGTGGTCTAGATATGACAGAGAAGTTTGGTCTAGTGTTGTCGATGGCCACTCCGATTCATGCTATTGCAAAGAAAAGATGACATTACGTACTGCTTATGAATCATGTACCTGTACTGTATTGCACATCTTGTAAAGAAAAAAAAATCAGATACCCCTTGCTGAATAATAGTCCTTTGCTGGACATATACCTAACGATACGATGTATTTGGTTTAAGGAATGAAATAATGATTCATGACCTTACTACTTGTTTCGGTTGGGGCAATGGAGTGGATGGTAGGTCTTGTTAGACTTAGATTCACTTGAATCGATCTAGTCTAGTAACACAAGAACTCCTAATCATCTTCAAATAGATATAGAACTAACAGATCCACCATAGAACAAATATTATAATTAGTACTACTTTTTTTCTCAAATATTTATCGCCGGTTAATTCATTTTTTTAAATAAAGTGTGATAAATAAAAAAGATCGAAGGGAGTATCAGTTTTGTTTTAGAACGGAAAGAAAAGAGAAGAATATTAAAATAAATCTTCGTGCTCGCCTCTCCCCGGCCCCTCCGGTGAGAGTTCTCCTTGTTCATCTTCTAAATTGGACGTGGCTCCAACCGACCATCCCATGACCCAGCTAACCACAAGAGACATCCTATATATATACACAACCGAAGTTTTGAGCAGAAATGATCAGCTCCTTTTCAACAATGGGTGAAGCGAGTAATACGAAAAGATCTTGAAATTGATGAGTCAATATAGATGTCTCTTGTTGATTGATATGTTATCTCTACCATTAAACAAATAGGGCCAAAAAATACAAACATATGTGCCAAGTTTAACACTTAACATGGATGGATAGTCTTCACTACAAGAATCCTAACTGAAACATATTACATTGGGGATAAAGCTATAATATAATTACTTATCAAAGCTAGGTCGCGATAAGTTTAGTAAGGCGCGGGACTAGAATTCGATATATTTAGACTAGAGACGTTTTTTTGTTTCAGCTGGCTGCGTGCCTTTGCGTGTTAACAGGCAAAAGTAATCGGCAACACAAAGACAGATATATCTGGTCGGTTTGCCGGTACGTTATGCCTCAGCAGCTTGAGATATCTATGTGGTGGTGGCGTGACGGCAACAGTGGCCGATACGTCACTGCGTGCTAACCTGCGAGGTGCGAGACATGCGAGAACGTCCAATTCCCAGAATTTTGAGGATTGTAAGCAATTTTGTTCTTCTTTGCTGGAGGCCTTTCGTCACTCGTCAGCTCTGTAGTGTCTTAAAAAATTATATGTAGAAACTCCTTCGGCTGCACAATGATCTTTCAGATCCGTTAATATTTTCTTTAAAAAATTGGTTTCGCCCATAAATAAACTGACGCGGAATAAAAACAAATTTGGCTCACTTTCAAGATTTTGGTTTGGCAGTCAGCAACAAGGCTGCGAGCTTCAGTGTTTGGATGTTTGCAAACATCAGTAAAAGCTAACAGATGGCCTTTAGTGAAGCAGACACTAACATGATTTCTGTACTTTTGATATCTTGCAAGTACATTCGAGTCAAACTCCTTGTACTTTGAATCATCAAAGGACCTCAAATGGTGACGTTATGGCATCAAGTCAAATCAATGGCACATCAAACTAGGCACTGAATTGTCAAAACAAAATGAATCCCCATTAATGGATATTAGAACGGACTTTCTACTATATTTCTCGATCACTTCGGATAACACAAGGCAAAAGATTTAACTTCTATGTGATATAAACTGACCCACGAAAGAACAGGCAATAAATCACCAAAATGTAGGACGGAAGGACAATTTTATTCATCAGAGATAAGATAAAATACATGGAGACAAACGCATTTCAGAACAAAAGAACAAACATCATAGTAGGGCTTCATATTATTATAGTTGACATGACAATATTGATGGGTTAAACAGTGGATCACTAAAAATACAATACCATAGAGCCCGGCCGCCACAAACGATGAAGCCATTCAAGAAAAACTCATTGCTCACCAAGTTAATCCGTTACTCGAATGCACCAGGATGCTCCTTCTGCATCTTAACAACCTGCTTCCATGTCTCACGTGTCGAGATTCTGTCATACCACTTTGCCACATTCTTCTTGTTAGTAAACAGCTTCCTTCCTCTCTCAGTATTTACTATATAATGTGAGTTTGGAAGGTGAGAAAGGTCAGCCAGGGTGAATTCATCGCCAGCCAGGTATTCATTCTTCGAGAGTATTTCGTCATAAATATCGAGGACCCGCTTCAGTTTATCTTCATTTTCAGCAATAACAGCATGGTCCTGACGAATGCCCAGATGACTGAGATGAGGAACGAATGCGAGCTGAAAGACAAGCGCAGAGCTGGGAGGGCCAAAGTTTTGAGCTTCTGTTTGAAGCCACTGTTCTATTGATGCCCGTTCTAGAGCCCCAGATCCATAAAGGGTCTTGTTTCCATTATTTGGAAACTGGTTACAGATGTACCTGCATATATCCCTTGAATCTGCAAACAAAAAAAAAGACTGCCTTTCAATACCCTATAGGAATTAGGAATGAAACCAAGAATGGTACATTGTCAATGTTTGTTTGTATAAGCCAATGTGTATTCATGTAAACTTACCAACGAGAGTTTTGTCGCCATGTTTCAATGTCACTTGCCCATTCGGATCCTGCAAACAACAAATGAAATAAGTGCAACTTTGAAGTTATTTGAGAATCAAAACTGAACACACACAAAAAAAAAAAAGAACAAAAAAACGATGCAAGTATCATACCCTCAGCCTAATGAACTCAGGAAGCTTGTGGTGTGTCTTAAATGTATCAATGCGGACAATCTCAAATTCTAAGTTCTTCTCAAAGAGGCCTGTCAGAACCCTCGCAACATCAGTGGATGCCGGCTGGCCAAACAATTGCAAGCCTGCTGCCATGCTTCCCTTTGATTTGTTTGATCTCTTGCTCAAGCTATGAAATACAACAAGGGATGATGCCAACAGGTCTCACTACCAGGTATTTAAAGAAAGGAAAAAGGAGAAAATGCTTGCCTTGCTACCTTACACCACATAAATGGAAAAGGGAAAGTGTAAAGACAAAGGGAAGGTATGGATTCTTGCTTGCAACGATCAAATCGTCTCTATCAGCAAACGACACATACATAACAGTCTTATTTATTTTCACTTCTGTCTTTCTGCTGTTCAGTGAAACATACAATATACATAATAGAAGTTTGGGAGGCTGCACAATGCATATTAGGTTTATGACCATATGTTATGAGAACTCTCTTCAGATAATAAATAAGAATAACGGTGTTAAGGAACTTCGTGAAAGAGTATCTTGTAACTTCTGTCAGGGTACAAGAATAAGGTTTTGGGCAAAAGTAGTGTCGCTGGTATGGAGCAAAATAGAATCCAAATGTTAAATGGATGCAAGTTAAGAACAAAGGACATGTCTACATGTGTGTAGCTTTAAACTAGAATAAAGAACATGCCAGCATGTGCTCGTGCTTTAAACCTGGTATCACAATAGTTACAAAGTCACAAGAACCCAGTTGATCAGTCAGGATTAATGCAAGTATAAAAAATGATATGGCATCCTGTGCTGTTTTTATCCTCATTGTGAGATTACAGATGCGGTTATCAGATGGGATAGCAAATGGAGTGGAAAAATCCATTGAACTAGAACGACACGAGTACTCACTATTTGTGTTCGTCTTCATCCTCTAGTGATAGCAGTTTACAGGACTATCAGTAAATTCTTAGGAATTTTATAATGTACTGCGCCAGAGCCATTGCCTAAGAACAATGCCGTCAGTTTCACATGAGAACATAACTATATACTACAGTTTGATGCAGTCATCATAATTTTGTAGTGTTATTCCACCAGCACAGTGTAAATAGGTAACTAGAATAATCTCATATTCTGGGTACTCCATAGATATAGAATCCTGCTGATTCAGCAGTTGCATGTTAGGGAGATAAGGGAGGATACATTCATCAGCGTTCTGAATCAAGCTCTTGAATTAGTGCATTTGGAATGGAACAAGGCTACTACATTATCTGGATGGCTAAACCATATGGATAATTGTAGGAACATGGATAAACTGAAAGACCATGGTAGCAGATTCAAACATACAGACATCAACGATAAGATCGATAAGATAAGAACAGGAAATGATACAAACAAGGACTTGATGGCAAAACAAGAAGAATTCAACTAAATGCCATCACAAGCTGCTCAAATACACAAAAAGGAAGCTAAGAGGGCCTTGGTGCACTCTGCATCTCAACAACCTTTTTCCATGCAGGACGTGTGGAGACATCATCCCACCACCTAGCCAGGTTCTTTCTCTCAGTGATCAACCCAGCCTTGTTGGTCCTGTTCACAAGGAAATCCGCATTGGGCAAGTGCACAAGGTCAGCCAGTGAGAAGTCATCACCAGCAAAGTACTGGCTCTCTCCCAGCCGTTGGTCATACACATCAAGCACCTTAGTGAGCTTCACTTCATTCTGCTCAACCACAGCCAGGTCAGTAGCCCTGCCCATCATTGGTGCAAATGCAAGCTGGAAAATAATAGCCAGGCTCGGTGGGTTAAAGCTCTGGCCTTCAGACTCTATCCATTGTTCAATGGCAGCACGGCCAACGGCACCATCTTCTTTCTTGCCAAGGAGGGCCTGGTTTCCACGGTCTGCATACTGATCGCATATGTAACGGCAAATAGCCCTTGACTCTGCCAAAGATAAACCATACACAGCGTAAAGAAAATGGCCATTTAAGATCTCTTAGTTTTTCTTTTACCAGCTAGGCATTCAGCATTTTGGCCTTTTGCAAAATATACACTTGTGATTGAGGAAGGAACTGGAAGGACACAAAATTGCAGATCCGTATTTTTCTTGCATCTTTGCTGACGAAAGGAATTTAGTAGTGAAAATGTGAAGCTTGCAGATGTTATTACATTAAAGATTAATACCCGGATACTACTGGAGATGCAGCAAACTAAGGTAGGAGAACTGGGAGATGGAGATACCAAAAACGGTGGTGAGGTGGTCCTTGAAGGCAGGGACCTGGCCGAAGGGCTGAAGCTTCAGGAAGGATGGCGACTTGTGCTCGCCCTTGGACATGTCCACCGGCTCGATCTGGAAGGGCACGTCCTTCTCCAGGAGGCAGGCCGCCACGCGGGCCACCGCCGGCGAGATCACCGGCCCGTACACCGTCACAGGCCCCGCCATCGCCTCGACGCCTCCTGTCCTGGTCCTGGGTCCTAAAGCCGAGGAGCGGGTCGGTGGGAGTGGGATAGGGTAGGATTTCAAGCCACTAGTGCTTGGGTTGGAGTCGGAGACTCGGAGTCAGGGGAGCAGTCAGCCAGACCTCGTATTTCGCCATCTCTATCCTCAGTTCCTCACAAATACACGCGGTACTCCGCTGTGTCTCTAAAGTCTAAACTAAACGGGTGTTTTAATTTTAAATACTACAATTCACTTTTTAGAGCTTTTTGGACCACATTAATTTAAGGGAAATGCTGCGGTGGTCCTCTTTCTAAATTTGGCACGACTCTTAAAGCAATCTAGATAATTATAATATTAATTATTTTATTAGTATGGGTAACTAGGGCCCGACCCTACCCATGTTGGTGCCCAGATCTAGTATATATCCAATTATCCATGCATTCTGTTCGAAGGCAATGACTAGTCTGTGCCTCCGATCCGTGGCGACGCCCGCTCGTATCCACTCTTGGCAGTCGCGTCGTGTTCCGAGGCAGCGACGAGTCCGCGGCGGCGCCCGCTCTTGTGATTTTAGGCCATCCCTTCCCCTCAACTATGGACATGCGCGAATCATGTCAGCCGGCGAGGATCCAACGTCGGCTGCTGCCTGCTGCACAGGGCACAGCAGGTCTCCACTCACGGCACGAGAAGGCGGCCAACGGGACGGGCAGCGCGAGACGATGGTCAGGTCGTGTCCTGTGGCTTGAGTTAGCGGAGCGACGGGCAGCGTGAGAGGAAGGCATGCGACGCGAGTCATCTATGCTGCGATCTCGTCGCTGAATGCCACAGCTGTGCCCCTCGTCTTAGCGGCAGGAACCTGCAGGCTGCAGCTACCCCGCAATTAATTGGCATGGACGCTATTTTTTTTTTCCTACATCACGGTCGTAACCCAATCTCATGTTTTCTCTTCCCCCGGTGTGATTTTGGCCATCTGACATCACCTAACTGATGTACATTTCGGATGGAAATTGAATAGTTGATGTTGCAGAAGTTCATGTTGTTCTGTCCCAAGTGGACATTGTGCTCTCTGCTCTTGCGTTTTGACATGTACAGGTTTTCTGTAGCCTTTACATATTCTTGAGGCAGGTTTAGCCTGCGGCAGTGAACGACGAATTGCGCAGATAACTTGCGTCGTCTGCTTTCCACTCACGTCGCTCACGAATCACGCGCCACAGGCCACTGCCTGTCTGGACACCCCCTCACACCGCCCGTCCATTATTGGCTGCACTCAGCCCTCTTGTGCCGCTCGCGACGCCTGTGAAAAACTGTTGTGCAGGTGCAGCATAGCAGCCGATGTGGATCCTCGCCGACCAACACGATCCCCGAAGATGGCCGTCCGTTCGAGCCGATGGCAAGGGAAAGACTTCATGAGGGAGACGGTGGCGAGGACACCCAGCCGAGGGCAGGATTCTTGGCTGGCGGCGGCAAGCAGGTCAGTGGAAGGGATGGCCGCAGGTCACGCAGGAGCGGGGCGTCGCTCCCTCGGAATAGAATGCGTGGGCTAGATCTAGGCTGAGGGCCGGGCCCTAATTACCCAGACGAATTTAATTAATATTAATTACCCAGATTGCTTTAAGAGTCGTGCCAAATTTAAAAAAAAGGACCACCGGAGCATTTCTCTTAATTTAATTGTATTTATACATAAATTTCACAGTAAACAGTTTAAGGCCGTTTGCACTTACGCATAATCTGCCCCATCTCAAATTAGCGCATGCCACAACGTATTTCGGTAGTTATTTGATTCTTTACCTATGATAAGGCATTGTCACATCTCATTTATGTTTGTGTATTTTATTTCCGTTGCCTCAACTTGCTTAAATTAGGCGCTGCATTTTGACACCTCAAATTAGAGGTTAGCAGAGATGAGATGAGACACATTAGGCACAAACCCAAACAAACATAAAAAAATGAGGATTCGAGAAACTTCGATGTTCCAAAGAGACCATAAATATCACTATATAGTTTCGAAATATGAGAGTTCTCCGTATCCCCATTGTATGAATGATCTGACACCGCCTTTCTTCTTCCTCGTTTTCTTTTCATCATCTCTATAACATGTGTATCATTATCACAAAAATCCAATTTGTTGCGCCTGGCTTTCTTGCGTTGTTAGGGAGGCTCGAAGCATGCAATCGCTGTTTTTCCTTCTTCTTTTATGTTCTTTTTATTTTTTATTTCTATTATACATTTATAAGTTTTTTATACTCGTAGGCCAAAGTTATTAAAAAATACGTGACAAACTTATACATAAGTATGATCACAAATTATCTAATAATTTTTCCTCCAAAAAATGCGTAGAAGGGAGATCTACAAAGAAACTCTTTGATACATATTTGAAACATAGGATTTTGAAAACAAATGTTGGGTAGTCTTTCATCAATCAGTAATATAATGAAAGGTGTATTTTAGAAGAGTTTCTTCATGATCACATTTTGATTTTTTATTTATCTCGCAATATATCGCGAATGGCTACAAATCAGCATTAAGGTTCAGTATGAACAAGCAAAATTTGTATACTAAAAAGTTAGATAGTTTTATTAATTGTTAGTAAACAAATTGTTAAGCTTTACATTTTCAAACCAAAATACGCTTTACTGAGAGATGGAAATTACTCCCTCCATCCCAATTTTTAGGTTGTTTGACTTTTTACTCCAAATTTGACTTATTTGCCTTATTTAAAAACTTCATAATTATTATTTAGTTTTATTGTGATTTAGTTTAGCTTATAATATACTTTAACCTTTAACTATGACTTACATTTTTTCATATTTTTTTATTTTTTTGAATAAAACGAATTGATTAACTTGGTATCAAAAAAATTAGACGACCTATAAATTGTGATGAAGGGAGTATATTCTAAAATAGCAATGTATGAAACATAACTGGTGTTTTGCACAAGTAGAGGTAGAAAATCTCATCTTCATAGAATATTTTCCAGCCTTCCCATGAAGCCATATCATTGTAAAGTTCATCAGCCACCATGACCCTTATTGCTGTCTTCTATAGATTACTGTTGTTGTCTTACATACATTTTCTATAGCAAACAATATTCATGCATGCTCTCAACATAAACCACATAACATACATATATTTCCTTTTTAAATTTAAGTGTTTTATTTACTATTTCTCACATCAGTGAATCATGTTCTTACTTTCTTGTACAACGCTATAAAATTCTCGCAGGACATTCTCGTTTAGACCGGGCAGCACATGTGGCAAGGTCACGACGTAAACGGGCCATATAAAACTGTAGGCCAAGATATCTTTAAATTGCGTCATCATGCATACAAAGTGACAAAGCATGTGTTCATATACATGTCCAGAATCTAAATCGAACATACATAACGTCAGGTTGTCATACGCACATGGGCCGGTCACCCAAGGAATGGTACAATACTACAATGAGAATATCGTCACTGCTAGTACAACAGATCAACACACAGCTGAGTCGAGCTTGGTGATCATATTTGGGTAAGCAACTATGGAACATGACAACAGTTTAGCAAACTGTTTCCTCATTCTTCCATGATGGCGTCATCATCTGATACAGGTTCACCCTCCAAAAGCCATTGCTCAAGCTCATCAAGATCATCTTCGTTGTGCCGATACCAGTCAGAGGTGTCCCATAGCATAGTTCCTAATTCTTCACCACGACAGGCCATGTGTAAGAAAGGCCGGCTTCGAGCCAGCGCATCTGCCATAACTCTATTCAGGCTACCTGTAATTCCCAGCCAGCGCAATCTAGGAAAATATGGCTTCTTAAACCAGCGGGTTGCAAGCGGTGTAATCCCACCACAGTCAAAAAGATCCAGCAGCTGCAAGCTACTGCCATAAGTTCCACCATCAACTTGCATGGATGCAAGAGCCATCACAGAGGTATCCCCAATTTTCGGATTTTCTCGCATTCGGAGCTTCAACAAGAGGAGTTCTAGTCCTTGCTAACAACATGATACCATCATCTGTGACACTTGGAATTCTGGAGAGATCCAACACCTGTAAGCTCTGTTTAACAAGGCCCGCAAATAACAATGGTATACAATCATTTGTAAGCTTCCGGCAACCCCTCAGAGACAAGGAAGTTAGAGGACACATTCCAAGCCCCAGATATTTCAATGATTGGTCACTAATATCAGTACCGTCCAGCAACAATGTCTGTAACTTGGGAAGGCAGCTCAAAGCTCTAACAGCGTCATCACCCAAACTGCGGCAATCCCGAAGATCCAGTACATTGAGATCCTTGTTGAATGATAACCTCTCGATCCCAACATCAGTTAGGAGTTTGCACCATCTCAAACTCACATGTGTTAGGCAAAGAGAAGTAGCTATAATGTCATGGAAAACAAGGTCAGTTAGATGGCTTCCGTGACACACCCTAAGTTTATGAAGACCAGAGCAAGAGTGAATGATTGCCCTGAATCCAGTATCTGTAACACGGGAGAAACCACCAAGACAGATACTCTCGAGATTTGAGCACTTGTCAGCCATTAGCAGAATTCCAAGATCATTCACTCGGCGGAAGGATGTTACCAAGAACTCCTGACTTCGCATGAGAGAAATATGCTTCAGTTTACCATGCGGATTGATTTGCTGGAGACCAGCATTGGTGAGATCGGATGTCGAAGTAGGCTCAATAATTGGTGCATCTTGCAGGTCCAGATGCGTTAATGCTGGAAGGGCGACTGATATGGAGCCAATCAAATGGTCAGTTATGAAATCCACGGTGAGGCATAACTTTTGAAGGCTCGGAAAGAAAACCGGTGCCTTGACATAATCCATGCATTGCTGTGCTTCCACAACTGCTTTCAGAAGTTCAAGTAGCATTGTCATAGGAATATAGCCGATCTCAAGAGATGATAGCTTTTCAGAAGCAGATGCCCACACATGACCAAAGTTGGGGTCATCAAAAGTTGAGAAATCAAGTGCCAATCTCAGAGACTGGAAAGGTAAAAAAAAATATATGTCAATAATTCGAAATCAACAAGGTGTGTATTCAAAGTACATCTCATGAATGATTCATATAAACATCATGAAGAATTATGAAGGGTACTAGCAAAAAAAATATATTAAAACAAGATGCTGATGACGGCATGTGCAAACCAGAAACTTTCTATATACGTTGACTTTAGTTACAAATTAATTGGAAGAATTAAACAATAGGAGTTGACCTGGATTGGTTCCTGATTCGTGTTAAGAAATCAAATCAAATGATTGGTCCAATCAGTTGACACGCTGCGCTAGTGAATGGAATCAAACCAGTTGTAAGCTGTAACCTACCTCTAGCTGAGAACATCCACTGAGCAATTCCCGTAGATCAGAGAAATTTACCACCAGCCCTCTACGTGCACCGAGAGAGTTGAGTGAAAGCACCCTGCGTCCGTGAGGAAATGCGCAGTCATCAATATCATAATACCATACCGTAACCGGACAGAACGGATGCTATATAGTAGAAGCAAAGCAAGCCAGTGCAGCCGCATTTGGCATAGGCAGGCCTCCGATCTCACACGGATTGGTTCATGTATGGCAATGTGAATCAAAGGGAGAAGAGAGAGTACCTGAGATCTCTGCATGCGGTGCCGAGCTCGCAGAGCAGGCGGCCACTTATGCTGTCGCAGTTGAGCAGGAGCAGCTCGTGCAGGCCGGGGCGCGCGAGGCAGCCGATGGCAGCGTCCTCGAGGCGCGCGCAGTCGAGGCGCAGGCTCCGCAGGCTCGGGTTGGGCGGCAGCAGCGGGCGCAGGAGCTCGTGCGTCAGGGCCACCTCCTTCATCAGGCACAGAATCAATCAAGGCAGGAGCGCGTCAGTCTGAGAAGCGGGGAGCGGCGAGGAGCGGGCAGGGAGGGAGGGCACGCACGAGGAGGTGGAAGGAGGGGAGGAAGGCGAGCGCGTGGGAGGCGCAGTCGCGGAGGCCGCGGCAGGCGGCGGCGGCGAGGAGGAGGGAGCGGACGTCGAGGCGGGAGAGGATGGTGGCGACGACGGCGGCGGGGAGCGCGGCGTCCATGGCCGGGACCGGCTCCGGCTCGATCGGATCTGGACGGGACATGGTGGCGGGGGAGATTGAGATGAGATGCGCGGCGATGGCGTGGTGGGGCGGTGGGAGAGAGAGAGAGAGAGAGATGGCGGTTTTTGAGGGGGCAGGGCAGGGCACCCCACCCAGAGCCGTTGTTCGACGATTGCGGCAGCTTCGCGGAAGCTTCGCCTCCGATCGGATCACGGGGCCCACGCCCGCCGCAGCGTGGTGGTTGGTTGCGACGCGGGCCGTGTGGGCTGAGGCCCATGCTGACGGTCCTCGGGTTGTTCGCTCGTCCAGGCAAAAAAGAGTTGGATTGATTTTGCGATTATATTTATTTACCAGTAGTAGTATGCAGCAGTAGTACGTTTCAACGGAGTAGTCGCAACGGTGTTAGAAGCTGTTGCACGGTACAGTTGTAAACTGGTTGGAGGTTGGCTGCTGTGCGGCAGCTTCTATTGCTGATAAGATTGTTTATTATCAGCATGCAATGTCAAGGCAGCTTTAACAGCAAGAGCGCAACACGACGGTGGTAATCAGGCATGTTCAAGCTGTGCGCGCTGAGTTAAAAGAAACACTCCTCAAAGTGTGCCGCGAAGGAGGAAAGGAGGAAAAAGTTCTGCAGATTTTAGCCCACATTAATTCCGGTCCAACCAGACGAAAAGCCCAAATGAAGCGAGCTTGGGCCCCCCAAACAACAGCACGTGGGCCTGCGCTCTCGCAGACATAATAATAATAAAAGGAAGGAACTTCCGTCGTACTGGGTGCAACCAGTTTGGTCGGGGTCTTGGCTCCGTCGTCTCACTCCAGTACTCCCCACCTTTCCTTTCCCACCATGCAAGCAAAGCAACGCCGTCGCTCTCGCCGCGCCGGCAGGGGCAACCAGCGTACGACCAAACATTGTTTCGCACCATGGATGAGAGTGGAGTTTAAAATGAGGAATGGAAGATGGAGAACTGTTGAAGTTAGCGTAATCCTGTGTTTCGACAAATGGACGAAGCGGCGATAAAAAGACTCACACTCCCCGTCGATCAATCGCGTCCAGCTGCAGCCTGCCTGAGAGTAGCCGCCCTAGCCTAGCCTCCCGCATGTGCCTGCGAGTGCGACGGAGGCAGCGTTCCCCGCCGGTGGCCGTCCGCCCTGGCCAACCGTCGCCTTGTCTCGCTGCTCGACCCATCTCATTCATGCTGCTACTCTACTAGGTAATAAGGTTCCTCTTCCTCCGGCCGGCCGGCGCCGCTTCAACGCACCGCCGAGCGCGCAAGCCCGCACCAGCCCGTACGTAAAATGCAGGCGCAGGCGCAGCGCTGCAGCCCGGCTGTCTCGGTTCGGCTGGTAGCGCACCACCAATTCACACGACACATGCACACATCCTACGGCAACTGGTGGACGCGCCCACACATATTCTACGCTGCAAAGGAACGAGCTTTCGCAGTATCATTCTTCATCCAAAGAAAATGTTAAAAAAAAATAAAAATAGGTTGGAATTGGCCTAAAATTGATAATAGTGCTTCAGAAAGATTTCGTATACATCTACAATGCGTAGTAGGTTACGTTAAAGATCTTCGATCCCTTACATATGGGGAGCTAGCTGCTGGAGTCCAAACTAACTATATAAGGACGTACCGTGCCTTGGTGCCTATTCAAGGGCAGGCACTGTGCTTAATTGTGCGGACAAATTTGTGTTCATTTTGTGTCTTCAGTGAAGGCGGTACGCATACAGATACTTAGACGCGGGACTTGTGCCGCAACATGCCGGTCTGGCCGGCTCACTGATGTCTCGTATCGTGTTTGGTCATGTCATATGTCGTGTCCAACCGGTTTTAAACATATAGGTCATCATGGCTTGCTATTCCATCGTTATATCATGCTTAGCCCAAAACCCAGCCAATCCTAGGTACAGCTCATGTTTATATAGTGCACGCAACATCGTCCAAAAATATATCGTGATTTATCTTGTGTGGTGTGTACTAAGGGGTCATTTGATTTAGAATTTACAAAAGTTTTATGGCTCTACACTAACCTCGTCACTGGATTCTGGAAGGATGAGTCAATGAGATTGTGACACTCTCCCACCGCAATGTGACCCTAGAGATGTTCTAGATTTTTAACCATAGATTACACATTAATACCACTAGACATAGTGTGTATTGGATTCTAGCCCGACTCATTGTGCACATGAGCAGGCACCCCACCAGCAGGGTTAGGCCTATCGTACCGGAGCCTCCAACATAAAAGGTCTCAGGCTTAGCTTCGATACAAAAGACTAATCCGTTACGTAATTACTAACATTGTCTGTACAATTTAATAATCCTTAGTGGCTATCTTGTTGATGTGTACCTAACATGATGTTTAAAATTCGGTGTGGACCAAAATGACCCGTTAAAAAATAAGATTCAGTGTTACTCCTTGCAAAAAAGATCAATGTTTCACAGCAAATGAATGAATATGTATGAAATGATCTGAGAAATGTTTTTTTGCTTGAAAAGTGCTCAGATAAGAAATGTCAGTGAGAACCGATAAGACCTGAGTCGTTTGAGAGGATTAAAATGTGTATCCACAATAAATCAAAATTCTTCGCAATCTCTCCCAATCTACTCAAATCCCCCTCAGTCCAAGCCCAGACAAACTAGGACTGAGGCTATCCTCCCCAGTGGCGCTCTTTTCGTCCAAAAGGACGCCTATTGCACTATTTTCGCACTATATGTACACTCTAAACCGCGAGGAGTTTGAAATATACATGGTTGAATGGCCGGTAGATTGGTAAAGGGATGTATCTGGACGCGCGGCCTCGACACGATGGGGTAATTATTTCGGGTGCTCAAAATTCAAATGGTATTTAGCGCACATGTGATGAGCGGGGGTTTTAAAAGTTGGTAAATCCAAAACCGGCAGAAGGGAGCTTGACTAGGCCACGATAATTGTTTCCTTACAAAAAATCCCATGACTCGAGGATACGGTAGTCTATAGTACACTATCATTCTATATATTAAAATTAGCTGAAATTAAGCACTATTTTGTCACTTTATTCCCATTGTTTTGACATCTAATGTAAGTCTTTCTTTGGTTATTTTTTCATAGTACCATATGTTGATGATTTAATCATTTAAATGCAGATTTGGTTGTTTATTAATATATATATAGAGGCGGGTAATTAGATTTAGATTATGTATTATACTAATAGCGAATGCATTAGTCTATATATAATTTTAATGGGTTATTCATATTATCTTTGATGATAACATATGCATATAATTTATAAGTATATTTAAGGGTTCATAACGCTAAATAGTGTGAGTAATTGTCCACAAAACAGCATATATAGGTCTCATTGCTACTAAAAGTTCAGCCTACCGAATCAATGGTAATGGTGTTTCTAATTATTATGAGAATTTATAGGATTTTTTATTGGCGTTCTCACGAAAATTAACGCGGTGTGTCGATAGTTTGTTTTGAGCTATTGGTTGAAGCTGAGTGGAAGGAGGCATGGGGTGAGGAACCATTAAAGGTGTGCATACATCCCGCCAAACTTGGTACTACAAGAGAGATGAAATGAAACCCTAGCTAGCTAGTTTTCTCCTCTTCTTCTGGGCACAACCTACCACTCGGATCCATGGCCGCCATGCATCCCCTCTCGTCACTGGCTAGGGATGGATTCGGATCGGATACGAACGGATTCGAATTCGGATGTCACTAATTACCACATTTCTATTCGAATTCGGATACGAATGCGGATGTCATCGGATACGAATACAAAACGGTTGCTTCGGATACGGATTTAAATTCGGATATCTACTTCGTTTTAACAATAATGATTATCAACATGCTTTACGGTGGTTTTAGTAGAAAAAAATTATTAGACAAGTAAAGATTAAAGCACAAGCGTAAAATACAAATTGATAAGTAAAGATTCAAATAAATATCTAAAGTTTTAATGCATAAAAATAATTAATATTAAATAACTATATCCATATAAATATTTTTTTGAATAATTTAAATGATACACAACAACATATATTAAATTAAAATCATTTTATAATAATTACCAGTCATATAAATAACATTTAGATGGCGTTTTACGGATACGGATTGTACCGAATGTTTCAGATACGGATCTGGAATCGGACAGAGAAAAACAATGAAAAACGGATTCGGATACATCCATTTAGTATCCATATTAAAATCAGATACGAATACGGATATCCATATTGACATTTTTACCGGATACAGATACAGATAATTCGGATATTTTGACATCCATAACCATCCCCTGTCGCTGGCCTTCCTTTTCTTCCGGCGCGGCGCCCCTCGTCTTCGATCTGCGAGAGCTAGCTGTTGTTCAATAAACCGTCGGAGTAATTACCCATGGTGTCACGCACGCACCTTCGTAAATGCTAACCATCCATCTACCCATCCATATCTCAGCAAGCAGCTCCATCAAAGCCCGCGGAATCGTCCTCCAACGACTCAGAAACCGATGGGAAACGGTGGAAAAATTAAACGCAGGCACGCCCCCGATCGCATCGCGTCGCGTCCGTAAAAGACGACATTTACTCCGCGTCCGCTAAGCATGGGAGAGCTGTGGCATGCACGTTCTCCTCGCCGAGGTCAGTAATGGCTGCCTCGCTCTTGCTCCGGCGCGCGCGCGGTAGAAGAAAGCCGGAAACCTTGCGTGCCAAAGCCACCACTGCTGTCTGCTGCTAGTACAAGCTGCCTAGGGGTTTCATTTCTCAATTCTCACACACAAGACAGCCACAGCCACACCCACCCACACCACACAGCAGGCAGACAAGGGTGTTGCTGCTGCTGGCCAGCAGGCCACCCTCACACTGCAATTGCAATTGCATAGAGGGTAGCTAGGCTAGAGACACCCACACACAACACATATGCAGAGAGAGAGAGAGAATGGAATCAATGGATGCCGCAAGCTACAGCGAAGGAGGGAGAGGGAGGGAGGGCAAGAAAGCTGGGTGGCCCGGCCGGGGAATCTCATTTATGTCGTTGCACCTACATATGCATCCATGTACTCCTCCACGATGTTGGAGATGGAGAGAGACAGGGCCTGGTTTCCATTAATGCCGCAGCCTGTCTTACTCATTTGGTAGCCGGAGGGACTTGAATGCCCACCCACACAAGAGGTGCATAAAGTTGGAGCCCTCCCCTCCAGCCTCCAGCCCCCATCCATCGTCGTCGTCTCCCTAGCTGCATGCCTGCTGCTGCTTCTTCTTCTTCTCCATCGTCTCTCTGCTCTCTCCTCTTCTCCGTCGCCATGGCTCCCTGTGCTAGCTTCTCTTCTTCCTTCCATGGCCACTCTGATCTGCATGCCTGCAAAAGGAAACAAGCCAAGGAGGAGGATCATATACTATCGGAATGATGAAATAGTAGCTATGATGTTGGCTCGGCTCACTCAGACCACCTTGCATGCATGCATGCGATGCGACATTCTGATTGAGCCGTGCCAATATCTTAGCACTCTTTCATACGTATACATATATATAACATAATCCGCCGTGCTGGGTTGTTCGTAGATCTTCTTGTTCACTTGCGATCTTGAGGTATGCATGGTGATATATATAGAGAGGTACGTCCTTAGAGCCTTATACTACCTCTAGTTTGGTTCTGGTGAATTTTTACCTTGATCAGTGGCTGATGTGCAGAAACCGAGCGTCCGTTGTGACAGTACTAGCAGTTGAGCATGCTTATATGTATTTGAGAGCTTAATTAGTATGCAGCTCTGAGCCATGGGGAGATGGGGTAGGTACGTACTTGCATTGACCGTGCATCCGTCATGTTATATTAAGGCTTAAGATCACGCATGCGCTTCATTTGAAATGCAGATCCATATCTATATATACATCACGTCGGTTGGTGTCGATCTACTCTGGTGACTGGTGGTGTGTTGCAAATCCTGCTGTATATGTGTGTGTGCATTCAGATTTCCATGCATGGCTTCCCGTTCTGGTCAACCATGCACTGTGGTCGAAACAGGAGTGCAACCAGGAGCCTCCGGTCTGGATATTGTGTTTGTCGCTGGGTATTTTTCTTGTTTGAACTAACCAGCGTCCAACAAACAAAATAATACTGTAACAGAAGAGAGAGCCAAAAGCTACTGCCAAGCCTCCAGGCACTTCGCCTTGTCACTCTTCTTGGATCTTTGTAGTTGCGTGCAACTAATGCAGCAGCCGCTCGACGGCTTTTGATAAGGATGCTTTTGAGACTTGCATGTATTTTGCACCAGTTATCTCTTCGTCTGAATCTTGTTTTGCACTGAGTTGCCCCTGGGCCAATCAAGGAGCTTGATCCGGATACATGCCCCCAGGCCAATGAAGTAATATGATCTCCGGTTCTCAACACTGCGCGCCTCGCAATTCAGAGCCTGTTTATAAACATGTAATTTTTTTAATGATTTCGAGCTAGTTCCATGGTTTATAAGAATGATGCATGCATTTTTATAACATATAACAGAACATTTTGGCCGTTGATCTTGTTTGTTTCCAAAAAACTATAATATATGGGATAGGTAACCATACTTTAAGCATGATTTATATTTTTTAATACTTGCCCAAAATTTTGGAGTAAGACAAATGATTGATCATTATGTCCAAATGTGTGCCATACATTGAGAAGCAAAATATAAATGTAGTATTTATGCTATATGATATGTTTGTTTACCTTGATAAAAACACGTTTTAAAAACTACGGTTTGGTCACACCAAACAAAAGTTTGTATGGTTTTGACTACCATCTTTTTAATTCCACTTAAATACCATGGCTGCAAACAATTGGCAATTTTAAAAAATTACGAGTTTGATAAAACCATGGTGCTTGTGTCAAGACCATGGTATCGAAGAATATCTCACAATACTTTTGCCAAAAGGTGTTTGATAGTTTTTTTGCAAACATTATATCCAAAACTGTGGTATTGCCGATACTAGATATTTTTGGAGTATTATAAACCAATACTTTGGTATGTACCTATGTTTTCTTTCACCCACGCCGGTGCGTTTCTCGCTCCCGCTTCGCCGCCGCTCGCACCATCGGCTCCAACTCCCACGCCTTGGCCGCCGCTCCGCCTTGCCCGTCGTTGTCGGCCGTTGCGACGGCCTCCTAGTAGCTAACGGCCTCCCGCTAGCTACACCTCTCACTTCGTGTCCGTCGTTGCGCGTCCCGCACCCGCTCCGCCGGGCACACAGCCACCTCCCTTGCCACCGCCTCTAACTCCTGTGCCTTGGCCGCTGCTTCGCCTCGCCCGTCATCACCGCTGTGGCCCCTCCGCCCGGCTCCACCTCACACGCCGCTACTGCCCCTCCGCCCCCCCCCCCCGTTGCCAGCCTCCCACGCTGTAGCCCTCTGCCCTTGGAACCTCACGGTCCAGGTCGCCGTTGCATGCGAGGTCACAGAACCCCACGGCCCCGCTCGCCCACAGTCGCTCGCCCCCGCTCCGGCCTCCCGCGTTGCCAGCTCCACCTCCCATGCCGTTGCAGCCACTCCGCCTCTCCTATCGTCGCCGAAGAGAGGGAAGGACCGCGACAGGAGCAGAGTGTGTGCAGATAGGAGCAGAGGAGAGGGAAAGACCGAGGGAGGACCGGAGGAGATGGGCCAAGAAATAAGGAAGCCAAACAGTCTTCAGTATTAAAAAAACCATGGTTTAAATGGAGTAATAAGAAACCATAGTATTCATATGACAACAAAAATATAATGTAGTATTCTAAAACTACGGTATAAGAAAATTGTAGTGCCAAACAAGCCTATATATGCTATTACAAAACCATGGTTCTAAACAAAAAAAATCGTGCTTCTAAACTAGTTCTCAATTGTATACCAGTGACCTGTATCGCACCGTGTAACATACGGCGTATAAAATACATGTGCTCATAAATGTGCATCTAGAATATTGAAGCAGGTATATGATCTAAATTCACTCTTCAAAGAGGTCTCCTCTCCCACCCCCACTCACCCATTTTCAAAACTATATGCTCCCCTCGAATTCAAGCATAAGACCACTTTAGCCACTCCAGCTAACTTTACCAAATTCTAAATACAAGTACACAAAGAATGAAATAAATTCAAGTGGTCACGAGACATACACGCACGCTACAGTCCCATCTTCCATGCTCATCGAGTACCAGTATCTCAACTGCGTATTAATTACGGTCAGCACTGCGATGCAGCTTCCAAGCTCTACAATGCTCCAGCTTCGCTCCTCTGCCTCTTTTTCAATCATGTCTGCCTGCTGTACGCTCTATTCAATTCCAAATCGAAATTGCTCTAAAGTATTAAAGTATGCATGATGCATAGGAGACGAGCAGGAAAGAGATCTGCTACTACAGTGGATCAACACGAGGTCCAGCTCCAGCTCCAGCTTGCATTGCTCTAACGTTCTTGTGCTCAGAAACATGAATACAGATCACACAGTACTGTCTTTGCTTCTGAACTTAGGGTGTTTGGATCCGGTGACTAAATTTCAGTACGTGTCACATCGAATGTTCAGACGATGGTTAGAAATATTAAATATGGTTTAATTAAAAAACTAATTACATAGACGATGACTAAATAGCGAGACGAATTTATTAAGCCGAATTTATTAAGCCTAATTAATCCATAACTAGCTAGTAACTAGTTACTGTATCATCACATTTACTAATCATGGATTAATTAGGCTTAATAAATTCGTCTCGCCATTTAGTTCTTATCTGTGTAATTGGTTTTATAATTACACTATATTTAATATTTCTAACCAGCGTCCAAACATCCGATGTGATGGTGATTAAATTTTTAGTCAGGGATCCAAACACCCCCACCCCGTTTGGATCCACTGACTAAATTTTAGCATCCGTCACATCGGATGTTTGGAACACTGGTTAGAAGTATTAAATAGTCTAATTATAAAACTAATTGCACAGGTGAGAACTAAATGGCGAGACGAATTTATTAAGCCTAATTAATCCATGATTAGCAAATGTGATGCTAAAGTAACTAGTCATTAATTATGGATTAATTAGGTTTAATAAATTCGTCTCATCATTTAGTCCTCGTCTATGTAATTAGTTTTTTAATTAAACCATATTTGATACTTCTAACTAGTCGTCCGAGCATCCGATGTGACACGTACTAAAATTTAGTCACCGGATCCAAACACCCCTTACACGGTACGTTTTGAAAATAGCAGATCTCCGGGGTGACTTTGACTGTTATTTTGATGGTCATACAAGACATATCTCATGACACATGAGAGATCCTATCAAAGCCCAAGATATATAGCCGTGTATAATGGTCAGATGTCAAAGGGGTAGGAGCTGATCACAATCTCTGTATGGCGTCTCCGGTCGCTATCTAATTTAATGGCTATATGCCCTTCCTCTTCTATGTGGACAGAAAAAATAGAAAAAAAATAAGAATAGTTAGCGACTATTAAATAAACAGAAGATTTTTATTGTTTTCTTAGATCCACGTCAACTTTGCTGCCACCAATGTGCACGCTCGTAGTGAACCATATGTGACGAGTACAGTCTACCAAAAAAAACACAGTAAGGCTGAGTCCCATGGGAGTCTTTATCCCCCATTTCCTATTACTATTTTAACTATTCTATCTATATCTACAATGCAATATTTACGTAAAATAGTACAAAATAATATTTTAAAAATCCTTCTAGAGACTCCCATTGCACTCGGCCTAAATGCCCGCAGCCGCACTTCACAAACCACGATAAAAAATTTCGTGCTTTGGTCACTGTACGTGGTGAATGGTGATCGAGTACGTCCATGTTGGGATCCGTATCAGGCTGGCTCTTAGCTTAAGCTTAAGAACCTGTTTAGAAATAAAATTTTCAATACTATGATTTTAAAATACCATAGTTTTATATTGATCGTGACAACTATAGTATTTTTTTTCCTACTAAAATCATAATATTCTTGAAAGTGTTTGGTTCAATAGTCATACCATGGTTTTATTAGTCTATTGATCACTTAGATAAAAAACTTTGATAAATATACCATGGTTTTAAATACATAGAGTTTCCGAACACCTTTTGACCTAAATACCATAGTATTCTCAAATATCATAGTATTATCTTAAAACCATAAAAATACTTTGTTCCCAAACAGGCTCTAAAATTGAAACTAAATTAAAAAATTGGAAAGATAGCCCCTGTAGCTTTTATGGAATTATAAACTAGTATAGTAGACTAAAAGGTGACATCATGTTCGGATCACAAGTTGTTGAAACCCAGAGAGAGAGCGCGCACGCTAGGTTATGGATTGTGAAAGTTAGACCAAAAGTTGTTTCGTTTATATTTGTGGCAAGCCAAGCCAGTTACAGCAATCATTTACTCCATCTGTCCCCCAAAAATGCAATCCTAGCATTTAAAATTTATCCCAAAAAGAATAGGAGTATTCGTTTTGCTTGTCTATTGTTAGTTTTTTTTTAAGCAAAATAGCTTTCTGAAATCAAGTGAGGTCCAAATTCCACACGAGCTCCCAATTTTAGCTCAGTATGGTTCAGATCTAAACCAAACACGACATTAGTTCCTCGCCTATACATGCACAATGTTAGACCAGGGGGAATTACTTCGATAATTATCAGGATAAATCCAAATACATTCATCTGATCAGGCAATGAGAGATCATTTCAAATTTTACTATCAAATAAATATAACAAAAAGAAAGATATTACTACATTCGTTAAAAAAGAACGCAATCTTAGAATTTTTCTGACAAGTAATTAGTTCGAAAAATGACATAGATGCCCCTAATTAATCATGTTAATTGTAATTGAAAGCCGTGGGCATACACCTTAGAAAAACTTATAATGGTTCACATGCTCCTTGAAAAGGAAAAGTTGAAAGTCCAAATTACACCCACCTAAGAACGACGTCTGGAATCTTGATAATCCCCTAATGTAAGTTTGGGTTCAATTTAGCCCTCCATATGTTTTAGTTGGTCCAATCTATCCTTAATAAGAATTGTCCTTTTGTGTCTCCATGTATACATTTTACGTTTAAGTTCACACTTTCTGGGGTGGTAGAGAATATCATAACTTAGGCTAAAAATATATTATGGATTTATCATCATTATTTTGATAGGTTAGGCATATTATAACAAATAAACCATACCGCTATAAAATGAATACAAAATAATGATGAAAAAATCATAATGTATTTTTCTAACATAAGTTACAATCTTCACCACCAAAGCACAAAATGTGAACATAAAATTCAACTTGTACGTGGAGAAACAAAAAAAAAAGTAAAATTATATTCAGAGGCAGATTAGACCAACTAAAATATATGGAGGGGTAAATTGAACCAAAAATCATTTTAAGGGATTAGACCAAATAGGTGGATGGAGCAATTTATACTTTTCCCAAAGGAAAAGAAGAACAAACAGTTAAATACATATGCACCTTGAAAAGAAAAAAAAACATGCAACTAAACAGCAGTATTGCATTCTTTGTGGGACAACCGTAGAAAGTAGGAGTAAATCATCATGTATCCACTTCTTACCACTAGCGTTCTTTAGGTGGTGTTTGGTTTGCACGGGATAACGAGAATTTGGATAGTGCACACTATCCAATAAAATCCAGAAGAACCTTGATAATAGAGGTTCTATGTTGTAGCACAAAATCTAAAATAAAATATTAAATGTGTTTGGATGCTATGTAGATTTTTGAAGCAAAATCTTCATTATATAATTCAAACCAAGCGGGGCCTTAATCATTAGATTATGGCCCAATGAGAGCGATCCAGATTAGCCAGGGTAATACAAAAGAGCAAAGCTCCCATCGGCAGGTAGTTGGGACTTGCAAAGGAGTAACTAGGGGGAGTAATGAGACGAGCATAAATGAGATGGCAGGGAAAAGCATCAAAGGGGACAGCAGGTAGAGAATATGGGGCATGGCCACTTTGGTCAGGCAGACAGGGCCAGCCGGCCAGCATTTACATTACACGCATACCACTCTACTAGATCAGACGGAGGAGGATGCACGGGCCGGCCGGACCTGGTCCTGCCCTGCCGACTGCCGTGGCCTGGCCTCTATAGCGTCAGACAAAGATTCCCTCATTCACTTCTCCAACCCCCGCTCAGCTCAGCCCCATGCTATGCTGTACGCTCACTCTAGTGCTGCCTTCCTGCCCTCGCTAACTGTCACCTCGCCTCGCGCCTATTGCTGCTAGCGTTCTTCTCTCCCACGTCTCCAGTCCCAGGCTCCCAGCACCCACGTTGTTTCAATGCTAGGGCAGAGACAAGCACCACTCTGCCACATGGATGTGGGCGTTGCTGCTTGCCAGTCGGTCCGGCTGGTGCGGTCTGCTCACCATGCTGTGACTAGATTTGGCCCCCATTTCGCCTTCTCTCGAGAAAATGAAAACATTCACTAAAAACATAAAATGAAAATAAGACTTCCTGCTATATGATTTTCTTTGTCATTAGAAAATCTTGATGTAATAGTAATACAAAGAAAAGCTATATTCCATCTCCCTGGGCTGGTTTGAGTTAACTATCATGTTCCTGGAACTGTTTTATGGCTGCAGGTACATTACTACCGTGCGTTTGTGCTCAGGAATGTTAGAAGGGCATCGCAGGACAGTCAGGCCACCCAGAAAAGGCTATGGAGTGAGGAGGGTGGAGGATGGCCGTTGGAGGTCGGGAAGTGACCGTCTCCAATGGACTGCCTATACACTGTAGCGCTACAGCAGAGAAAGATAGTTGGTTAGGCATGGCGTTGGAGAAAGTCTAAGATCCTAGGCATTGGTTGCTCAGAAGATCTGTACAAATGGAATTTTCTTGATGTGTGTAATTGCCCATAAAGGCTGAGACGGGCACACCCAGGGACCAAGAAAGAACGCTCCAGGCACGCTTTAGATGACAGAACTGGCATGTTTAGCTTGGCAGATCTGAGAATCCGATGGCAAAGAAATATGGACATGAGTGCATCAAATCATCATCCTTGTTCTTTTGTGATCAAGATTTGCACACACGTCTGAGCTGAATTCTCAGCAACTGATAGGTTTGTAAAAAAAAAAACACATGTATATTAAGGTCGGTTTAACGGGCTTTATTTCAAGGTAAAAACATGCAAGTACCAAAAGTCAGCTAGCAATCTATGGAACATTAACAATACCTAAACTGAGAAACAAAATAAAACAAAGAATGCTGAGCACAAAAACAATGGATTGATATTCGATAATACAATTTCCCAATCCATCACAGCAAAAAATATATGGAAAGGATAAGTGCAACTCCTATTTATTTGCATATTTGTGGAAGCAGTGATTAAATATGCACCTAGTCACCACCTAATGGCCAGTTTGCGACGGTGAAATCCTGACCCATTGCATATTGGTGGGCCTGAAATTTTGTTAAAAAACCTAGCCCATCCCCACATGGACTGGGCCAGGATCTCGCTGTCCGAGACACGAATTCAAATGGGCCAAAAGAAGAAGAGAGTGCCATTCTTAAAACATATGCCTCACCTCTAGAAATGTTTGCTCGTCCCATTCTCATGGCTCGACTCTAACTTGGTTTGCTCATTGCTTCCAATTCCAGGATAAACTACTTCCTGCAACCAATTGATCCAGTCAATTCAGGCCAAAGAAATAGCATAAATGATAAAGGAAAACAATGATGTTGGTCTGTACCTATCTTGAACTAAGAGCAATTCCATGAATGATACACCAAAAAGGTGGCCTCCCAGCAGGCCAAGGCCAAGGCCAAGCTGTCACGAACCTCAGTGACTTCTAGAGTGTCACACCTTCCAGGTACTAAACTAAATCATGCTGCTTCTGTCCTCGGAAGCTTTTAAGTAGTTTGATAAGTTCATATATCCGCATATGATGACCCAAACGGAGGCACAACTCCAAAGGGGTCAATCCATCCTGAAAGGTGTCCAACAACAAAATCATTCCCCATTTAGAAGGGCACTTTCTTCAGAAATACAGGAACATTAGACACCATAATTGCAACCTAAACTACTATGGAAAAATGCGACAAGACTGAGGCGACAACATGATATGATTTGCTAACTAAGTACTACGATTCAAAGCAAACCATTATATCGATCCATAAATTCTTAATCATTAGAGAACTGTTAGAATATTCACTTTACTTACTTGGGTTTTTAGAGTTCTATCAGCGCCCTTTATTAAAAGCAGCTTCACAATGTCAGTCCTCTGTGTTTGCACAGCAAGATGCAAAGGTGTCCATCCATACTGCAGAGTGGTCGAGCTTCACAGTTAGTTAACCAACAGAAGAAAAGAGATAGCAGGAAAGTTTATGCACTTAACATACATCATCTGGATGATTGATGTCAACATTGTACAGCAAAAGGGTCTTTATGGTCTGACTGCATGCTGTTTGGACAGCATAATGCATTAGGGTTGCACCATCCTGTATCACCAAAGTTGCAAAGTTAGTGGAACAATCAACAAAAGTCACAAGAATATTAACACACATAGAAAAAACTATAGAACTTTCATCAAACCAGAGAGAATTCAGGTGACAGTTCACATTAATGATGATTAAATGAGGCAAATGCAATAAAATTTAGCATAGCCAATGCAAATATTCAATGAGTCAAAATTCCCACCAGGGCACAAAGGAGGCTAAAGTAATCGAGACAGTCCCAAATAACACTGACTGTAATATGCTATGTGCAAACTGCTTACAAGCACACTAAACAAGATTTGTACTCACTTTATCTTGGATGAATGGATTTGCTGAATTCCTTAAAAGATAGTTAATAATAGCAGCCTTCTTTGAAATAATTGGTTTGTAAATCGCTGGCAAACCATCCTGGAAACCGGGAAAAGGTCCAATTAATGGGAAATTGAGAATGATCTAATAAAAAAACAAAGCCTTACAAGCCTATAACCATTTTACAGCCAGACAGCACCAATTACCTTATCAAGCTGTATTTATGTCCAAATTATGCTTTAGAAGACCATCCAATAGATAGAAATCACCAGATGCAGCAATGGTGTGAAGTGGAAGCCATTTACTCTACACAGAATATGTAAAAGGCCACATTACACCAGAAACCACACTTGAAATAACAAAAAACATCATATACAGGCTAAGAGGCAGAAGATCCACACATCTTTGAATGTTTAGTATAAAAGACTTTATGGTTCCCCTGACTCAGAAAGTAGCTGCTATAACAAATTACTAATGAATCAACAATGACTGAACTGCTCTGGACAGGAAATGCTTACAGAAGCAGCAGCTTCCAGATCAGGTACTCGCTTGTTCAGAAGAACCTTCTCCTCATTTGAGAACAGCTTCTGACGGCCTCAAGTATAAAATAAAATACCATTATGCATAATTAACTATTACATAAACAAAAGAAATCATGCAAAGAGAAGGATGAAGTCACTCAGGTCTACAAAATTAGTTAAAGTTATACCAAACTAAACTGCTACGAGTATATCGAACTGGTCAAACAGCAGGCGACATGCCGTTTCAGAAAAGAGGCATTGTCTAATAACCAGTATTCTTATATAGCTGGAGAAACTAACATGACCAACAAATCTTGTACCAGCCTATTGATAATGTGTGTTTGGGCATAGGTTGCTGTATTTATCAGCATTTCGTCACAGCCATTCGTGGTAATATTAGAACATGGCGATAGGACTAAATGCACAGGTATCCCACGTCACACCACCACCAAAGGAGCCCATGGCATTGTGTTTGATATAAGCTCTTGAGCTACCCTAATTCTATCTATTGCAGACCATTGGAGGATACAATGAGTTTAACTATTGTCACTCTAAACTAGTCCAAAACCTTAAACACAAAACACTGCAATTTCTACCTTACCTCTCAACTCATGTAGAACGGATCCCCGAAACACACAAGGACATGAGCAAACATCCATTTACAAACCATATGAACAATCAACTGACTCCAGTCGCCATTTTAGCTCAAAACGTAGTGAGTGAAAGATTTCGGTGTCCTAAAACAAGTACAGTATAACTCACTTTTTGAGCTCTTGCTGTCCTCCATCTCGCCCGGAACATACTCACGGCTGCTAAAAAACTCCGTGATGTCCTCAAGGCTGCCGACATCCATCCCCATCCTCGGGATTCCTAGGGGCCACGCGTGTCCCTGGCTCCGGCAGCGGAGGGTTCTCCACCTTCTCCAGCGGGAGAGCCCTCTCCAGTGGCCCCCGGTATACGTCAGTAATGTGCTCACGCTCTGCTCCCAGCATCCCCTTGCGGTACGCGCGGAATTCATCAGGGGCGGCCACGGCCGGGGGCGCTCGCCGCTCGAGGCGGCTACCGAACCGCAGCCCGTGCGCGATGCGGCGCTTCTCCTTCTTCGTCAGGTTGATCTCCTCCTCGGCATCCCTCCACTTATCCGGCACCAGGCTCTTACCGCCGCTCGTCTCCGCCTTCCGGGCGCGGCGGTAGGCGCTCGGCGGCGGCCGAGACGAGGGGAGGTCGAGGTCCGGCTCCTCGAATGCATCGTCCTCGAACACGAGGCAGTCCCCGATGACGACATCCTCGTCGTCGTCGACGGCGGCGGAGGTGAAGAGTGATCGGGGGCGGAGGGATAGGACGATGGGTCTAGGGAATCGATGGCGGAGGCGACGGGAGGTGGTGGCGAATGAGTTTGGGGTTTGGATCGGGGAAGGGAAGGAGGGGAGGAGGAGGCCGCCACTGTGGTGGTGGGAGATGGCGGGCGGCGTCATGTCTCGTCGTCCCGCGCCGGCGAGCCGTGCTGTGAGGCCTGTGCCGCGTCGGAAGCCGAGAGGATTACGCCGACCCTTTATGCCTGGGCCAGTGGGCCGGGATATTCGGACCACACAGTACGCATGGGCTAAGAATTATTAGCACGATAGGCCCAAGAAGGGGCGTAGTATTTTGACGGAAGAAGTGCTGCCCCCTGGTAGGTTTTCCCGACGCACCGTACCTACCGCTCCGATTCCAGTCCACCGAGCAACCCGATCCTTCCAACCATGGCCGCGGCCCTCCATCGCCGGCGGCCGCTCCCTCTCCAGTTGGGCCTCGCCCTCTGCGTTCTCCTCGCGGTGGCCACGGCGGCCGAGGCGTGGACGGGGGAGATCCGCGGCCGCGTCGTCTGCGACGTCTGCGGTGACGCCGCCATCGGCCCCGAGGACCACGCCCTCGAAGGTCAGTTCCAACTACCTCATCAGTCCTCTCCCCTCGTGCGGATTTATCGAGCGACCTATGCGCTGCGCGCCCGTGGTTTCCTCGAGCTTGATTTCGCGCGACCGCTTCAGCGGATCTCGAGCTAGGTGCTTGAGCTCTCGAAAATTTCTGAACGTCGTCTGTTTGGCTGGGAATTGTTATACGTTGAGGAGAGCGGCGAATTGTGTTGATGTGGGCAGACTGCATGCCGCCGTATCAGCTGCGTGCGAAATTGCCTATCCTGCAAGGAGCCCGCCAAAGCCTAACCTGTTGCCGCGTTCTCCTAACTGGTTTAGAGATTCGATTCAAGTTACACTGTTTGAAAAAAATATATCTTTGAGATTCATAAATAAACTCCTCATCTTTGCACTAAAATCATTTTATGAAAACAAATTGCAATGCCCTTCTTTGTACTGCATTTCTCCACATAAACCAAATATTAGACATTGAGTGTGGCTACTGCCATCACGGGTTGCTATAACATATTTAACTGTTTTAGAGTTGGTAGTGTCCCCTAAAAGGCATTTCCCTCCTCCCTTAAATGAAGAATCCTCCGCTCAGTTTCAGCATGGTAACAACGGCCACCTTGATTTTTTTACTCATTGGACTGAGAGATCATTTGAAAGACTAGATGGTATGGTGTATAGTCATCTCATAGTGATGAACCAGAGAATGCAGTCAGACACGTTAATGCTAAGAACTCGATAACTACTGAACGTAAAAAAAGAAAAGGTTAACATGCACACCTTTGATGATTCCTTCATTCTCTCATTTCAACTTCTTATCTTCTGCTTTGTTGTGTGCATATATCAATACCCCTTAAGAGTTCAAGTTATCACTTTGGGTACCAATCTACATTTCCAAAAATGGTTAATTTTCCATTTCTATTCTAGAGGCTACTGGTTATCTCAATTGTACTCAATCATTTACCTAGTTGGACAAAAAATAAATCATTATTTTGGCAAGTGAACAACTTCTACTAATAATACTCCATCTGTTCTGCAATATAAGTCATTTTACATTTGTCTTAAATTTTTCGAAAAACATATTAACAGTATAGGATATTTTCATCTCTGACTATCATTTTCTAGAAATCCATGTAGTTTAATTTCATAAATTTATGTTTTTAGATTCACCATGAAAAAACACTTTCATAATTTGTAATTCGCATGTTGTTAAACTCTACGAATTTGTAGAAAATGATGCTCATTGATGTAAAGACTTGACTCTGGACAAAGCTAGATCGACAATCTTTTTGAACCGGAGTGGGGGTGCCAAATAAATACACTATCAAGACACATTTCATGCTGGATTTAATGAAATTAAGTCTGACTTCGGGGGCCAAATTAAATGACTTGCAATTTGGAATGGATGGAGTACATGTCACTGTAGAGGTAACCTATGAATTGATTGAATGAACCTATAGGGGATCACCCTAATATCTTCATGAGATCAATTGCAGTAGAAAGTGCATGGTATTATTGACACTATGTGTGATATTCTGATTGCCCTTTGCGAATCGGGGTGGAGAAGCAAGTTTCCATCACTGATCACTGTCGATAGCCATCCGGTTCAACCTTTATTTTTAGCATCATTGGTGTTGATGTGTGCAAAAAGAAGACTTCAGTTGCGCTGAACAATCATTGATTGATCTAGTAATTGGGAGATCAGCTAGAATCACATGTTCCCTAGCTAAACTATTTTTGGAAAATGTTCTACTGACATTGGTAGCTATACCCCCTAAAATATGAAAGAAATGCATGGATATACTGCAACATAATATCTATCTGCATATTCTAAAATAAAACTAGAATAAACTGACCGTACCCTTTCTGTTAAAAAAAAAAAGTTCACTCCTGAGAATCATCAGTGAGCACTATGCAACATGCAGACTTCTCATCTTTAGCTATTGTGAAGAAGAATGGAGATGTATATGTACAGCTGAGTGATGTCTGTTGTAGGACTGATGAGTGGGAGGGAGGAATTGTACTTGGTTATTCACCACATAAGAAATGGCATTATTCTTATTGTCTGATGTCTGGCTGTGTTATACTGAAGTTTGCTACTTCTATTGTTGTCAGTTAAGAGTCAACACTAGAATTCTAGTCTTGGTTTACGGACAT
Organism: Paspalum vaginatum; assembly: GCA_030272315.1. Lineage (NCBI taxonomy): Eukaryota > Viridiplantae > Streptophyta > Magnoliopsida > Poales > Poaceae > Paspalum > Paspalum vaginatum. Next base: position 56,363,299 of record CM059012.1, on the reverse strand, counting down.
GACACAATCATGATTTCAGTATTTATGCCATTTTGTTTTCTTAATCTTGAGTTCACTATGTTCAGTTGAAAATGCTCTGAGATCTTTTGTATGCTTATCTCCATCGTGTTTGTCATTCAGGTGCCGAGGTTGCTGTCCTGTGCATCATGAAATCGGGTGAGGTTATCAACTACCAAGCTTTCACAGACTCCAAGGGCGTTTATGCTGTTGCCGAGACTATGCCAGAGAGCGACCGATGGGAATCATGCCTGGCAAGGCCCATCAGTAGCTTCCACCAGCACTGCACTCGGAGGGGTGATGCCCACTCTGGGGTGAAGTTCACTTACAACAAACCGTCAGGGAACTCCCGCACCATCAAGACTTTCCTTTACAAGCCCGCCAACACTCCTCTGTACTGTAGTTAAACGCTTGCATCCCATTTGGTTGGAAGGCAAAAGGCAGGAGCATAGAGGAAGGATATGTATTGGTGTTTGGTGCCTCGGCTCCATATAAGTAAAAAGTAAGTACTGTAAATGGGAGTTTCAGTTGTCCATGGAGCGTGTTGTCTTAACTGTCTGATCACCCCCCGTGCTCGCAAGGAAGCAGATGTTGCTGGCTCAACGATCATGATCCATAAATCGGTGTATGTTTTTCCCAACTGTTGTACAATGTGTGTGAATGCTATCCTTACCTTGGCCATGACCAGTATTGTTTTGTTCCTTTTCTTCTGCTAGTAAAGTCAAAAGTGTGCCATCAACTGGTCATCTTGCTATTGCCATCTACGCTCACTTTACAGTGGTCTGTATGGTAACTGTATTTTGCAAACGTTTGCACCGTAGCAAGTGCGCCACGTTGTCATGTACAGCATGATGCACGTCGTTATCCTAGCTGGACAGGGACTGGCAGGGGCAGCCGGGCAAGCCAAGCTTTGAGGCTGGGAAGAAACATGTGCTTTGGTGCGCCAGATTGGCTCGACGACAAAAGAGAAAGACTAATTGGTGCTGTCTCGTTCATAGTAGTATTTGCTGATTCCAGCCCTGTAGATCGACGCACCTACGTCTGCAGACAAGTTCCTCCTTGCGCGGTGGCCATGGCAGAGCGCCAGAGCGTGGACGCAGAGAGATGGAGCCAGCGACGCCGCCATCGATCAGCTAGTTATTTGGCCACCTGTCTTTTCTCCTTGTGCAGACTTTCCGAGCGCCCTCTGCACAGCGCGCTTGCGGTTCCATAGTTCGGTTTCGTTTCGTGCCATAGATTGCTACCACAGAGCTCGATCGAGTTAGCTAGGTTCTTGGAGTCTCTCGAATATTTCTATTTGGTTGGGAATTGTTATTAGCCGCTGACGATGAGAGCGGCTAGCTAGCCGTGCTGCTCCTGTCTGCTTTGATTCGTACTAGTACATGATCTTTCTTTTTTTAATCATTGGATTTGCATCCAATGGTCAGTGTTTGCTAGTAAACGTCAAGGGAAAAGAGTCCGCACCAAAAGTATACACCATAAACAAATTCGCCGCTCTCCTCAGCGTCTAACAATTCCCAACCAAATTGACGCATCAGGAGTGATTTTTACCAGAGACCAGAATCAACCAACTCAGCGGTCCCATGAGACCCAGCTCACAAGTCAGAACCACATGCTCGCTCACAGCGTAGCGTAGAGAGCGTTCAGAACAATCTGCTCCAAGGAAGATGAATATATACTTGTTTGGTTCTCACCTCCTCCGTAGATCAGTTGCGTGGCACAGGCAGGCTTTAGGCGTTGGGTTTTGCCACCCTCACCTGCCTGGCTCGGTAGAGCAACCAAACAGCCCCAGCTTGCACGCAGTTGTATTGGGGCCGAGTGACCTTTAATTTGATCGAGGGCACGGTCGTCCTCGGGGCCAACGGCGGCGTCATCGATCGTAGACCTCTCCCCGTCCATGCTTGTTGGCGATCGACATGGCCAGCATAATTAGGAGGATGGCGAGTTGGCGAGGGTGAGGCTGAGGCCCAGCTAGAAAAGGAACGACCGCGCGATGGTTTGGACGGGTTGCTTGGTTAAATGAAACAGGTCGTGTCGTCGTGGATCGGACTCGAATGCAGATGTAGCGTCGCTGCCAGTGTTGTAGGTGCTCCGAGCTACATGATAATCCTGTCATGATCGGAAGCAGCAGACACTGCGAATGAAGCATATATATAGACTAGGGGTTGTTCGACTGTGATCTATGGATAATAAGAATCTAAATAATTTTATCTAAAAAGAAACAAATGTTATCTCATTTTTAATCTTGTATTTTTTTTATGCCGCAACGAACCATCTATCATTATCAGTACCTAACTCTATTTTGTTGGATAATACTATGTATTATGTTTTGATATTACTTAGATTATTAAAGGGATCCCTTTATTAAAACCCAACGGCCATCAAGCGAGACCTGACTAAAAACTGCGTACAGATGCCGAGTGAAAAAAAATGAATGACGATGGAAATATCTCATCTTACTGTTACTATTGAAAGACCCCAAAACGTTGATCCTTATTATAAGATGTGTTAGGAAAAAAGGTATATTCTAAAAATCCTCATAAAAAATCAGAAACGTCTAGCTATCCATCCAATATGTTCTAACAATGAATAATAAAGGCTTCGTGTTAAATCCTCACAAGAAGCGCTAAAAAATAAATTCTATAGATTATAAAAAAAAATAGAAACATCTAGACATCTATCTGGTAGGTTCTAGCAATAATAGACTTATGATCTACTCTATTTTATTAAACATTACCCACAATACTACCATTCTAAAACATAACTTAAAATAACTCTCTAAATATGCATATAAATTATACATCATGTCATCATGAAATATAACTTAAAATATCCCCCTAAATTTGTGTAAAATAACCCACCATGACACTACCAAAGAGAATTTAAAATAATCCTATAATTTGTATATAAATTGCTCACATGAAAGATAACTTAAAAGAACCCTATAAATTTGCATGTAAATTGTTCATTGTACCATTATGAAAAATAACTCATAATAACATCCTAAAACTGCATAAAATTACCCAATATACTATTACAAAAGATAACTTAAAATAACTCCCTAAATTTACATATAAATATCTCACTATATCATTATAAAAGATAACTTATAATAATTTGCTAAGTTTGCATGTAAATGACCCATTATGCCATCACGATACATGACTTAAAATAACACCTTAATTTAAACACAATTTTCTCCTAAAATCAGCATTCAAATTAAATCACCCACATCCACTATTAGGAAAAAGGTATGTTTTGTAGTTCTGAATCACTCCCCCCCCCCCCCAATTCTGACGTACAAAAGATGAACTCAAAGTAGTAATTGTAACTATATTTTTCGCACACACAGATAAAGATACATATGAGTTAAAGGTCCTAAACTTGTGTATGAATCTTTTTACATATAATTTTATTCGATATTGTCGATCAAATTTAAATAAGTTTGACTTAATTACAAAGCTAATGAAACGACTTATAATTTGGAATGAGTGGAGTACAATTAAAAATTTATAACCCTGGCACAGTGGCACTACAAACTTCAGCAGCTTCTAGTAGATTGGATATAAAAATAATCACGTACTAAAGTATATAGATAAGAACATATATGCTTATAATAATTCCTGCATTTGGAAGGCCAAAAATAATGTACTCGGAATAGTATAGGTAGGAGGAGAAATATATAGAGTGTGAGCAGCTTAAGAACATGCTTATAATAGTTTCTGCATTTGGAAAGCCAAAAATAATGTAACCGGAAAAGCATAGGTAGGAGGAGAATTACGAATTTATATATTTGTGTGTTCATAATTTCAAAAACATATTATTCTCGCCATACAGATCGACCTGGGTCAGCTGATCGACGTACATGCATGCATGTTCTTATTCGTGCATAAATGTACGATTCATGGCTTTTAGTGTTTAAAAGGACCATAAAATAACGAATCGTTCTCTGTTGCAGTGTACGTACTAAAATGCATATATGGTCCTGCTCCTGCAGAGTAGTCGCATGCATGTCATAATTGAGCTAACAGGGAATATATCAACAGATCAAGTTCTTCCTTGTTCTTTACCCAATATGCTACGTACTTTGCAGGGCTTTGCGTCTACGATCCCGCATACTACAGTCGTTGCCACGCACGATCAAAAACCAAGCAAAGGGAATATAACAATCGCACGCTACTGTTACCTCATATGAGCAATATATGGTAGCTCAAGGACAAGTAAGAACTGTATGCATGAACCGTTTCCTCGCAGGAAAAGAACAAAAGTCACATACAGCTAAACTTACAGAAGAAACAATCGGCTTCTTGGCATTTAACCCAAACCATGTCGCGCGTGATACATGAACCCGCATACACACCATGTGATCCAAACCACAAGAAATAATCAACGTACTTACAATACCTGATAGATCAGCAAATCTTTAATCTGCTGGGGGATTCTTCAGATACCCTCATACACTACACTAATACCCTCATACACTAGGCTCCTATATGAATTCATGGAGGAAATCCATGCATGCAAGGAAAAGCATCGACATGGTAACAATAATAACTATCAATGCAAGCAACTTATATTTGCTGGATGGGTTTGGAGCTGCTAGCTAGAGACACCTCCCGCCGTAGCCAGCACTCCTAAACAATGCCTGCTTTATCTCGTCGGTGCTCACACCTTGCCTCTTCCCGTCCTCCTATACCATAAATTCATAACAAATCCTTGTAGTAATGCTACAGGCGGCAGAGATTACCAATATATGCAAGAACATTGAACAGTTGCCTCGATCTTCTCGACATGTTGTGTGGATGTTGTTTAGCCTAACATACATGCGACATACTAGCTGTTTTATTTCATGTTTAATCTCCTCCAATATACAGTATAATGTAGCCCGTGGCTTAGAAATCCGAACGTAGGGTGTATTCCGTCGCATTAATCTCTCGGAAATTGAAGAGCCATTGGACAGTATTCAGAAGGGGGTCAAATTAAATTAGAATCTCTTTAATTCTGATTTGATCACTTAATTATTACGTACCTGTGAGCAAGAGGCCTGCATACCAAAGTCGCTGAAGCAGCTCACCACGCACTGCTCGATCTCCAGTCCCAGCGCCTCCAGCGCGCTTACCGTGGACAGCAGCACCTCGGGGTTTGTCGGGCAGCAGATCTCGATCCTCGTGCTCCCGTCGCCCCGCTTCTCGACGTCGAACTGCATACATGCGCCGACCCACCACCACCACCACATGGATCAAATCAGTAGTATAGCTGAAGCTGATCGATGAGCCTGAGGTGTGTGCGTGAGAGAGCTAGATAGCTGCTAGCTAGAGAGCACACACAGACGATGAGACGACAGTTCCGCTGTGTGCCCTACAGTTAACAGGCGATCGATCGAGAGAGTGTGCTCATGCATGTGAATAATTAATGTGCACACATACCTTGGTGGAATTCCTCACCATCATCTCGTTGCTACTGCTGGACGAATCTTTCAAGGTGTTGAGGAGGTTGAGGTCCTCCGGCGAGGCGCCGATCTCCTCCTCGAGGACTTTGATCCGCTCCGTCAGCTCCTTCACATAGTCAATGGTGTCCCCGAGAATGGATGTCCTGTCCATCTGACCATGCATGATCCATCATTATCGGTTATATATAGTATATATGGAGTAGCTCCTTCACAGAATTGATTAAGCTAGCTAGAGCGATTCGATGGTGCTATTATTGTTAATCTACCTTGCTGATTTTGGGGACGATGGAGCGGAGCATGGAGAGGCGGTCGTTGAGCCGCTTCCTCCTCCGCCTCTCGGCCATGAGATTCTTGGACGGCGCCCCGTGGAGCTTGCTCCTGTGGTGGTGGGTGCCGGCGGCGCCCCTGACGACGGCCGAGCTCTCCCCGGCGCCTCCTGCTAGCCCTCCCCCGAACACGAACGTTCCAGTTCCTCCTCCTCCTCCTCCTCCTCCTCCTCCTCCTCCTCCTCCAGCGCAGTGCCCAGGCCTTGCCACCGCCGCTCGTCTCCTCCTCCACCATCGCGTCGTGCTGGAGAGATGGCGGAGCGAGCGTGTGGGCGTGGCCGGGCGCCGCCCCCGGGACGCTCCTGTAAGGGTTGCACACCTCGCTGAGGCAGTCGAAGTTGAACTCCTCGTGCGGCGGGTGCGGCTGCGGCGCCAGGTCCTGGAACGGCGGCGGCGCCGGCAGCATGCCCATGCCGCCGCCCTCGGCGCCGTAGAAGAGGAGGTCGCTCATCATGACGCCGCCGCCTCCGCCCCCGCCCGGCGGGTAGCCGCCTGCTGGTTGCCACGGCGCCGCCTCCCGGCGCAGCGACATGAGCTCGTCCAAGAACGTCTCCTCGTCGTCAAGCTCCATGCTTGGCCGGGCAGTAATGTAAATCGCTGGCGCCCCTCAGCTGATGGAGCTCTACCCGCACAACTACAAAACCCTGACGACGCTTATAACAAACTGGACGAACGCGGGGCGTCGGCTGGTAGCGCCACCACATGCGCAACTTGCCGCGCTGCTCCCCCGCCCCAGTGGCCGCAGTGCCCCTAGCCTACAGCCTAGCCTGATGAGCAGCGACCAGGCCGGGCGACAATTATTCCTTGGCAATAATAATAACTGCCGTTTGGGTTTTTGGTGGTGCTCCTCCATCCTCACTGACCCGGAGGCTGGGCCACTGTGGAAGTAGTAGAAATACAGCATGGCCGGCCGGGGCTAGCTAGGAGGAATGGAGTGGAATCTCAGCATTAGTTTAATGTCCCCATGGCGACAATACATTCGGTTTTCAATTATCGGACGGGCATGTCGGTTTCGCCTGAATGAAATCTGCAATCCCTTTTAAAACGCGCTGCCGGCGCCTTCGACCGAGGTCCTCCCTCGCGAACACGGACGGAGACGTACGGGACGGGGATGGAATTTTTAGTCACGGCACGGGTATCCTGGTAGCAGGCTTAGCAGCTAATCACCCACCTAGGCGCGTACATATATATATATATATACTTGTAGTTGGCGATGAAGATGAGACTTGTCACGGCCGCCTACAGGCAAGCAGGCAGAGGGCGCGGCCGGGTCGTCAAAAAGCACGGGCTATAGACGCCGTTGTTTAGTGCCAGATTCCCTTGGCCGTTTGACGAGCCGATCGATGGAGTTGGCGTGGTCTGGTGGTGGGCGCGCCATGCCCGTGGCCATGGCGGATGGACACCGACCGAGAGGGCGGGGCGCACGGCCCACACGGTGAGGTGAGACAGGTGCCTTGCCTAGTTGGGAGGGGAGCTGGGGTGATGTGGATGCGTCGCGTGCGCGGCCGGCATGTCCCCGCCGCAGACACGCGCGAGCGTCGTCGCTGTCGTCGCGACCCAGCGATTGGTACGACGTACACGTATACAGCGGGCGGCCGGGCGGGGGCTCGACGATGATCAATCGCGCTGCGTTGCGTGCTTCGATTCCGCGTGCTACACGGTCTACGGGAGGATCGATCGATCGATCGATCGTGTTCATCTATCCATGCGATGAGATGGACAGGGTGCGTTTTGCGCGTCTAATTTTGGGGCCGGCCGGGGATCGGAAGAATATGCTTTTGTGATGGATGGAGGATTTGCGGTGGGGACTGCGAGCTCGGTCGACGAGTCGCTCGCGTTAATTCCCGCTTGGCGTACGACCGTGTGTCCCACCCGGGGCCCGTCGTCTACCTCATTATATATCTGGGAGATTTGCGGTTAATCTCGATCCGGATGAGCTATCATCAGATCTGATGGCCGCGTGGATAAGACTAAAACAATGCAATGCGCACGGAACAAAACAAAAGGAGGGGGCCGGGGATAAACAAATCCGGGTGGCGCCACGCGTACGCCTGTATGTAGTATAATACAGCGGAGTACCTCTTTGTATTGATTCCAAAGTTCGTACTTACACGACAGCGCTAAGCATATATGGCGTACGTGGCCGGCCTGTTGCAGCATACTCCAGTATAGTATAGTATAGTATAGTATAGTATAGTATAGTAGTATAGTATAGTATAGTATAGTATAGTATAGTATAGTATAGTATAGTATAGTATAGTACTCCTGGTAGCACGTACAGTACGTACCCGTAACAGCATAGTTACGCGGCGACGTCAACATACAGTCTACTCGATGGAGACCCGGCCGGGAGCCAAAAAAGAAAAAAAAGAAATGCATCTATCAATCTCCCTGTCACGCCACACCGCACGCAATACATGTACTCCTACATGCCTTCGTCATCTCTGGGTACCGTACCTGAGCAGCACCGATAGCTCCGCAGACCCTTGCGTCATCGACGCTCTCGGAGCTGCGTGCGTGCGTGCGTGCAATAATCACAGGTACGCTGTACACGGTGCATCAGGCCGGCCGTAGGCGCCCAGCAGACAGAGCAGATCCGGTGCGGTCCGATCCATGGTCCGCGCGCGCGGAAACAAGGAGGTGGCACAGCGCAAGCGGGCGGGCGGTCGGTTCACGGGAGCGCGGCCGGCATCCGCGCGCGACAGTTTGAGGTGACAGGGGCTGGCTGGTACGGTGGTACCCACGCGGGGCGGACGGCCAGGGCGCGGATCCCTAGCGGCACGGCGGCATGCATGCACGTTCCCGTCCCGGCGCGGCGCTGGACGGACGACGGACGGCTGGGTACGCGCACGGTGCCGCCCCGCAAACAGCGGCGGTGTCCGCGGGTGGACGCTCTGCCGCTACGGCCACCACGGGTCTTTTCTTTTCCAAAACATGAGCTCTCCTCTCCTGGTCTGGTCCTGCCTGCCTGGTTGCGCCTCCTTCACTCCCCTGTAGTGGTGGTGGTCTCAGGTCTCTGGGCGTTGTTGGCACGGGGGCCTGTTGAGCTGTTGACTGCAGTGCAGGTCGATGCAGCACGACCGGCCCCGTTTCGCTCCGTTCACGGTTCACCACCCTCTAATTCGTTCACGTGACCGCTGCTGCTGACTGCTGACACGACTGTGCCCGGGGTCGGGGGCGACGGACGCTCTGCTCTGCTCTGCTCTGCTGGGTTCCATGCCATGTCATGCCTGGCCAATTTGGCATCTGGATGGATGAGGAGCCGAGCCAGGGCCAGGGGGGCACGGATGGTCCATGCTTGCGTTGGCCCGGCCAGCTGATCAGATGAGCGGAGTGGCCGTCCGACGATGGGGAACACACGTCTGCTGCGCCGCGTGCTGCCTGCTTCTGCAATCGCATGCCCCTGACTGCCACAATGCCACGCTACCAATGCGATCGTGCGGCGGCTTACGCAAAGGCCAAACGCACACGACAAATCCGAATGGAAAGCTCATCATTCCTTCTAGCTGCTTAGTGTGGTTGCATGATGGATCGGAGGATATGACGCACGCTTCGACCTGCCATCGGCCATGTATTATTGTCTGGGTACGTACGTACGTGCAGCTAATTTAATCTATACAGTAATCAGCACGTCCAGCCTTTTGGAATTGGGAAACGCACACACGTCAGCTAACACAGCAAGGATCAGCTCAGTACATGCACCGAGCTCGATCGCCACGGGAGAGGCCATCTATCAGCGTCTGTCTGGTCTGGCATCGCTAGCTGTTGCTTTGACCCACGTCGACGCTTTTCTCCAATGCCCCTGCAACGCGATGGATGGATTCCAAGACCCGCTCGAGAGCCATGCAAAGGCACAGGCAGCCTGCGATGCTGCCTATGCCTAAGACCGTCTCCAGCATCCAGCGTATCTTCTATTCGGATTGCCTATTACTATTTCAATTACTTTTTTTTTGTCTTCAGTGACTCTGCAGTGTCAAACAGTATTATAGTCAGTCTATATGGGCAAACGGCTGGAGACAGCCTAAATCCAGCGGCCAATCTATTCTTCTCATTTATCACTGTTCCAACTACTATTTTCTCTATAAATAGTATCACTAGACGCAGTCCCAGGTAGGTTACTAGGTAGGTAGCCAGGAATCCTACCAGGATTCAGACATGGGAACAACTCAAAAGGCACTACGACTACGAGAGCCTCAAAGGCGGTAGACGTGGGTTCTGCACCCAACTCATTGCCTGCACAAGAATTCAACCCCCAACTGTCCTAGTATAAGAATCTACGTACTCCACCCCACATATATCATTTCGTTTTTTATTCTACTAGAGAATTCGGTGCTGCGATAGAATCCAAATTCTCAGTACTATAACGGACTTAAAAACACCTCACCAAATACGGCATCCTATCTCATGGCCAAGGCCAGCATAACAGGCACGCTACTTACAATACATACATGTGATAAAACACAAAACAGGAGGGCTAACTGCCTAGGCCGAACCAAGAAATGGCGCAAACCATGCATATGACAAACATATCATGTAGAGTTTTTTCTAAAAAAAACAAAGAAAAGAAAACACTAGAGGTTGTATCCTGGGTCAAGAAGCATATAGCATTCCAAAGCCACCCATTTGGGGTTTCACCTGAATTAATAGGTGATAAGCAGAGTTCAGCAACATCATGGTTGCCTCTTCATTAGCAAAACCAAAGAGAAAAAAATCATTGCCATGAAGTCATACAATGTCTGGCCATAGTGCAGAACCATATCAATAGGCAGAGATAGTCAGAGTAATCATCATGCACCGATTCGCCAGATATGCTTGGATGATGGACACAATTCTCTGATCCATTCTCAAAAAGAAAAAAAGAATCATCATGGACTAGAAATTACTGTCAAACAAATGAAACAATGGGTAGAGGCGTGTAACATAAATATGTTAGCATTTGAAGATATACACTACATAGTTTCAACTTAAGATAGAAAGTTCTCCTAAATAGGAGTACATTGTCTACAAAAAAGAGTCATCAGGCACCAGAGTCCAGAATTTACTGTCAAATAAATGAAAGCACAACATAAGTAACAATCTAAGAATTATTGTTTCAACTTACAGCAATCGGCTACAACATCAACACTATTCAAAAAACTAAACCAACCCAGAGAAACTAATAGCGCTATAAAAAAGAAGAAGTAGGCACCAAAATTCAAGGCGAAGAAGACACATATGTGAGTTGGGGACGTACACCTATGCCTCCCACCAAGAAAGTCCTAGCTTGATTTGTGTCTTGTTGGTATTTTGCATACCATAATACATGGAACCAAATACAATGAATCTAAAACTTCGGATCAAAAGTTACAAATACAAATGGACAATCTTATAGAGGAAGAAATAAATGCATCTGATAATAATGGTGAGTTGGTGACACTGAACTACAAATAAAGCAAAAGGAAGCAAGGTCACTACATAGTAAATTACATCAGACACCCACAGGAACAAAATGGTTTCTAGGCCCGTCGTTTTTCATATAGTATGGTATATAAAATACCAACAAGACATTGTCCTTATTCCTTAACCTGCATTGAAGAACCTCTCACACATTCACCGTTAGGGGAAAATATGTACAATCAAACTTCAAGAGTTATCCAATGCGCTGAGACTAAGATTAATGTTGTGGATTGACATAAATCCATCATTTAAAACAACATATTTACCTTTTACAAGCATGCCAAGCATTGAAGTGTATAGAGTGGAGAAGGAGAATATGCGAAACTTCAACCAATAAATGATATGATGCTTCAGAGGAATACAATGCCATCTGATATGACAAACCGCAACTCATGATGGGAGGAAGAACAAAGAAGAGGTGCAAGGAGCAAGGACGCAACATCTGGTCCTACATCCCTAAAATCATGTCCAAAACCTTACTAAAAAAATAAAAATATAAACTGTCTTAACTAAGAAAGAAACCATAAACTGAATCTAGACACACAGCTCCAGCTAATTATTGAGTGTTATTCCTTGATTAAAAAAACTTGACTAAGTGTTGTATGAGCATTCTTGTGTTAGAGATACGTTTTAGATAATACACAGATTCAAATTTTAACAAATTTCATATGATTTAACTCTGTCTATCTGACAAGGGCTCATGGACAAGTGGACATGGAAATGCAGTGTACATGCCGCTAGCTTGGGTTCAATCAAACAATCACCCGCACCCACCCCACCATACCCCACCCCTCATTTCGGGCCCATGATGTAACTTTATCCTATATGAAGTGTGATACAGGCAATGCATTTTTACCGAGAATTGGCCAATTTCTCTGAACCTGATAGTAGTGTGAAGTGAGGCAACGGAGTGAGTTAAACTCTCGAGGTCAGTAGTGATCATTATCATTCAATGCAAATGATTATTGATGGGGAAAAAAAGTGAATCAAACAAACTACTACGTGGCAATTGGGACATGACTAAGATCAGTAGCGATCATTGTTCAAACAACTTGTGAATGGCATACATATCTGTGTGTTCTGTAATGAGAGAAATGGGTGTTGTTTTAGGGATAAGTGTTCTAACCTCTCCTTGTATCTTAGAACCGAATTTCATTGTTGCTAGGTTCTGGGCCCCAGCAGGGGCAAAGGACCTTGGCCATCTAGTGCATCAGTAATCCCGATTGTCTAGACAGGGCTGTATGTGTGGCCTGTGTCCTATAATTTGTTTCGCTCTTCTCCTTAATACATACAATGATGCGAAATTCTCCTGCGTATTCGACAACAAATGATATGGCTGAGAATATCATAAGATTTCGGTCAACCACCCAGTTGCTGAGAAAATGTTGTACATCGGTGTACACCATGAAGATTAACTAAACATGCAATCTATTGCATGAAGAAAATAGCTCACTAAGGCTCCGTCTAGATCGGTTAAAAATTAGCTGTTAAATATTAGCTAGCATTAGCTACATCCAACCAGCTAATTGGTGTTTATAGATTGCACAACTATTAGCTAGCTAATTTATTAGCTAGACATGTTTATATCCAAACCAGCTAATTTCCCATAGTATTGTTAGTTGGGTGCGTTGCATCCAAACGTGGCCTAAGTCATGCACATTCTTTCAATTTATTTAACAAGTCAGATCATAAATTATCTGCCCAGTTCTCGGATTCATACGGTAGAGGTGTAAACACATCGGACCTACACCGTCCCCTGAGACTGCAAGAGTACATGGCATCATGTGAATGCGATGACAGGCAAGTTAAGAAGATGTTAAAAAAAAATAATACCAGGCCACCCGCAATATTATTCACCATCGAGCAAAACGTCCTGGTTCTCGGTAGCTACTGCCATCACAATGAAATAAATCAAGCTCAACTCGTAGAATTTAGAAAGACACACAAATCGCATTCTCAAAAGGTTCGCTAGGGATCCCATTGATTTCTGCACTCTGAACGGATACAGGTATCAGGTAGATAAGATTCTCGAGGGCGTAGCACCCTGCTAATTGCAATGACCCACACAGGGGAAAGGAGGAAGAATTAGGATACAATACAGATAACCGGGGTCCGGTCATGGGCACAGAGATCAGAAAACATACCCGCAAACACCGAAATGCAAAGAAAAGCTGAATGGTGGAAGCATAGACCGTGAGCCACGGGAGACGACCGAGAGCGAGAAGCGACCGGCGGCGGCGGGTTTCGCCTCTACATGCAGTCTACAGAAATGGGCCACTAGGCAGGTACACGATAGATAGGAGCGCGCGTGATGGCCCGTGGGCCAAAGGCAAACTACGGAAGGGCCCAGCCCCAGAGAGGAGCACGACGCGCTGGCGCTGCTTGGCTTTCGACAATCGACAGCTTGGCTCGCTGCATTTGCCAAGCGCGCGGCCGCCGCTGCAGCGCTGCTTCTGGGGAGTCAGCGGTGGCGACTAAGCCGGCCCCGGAGGCTGTTCCAACTTCCATTCCAAGTACTAGCATGTATGTGATATGTGAATGGAACAGCACCGGTCGCACAAGGTCCATGAGTCGGCCTAGGAGTTTGTTGCAACTGCCGTCGCCCGCCGTCTCCGATGCCCGGGCAGTTTTTTCGGGGCTGCGACTTGCGACGTAATCTGAGATGAACCAATATAGGACACCGTGTATGAAAACGCAGCCCGCTCCTTTATTTTCTAAGCGGTGACAGGAATTGTTGGAATTGGATACGGCAGTCTACAGCCCGCTGTAAGCTGTGCAATTTTTTTTCTTCTCGCCAACGTGCAAAGCTGTAAGATGGGCACTCAGTCAGTCGGCAATTCTTTTTCTGGCACGATCCCTATCATTCCACGCGCCAAGTTCGCTTGTCAAAACTACTTTTTCTCTTCCGCAGAGGTGTGGTGTGGTGACACTTTAACAAAACAGCAAAGCACACAAAAGTTACTTTCAGGAAAGGACAAACTAATAAAAAAATAACGGGAGAAAAGGTTGTGGTTCTTAATGTGAAACCGAAAGAAGCTCATAGGAAACATTTCAAAGAAAGAAGCCCGTGGGCCTCCTCTGTGTAGAAAAGTTGAAGCCCTCCCTGTGACCTGAGCACCTCACGGTCCTCGCTCACGTAGAAAGGTGACATGCAGCGCCTGCTAGGGAACTTAAGTTTTCAAAAACCATAGATGGTCTATCGAGTATCACGATATAACCATAGTATTTTTCTACATCGGTACAATCTAGCACAGGTTTAGAGACAATACTTTGGCCTCACTTCCTTCCCACAAGCCCCAAAACACCATGGTTTTAAATACATAGTTTTTAGAAGTGCTTCCAAATACCATTTTGTACCATAGTATTCTCAAATACCACAGTATTAGGTTGAAACCACGGAAATACTTTGCACCCAAAGTCCCAAACAGACCCAAGTTCTCGACAAGGAACACCAGCTACGATTTCTGATAAAATGGAGCATCTTCGCGAACCTCTTGGTGGAAAAATGGAAACCCACAAATCTAAAACATTTCTAAAAACACACTTAAATACATATAGAAACTTTCGCACGTTTCTTGTGGACTTCGCCATTTGTAATGACATTTTACGCAATTTCGCACATGTGTTTTTTTTTTTTTTGCCATTTTTGTAAACAATAAGTTTTACCTCCAACTTAGGCAGCAATACAAATTTATCAATGCACTATGGTGCAAACATTTTTTTGACAGCTTCATCTGCATATATTTTTCAAGTGAGATTTTCATGTTTTCCACTGATAGGGTAGTTTCCACCAAATATTTTCTCCATATATTTAACCTCGGATGAAGTGCACCCATCCGAAGATTAGGCGCCAGCCTCGGTGAACTTGGCCGGAGTATTGATTGACATGGTTCGGACAAGGGTGGCGAGGCCTAGCTTAGAACAAGTCCAAGTGATGCATAGACCGACCGGATTGTCGTGCTATGTCAATACTGTGGCCACCAAAGTTTTTTATTACTCGGTCACTAGAAGTTGTGTTCGACAATGTACTATGGATTTCTGGTGACCTAAAGATGACACACAACGTAGCGTTTGGCAGATCATCATGCAGAAGGTGTTTGCTGACTCCATATAAGGAGTGCATAACTGTTGACACAGTGGATAATTTTCGTAGGACTTAACTCCACGAGCGTATTTGAAACCGTGTACTTTGAGCACCCCTCGGTCGATGAGCTCCACAAATATCTCAGAGCTATCCCATAGATCCGTTTTTACTAGCATTGGTGTTTGTGGAGCTAGATCGGTTCAGCCCAGAGGGTTTATAAGTAGCAGATCGATCTAGCTTAAAGAACACACGAGATGAGCTCATCTCGAAGACACCTATATAATTATATGATCCCTAAAACGAATCATCTGATCTGATGGCTCGCATCACATGCGGTCCTAGTTTGGCGTGCATCAGCTCTGCTTACGCAACGACTTGTGTTGGATTGTTCCATCTTCCACCGCGGATGCCGATCAGACCACGCATTTTTGTTGTGACTGTGCGCTAGCGGCAGCCACAGCCAGCGCACGGCGAGGGGGCGATATGACGAGAGGCCGGCAAGACCACACACATGGCGCGCGGCAAGGCTGTCCGTGGCCAGCCTGAGCCGGCCTCTCCCTCTCGGCCTCTCGCGTCGCCGTGCCAGCGCGAGCGCGCCCCGCCTCGTGCCCCCCGCGCGCGCTCCGCTCCGTGCCAAAAACCATCTGGCTGTCCGGACCGGGTTGGCGGAGCCTACCACTCGCTCCCACGGCCTCCCCTCTTCCTCCCCCCACGCGCGCTGGGCCTGGGCTGGGCGGCCCCATAAGCCCGATTCCCATTTCCCATAAAATAAAATAAAAAACCTGGCCGTCCGATCAGATCGCAGCACCGCGAGGCAAGCCGCAAGCCCCAGCGCCAGCCGCTCTGCTCTGCTCTCCGCAAAAACCCCCTTGCTCGCTTGCCGCCGCTTGTTTATATCCCAAAAGCCCACCCAAATCCCCCCCCCCCCCGTCCACCTCCTGTCCATTTCCTCCCCCGCCCCCATCCCCTTCCCCTCCCTCCCCGCTCCGCTCGTCGCTGAAGAAGAAGGAATGGAGGCGGCGACGATGGCGTGGACGGCGGCGGTGGCCGGCGTGGGGCTGCTGTACTGGTTCGTGTGGGTGATGGGCGCCGCGGAGGTGAAGGGCAAGCGTGCGGTGGATCTCAAGATGGGATCCATCACGCGCGACAAGGTGCAGGACAAGTACACGCAGTACTGGTCCTTCTTCCGGCGGCCCAAGGAGACGGCCACGACGGCGGCGTCGGCGGAGAAGGTGCCGGCCTTCGTCGACACCTTCTACAACCTCGTCACCGACATCTACGAGTGGGGGTGGGGCCAGTCGTTCCACTTCTCGCCCTCCCTCCCGGGCCGCTCCCACCGCGACGCCACGCGCGTCCACGAGGAGCGCGTCGCCGACCTCCTGGGCGCGCGCCCGGTCCACCGCCTCCTCGACGTCGGCTGCGGCGTCGGCGGGCCCATGCGCGCCATCGCCGCGCACTCGGGCTCCCACGTCGTCGGCATCACCATCAACGAGTACCAGGTGAACCGCGCGCGCGCCCACAACCGCAAGGCGGGGCTCGACGCGCCGCGCTGCGAGGTGGTCTGCGGCAACTTCCTCGCCATGCCCTTCCCCGACGCATCCTTCGACGGCGCCTACTCCATCGAGGCCACCTGCCACGCGCCCAGGCTGCAGGACGTCTACGGCGAGGTGTACCGCGTGCTCAAGCCGGGCGGCCTCTACGTCTCCTACGAGTGGGTCACCACCTCGCTGTACCGCGCCGAGGACCCCGACCACGTCGACTGCATCCACGGCATCGAGCGCGGCGACGCGCTGCCGGGCCTGCGCCGCCAGGACGAGATCGCGTCCATCGCCAGGGAGGCCGGCTTCGAGGTGCTCAAGGAGCAGGACCTGGCGCTGCCCCCCGCGCTGCCCTGGTGGACGCGCCTCAAGATGGGCCGCGTCGCGTACTGGCGCAACTCCCTCGTCGTCCGCGTGCTCACCATGCTCCGGATCGCGCCCAAGGGCGTCTGCGAGGTGCACGAGATGCTCTACGAGACCGCGCAGCACCTCACCCGCGGCGGGGAGACCGGCATCTTCACGCCCATGCACATGGTGCTGCTCCGCAAGCCCGCCGCCGCCACCGCCACCGCCGAGGAGGCGAAATAGTAGCGTGTCAAAGACCGCCGCGGCCGCCGCCACACCGCCAATTTAATTCTCACCCACCCGCGCCGCAAAAGGGGGAAGTTGAAGAGGAAATAATCTGGCAGAAGCAGCAGAGGTAAGAAGAAGAGCAGAGCAGAGCAGGCTGGCTACTCGGAGGAGGAGGGGAGAGCTCAGATTCGATCTCGTTTAGAGACGACGACACTACTAGGAAGGAACCTTTGCTTCTTGTTACTCTCTTTTCTCGTTCGTAGTTCAAATTTTAGTTGTTTTTTTTTTCCTTTTTGGGTGGAGGATTTCGTTCGTCGGGTTGGTCGGGACGACGACGAGGTTGGGATTTAGATTTGTTTTTTCTCGCTTGCTTGCTTGATCGGTGGATCCATCTTATCTATCAGCCATGTTTTGTCCGCAACAATACTCCTACATTGGAATTGAATTCCCCAAATGTTTGGTGAGATGTATGTGCTCTTCCCTTCTCTCCTCATATATCTAGTTATTATAGGAATAGTGGTTTACTGGCTCCGTGTTCCGCGGCCCATGCCGCGCACTCCGTGTCCGTGGCGCTGGCGCGGTGAAAAAGGTTAGAAACGACAAACATTCTCGCTGTTTCACGTAGTATTTTACTGGCCTGGACTCGAGCCGGAGGCCTCCTCCCCCCGTGGGTGGCCCGCCCGCCTAGCGCGTGCATCTCGTCCGATCCTATGGCAAGTGGGGCCCCGAGATCGGATCTGGAGTGTGTTGTTAACAGGCGATTAAAAAGAAGGAAATCAGTCAGCTCAGCTGGCGTGATTAAAAGAAATCGGGGCGGGGGATGGAGACAAGCCGGGCACGTGAGCACTTCACGGATGCCGATGCGCGCCCCGCCTGCTCGGCGCAGCCCAGGGACGGACGGAGAAAAGCTGACACGGGGCCTCCCGTGGCCCGGCGGTGGGCTGCGCTGCGGGCGGGGGAGCGGAAATATCCGTTGGGGCGGGGCGTCCTCGTGCTCGTGCTCGTGCCAGTGGATGGATGGACGGTGGGGCCTGTATCGTGTCAGCGGCGTGCAGGATCGGTCGCTGTCAGAGCAGAGGACATCTTTTTGCCTCTGGCGGTGGCATGTGCCGCCTGCCTGCTGTTCCGCGGGAGAGCAAAAAGAATGGCGCTTTGCAGTTTTTGTGTCGCGCCGCGCCGCGCCTCAGCTTGAGATATTCGAATTGGATGCTGCCGCTGCGCTAGTGCTGCCATGGTAATTGACAGTAAGTAATAAAAAGTACTAGTATCTGGTAGATTAAGAAGGAATTACGTAACGGCAGCACTGGCAGGCGATCAGCCGATCTGGATCCCAGTCCACTAGTCTAGTCCAGGCAAAGCATCCGTACCAGCTACTACGAGAGTAGTACTAGCCTGCTGAATCCCAACTCCTGAACCCTGATCTGAAAGCTTTAAGATCAGGATGATTAGGAAGCGAATCCGTACTATATCTACGACATTAGGTAAATAGTATTTTTTTACTGCGTGTGCAGTACGTAAACAGTATTTTCTACGTCCATATCTATTCCCCGATGATGACATTGGTCTAAGGCTATCTCTAATAGGAGAGTAAAAAGACTAACTACAGCACTGTTCAATACTGTAGCATTACTGTAAACGGAAAGAATTATAGTTAGAATAATAAAAAAAATAGTATTATAGGCGACTAGACTAGGATGGTCTAAGAAGCAGAAGCGGGGTGGTGAATCACATGCGGTGGTGATCGCTGGCGGGGCGGGGGAGCCGGGAATATCTGCCCTAGTTCTGGTTCCGGCGGGCGTATAGCGGTATTATAAATGATCTTCCCGATTTGGATTTGCAGCCCTCGCATCGCATGGCCTGATGAGATGCCCCCAGTACCACGAAGCACAGAAAATGGTCCAGACAGTCCAGGCTGCTGCTGCCTGGATCTTGCCTGGCTCCGCGATCACTCGCCCTCCTCTCCGCCTTTCTTTATTTATTTATTTTTGAGTTAATCGGAGGGATGAGGGTTCTCATCTTTTCATTTTCCATTGACGCAAAGAATCCGCCTTTCTTTATTGGCCTCGTCTTCCAATTAAGTATCGCAATCAGTGTGGTTTCGACGAGCTGGCAGCACCCAAACACCACCTCCGCCCCGTTGGTGGCAGCTTTCGCGTGATCGTGGCCAGCCGTCTCTTCTCCTGATCAGATGCTTCCAGCTCCGTCCGTTGACGCTTTGGGTCGCCGTCCGTCCCTGCTTCAGTTCAGATATACTGCCTCCATTTTTGTTTATATTTGTTGTTAGGACATCAACATGTAGTTCATTTTGTGAAGAAAAATGTTGTCCGAACGACAAACATTGCCGAAACAGAGGGAGTATATATGCATCGCCAGAGTGTTCTCTCTATGTGCGGGGGGCGTGTATATCCTGCGCTTCTATTTGTGTTCTCTAGTGACCTCTGTCTTACACTTGAACGAAACAATCACGTCTGGGACGCACGTATGAACTGGTGCTCAGCCTGATAAATCGCACCGATTGCGATGCCTTGGCACGTGTTCCGAACGGAGCGTTGGCGACGGACACCCTCTCCAGCACCTCCACCTACAGGCTGCAGAGACAGGTCTCTGCGCCCTCCGCTTACGGAGGAGGGTTGGTGGCAACTGAAACAGGATGGTCCCTGCAGGCAGCAGGGGCCCTCGGCTCGTGTGGCTGGCTCCATCATGCATCTCCATCGTTACTGAAACTAATAACTGAAAACTCCTCCTATTGTTGGAGGCTGGAGGTGTGGGTGCCAGCCAAGATCGAAAGCCGTTGGAAACCAAGCGAGGTCCAGGAGACTCGAGCGTGCAGGCGCAGGCAGAGGCAGCCACCGGAGATGTCGAGGTCGTTGCCCCCACCGCCGCTGAGACGAGAACCGTAGGCGTTTCCTCCCCTCGTCTTCGTCCCGGTGCGTCGGTGGTGCCGGGTGCGTGTTGCGCTGTGCACCGATGGTCGAGTGCCAGTCGAGCGCCACGGCACATTGCACACGGTGGTGATCCGTCCGTGGCTGCTTCTCCTACAGCTAGCTTGGCTGGGGACATGCACAACAATTTCCTCTGAATTTCGCTGAAGCAGGGATATATTGCCGGGTTTCTGGATTATACATAATTTTCTGTTCTGCAGTTGCATTTCCAACGTTCTAACTAATTTACAATACAATACTGTGCTAGCAGTTTTTACTGGCAGCATTCATTACAGTATAATGGTGCACAAATATACGATGACGTTTTGCTCTGTTTGTCCACAAGTCAACATGTGTTTATTCCTGACGTACGATCTTCTTCTATTCATGGTACATATTTTCTGGTTACTCTAAATCATGCTAGGTGTCCACGTGAATAGTTCTTTTTTCTAAGGGGAACATGAATAGTTCTGGTAAAAACATGTTACGGAGCACAAACCCATGTACTGCACTATCTGACAGATATTTTGGCATGTGTTGGGCTAGTCGGCCCATGTTTGATTGAAGCCCACTGATCATCACTGGATCCACATGTTTTGTAATTTTCCTGTACAAGGTTTTGTTCCACCTGAATTGAATTTTTGTGCAAAGGTCTTGTTCTCAATTGAAGCCATCGATTGCTATCATCACATTTGTACATTTTGCTTCCAAGTGTAGAATTTTTTTTTTGTTCGGCCAGAAATGCATGATTTGTTCAAACGTTGTAAATTTTCGGCTTCACCGGTGTGTTTTCTATTTAAACAGAAATATTATTTTTGTAAACCAGAAGCATTTTTCTCTCAAAGCTTGACTATTTGGTTATGAATACGGAAAATCAATCTTGTGAAGACGGAACATTGCCCTAAAATCAAAAGAAGAAGCCATATGTTTTTCTTTTTTATGCTTATTCCTACCGGGCCAAGGAATGTATTCTCCCAGATCCAACTAATACGAGGCTGCCATATCCCACATGCATGCAGAGCGCCAATGAGAAAGGAGAGGGAAGAAAACTACTACACGCACGGACACGGGGGTCGGGTGAGGGCTGAAGACTCCCTCACTCCATGTCAATGCTCCATGGCCCATGGGCCAAGGCGGTGCGCCCGGTGTACCAGCAGCAGTCTACGAGTACGAACAATAATTCCGAGAGCTCACACTCACACGGCTTATTTTCAGAAGAAGACAGGATACGATCAACTACTGAACTAACTACAGCCCTAACTAAGTGGGACCGCTATTGCCAGGTCTCGATGCCAACAACCAACCAGCCAGCCAGAAAAACCCCGCTCGACGAGCCGCCGGCCGTGTGCACTGCATCCCTACGGCTCGGCGTCGGCTTTGGCGGCGCCCGGGCGGGTCTCGTCCTCGGCCTCGGTCTCGCGGGACATCTCCTCGAGCGACTTGCCCTTGGGCTCCGGCACCAGGAACGTGAGCAGGAAGCCAGCGAAGCTGCAGCCGGCGAGCGCGAAGAGCGAGTTCCTCACGCCGATGCCCGGTCGGTAGCCGTGCGCCGTCTTGTCCGGGTCGGGGCTCTGCGCCAGGTACAGGAAGCCGAAGGAGCCGATGATGGCGCCCACCTTGCCCGACGCGGCGGAGATGCCGTGGCACGTGGCGCGGAGCCGTGCCGGGTAGATCTCGGCGGGCACGATGAAGGTGGTGGCGTTGGGCCCGAAGTTGGCGAAGAAGAAGGTGAAGGCGTACATGACGACGAACCAGGTGTGGGCGCCGCCGGTCCAGTGCGCGTACGGGACGGCCAGCCCCAGCATGAAGGCCGTCATCATGAGGAAGCCCACGAGCTGGATGGCGAACCGCCCCGCCACGTCGATGAACGCCACCGTGAACCAGTAGCCCGGCACCGTGCCGCACAGCGCGATCAGCGTCTGCGCGCGCGCGATGTGGAACAGCTCGTCCAGCGCGCTCATCGTCCGCGCCGCGGGGATCCACCCCACCGCGCTGAAGATGTCCTTCTGGAACAGGTTCTGCGAGTAGTAGGCCACGTCCAGGAGCAGCCACGTGGACGCCGTGCCCACGAGGTGGAGCCCGTGCCGGCGCGCGAACTCCCGGGAGAAGAGCCCGAACGGCCGCCGGTGCGCCGTCTGGGCCGCCGCCGCCTGCTGCTCCACCTTGGCGGCGATCTCCACCTGGAGCACCTTGGACATGTCGGCCGCGGCGCGCTCCGCGTCCCTGGCGATCAGCGCCGTGTAGCGCGCCGTCTCGGGCATCTTCATCCTCCAGTAGAAGGTGAGCAGCGCGGGCACGGCCCCGAACATGAGGATGACGCGCCACACGAGGTCCGCCTCCGGCGGGGTGGACGCGGCGGGGTCGGCGGCGTAGGGCGGCGCGGGGAACCGGCTCCGGAACAGCGCGGTGACGCCGAGTGCGACGGCGCCGCCGGCCAGGATGCCGAAGCCCTGCATGGCGAACACGGCGGCGATGAAGGCGCCCCGCGTCCGCTTGTTGGCGTACTCGGACATGATGGTCGCCGACAGCGGGTAGTCGCCGCCGATGCCGAAGCCGAGCCAGAAGCGGAAGAAGCAGAGCGTGGCCATGACGCACGCCGGGGAGCGGCCCAGGGAGAGGCCCGAGGCGAGGGAGCAGGCGATCATGGTCAGGAGCGTCATGCCGTAGACGCTCTTCCGGCCCACCCTGTCGCCGAGCCAGCCGAAGAAGAGCTGCCCCGAGAGCGTGCCGACGAAGGCCACGCCGTTGACGGCCGCGGACACCTCCGGCGGCAGGCTGCCGGGCGTGGGCGAGCCGTCGACGGTGTAGTAGACGCGGCCGATGAGCTTGGTGACGAGGGAGATGCAGAAGAGGTCGTAGGCGTCGGTGAAGAAGCCCATGCCGGCCACGACGATGGCCGTGAAGTGGTACCACTGCGTCTTGGCGGCGTCCAGCGCCGAGAGCACGTGCATGTACTGCTCGCCCGCCATTGCGTTGCTTGCCGTTGCCGCCGGATGTCGTATGTATGTATAGTGAGGAGGAAGTGAGAATATTCCAGGCGCCGAGTCCTTCATTCCTTTGGTGCCCAACTTCCTAGGCCACAAACTCTCCCCTGCTCAACGGCTTCTCTCCATGTTCCATGCAAAGGCTTTGACGGGCTCGCCTCTGGCGCAGCTCCTGAGCTCCATGCCTCCGCTCCGATCCATGCGCCGCGGGCAGGGCGTCTGGTACTCCTACGGCCAGTTTCTTCGTATAGATAGATAGATCTTGCGCTGCGCCTCTCCATGGGCTGGGCCTCGTTTTCGTCACACGTTACAAGGCCCGCTGCTACAGAAAACAGGCAGGCCGGGCCCCGCTCGGTATTTCGCGGATAGGCCGTCTCCATCCAAGTCACGGGCCGCCGGCGACACGCAGCCTGGCCCAGTCGCCCCCGTGGTCCTCGATTGACTTGTGAAGCGATGGAAGCTTCTCCAAAGCCGGCGGTCCAACCGTCGAACGCGGCATCGCTGCCGTCCTCGTCTCCTCCATCGATCCTCCCGGCAAGAAATCAACCACCCACGCACGCCAAGTTACCAGCAGATCTCCGATGGCGTCGTCGGCGTCCTCCTCGTACCGGTGCGCGGCGTGCGGCGCGGACCTGAACCTGTCGGCGGCGCACCTGTACCCGGCGGGGTTCTACTTCGAGGCCGGGAACAAGGGCACGCTGTCCTTCTCGTGGGTGGACGAGTCGCGCCTCCGCTTCGCGCCCGAGGACCGCATCCGCCCCTTCTTCGAGACACTCAACTACTGGGGCATCCAGCGGAAGCGCACGCGCATCAGCTGCGCCGCCTGCGCGCGCCTGCTCGGCCACGTCTACGACGACGGGCCGCCCCTCATGCAGGGAACCGGCCAGTTCGGGATGGGGCCCAGCCAGGTCGTCCCGCGCCAGCCCAGGTACCGCTTCAAGATCAAGGCCGTCGCCGCGCCCACACCGCCGCCCGCCACCGCCGCCGCGTATGGTGGGGGTTGGAAGGGAGATTATTAGCCGCCTTGCTCCGCTGATTTTTTTTTTTTTTTTGACTCTCGTTCGAACCTGTCGTCGTGTTCATATTTGTTTTGTTGTTTAAGATTCGGATTTGCTTCCTGTAAATCGTGTCGTGACGTCGTGTTTCGCCTTATTTTGTTGTTATCAATATAAATTTGAGCTTTATTTTGGGGGAAGGGAATGGCACATATGCATGCGATTTTGAACTTGCGATCATCGATTCACGTACAGTCACGCACATATAATCATCACGCTATAAGAAAATTGGAGGGGAATCCTAACAGGGCAATCGAGTGTCTAGTTTTTCAGGGCCACGAACTGTACTTCGGTTGTCCCTGACGAGTATTTGGATAAATCAATCAATCAATCATTCATTCCCCAAAAGGATCAGAGGGGGTTGAAATTGAATTGAAAGGGATTCAAGATTATGAGAATCCCCTTCAATCCCCTGCCGCTTGAGTGTACTAAAACAGTATGATCACTGAGGTGAGGTTGTCCTAAGGATGCTGAGCTTAGGAAGCATGCCAACCAAGCGAGGGCAAGATGGTGGTGAAGTGAGATCATCAATCGGCGTGGGTGTGGCGGTGGACTATGGTGGACTGGTAGAGATAATGGCTGCTGTCGCCAACGGAGAGAGAAAGGTTAGTGTGGCAGTGGGCTACGGGGGACGATGGTAGACACAATGGCTGTCAGCCTGTCATCGCTAGGAATGCAAAAGAGAAGTGCAGTGCGGGTCGCTAGCATATATTTCAGAAATTGGGGTCTCAGTTCGTAAGCCTATCAGAATTTGGCACTCGGAGCTAGTTACATGTCGCTGACTCGTAGTGATCCACGTGACATTGTGATGTGGTGTCAAATTCTAAAAAGCACGTGAATTTGAGTCCCATGCTCTGAAATCTCTCGGTCGCAAGGGCAATGAGAAGGGCAGCATGGGGGTGTCACAGTTCACGGCTCCCTATATTCACCAGTTTAATTTGAGGAAGAACATAGAACACTGCAACTTTTGATAGATGGAAGGTTGCCTGGCTGTTGGATGGAAATAAGCACATGAGATGTGTTTGATTGTTTGAGGGCATTGGGAGTGTTAGATTGTATTCATGTTTTCCTGGAAAGAAAACGATCCATGTTTAACACTAGACCACGACACCACGTACACGGAGTTGCCACAAACCACCGCCAGTGCGTGTTTTCAGAGTTCAGGTTGTGATTCTCCTCCTGCCATGCTTACCAGCTCGCTGGTTGAGCCCGCCATGGATCACCTGCTAGAAGAAAAATATTCTGTGCTTGTGTAGGAAACATTGCACGAACATATAGATAGACAAATGGCGTGAACCTGTGTTCATGTATAATTTAAGGTTGGACTGAATTTTGTTCAGGGGGGAAAACGAGAGAGGAGATTGGACTTAATTTTGTTCAGAGGGATAAGGAGAGAGAGAGATAAGTGCGGATGCATGCAACTATTCTTGTGACCCGCAACTTCAAGTCTACATCAATTCAACATTCTGAATTCTCATTTTTTTTAGTTTTCCTTGCATTTTTTCCAACAGCAAACTTTGCATGAACATAGATGCCTGTATCCCCTATCCATCTATAGTTTTTATTACATTTTCCATGCATTTTTTTCCTTGCCCCACTGGCCACAGGATGCTTTCTCCACCCGCTACTTAGGCTCCTAGGCTGAAAACTGAAAATCTGTTCCTTGTTCAGTTGTCTACTTGCGTAAATATATCACATTCACAGCAGTTATTCTCGCTGGACACGAGACCTAACTAAGCAAACAGAGGTGCTCTGCTGTAGTACGATCAGAAGCAGGGATTAAACGAAAACAAAAACAGATTTTTTTCGAGGAAAACGAAACACGGATCTCTTCGTTGATCACTAAAAGAATCGTACTTATATTCAATATCATTGATAAATTGTGCTACAACTGCAGTCATGGTATTACATCTGTTTTCTACCGATTGATCTAAGGGGGGAAAGAACCAGGAAACGATCACAGAAGAACCAGTCACAGAACAGTGATCAGAAACACTTGACACCAGAGGCGGCAGAAACCGCGATCTTGTCGCTGAAGCCGCCGTCTTCCACCTTGCTGATCTTGGAGCGGTGATCGTCCTTGTCGTTGGCCTCCTCCGCGGCGGCCCGCTTCTTGTTCTTGGCCTCCTCTGCGGCGGCATCCGCGGCCGCCATGTCGAGCAGGTGGCGCGCCTGCTCCAAGGCCTCGGCGAGCCCCGGGACATGTTCTTTGAGCAGCGTCAAGGTGTCGGGGCCTTCTCCCTCCAGCGTGGCCACCATCTCCCTCAGCTCCCGCACCGACCGTGCCGCCAGGTACCGCGTGACGGAGTCCGGCGGCGGCGTCCCGGCTACGAGGGACGCGGCGTGGATGGCGTCCTCGAGGCCGACGGGCTCGTGGTCGCCCCTGCGGCGGCGGTGGCCGGCGAGGCCGACGCGCAGCTGGCGGCCGCGCAGGAGGTGGCCGTGCAGGTTGCGGCAGGCGCTGCGCGCCGTCTCGTCGTCGGGGTACTCGACGAAGGCGTAGCCCCTGCTCCTGCCGGTGGCGGGGTCGGAGGCCAGGCGCAGGGAGCGGACGGGGCCGATGAGCTCGCAGGCGTCGCGGACCTCCTTCTCGGCGGCGTGGAACGCGATGTTGCCGACGTACACAACGCGGCTGCAGCGGCAGTTCGCGGCCGCCGCCGCCAGGGACATGCTGCCTTCCATTCCCGCGGATCGACGAGGGGTTAGGAGAGGGTGCGATCGATCTGCGATGGATGGTGAGCTGCGGAGACGAGCGCGAAGTTATAAAGGCGGCAACTCGACGTCCAGTCGTTGTCCGACCGTCCGAGTCCGCTTCGTGGCGGCATTTCGTGCTGGTCAATTTTTCGGTTTGTTTTTTGAGAAACCGTCAACTGCAAGCCGACGTCAGCGCCACTCGAGCCCAACCCTCACCGACTCGGACCAGGCTGGCCCAGATCAGCCCAGCCCAAAACTGACGCTCGGCCCGGCTACCCCAAAATCAGATTTGGGAGTAGACGCTCAGCCTGGACCGGAGGCCGCAGCACGGAACGGAACCATGGCCGGGACACGCACACGCCCGCGCCTCCGCCCTCCTCCGCGCCCCCTCCGCAGCGCGGCGTTCGCTGGCGGCCGCGTGGTCCATCCACGAGGGGCCCAACACCATCGATGAGCTCCTGGACCGGCACCTTGTCAAGAAGCCCGCGGCGGTCCTCGACGACGACGCGGCGGAGGCCAAAGCGCGGCGGCGGCTGACGAGCTCCCGGCGGGAGGCGCTCTCCCTGTACCGGGACATCATCCGGGCGACGCGGCTCTTCTCGTGGCCCGACGAGTGCGGGGTGCCGTGGGGCGAGGTGCTGCGCGCCAACACCAGGCGCGAGTTCGAGGAGGCGCGTTGGGAGCGCGATCCGGAGGTGGTCACCCGGCTCCTCATCGGCGGCCGCGACGCCGTGCAGCAGGCGCTTGACCGCCTCGCCGACGCGCAATCGAGGCCGAGGAGGCCAAGCGCCGAGGCGGAGCATAGATTCAGAACAGGATGTCCCTTTGTTTAATCCTGTTGTTGTAAGCGACTATGTCTATGTCTATGGTTCGTGTTTGGTACGCAATGGTTCAAAGGATTCAGCTACCACAAGCAACTAAGCAAGTGCGATTACTACTCTTCATGTTTGACTCTCATTGCAAGAGAAATGACCTTTTTTGAAAAGCATTTCATCGTTGTATAATGTATGGTAGTACAGTGAATAAAATCAGCTCAGCCTTTTTCTACTCACTAAAAGAAGAAGAAATACATCAGTTTTGTACATGATCCTACTTTCAATTGCTACAAAAACTGGAGCTTGGTCCTGTCCAATGTGTGTGATCAGTAGTAGGTCAGAGTGCCCCCTGGTCACCTGCTGTTTGAAATCAAGAAACGAAGCTTGTTCCTTGAAGCATCTGCTACGAGTACCTGGAACGGATCTATGTGTCCTCAGCTTGAATACACGCTAATAGCAGCTTGCAATTGTATCTTGCGTCAGTTTTGTGAAAGCCCGGGTGTTGTCAGGACAGAATACTCTGCATCCAGGTGCCCTGCTCTTGCAGAACTTCCTTCAGGCATACCATCAACCATGACAATTCACCAGTAGTCACCACAGCAACAAGAGCCGTCTGAGAGTACGTGATATATCTTTGTGTCACCAACAACAATCTTCTGTCCCGAAAATTTTGATATCAGCTTTAGTGCATGATGGCACTGGTTGCACACACGCACATTCTTCTTAACAAGAATGGGGGTTCCAGCCTCAGATGATATCAGACCAAAGGCAACTGCCAGCCTTAGACTATGCTTGTTAGGCGGTACTGTTTTCCTTGATGCAAAGGGATCTGGATCGCGGAGTTTACTTGGGTTATCCAAATTTTCTCCAATATTTCTTGATAGAAAATCTGAAAATTCATGAATTTCCTCACTCTGAGGGTGAGACATGTCCTCGTTGACAAAACTGTACTCTTTATCATTAAGCTCGACAAGGCTTCTTGCTTCTGTCCTTCGGAACCCCTTCTCCTTCATCAAAGACCTTATCCTCTCCACATCCTCCCATCTCCCGGCATCAGCATACATGGAAGACAGAGCAACGTAGCAGCCTGTGTTGTTATGTTCTAGTTGGAATATCCTTTCTGCAGCATATTCTGCTATATCTATGTCATTCTTATTTCTGCTCGCAATCAGTAAGGAACCCCAAATCCTGGATGTTGGAGCTATCGGCATGTTTTCAATAAACCGTAGCGTCTCTCTAAGATCACCTGTCCGCCCCAGAAGATCAGTCATGCATCCATAGTGCTCAATCTGTGGAATCATGCCATATTCTTGTTGCATTGAATTGAAGTGCTTCCAGCCCTCGACCTCCAGGCCTGAAACACTGCAAGCGGTCAACACAGAGACAAAGGTACTCTCATTTGGTTCCATACTCTTACATTTCATCTCATCGAACATTTCCAGTGCAGTTTTTCCCTTTCCATGAATTGCATACCCTATAATTATTGTGTTCCAGGAGATCACATCCTTGCCTTGGATTCTGTCAAAGATCTCCCTAGAGGCCACAATATCACCACACCTTGCATACATATGCACAACTGCGTTCATAATGAGAGTGTTACATCCATGGCCTAACTTGATAATGTAGCTGTGCATCTGCCTGCATTGTTTTAGTGAACCTAGCAAGACAAATGCTGGTACTACTGTCGTCATGGTGAAATAATCAGGATAAAGAGGTTGATTCAGTAACTCCAAGAACAATGCGATTGCTTCCTGATACATTTCCATATACATGTAGGCAGCAATCATATTATTCCATGAAACCAGAGTTTTGTTTGTTATCTGACCAAATATCTTTTCGGATGATTCCACTTTACCAACTTTGCCATACATCTCCAAAAGAGCGGTCTCAAGCACCACGTGAGGAAGAAAATGTCTCCGAACCACGTAAGCATGAACACTCCTTCCATACAGTGAGCTTTCAGTTTGAGCACAGGCGGCAAGCAAATTGATAGCAGTGACCGCATCCACCTTAAACCCCTCTGCTCTCATTTGCATGAAGCAATCAAATGCATCGACAGGCCGCTCATTCAACGCATAGCCACCAATCATACAATTCCATGTCACCACGGTCCTCAGAGGCATCGTTGCAAAGACATTCTCAGCGAACGACATATCACCACATTTGCAGTACATGTCAATAAGAGAAGTTCCCACCTTGACATCCTGCTCCAGCCCGTGTCTGATGGCATAGCCATGTATCTCACGCCCTTGCATCAGCCCCGACTCCAGGCAGCAAGCCGCGAGAGCAGCTATTATCCCAACGCTGTCATGGCACACTTGTTGCGCATAGTTCATCTCCTGGAAGCAGGCTAGTGCCAGCGCCCCCATCCCGTTCGACACGTAGCCATCCACCAACGTGTTCCAGGAGACGATGTCCCGCGCCGGCATTCCGTCGAACACCCTCTCGGCGTCCCCGACCAGGCCGAGCCTGGCGTAGAACGCAACGAGGGAGTTGCCGGTGTACACGTCGGCGCCCAGGCCAAGCTTGATCACGGCCGCGTGCGCCGCGCGGCCCACCTCGAGCGCGCTGAGGCGCGCGCAGCACTTGACGACTACGGGGAAGGTAAAACGGTCCGGGCGGGCGCCGGCGGCGAGCATGGCGCGGTACGCCGAGAGCGCGTCGCCCGGGAGGCCCGCGTCCGCGAAGCCGCGGATCATGACGTTGTGGAGGAACGCGTCGGGGGCCCTGACTGCCGAGAAGGCGTTCGCAGCCTCGTCCATGCGGCCCGCCGCGACGTGGGAGAGGACGAGGGACTTGGGACCGGAGCCGGGGACGGTGCGGGAGCGTCCCCCGACGTACTTGGGCCGGACGCGGGGCGGAGGTTCCTTGGAGGTGGCAGCGGTGAGGTTCTGGGAAGCGCAGGTGGTGGCGGCGGCGGCGGAGGTGGCATGGGATGCGCGGGAGGGGAGAAGAAGCGGCGTGGCCATGGTGGAGCGGGGGCGCGGGCGGAGGGAAGCGGACGAAAACGAGGTGGATATTTCTGTGTAGAGTTTTTGCTCTCGCGGTTTATCCAATCATCAGGCAAGGGAGAGGAGCTGAGGAACGTGTCACGTTTGCTGCATGCTGAGCATACTGCAGAATTCATGGGAGCGGGGTTTTTTTCCTTGAATCCTACGTTTTTCACCTGAAACTTTTTTTTTTTGAAAAGGGAAAAACATTTCCATTCATTCATAGAGATGGGTGCAAAGTTGCCCATTGAAAGTTTGCCAAAGTATCTCGCACTGCGCAGTGCAAATTATGGCTTAAAGCATTACAAGAAAAAAGGCAAGTAGAGATGGAAGCCTGTCTTGCCAGCTTTGCAAACTTATTAGCCACATCTTTAAGATGGAGTAAGTTATTCCTTGTGTCACATCAGCAAATTCAGTAAGAAAAAGTCGCAGTGACCTGTGTCGGAGTGAGGCTGTCCTGGCTGTGCTAGCACTTCACTATCTGTAATCAAATTAGCCCTCTGCAAATTGAGTGCTCTAGCTAGTTTCGCCCCCATGAGTAGAGCGTTTGCTTCTGCTTGTAGTGGCTCCGTTGCTCGTTGTATACCTACCTGAATGAAGGAACCAGATTTTTCACTTGAAACTGAATTCAGCTTCCTGTGTTCCGAAAGGCATTTCGAGAGGGATTCTGTTCCCAATTTCCAGCAAAAAATTGCTGTATCATATCTTGATAAGGCATGCAGTACATAGTCAAGATTTGAGATTACAGACTATCATATCTTGATAAGGCATGCAGTACATAGTCAAGATTTGAGATTACAGACTATCCATACATACATGGTACAATTTGTGCAGAGACCAAAAAAATTATCTGCCGTCGCCATGATTCAGAGAAAATTATCGGCGACTAGACTCAGAACTGAAGAGAGGTGTTCAGACAATGTGTCCAGATTTCTGTGAGTATACCCAGCGATCCTCCCTCCGGTAGCCCAGTGGTATGTTGTGTGACATGTCATATATAAATATACCGATTCCTGTTTCACAAAGAACCAATTAGCCACATTGTTTCCTCTTCTGGGCCTGTAAAATGCAAAGACATCAATTAGCCCCATGTAATTGAAACAATATATTTTATAGACTCCAAATACTCACTCCATTTGAAATCTGTAGGCTCATTTCGTTCCGTGCATGATGTCTTAGTACAAAAGACTACTGATTCCTTAGTAGAAATGAAATATGCTTACTAATTTCAAACGGAGGGAGTACAGTGCTACCGATGTTTGGTTTGAGGAATGTAGTAGCCCATCATCTTCCCACTACTCACTTTTTATTTATTTATTTGTGGAATGAAATGGGTTGATCCATCACCGTATCAAACCAAACTCATTCGTCACAAGCTACTAGTATGAGAAATATAGTCATTACACCAAATTTCATGGGATGAACTCAAACCAAACACATTCTCCACCAACTGAGGCACAAAATTAATAGACTGAGTCTACCCATAACTAATTACCTCTTGAAGTTTCCGGAACACCGAAGCTTCTAAATCGTTAAATCCAGTTCCATCAATGTTGCTCGTCCTTGATTGATGTGTTGGAGTTGATGACCTTGCTGGCAGCCCACCCGATTCTTGAACAGGAGCAACATTTAAAGGAAACAGAGAGACATCGTTCCTTATTGCTAGTAGCTGCAAAAAAGAGCAACAAATATTAGTTAGGAATATCACAATGCAGAGTAATACAAGATCCCAAGAAAGGAAATGACATTCAGTAATGGTACCATAGAAATAGGTTTTCTAGAATTGAGAGGGGAGGCCCCCAATGTGACTAAATAAAAAACAGGAGAGCTTATGCACAAGCAGGGAAGGAGATAATCTAGCACAACAAGAACCTAGCACAGACTATGAGACTATTCAGACAATGGTTTATGCTAACTTTCAAGGACTTGATTTGCTCTCTCGACAACCACTCCAAATTTGTTCTTGAATTCTCCATGACATCAGGATAACAAGGTAGGCTTATATTAACTTATATGCATCATTCCAAACCACATATATGTACATCTTCATGGCAGAAGGAATTCGTGCATGCTGGACTCTCTTATGCACCCCTCACTTCTTGCACCACAATCCTCGCCACCTCCACTAGCCCAGAACCTCCAGAGCCTGCACCCGTCCCATAGATTGCCCTCTTTCTCCACCTGCCAACTGCAATGCCGACCCTGCTTGTGTGGTGGTGTGGCTACTGGCTACATGACTGTGACGGCAGTTCCTCTCTCCGCTCGTCTCTTCTTGCCACCACCAGCGGCTTGCCAGTGATTAGCATCTGATTGTTTGCCCTTTTCCCATGCTATTTGTGCTTTGGTGGGTATTCCTTAGACAGATGTTTCTTTTCCATTGCCGTGCCAACAGTTTTAGAATATTTATTTTCAATGATTTTAGGCATGCCTGCCGTTTTCCACTTTTCCCTAGACTTAAGTATCGTACTCTGATTTTTTTTTTCTTTTCTGTTAATCATATTCGGTTCTGTTGTTTTACTTGTGCACTACAGCTTGAACGAAAGTGGTTGCCAGTTGGGGAGGCTATGCATTCAGGGGATCCCCTTGCCTCCCAATCAGATTTGCATTCAAGGGATCCCCTTGCCTCCCAATTACCTTTCCTTTCTTTATCGCTGGGACCTACTTTCCCTATTGATTGGAGTGCCTGATTTGTTGAAGTGGCCGTTTCCTATTTAGCCTAATCATGTCTCACTTCCATAGATTACCTTGCTAACACATCGACCAGTTCCAAGTGGCTTCCCCTCCATGCTCCCATATTCCACTCTAGATATTGGTGTAAAATTTTCAACGGGAGGATGGGAATTGCATAGGTGTTGCTCCCTCTTTATGGAATTACACAAACACTAGCCCTTTTTTGATCTAGTGCAAGCACTCTACACTTGATCAAATTTTATTTGCATGATCCTCTTGAGATAACTTTGCTGCAGTTACCTTTCAGTTCTCAGAACCAAGCATTATATTGCTGGGACTTCCTACATTACATGATGGGAAAATCTATCTTGTCTATCAATGAGATGCAAAGTTTGTGTTCCCCTGTTATTACTAATTATAAACATTTTTTTGGTAATGGCTGATGGGGTCCCTCACAATGCCTTTTTCTTAGTACCTGGTACAGAATTATGCTTCATGGAGTTCTATCAGGTGAACTTTGCAAGTCATTATCCATAACAACAACAAAGCCTTTTATTCCCAAACAAGTTGGAGTAGGCTAGAGTTGAAACCAAATATGAGCTGCCAACAACGGAGAAAGAGAGAGACGAGGAAGAAGAATAAGGCCTAAAAAGGTAATAATGCGTGGCATAAAGCCTAATCAAGGTTCAGGAAAAGTAGTTCTACACAGCAACATCTGTAATCCACTGTTGATATGCGTATGCTATACACAAGCACATATGCAGGCACGCGCGGAGAGCGAAAAGGGTGTACCGTCCTAGTATACAGGTTTGCGAATTAAACTGGGACCATTCTCCTATCTTGCTATGAATTTGAATCAAACATTGCAAGTCACTTTTATGGGATAGTGTGAGATGCACAATTACCCCTACCAACCATGTAAAGATTCAGTTCGAAGATAATTGACAAAGGTTAAACTATTCTTCTTAGTCAAATGTAGAATGCTCCCTGATGCTAAAAGGGTAGAAACAGGACTTACTGCAGCATCTTTGGTGCCCATGACTACAATTGCTGAGCTCTTACTTCTTAATTTCCTTGTCTTGATAACAATGTCTTCAACTTCGCCAAATTTCTGGAAGAGATCCTTCAGCTCCGCTGCAGTATAAGAATAAGCACTCCCATCCCATGAAACCTTCAAGATCTTTCCCTTGTCAGTTTTCACACCATCTTGTGCAGCCCCAGCCTTCCTATCTCCATGTCCCTGCACATTTAATATTTAACCACGTTGTGAGCATTATGAAAATTCAATTGTCAACCAATAAATATCTATTGACTCTGTTCGATAGCCTCTTACAAAGCCTTGGCATGGACAAGATAGGTAGAACTATAACCAATTTTCCCTCCACTAACAATACTCACACAGTCTTCATGAAATGTGATGGTTCAGGTGAATCATAATGTATTGAATAAGAATTCAGGAAATTTCCTGACATCCTGGATCGAGAATCGTAGTAATTTCTAATACAATTAAATGCAAAAACAAAAGCATGAGAAAAAAACGCCATGCATCGGACTGATAAAGTTCCAGAACCTTACCGAAGTCGACGCAGCGCCAGAGATGCCAGCCTGCTTGGCGGCGTGGAACTCCGCAAGCTCGCGCTCAATGTCGGCGGCCGTTCGCTTGGCCTCACGCTTGGCGATCTCTTCGGGGTTGGCGGGCTGGCCAGCGGCAGCGGCGCGCTCGCGCTCCTCGAGGTCGGAGACCGCCTTCCGGCGCTTGACGCCCGCGGCAGCGGCGCGAGCCGCGGCCTCGCGGCGGCCTCGGAGGCGTGCGTCGAACTGGCGGCGGAGGGACTCGTCCCGGAGGAGCTTGTAGGAGCTCGAGAGGCGCTGGAAGTCGGCGGTGGCGTTGGGGTCGTCGGGGCGCTTGTCGGGGTGGCGAAGCCGCGACTGCGTCCGGTAGGCTTTCTCGATCTGCTCGATGGTCAGCGCCGCGCCTTCCTCCCCCGACGGGAGGCAGAGGACCTCGTAGTAGTCGATGTCATCCTCCTCATGCCCCATCGCCGCCATGGAGCCCGAAGAGAGGCGCTGCTACCTTCGCCTCCGCTTGTTCGGGTGGAGGCGCAAGGTGAGGATCGGGGCCGTTAGGAAGCAGAGGGTGCCCAAACCCTAGATCGAGGCGGAGACAGCCGATGAGGAGCTGTCTAGTTGGGGGCGGGACGAGAGGCGGCTGGGAGCCCGGCGCGCGTCTCGCTGACTGAAATATATTTTTTGATTTTTTTCAAAACTTAAATTATACGGTTACTAATGTACAACAAAACAAACCACGCTCAGACTCTATCTTATGATATACCATATCAAAACAAAATAAATAATAATTTATAATTTTTTTAACAAGACGAATGTGTAAAGTTTTGAAATAGGTCAATCTCGAGTTATATTTAAACATGGAGGGAGTACCTAACTAAGGTTGTTTCCGATATAAACGCGGGGCGCCTAAAATATAAATTATTTGTTGTAATAAGTCAAGTTTAAATATGGACAATACAATAGACAGTTTGTTACATTCAGTCAAAGATGACGACGATGGAAATAATAGTAAAAAGGAGTCATCTAGTATGTTTATGCCATGTGCAGAACACCGCTTTGTTGTTAGACATAGAAATAGTGAAGTTTAAAATTTAGATATACTTCTATAGAAAATTTTAATTCGTTCAGATCTAAAATCGTATTGGATGTATAAAGATCAAGAAATTTCGGGATGTATATTAGATTAAATATTATTCGGACTAATACTGATAGCCGAATAGTTCACGAATTACTTGTAGAAAATCAAATATGTGACGGTTGGATAAAATGTGCTAGCAACATGCAATCCAATAGGCAAGTATACACGACAGCAAACAAGTGATAGTTTATGTCATACAAAATCAAGCATGTTGAAATACTTCCTCATTCCATTTGTGTACATCGTTCTGACTAGTTTCAGGCCCCATTTGAAACGCAGAAATTTCACGGGAATCGTGCATCTTAATTTTACAGAAAACTATTTAATTTTACAGGAAACAATAGAAAAATTCTCCATTCCAACCCTCTAGTTCAATTAACGAACGCTATTTTTTCCCAACATCAGCATTATCAACGTAATTAACACAATACTCCATCCATCCCAAATTTTAATATGTTTTAGTTTTCATTATATCCGTTCATATTCATATGCATATTAATAAACTTAGACACATTGTATTAAACACACATAAATAGAGTAATGAATTAGTCTCGTAGAGACTTAAAACCTTTTACAATTTAAGATGAAGAGTATTAAAGTCAGACATGTGTACTCTCGCAATTCATAAATTTACAATGGGTCAAAACATTCATCTTAGTTCAAAAAATTTATAGTTATCACCTATTTAAATGTAATGGCCCTCGTGATGTTAGGGCCTACTTTGACAACCACATTTTTCTTAAAAAAATAGAAAGAATTGAAAAAAAATGAATTAATTTCTCCTCCATTTCCGTGAAAAAATGAGATTGTCAAACTAACCCTGGTAGTTCAGTAGACGAATTAGGGAAGAAGAGGTCAGCAGAGGGGGAGGACGGTGGGCTATGGATGGGAATTTCATAGGAGGGGCATCCAAATTCCAAACAGCATTGGTATCAAAGTTATTCTAGTTTCCATCCTACCAATTCCGAAGATATCCAAACGGGAGAGCCAGTTCCGTTAACCCATTTCAATGCCACCATCCAAACAAAGCATTAGATAAAACCTATTTAGCGAATGCTTGGTATTAATGTTACCACCCAACAAGAAGAGAACAGTTGTGACCATTTACAGCATGGGAATCCATCTGCCAAATGTATATTCAGAGATTGCAAGTGAAAATATTATTAACAGCGTGTCTTAAAGAAGGCAAGATGTCATTATCCCAGTCATCAAGCGCTTCATTCCTTGCAGAAGCGCGGTACCTTGCAAAATTTCATGCAGCTCTCTGAAATATTCAGAGGTTATTATAGTTACTCCTCAAAAATGGGGTGTGCTAAACAAAACGTTACACCAACTAAGATTTTACCACATCGCAATCATCGCAATGGTACAATCTACTGTTCTGCGATCTTTCTGGTGACATATGGTAGAATGCCACCGTGGTCGTAGTAAGCAAGCTCCACCTGAGTGGTGATCGGTAATGCAAAAATCAGTAACCAGGATAGTTGGCATAAGAAATGCATGGCAAAAGAACAATCATACCTCAGTGTCGAATCTGAGTGTGCAAGTGAATTTCTTCCCATCATCAGTTGTCACTGTAACATCTTGGCCAGGCTTGATGTCACTCACATTTGTCGGAAGGTGGATCGTGTAGCGCTCATGGCCAGTTAAGCCCAGGGTGTCTGCATCCTCGCCTGCCTTGAAGCATAGAGGGATGATTCCCATGCCAGCAAGATTGCTACGGTGAATCCTCTCAAAGCTCTTTGCAATCACAGCCTTCACTCCCTGCAGTCACCAAGTGAAGGTACTCCCATTAACATGATACAGAGGTTAGTTTATGGCCTAACTGAACAAACTATTGTGGAAACAATGTTACCTGCAGCATTGGGCCCTTCGCAGCCCAGTCCCGAGAGCTTCCACTTCCGTACTCAGCACCAGCCAGGATTATGGTGTCGTGCCCTTCGTTCTTGTATTTCTGTGGCATGCAGATGGGTGTAAAATTCAATGCTGATAGTATATGAGCAGCATGTATTGAACTGGAAGATATGGATGTAGAATTATATATACCATAGCGGCATCAAAAACTGCAAGCTTCTCTCCAGATGGAACATGGATTGTTTTGGGTCCAACCTCACCCTTCAAGAACTTATTCACAAGACGAATGTTGGCAAAGGTTCCCCTAGCCATGATCTCATCGTTTCCTCTACGGCTACCATATGAGTTGAAGTCCTTCCTTTCAACACCACGATCCTTCAGGTATTTTGCAGCTGGGCTGTCTGGGTGAATGTTTCCGGCGGGGGAGATGTGATCAGTTGTGATACTGTCACCAAAGTTTAGAAGGCAATATGCATCCTTCACAGGACGCGGGCCAGGAGGGGTCATTGTCATATCCTTGAAGTAAGGAGGCTCATGGATGTACGTAGATGACGGATCCCAGGGGTAGAGAGTGCTTGTTGAAACTGACAACTCATTCCACATAGGATTTCCTTTGGTGATGGCTTCATATGTGCTCTTGAACATGTCAGGGAGCACACTTGACTTGACAACCTGGCAGAATTAAAGGCACAGGCATAAAGCCAGTTCTAACTCTAAAAGGTTTTATAGCTCAATTGAAGATGAAGATTGAGGAAAGGAAACATAGTCAAAGTTACAGTGCTGGGTGCTGACCTCAGCTATCTCTTCTGTGGAAGGCCAAATGTCCCTGAAGTAAACCTCTTTCCCATCTTTCGAGATGCCAATAGGTTCTTTCTCAAAATCAATATTAACCTGAGCAGAAGTTAGAAATTTTTTTAGCAAGTAAAAAAAAAGACGTGGAAGTTCAAACATTGACTTGGAAGCAAAAAATCAATGTTGGTGTGTAAATTAAAACTAGCGCCATGGTGATGAACTAGTGGAGCATATAAATAGTAGTAGGTGCATATAAAGCTTTAATTTTCAATACTAGTTTGTTTCAATTACGTAAGCTGTATTTCTTCATTCTACATTTTTGTTGATCAGTAAGGTTGGTCTTCATTTAAAAACGTGTAGACTTAACCCAGATTTTCCAATTTAGTAATCCAAAACTTAATAGTACTGAAACTAAAAGCACAGTTGAGCACTAGAATGAGTCCAACTTACCGTGCCAGCCAAGGCATAAGCCACAACTAGTGGAGGAGAAGCAAGGTAATTTGCTCTGGTTAATGGATGCACCCGTCCTTCAAAATTCCTGTTTCCGGACAATACAGCAGCAGCAACAATATCTAAAAAGGCAAAGGGATAATAAGCTCTGTGCTCTATTTCATAACTTTAAATTTGAACTGCTCCAATAATGTTAGAATTACCGTTCTCAGAAATTGCAGCAGACACAGACTCCTCAAGTTCACCGGAATTTCCGATGCAGGTTGTGCAACCATAGCCAACAATATGGAAGCCAAGCTGGTCAAGGTATTTCTGCAAACCACTATGAAAAACAAAAACAAAGAAACAGTCACAAAACCTGGCAATACTAGGGAAGAATTCAATCAGGAATCAAAGCATACCTCTTATCCAAGTACTTCTTCACAACACCAGAACCAGGTGCAAGGCTTGTCTTAATCCATGGCTTCACCTGATTGACATCAACCAAATGTTACTAAAGGATGGTTTTCATAGCAAACAAAGATTTGATGCATCATTGAATTTAAATTTCCATGGTCCGAGCAGAAAGACAAAATAATTTATCTGGAACAATAAGCAAAGAATTTTAGCCATGAATGGAAAGATACAAGTAACTCAAACCAATAAAATCCCTTTAGTTGCAAAAAAGTGTAGCAATAATTTAGACATGTTAGCTAAGGTAAAATAAATATATAAAGAAACATAGGTTGGAAGATGAAGTCCAGAACCGAACCTCCAGGCCTAATTCACAAGCCTTCTTGGCCACCAAAGCAGCTCCCAGCATAACATTAGGATTTGAAGTATTAGTGCAACTGGTTATTGCTGCAATTACAACATCGCCATGCTTTAATTTTGCAGGAGTCCCATGGAACGAAAATTCTGCAACTTTGCCCTGTGATTCTTTGGGGACAGCAAAACCCTGCAATAAGGTTGCAGTGAGCATAGGAACAGGGAAACAGAAAACAAAGTACAACGCGACATCAAAGATCGTAACCCTACTTTTCACTGCTCAGTCTAATGTTAGAAATATGGAATAACTCCAGCCAATTATTTTGCGTCAATTGTTAACTTGCAGACAGTGGTTGCTGAATGCTGATACATACGTAATAAGTTTTGGTCCATATACAAAAACCTCACCTTGAACCCAACATCGCTGTCCAAGCAAGAAAGCCAATCCGATTTCATGTTCTTCAATGTCACGCGATCATGAGGCCTGTCGAGAAAGGTCATCAAATTTATTTCTGAATGATGATAAAAATATGCCAATAACATGAGTTAATCAAGAAAATTACCGCTTTGGTCCTGATAGGCATGGTTCTACCTCTTCCAGGTTAAGTTCTAGATAAGAAGAATATACTCTTTCAGCTTCAACCTATATTCAGGACAGTGCCAGAAAAACAACAATCATATACATCAGCAAAACAAGTCATATACTGAATCATCTGCTTGTGTTTCAACATATGAAAAACAAATCACCTGGTTGTAGTCAACAAACATCTTATTGGCACGCAGGTAGGACTCTACCATGGCCACCTAAAATATGAAACAACAAAGGTTAGCGAGTGCAAAAGACAAGAATTGAGAGTATCCAATGCTAATAGCTTACTGTGTCGTCACTTCTGCCAGTAAGCTTCAAATAGTCCAGTGTCTTTCCATCAACTGGGAAGAAACCCATAGTTGCACCATATTCCGGTGACATGTTTGCGATGGTGGCCCGATCAGCAAGGGACAGTTCACTCATACCTTGCCCTGAAATTCCAAAGATGAGATATGACATTAGAGCAGCTCTTAATATAAGGAAATTTAGAAGTTGCTCTTAGCAAAAGAAGGCATAATTAAAAAGCAAAGGCATTATGATTACCATAAAACTCAACAAATTTCCCAACAACACCATGTTTCCGAAGCATCTGAGTTACTGTTAGAACCAAATCTGTGGCCGTAACTCCATTCCTCAGCTTGCCTGATAACTTGAAACCAACAACACCTGGCAAAACCATGCTCATGGGCTGCACAAAGAAACAACATTCAATATATAGGCTGCTGAAGCAGATCGTCAACCAATAAATGGGGCATATCAAAGAGTGAAGTACTTGTGCATAATATAAACACCATTCAATATATAGGTTGCTGAACCAGGTCACCGACCAAAAAACAGGACGCATCAAAGAGTAGTTGTGCATAATATTGCTGAGGCTCAAAGTCTTCACTAAAGAGATGCAAGAAAGCAAAAACTCCAGAATATCAAAACCCAAGTTTTTAGATATCAAAATGTACTTCACCTGGCCAAGCATTGCAGCTTCTGCTTCTATACCACCAACTCCCCATCCAGCAACACCAAGACCATCTATCATGGTTGTGTGAGAGTCAGTGCCTACAACGCTGTCGGGGTAAAGGATCCCACCGTTGTTAAACACAACTCTGGCCAGATACTCCAGATTCACCTAAGGAGTGAAATGGAGAGTTGTAATTAAAATCAACTTGATTGGAATTAAAATAATCACATAATCATATAATGAAAATACCTGGTGGACAATGCCAGATCCAGGTGGAACAACAAGCATGTTGCGGAATGCAGATGACCCCCATTTCAAGAACCCAAAACGTTCCTTGTTACGCTGGAACTCGAGCTCCATATTTGCCTGAACAGCATTTTGGGATCTTGCCACATCGACTTGTACCGAATGATCAATAACAAGGTCTACAGGTACCTGCAAACAAAAATTGCATGCCATATAGTAGCCATATCAACAAAATTTTAAAAAGACATGCACATCACTTAACAATACTTATATGCATGCAAGCTGTCCTACATTCTACAGGAATGAATAAGAAACACAGCATTTGAGGCTAGAAGTTAACGCAATGTTAAAAGGCTTCACAGAACTACCTACTCCAGGGTAATACTAACTTACAGGGGGGCAAAAGGCTATGCAGAATTATTTTCAAGACCTATTTCAGCCTACTCAACATCCAGAGCATGAATTCATATTATCCAAAAGAAAATTGAATTACAAAGACAGTCCACCATAAAGATGTAATAATGTAATATGCTTGGCACTAACCTATAAAAGATACCAAGATCGGCTGACCAGCATAAATGCGTTAGAAATTAAAGCTTGATTTTGCTATTAACTGTGACGATAATACCAGAAAGCAGAAAGTCTTTAATAACACAATAAACAAAGTAAGGTTCATCAATGGTAAGTTTAGCTTAGCAGTTTACACAGCAGGTAGGGTCCACTCTCACATATGCACCATCTATGCTACTAATTGATGGCATACTGAGGGGAAATTGCTATTATTAAGGAAAGCGACGCATGGCATTAGGGAAAACGACAATCGTCAAGAGGAAAATATGGTGAATTGCATTGTGCTCTTAACTCACCAGAGGATTAATTTTGTTTGGGTCGCTGCCAAGTTTGCTCACAGCATCCCTCATGCAGGCAAGATCAACAACAGCTGGGACACCAGTAAAATCCTACCATTTAGGAAAAATGAGAAGACCAAGTCATCAGTCAACTAGCCTCATGACAAGATAGATAATAATATTCCAGGGAGTAGAACTTTATTTATTCACATAAGCGACGCCTCACCAGAGAAGTAACATCAGACTTATATAACCAACATATCCATCTGTAGCTAGAACTTGGCAGGTAAGAAATTGACCAGTGGAGTGTTGATTTTAAACACTCTCATGAACAGGAATACAATATAAGCAAATGCAATAATGGCACTAACAACTTCTGGTGTTGGCCTACATCATTAACAATTAAAAAAAACAAAGCACTCTAGAAATGGGGCATGGGCAAAAGATAAAACCATGGGGAACCCACTTTCTCGATAGGATAGGAAAGTGGAACTCCAATTGCAAGATTCCCGACCCAGAATATTGCCAGCTCACAGTTATTCTAGCCACAGAAGTTCAAGTTGGACAGAATGGAGTAACAAAAAATTGAGAGAAAAGTTGCAAGATCAGTACCTGGAGGAGGACACGGGCTGGCTTGAATGGTATTTCAACGAGCTTCGGTGCGCTGTTCTCCCAGTCCAAGATCTTCTCGACATCCTTCCCGGTGACCTGGAACTCATCGCAGTTTCTGATTGCCGACTCGAGGAGAATCCTTATGGAGTAGGGGAGCCGATCTGACAGTTGAATCGGACAGACACACGGGCAAAATCATTTTATAACTTGGCCGTGGAAACAGTGAAAAAAATTTAATGCACTCAACATATGCGTCGACATCATCGTCCCAGGCAGTTCGCGCATCCCAACATAAGAGCAGATCAGACACTCTAGGCCTCTGAACTGAACCCCCACCAATTCATCCGCATTACACACGGCTGAACTGAGTGGAGAAAACAGATCGGGGGAGGCAGACCTCACGGAATTTCAACCCACCAACAGAAATTCCCGACCAAACGGCATCGACGAGAGCACAGGAAAATCGTCGCAGCAAACTCACCAATCCGCGGATCGGAGAGCGCAGGCAGGCTGTAGTACTTGCCGAATTCCTCCCCTCCTCCTGGCCTCCCGAGGCCCGTCAGGATTTCATTGTACGAGTTCCTGGTCGCTGCAGATATATAGAGAGAGAGAGGGAGGGGAAAAAACAAGCGGAGACAGAGACTTAGATCAGACGGAGCGAGCCAAACCCGACGCGATTACACGATTTGACCGAGTTCGCCCATCGAGCCGCCAGGCCGTGGCAACCAATCCATACCCGCGGAGGCGAACCGGCGCTCGAATACGGCGGCGGCGGAGGACGCGGAGCGGGCGGCGGCGCGGTGGCCGCCGAAGAGGCGGCCGGCGAGGCCGGACGCGAAGGGCGACGCCGGGGCGTGGCGCGGCCTCGGGGCCGAGCGGGGGCGCGGAGGCGCGGACGACGGGGCGGCGGGCCCGGAGATCGCGGCGGCCGCGGCGGCCGAGACGCCGCGCGCGGAGGAGCCGGTGGTGGAGCGGGACAGGAGGGAGCCCGTGAGGGGAGGCATGGCCGCGGAGCCAAAAAGGGAGGAGGGGGGAGAAGAGGGGGGGGGGGTGGACGGCGGGTCTGGTGGGGGCGGGTTTTATATAGACGGCGGCCGCGAATTTTGGGAGACGCGTGGTGGCAATGCGCGGCCCCCCGCCGGTGGGAAGAGAAGAAGAAGGGAGGGTTTGGCTTTGGGCTCGCGCGGCGCGGGTTGTGCGGGTCCGTTGCCGCGCGGTGGACAGGGCAGGTGAAGTTTCGCTTGAGATGTTTCTTGGGGACGGGGCCAATCGGCGAATGCGACGGGTGGAATGGGTATCTTTTCCGTCCGTTGCCTTCTGGTGGTGCGGGCCGTGTGGTAGGGTGGCACGTGCATTTGCATTTGCATTTGCTGAGACCCATTGCGTGTTCTCGCGTTGGAGTTCCCTTCCGATATCCGTTTCGGCGTCCATGATCTGGGCACCATGTCCATACATTGCTGTTGATGAAGCACAATTGGTTCAGTCTTTGCTGTATCAAAAGAAGAAGACTTCATCATACGGTTAAGGATGTGGCGCATTAACAGGAAACCTAGATCAGTAGGGTGATGTGAGATCGGTGCATTCATTGTCCGTGCAACAAATAGAAAATCAAGGCCATATGGTTTACTCTATCTATTGACAAAAGAAG
Source organism: Paspalum vaginatum (assembly GCA_030272315.1). Lineage (NCBI taxonomy): Eukaryota > Viridiplantae > Streptophyta > Magnoliopsida > Poales > Poaceae > Paspalum > Paspalum vaginatum. The sequence goes on along the minus strand of CM059012.1, from coordinate 56,318,319 downwards.
ATTCCTGCATTATTTTGTGGGTGTGGGCGGAAGCCAAACGACGCTTCCCTAGAGGAAGTTTCGGTTGCATGCATTTGCATAAGAAAAACAGAGGAGGAAGAGGCATGTTTCGCTTCCTCGATGTTCCCAAGTTTCCCCGTTGTGATGGGCTGTATTACTGGACTCCGACTTGTCTGTTGTGCACTTGAGCTTGTTTTCCTTTCCTCTTGACATTGCGGTTGGGAAAGGTCAACTGGATGTCTGTGCTCGCATGACGCATGACACATATAGTACGTCGAGTTGTGCTTCAGAGCACGAGTAGTAATTGCTGTGGCGGCCACGGGGCAATCGCAGTCTTCCACGCCCCTCCAATTTTTCCCGTTCGGGGCTACACGCTCAAAGATTGGCACGCGTATCGCTGTCAGCTGTGACTTTCGGACGAACGGCAGTATAGCAGTGACTGATGGAAATGGGTTGCCGATTTCTATGGACCCAACTATTATGGGTAAGGTAACCTTTTCCCTTCTGCGCCGTGTCACCGACTCTTATCAAGAAAGTGAGCGCAAAGAGCTTCCTTGTGTTTTTTGGTCCGGCGGTGTTATGCTGCACATAGACGGTCACCTCACGGCTAGCGATTAGCTTTCACTAATCACAGTAGACTTAAAAATGCATTTGAATAGCATCTAGGCACGTCACAACCGAACCACCGCATGATAGGTCGCTTCACCGACGGTCTTATAATACATAACTTGGCCTGTCATCAAGCATGCCATGGCCATTTGTTGCACTTCTCGACGCCCCCTGTTTGACTCCCAGGTAGGAGCTTCCGCTGGTTGAGAAGCCTAGGCATCATATATTGTCAAAGAAAGATGACCTCAGGGAGAGGAGTGACTATTATCCTATTTGTCGCATCCATGGCCTTGGAAAGCTTTTTTTCCTGAAGTTCTCGCTAACAGGTTATCTATCACCTTCGCTATTTTGGAGTCTGTGTGACCCCACCATAATGTCCTCCAAGCGATCACTTCAACCAACACAACTTCATATACGTGCGAGGAGTGGCAGAAGCTCTATACTCCAAATGGTCACCCTAGCTCTAATCCCTCAATGCTGAAGCTTAACATCGTCAATGCCTTTGATTATGCCACTTATGTGTATAGTAGATATATCACATTTGTGGGAATAGAGAGGTTACGCTGCCTGGCTCTAGTGTCTGGAAATCTTGGCAGAGAACATGCAGGTGCTGTGAGGATTATTTCGCGAGGTGATTCTAGAGAAAAACTGATGGTGAATTGCGAAATCTCATGTCTAATAGCATGGACTAGTTCATACCGCAAGAAAACGCAAGTTTGTGGACTAGTAATCGATTAGGGCAAATTTAGGCTTTGTTTGGGTATTCGTGGATTGAAGTGAATTGGAGTAGAATGGAAGGGATTGAAAGAGATCTTGAACTATTGTAGAATTTAAACATACTCCAATCTTTCCATTCCACTCTAAATCCACAAGTAGCCAAACAAGACTCTAGGAGTGTTTGGTTTGTTTGCTCAGCATTGATTTGCCTAGGAAAAGTAAGGATTGTGAGTGAGCAAGTGAGCACGGACACTTGGTTCACTTGCTCAAGCTCCCAGGACCTATATGGATAAGGGGGTGTTTGGATCCTAGCTAAAATTTAGACCCATCACATCGGATGTTCAGACGCCAGTTAAAAGTATTGAATATAGTTTAATTATAAAACTAATTACACATATGAGAACTAAATAGCGAAACGAATTGATTAAGCCTAATTAATCTATGATTAACATATGTGATGCTACAGTGATCATTCATTAATCAAGGATTAATTAGGCTTAATAAACTCATCTCACCGTTTAATCCCCGTCCGTGTAATTAGTTTTGTAATTAAACCATATTTAATACTTCTAACTAGCATCAAACATCCGATGTGACGTGAGCTAAATTTTAGCCTAGGATCAAACACCCCCTAAGCTTTTTCTTCCCACCAGGAGCAAGCCAAAATGGCTCATTGTAGTTTGTGCCAGTGCCAACACAAGTGAGGCGATGCTTGGCAAGGTGAGCTATGAACTAAATGTGCCATAGGTCAGAGGAGGTTTGAAACACTGTATTAATTATTGACGGTTTAGTCAATAGCATATTGTATGAAAATATCGGGTCATTTTATGCATGAGGTGTTTGATTATCTTAAAAAAATATCTTAGAAACAACCATTTGCTAGACATCGTAGTGTTTTAAGTGTATTCTTAACTCTGTTCCAACACAAAATTTGCATCATATTTGTTACCTTCCTGTACATCTCCACTCGATAATCATGTTGGTGCTGTTGCATCCGGCCAATGATAAAAATATCATAGTTTTAGTAAAATTAGATAAAAATCATGATATTATATATTAGTAGTTGCAAGCTATGGTATATATGGCCATAGTTTTCCAAAACAAACAATCATGCATACGTGTAACACATCTTCATCATTTCAGTTGCAGGCACCATGCGAGCGAGCAAATGTAAGCGGCTGAGCGGGTGCCTATCTCTCGTTACCCCTCTCACACTCCACACGTGCCTTCTGTCTCTTTGGCTTTCTCCTGACCACCTCCACACCAGCGTCCTTCTCTTGCAAGAGGTTGATGGCTCTGCGCGGTTTCTCTTGGTACTGCTCCATGTTGGTGTGTTCATAGCCAGAGACTTTGGATACTAGATGGCCGATGGAGACTTTGAACACTAGATGGCCGATGGAATTGAAATCCGTCGGTCCATATGCAGTCTTGGTGTGCCGATGCAACCCATTGTTTCTCAGCCAGGTTCTTCTCCGATAGGTGGAGAGAATAACACTTGTTCCTGGCTTCGCTGAACCTCTGGATGTATTGATTGACCGACTTCCCAGGGTATTGATGTATGAACATTAGATCTGTGAGAATGGCTTCTTCAGATCCTGAAAAGAATTGCGCGTGGAAGAGTTTCTACAGTTGTTTCCATGTTGTTACAGACCTCAGCGTCAGTGAGGTATACCACCCAAAGGCTAGGCTTGTTAGAGATAGTGAAAAATGCCGAATTTTCATATGTTCGGCAGATGCTGCGATACCCAGTTGCGCAAAATATCTGCGACGTGCTCCATAGTTCCAGTACCGTCATTGCCGCTGAACTTGGAAAATTCTGACATCTTGAACTTTGGTGGAGACGGCAACTGGTTGTACAGTTCCGAGTACGGCTTGCAATAGGAAATAGATCTCCTTACTGGTGTCATGCTGTACCGATTCCTGAAGTATTCATCAAGATCGGCTTGGCCAGCCGATCCGCCATTATCATAAAAACCGGCCAGGTTGTTAGAAAGCGGCCCTGACCCAAATCGAGCTTGCCAATCGGCAGTCTCATTATCATTGGCTTTGTCTTTACCACAGCCGACGTAGCCTATGTGGTGAGGCTACTTGCTCGACGGTGGTTTGCGCGGAGGCTCTTTGTGGCGGAACCGCCGATTTAATCCGGGCTAAGTACACCTGCCACCTCTGGCTTGCAGTGTATTTAGACCAAATCAAATCCGTCGTCCGTCGAGCTACCCAAAAGGGCACTCGATGCAACCATCACCCAGGGATGCCGACATCACACACGTTAAGTCCTCGAAAGAGCCACAACAATTACAACAACCCATCATTTCATACAAACATAGATTGATTTGTTTGAAAATATTTACTCAAAATGAGGTACAATCATACTAAAATAGAGTTCCAAAATAATCTCGCAGCGGAAACCGTAACGTAATACCGATATATTCTTGCAGCGGAAATAAAACATCGAGCCATGACGTTGAGCCCACCATTGTCATTCTCGATCATCAAGTTCCTGAAATAAAAATATCAACAATGTAGGGATGAGTACGTGAGGTACTGTAGGACTTACCCGTGGATGGTTTCAACCCGACACATTTGAGAGTATGCAAGACTTTTTGTGGACTTGACTCTAACCCGCGCAAGCTTACTAGAAGTGAGTCCTTACTTTCAAGTATCATTTATTTTTAAAGTATAAGCCTCATTTGATTCATTATAGTTATTATCATCATCCATAGCTCATATATATCATCATCCCAACACATATGTCATCATAGAGGAGCTTGCAGAAATGTAAACATACAAGTACAAATATGTAATATAAAAAACATAATTAAATGAATAAGATATTAAAGTTATTACTACGTTGCCCGTGTGCGATACTGGCATTCTCACACCTGGTGAGCATCATCGATTCGAATCGATTTTAATTCCCGGAATAACTATCATGCCAGGGGTATATGCTTACTAGGCATCGCGTTCCACATATAGCCCCCATCTCCACTCGTCCCATCCCAAGTTCGATTCAATCCCGCCATTCCCCCGGGTTTTTGCCCCCTCAGGAGCGATACCACTATCGTACCGGGTCAGCCCTCCCTCGATTACAAGCTCCCCCAGGCCTAACTCCCTCCTACAAGAATGGTAGGAACCTATCTCTTTTCTTCGGATGGCACAAGTAAGACTTTCACCGGTCCATTATCCCGGATAAGCACTCTAGCAATGTTATGCCGATCAGCAGGTGAACAGCGAATCAGGCCTTAAACGACTCGGGCGGAGTCCACCAAATCATCCTCATCATTTTTCATCGTAATATGCCCATATCTCCGCCCGGTCTCATCTTTTCATCACATCACATCATATTTCTCTCGTATTAAATTTTTGTAAAACATTTTGAGTCCTATCATCTCGCGAGTGAACATCTTCACTCGATTTCTACCGTCTAAGCATGGCTAAGCGTAGACTTCGACCTATCCATTCTACCTAGGATATCAGGTATTTATGCAGATGGGGTTTCAAACAACTCCTGAACGTAAATGCACAATCAAATAAGGGGTGGTGAGATTCCCTAGGTAGGTGTATATGCCTAAGGGGCCTACCTTTGTTGTTGATAACTTGAACAAACTAAACTAAAGTTAATTTGCCGGGTTGTGAGGCTTTGCTCCAGGTAACCCCTTGAATCACGGACAGATTTAATCAGCGACACACCGTCTTCATCTTGATGGAGAAGCCAAACTCCTGCTCGAGAGGTTGCCGTAGTTAGCAATCCTATATGCATGATCAAGTGCAAGATGGATGCAACGGATGCTCATGATGCTAGGGATTTATGAAAAACCATGCACCACATGTTAATAAGTTGAAACATGCGACATCTATTTTCCAATATATTCATTTTAACATATTTCTCATGTAACTCGAAACAATAGCAATTAATTTCATAGCAATACTTTCCGAACCTAAACTTAACCATTAATTACCATGATTTTTCTCGGAATTTATTTCGCACAATAAAGTCACTTTCTCCCATTATTCATTTTAACATGCAATTATTTGTCTTTTTCAAAACAGCAACCAAAACTTACATGCAGAACTTGAAACTTTAAAAATGGACTAAATATGCAACATAGAGCATCTACAAATTTCAGGAGAATATTTGGAGCACTTTTTATGTAGCAAGTATTTCCACTCTTGTAAAATGCACAAAATACATCCATGAGGGTAAAATGGTAAACTGACAGCATATTCTAGGGTTACCAAAAATCACATAAACCCTAAATAACATTATAAAGCTACTGACCAAGTTTCATGATTTTTGGAGTCCATTTATATCACTTTTGGCATTTGTTTTGTTTTTACATGCATGCAAGATCTAGGGGCAAGACTGTCTTTTCCCACTCAACCACCATACTCATTATGTAGATCTAGTAATGAGAGGCAAATGCAACTGAGTTTACATTTTTAGGATTTTTATTTGATTTGTTATGATTTTTTTGAAGTTCACAGCTCATAAAAATGCACTTCAATGAAAATCCTTTAGTTCCAGGGACTCAAATGCGATTAAATCTAGACTTCAGGGGCTTGCAGGGAAGAAAACCGAGACTCAGTGAATAGTGCGCTTAACGGAAGCATAAAATGGCGAAATCTCAGGGGCTAAATAGCAAAACATGCGCCTTTCTTCAACCTCTCGACAGGGGCAGGGCGCTCATGGCCGCCGAGGTTCTCGCGCGCGGCGCGCCGTGGGGGTGCGCGCTAGGAGCCGAGCTGGTCTGGGGACGTGTTCCCGGCGTAGGGCTCCCTTTCCCCCAAGACGGAGTTGCGCGAGGTTGAGCGAGTGGGCGAGGAACGGCCGTGAACTGATGGGCGACGGAGCATGGTCCGGCGGCACACTCCGGCTCGATTCGGCTTCGTTGGCGGGGAAGGGAGGCCACGGATGGGCGTGCGAGCTGTGCGGGGAAGTGGCGCATCCGGAGGAGGCGCTACGGAGGTGCGGGACGGCGCCGGTGGTGGCTGTCCGCGACGAGATGAGGCCGGTGGCCATGGCGAGCGACAGTGCTCGCGTGGGGAGAGGGTGCAGGAGGCACTGGTGAGGCCGAGATGTGGGGGAAACGGTAGAGGAGGGCGACGTGGACGTGGTGCTTGCGGTGGATGGAGGAGGAACGTCCCGAGGCGGCAGCTTTAAGGAGCTCGAGCTCCATGGTCATGGCGAGCGGCGTTCTGCTGTTGCTCGTGAGGGAAGAGCGAAGGAGAAGGAGAGAGAGACCGGGAGCGAGCGCAGGAGGCCGCGAAGACGTCCAGGTGAAGCCGGGCGCGCCAGGGGAGCGATCCGCGGCGCGGCGAGCTGACCGTACGCCGCCGGCCCCGCGGCGGCGGCGCGCGCGGCGCCGTGACAGGTGGGACCCACCTGTCAGTGACTCCGGGGAAGCCAGGGAATTTCTGTGCTTTCTCTCTCACTGAAAACGCGTTTTGGCCCATTTAGAAGCCGATTCTGGAGATATGACCATTGGATGAAATGCTCAAATCTTTGATCTCTACAACTTTGTAAAAATGACCAAGTTCAAATTCTGGGTATAATTATGATTTAAATTCGAATTTATCTAGCAGCCCTAAGTTTGGACAGAGAACTGTTTTCCTTAGAAAATTCAGATGCCCTATTTCTAGCCATTTTCTCCCAAAAGCCTTCTTGACAATGTTGTTCAAAATTTCATGGCCTACAACTTTCTAAATTGGAACTTTGCATGAAAAGGATTGTAGTTTATAGAAAAATAAAGATTTCTAAATAGTTCAGGTTTTGGTTGTGTTTCTTGTCTGACAGTAAAAGACCATTTACTCTATGCTAAGTCCATTTTCTATCCAAGCTCCAATTAACAAAATTGTTCATCACATCATGACCTACAGGTTTGGTATAAAAAGTTTTGGCTAGATCATGATATATTTTAAACTACAATCACATTTGTATTCAAAGGTTCGGTAAAACTGCAGTTTCAAATCATGCAGAATATTTCTTGTTTTCAACTTTTGAACCTCCAAATGAAGTCCAATTGATTCAAGGTCTAGTGCATTTGAAAGGTAATAAGTTTAATTTCATTTCATACAAGGGAAGGTTTTGAAGTTGTATAGTCAAATCGAAAGTAATTTCAGAATGAAATTTGGAAAAGAGTGTCGATCCTAGACTTAGCAAAATTTCCTGAGCGTAGGTTAACTGGGCTGGGTTCGAACTTTTGAGCCCCTTAACACCTGATTTTTAAAATGGTCAAAATAGCATATTTGAAGGCAACATCTAGAACTAAAACTTTCGTATTAAATGTCTTGCACGAAAATGTGTAAGCGTTCAACTACTCAACCAAACTACGAGGAGTTTGGCATATCCAACTTGAAATTTTTTTACTTAGTGATTTACTAGCCTAGTTGTTGCTCTTCTCTAAGCATGATTAAGCCAAATCCCTGATTATCGCTAATCTAATCGTGTGTTAAGGCTTTTAAGATGCCGGGAGCATCACACTCTTCTCCTTCTCGAAGTGGACTGCACACAAGCTGGCAGACGAATGCCTCTGGTATGAATGCCAGTGGTTCATCATAGCATGTCGGCTGATCCCCATGATGTTTTGGTGCATGCATGACGAACTCGGCTTTGTTATTCTCAGGTGCGACGATATGAGGTATATAGATTGGCCGAGTATAGAATTTGGTCTCTTCAAAGAAAGTGCCGATCTTTGGGTCGGTTTCTTTGTATTCATCGGCAAAGACTTCCCGAATTACACCTGCTACCAAGCTTTCCATAGAATTTAACATAGCTTCAGACTGGCGCAGCATGGCTTTACCCACCATCTCGTTCATCTCCGCTCGCAATGCTCTGGTGCGCTCTTCAGACGGCGTTGAGATGTCTACACCGTCTAGTAAATTATCTAGATGTCCAGAACACTTGACATGACCGCTACGAGTCCAAGTGAAGTGGTCAATAACTTGTTCAGCTAACTCATCGAGTATACGATCGTAGACTTCTCCGTGTTCAGCTGGAAGCTGATCAATTCTGGGCGAAGCATCTTTATCTTCTGGCCACATGGTTGGATCATGTCTAGCCGAAATCTTCATTGCACCCTTCTTGGATTTTTCTCGTGTCATAGCTTGACAAGAGTGCTGACGAAGGTGAGGTCCCATCGGACGTGCCAAAAGTGTGTTGCGCTCAAATACCAGTGGACGGTGTGATTTGCACACAGAGCGCACAGGAGCCGGGGATCGCGCTGCTGCTGCACTCGTCTCCCTATCGTGCGGCTCCGATCGCTCACAACGGGGGAGCCGATTCTGGTTGTGCGTGGTGGTGCAGGCGTGCCACCTAGCTTGACCTTGCACCCAGAAAGGTGAGTTGGTCGCGGGAATTGGCTTCTGTTCTCCATGTAAAGCGTACACAACAGGTCTAAACATTAAATTGCCGCCAGGTCGCTAGGATCGGTAAACACGAGATGTCGTGTACTCCAATCGGCCGATGCGAGAGCATCGGGTGTTTCATTGGGCATGAATAATCAGAGTGAAAAGCCAAAACCGCGTTCCAATATAAAAAATAGACCATACCTCAAAACATGATATAACAAATCAGCATAATCAAATCGGTTTTTTACCGGGATCTCCAAAGAAATCCATCTAACTAGACAATACAAATTACGACATGTATAGCTAGAGTGATTGAACTACGCTGATCTATCGGCAGATCGCGTGCACACGCTGCAGTGGCATGTCGTGGATTGTAACAAACGATTAGGTAGTGCAGAACGAGCTACATGAAAATCGATTACTACGTGAAGCACAAACGCATAAAGCACAAACGCATAAACAGATCGATAAACATGCAAAGGTAAAACGGATCTCGCGAGAAACGAAACTCATCGCGAGATTTATCGAGATAAACAGCGAACCGTGCCATAAAAAACACTTCAGTACACGATTTACCATATAGCTCATGTCGTAATGCCATAACGGATCTAAGAACCATTAAATCAATGTGACTATTGCCTTAAAACCTTTGTTGTTAAAGGTGACTATGCATTGAGAGAAGTTAGAGATACGAGGTGTAGAAAGCGTAATGTCGTAGATTTTATTCCCGTATACATATTTATAGATCTATAGTTCGGAGACACAATGTGTCACAGAGTCACACGATTTTGACGCCTGGCGTCTGGTGCCCATCTCTGAGCCCTGCCTTGCTGGCTCTGACCTCGCCCCCTAGCTCCTCCTCTCTCTATTGTTGCTCCCCCAACTTTATTTTATTGGGTTTTTTTTTCTCCTTGGATTTGCGCCTGTGCTCGCCCGGGCACATTCTAGCTCTCTGCGTCGGAGAGGGTTGCTTCGAGCCGTCAGGATCTAGATTAGGCAGAGCTGCCTGCCGGGAGAGAGTAAAAGAGAGCTCAAGGGGGGGCAATAAAGAGAATTTTTTTATCCAGCTTCTTGCCTGATTCTCTTTGATCCCGGAGAGCAGTCGCCAGTCCAACGAATCCTTGCTGTTCGTGTGCCCGGGCTTTGATTGCTCTCCAGATCTGAGGCACCTGCTCGGTGGATTCCAGGAATCCGAACACGAACTCGACAGGGAGATCCCGAGGGAAAAGGTGAGCCCCTTTCCTTCTCCCTCATCATCCGTCCACCATTGCCATACTGTCCGCCACTGAAGTAATCGCGCAGTCTTAGCTCCGATTGGCAGGCTTCAATTTGTTGCTTCTTGATTTGCTTTTGCTGACGACACTGGACGGCGTTTGATGCATACGAGACAACGAGCTGGCTGCAATTTCTTGATCTCTGCACACGATTCACCAGCTCAAGCGCATATATTTGTTGACTTTTGACTCGCTTTGATTGCCCGTTGTTTCGGTTGCACAGAGCAGGAAGAGGCTGAAAGCGCCGTGGCGATAAGAGCGAGCTCGGTCCCTTGAGGACGCCGTCAAGAAACCGCGTAGCGGGGAGGACGATGAGATGAGGGATGCTAACCGCGGTGATGGACTACTTCAGCTCCTGCTGGGGCAAGCGATCTCGGGCCGGGCACCGAGGCAAGGGCTTCGACGCGGCCGGGCGGCAGGACGGTCTCCTCTGGTACAAGGACACCGGCCAGCTCGCCACGGGCGAGTTCTCCATGGCCGTGGTGCAGGCGAACCAGCTGCTCGAGGACCAGAGCCAGGTTGAGTCCGGATCGCTTTCCCTGGCTGAGCCCGGTCCGCATGGCACCTTCGTCGGCGTCTATGATGGCCATGGCGGCCCGGAGACGTCCCGGTTCATCAATGACCACCTCTTCAACCATCTCAGGAGTAAGGACTCTATGATTGTTCCTTCATTTTAGAGGCGCTGATGATGATGGAATGACCAAGCTTGAATTTTCGCTGTGTTGCTTTGGTTATAGGTTGGATTTATATGACTTTTAGCATGATGACGATGCTGACTCTATGCATCAAAAAGTGCATGCGTACTTATTGCTTTCAGGATAGAAATGTCCACTGGTTCAGTAGATCTGATTAAACTTGCTTGGGATTATCAGATATGAGATGGCAGTTGGAACTGTATCAATGTTTTCCTGGGAAAAGCACTGTTTTGTTTAATTATATGGCTCAGTGCTGATACTGTCTTGGATGGGTTAAAGTGCTTATTATTAATTCTCTTCATTTGTTCAGTGTATTTATTAAACTATTTTTTCCCAGAATTTGCAACTGAGCACAAGTGCATATCAGTGGACGTGATCAGGAAAGCTTTCCAAGCAACTGAGGAGGGATTTCTTTGTCTGGTCAGCAAGGAATGGTCTTTGAAGCCTCAGATTGCAGCAGTAGGCTCCTGTTGCCTAGTCGGTGTGATTTGTGCTGGGACTCTCTATGTCGCGAACCTTGGCGATTCACGCGCAGTTCTTGGAAGACTTGTTAAGGCGACGGGAGAGGTTCTGGCCATGCAGTTGTCATCAGAGCACAATGCATGCCATGAGGAAGTTAGACAAGAGCTGCAGTCATCACATCCTGATGATCCACAAATTGTGGTTCTCAAACACAATGTTTGGCGTGTGAAGGGTCTCATCCAGGTAGTGAAAAAAATGTACCCTTAGGATCATGTTGCTAATTTGTCACTTTATGGTGTAGACACATCTAGCTAATTAATCTTTGGAGTCATTGAACTTTTGGCATCGTCTGTTGCTCTCGTCCTAATCCCACTTTCCTCTTTGTGGGATATGAATAATCACTTCTCTATTCACATTATTTCTCATAAGTTAGGTATCAGATAGGTTCTCATTTCGAGAGCTAAAGTTATCAGCACACTTTATAGTTACGTCATCACAAGGCCATTATTAGCTGTCAACAATCATGTAACATCCTTGTCTTATATCTCGAAATTAATGCGATTGGTATGATGTAACTTGGGGTGCAATATACTATGTTACTCACTGTTAGTACCTGTCATCCCCCTTAAACTAACTGTTCATGCTTTCACTTTAGTGAAAGGCGAGCGCACCATCATTCACATAACCATCAAGCTAACTTACACTGTCATTGAATATATATTGCTGCTGCTGGTTCTTATCCATTTACTCTTGCCGATATACTTTACCCATGGTATTGCTTATGAAGTAATGTTATACCTGCAGATCTCGAGATCTATAGGAGATGTATATCTAAAGAGACCGGAGTATAACAGAGAACCTCTTCACAGCAAGTTTCGGCTTCGAGAAACCTTCCAGCAGCCGATCCTTAGTTCGGAACCTCAAATTACTGAGCATCGAATACAGCCCAACGATCAGTTTGTTATATTTGCATCTGATGGGCTATGGGAGCACCTCAGCAATCAGGGAGCAGTTGACCTTGTCCAAAATAGCCCCCGTAACGTATGTTTTCTTCTCCTGACCCACAATTTCCTAGAGTTGGAATTTACTTTTCTATCAAGGCTAAATACTGTTCCATTTAATTATATATTTGATAAACATATGTTGAAGTATCTATTAAGTGGAAGAACGCATTTTAAAATGGATACAATGATAATTTTTTGTGCAGTAAGTCAAAAACTCCCTCTGTCTCAGAATGTAAGGTGCGTTTTGTTTTGTTAGGAGAAGATTTCTTACTGACAATTACTTAATTAATATAACTTATATGTGAATATGTGATACGAAATCATAATCATAAGCAAGTAATTTTGAATATGAATCTTACACCAAATTTGTCACAAAAAATATATAATACCGCAGTAATTGTTGGTGCTTGTCATGACGAAAAAAAACGTCTTATATTGTGGAATGGAGGGAGTATATGAAATAGATTGCATGTTAGGCTTTTCAAATTTTACAGCTGTATGAATTGAGCCCAAGGTTCTAAATAACTGGCTATAGCCTCCGCTATAGCTGGCTATAGCGTCTGAAGAGGATGGGCGCTAGGATAGTTAGCATTTAGCTTTAATTGTTTGTTTCCGCTAATACGGAGATCAGCTGGCTTTCCACATTGTTAAATGTCATTCAGTGGTTTGATTAGTTATGTTCTTGTGAAATGAAACCAGATGTCATTGTATTTTAATACCTTCAAGTTTATAACTGTAGGTCTGTCGCATGTTTCTGCTTGTGCCCAATTGTTCATTACGTTCATTTACTCTGAACTTGTAATTTCTTTCCCCTTAGGGAATTGCTCGAAGACTAGTGAAAGTTGCGATGCAAGAAGCTGCCAAGAAGAGGGAGATGAGATATTCAGATCTCAAGAAAATTGACCGTGGGGTGAGGCGGCATTTCCACGACGATATAAGCGTCATTGTGGTATTCCTTGATTCTAATGCCATAAGCAATGCTGGCTGGAGCAAAAGTCCCCGGTTTCTCTCCGAGGGGGCGGTGTCCCCCTTTCCGCAAAATCGCTCGCTCCTTTCTCAGCTCCAGCACAGTTGAACAGCACCTACTGAAGAAGCTATGCCAGAAAGAAAGAGCTCAATGCAGATCTGCAGGAGATGAGCAGCAGTCATGTGTAGTGTAACACCTGCGGTCTTGCTCTTTGCAAAACTACTGTCTAGACTCTGCCTGGTAATTAGCGTACTAATAGAGAGGTATAAAATTTAGATTATTTCTTAGCGATGCAAATCTTTTTTCCTCTTCTCTTTATTCTTACCCCTTTTCTCTGCATCCGTGATTCCATGAGCGATCAGGTGGTTCTAAACTGTCCAGAACATGTTTTCCGTAATAGTCCATCATATCACGCTTTTTTCGTGTTGATATGAAGGCGGCGGCATCACTGCTCAAGATAATGTTTGGGGCGCACGATTTGACTAGTTCGGATCAAAACTTTTTTGATGCTGTCTTGTACTAGCAGCGTGTTGCTCTCATGAAGGTTGGTACTGATTTGCGGTGTTTCTGTAAAAATTCTACACAATCCGAGTGACTGATGGAGCCCAAAGCCGTCTCCAACAAATACTCCCATCAAGCAAGCTAACTTCTTATATTCACAATTTCACATGCTTATCACAAACGATATGAAAAATCATCATATAAACTAACCCAAACATAAGTGGATGTGACAAGCATGATCCGATCCGACTTTGCGGGAAAAACTTGGAGCCTTGCCCTTGGAGGACTGCAATTGTAAATCTGTGCTCACCAGGGGCACACATCTAGACGTCCAAAACATCTGCAATCTGCATCGAGGGAGGGAGGGGCCGCGCCCGGCGGTACCGGTACCCAACGGAGGCGGCTCCCGAAGCGTGCCGGCAGAGGGGATCCCGATCCAAACAACGCTAGCTAGCCGCGGTGCCGTCAAAACTATTTGCGCGTCCAACACTCACTCGCCGACTCGCGCCTCCTAGCAGCAAGCTCGCAGCGTTGCGCGCGGCGGCGGCCGGGGACGCGCACTGGCAGGCATCATTGGTCGGCGCATGCAGCTAGCCGGTGGTGGCGGGGCCGAGACGCTTGGCGGAGTTGGCGCTTGGCCAGATTCGCCGCGCGTGGCCTAGCTTGCCCGAGGGAAGAAGACCAGCGTTTTGGCTAGGCTGATTATTGGCGCAGCTTAGCGGAGGCGATACTGCGCCTGGTACGCACTGCGCCCCCCCCCCCTGCCCCTGGGTTTTGATTATTAGTGTTGATTAGACGACGGGGGGTGATTGGTTCTTCGTTCGCTCTCTGCGTGTCGAGAAACGGACTAGCTAGTCAAATGCGGCCTTCTTTGTTAACATAATCACATATCGAATGATGCTCGCGATCGAGCCTATATTAGTGGCCTGATGCGACCGGGGGACGACGACGACCTGCATGGGTTTTACTACTCCGTATTATGGAACGGACGGCGCCTCCGGTACTAATAACTGGGGATGGCTCGTTTGAGGAAGCTGGCGACTGCCGCAAGACGACGTTGTTGCGCCTTTCCTATGTTATAGATTAGAATTAGAGTATCATTAACCACGGCGGTGAATGTGACATGGGATATGATTAGTTTCAGCTCCTATCTCTAAACTCTGCCTTTGCGATCTAACCCATGCATGCACTCCTCCTACGTATATACATAAACAATCCACGGGCCGGCCGGAGCGTAATACAAAGAACTACTAGTACTATTCTAGATTATCGATCGGCATATCTAATTCATCTTCGCGGGGTTGGTATGAGACCATGCATGCATGATAACTGACCGAGTTAGTTAGGGTCGGGAAATCGGTGGCCAGAGCCTTTTCAAATCATTTGCCTTTTGGCCCGTGGCGCCGGCATGACAACGCATGCATGATGCTGCTGCTGCCGTCTCTTGTTTTGTTTCTCCGATCCTACTACGTGTCTCTTTCGTTTCGATTTCTCTTTCTAAAATCTACTGTATCTCATATAAACCATGCCA